>OW240917.1:224236340-224373223 GCA_933207985.1 Pelobates cultripes | reverse complement strand
CTCTCTAATTAGGTGATTTAGGCAGCCACCTAAGGCCTCACGGCCGCCTAAATTGCCATGAACTGTCGGGTACTCGGTCTATGACCAAGGACCCGACACAGGAGGACGCCCGGCGGCTTGCCCTTTATATATAGGCCCCTCCACTCGGTCTGCCCTGGAAGAGAGCCAGCCTTCAGCCTGCAGCTCTGCCGGGTGTGAGCTGCAGGCTGAAGTGTCTCTCCATCTCAGCCAATCAGAGCGTTGCCCCGGGTTACCACGGCAATGCTCTGACTGGAGATCCACCCAGTGGAGCTGCAGACCCGAGAGCCAACTGGACACCAGGGACACAGGGAGCCCACCAGATCACCAGGGACAGATGGAGCCCACTGGACCACCAAAAAAAGGTAAATTTCAACCCCCCCTCTCACCCTCTCTGTCACTATGTCACCCCCATCTCACCCTGTCACCTCCCCACACTATGTCACCCCATCTCACACTATGTCATGCCCTTCCTACTCTGTCACTCCCTCTCACCCTGTCACCTACCCTCACACTATGTCACCCCCTCTCACCCTGTCACCCCCCCACTATGCCACCCCCTTCACCCCTAACCTCACACTGTCACCCCCTCACACTATATCACTCCATCTCACAATGTCACCCCTTCTTACTTGTTCACCCCCTCACCCTGTCACCCCCCTCACTCTGTGTCACTCCCTCTCACCCTGTCACCCCCTCACACTATGTCACTCCCCCTTACTCTGTCATCCCCCTCTCACCCTGTCACGCACCTCACATTATGTCACCCGCCCTCTCAATCTGTCACCCCCCTCACTCTGTCACCCCATCTCACTGTGTCATCCCCTCACACTATGTCACCCCATTTCTAAACTGTCACCCCCTCTCACTCTGTCACCTGCTCTCACTATATCAACCCCCTCTCACACTAATGTTACCCCCTCACTCTGTCACCCGCACTCTCACTTTGTCACCCTCCTACAAAATGTCACCCTCCCTCTCACACTCTGTCACCCCCTCTCACTCTAGGTCACCCTCCTCTCACTCTAGGTTACCCTCCTCTCAATTTGTCATCCCCCTCACACTAATGTAACCCTCTCACTATTTCACCCCCCTCACACTAATGTTACCCCCTCACTCTGTCACCCTCCTTTCACTCTTTCACCCCACCTCACACACTAATGTCACCCTGTAACAGATTGCCTGGCACCCCGACTGGGTACCTCAGTTTGAAGGATGCTCCTAGTGCTTCCCAAGGGCTCCAAGCACTCCACTAGACACCATAACCACCACAAACAGCTGCAGCTTGGTTGGGGTTTTGCCGTCCTCCACCCACCGTGGACCCAAACCGGGCTCCAACTTCCAGTGGGTGAACCTCTCCTTAGTCCAGAGAGCGAAACAGGAACAGCTCTTACAAGAGCTAGTGATTATATTCTGGGGAGTATAGTGATTATAGCAATCCCCAGAGTGTAGTTCTCCAATCCCCCAAACATGAGCCAAGACTTCATGAAGGGTAGGACAGGTCTGTTTAATGAGCACAAAGTCATTTCTTTTATACACCTTTTCCCCACAAGGTTACCACCCACATGGACCTTGTGAAACACAGGACATAAACCAATCAAAACAATACAATAATGTCTGACACTCCCACATACAGCACACAGCCCTCCCCTCTGCCTGGGATATAATTAAAGCAGCTAATACAATAACCTAATTATCCACAGGCAGAAAAGCACACATTTTCCCCAAAGTCCAGAAAACACCCCAAAACATAACACATCCCTGGATAGTCCTGATCTGGGTGAACAACATATCCAAAAATCACCCAGATCAGAGCAGGGGTTCAAAAGTTTTATGGAAGTCACATTTGGCTGACCGCAAGCATGGCTTTCATGCCCAAAACATTTCAACAGATGTAGGCTGTTCGGCTGGTCTATCTTCTCCTCTATCCTGGAGATAATTGGCTTAAGTGGCTGTGGTAACTTAATTATCTCCAGGTACAGGAAATATCTCTAAGTCAGAAACTGTTACAAAAACCACATACAAATACATAACTCTTATAATACAATGTTTAACCTACATGTCCAACATATCCCCAGATAGCTTGGATCTGAGCGCTCAATATGTCCAATGTTAAAAGTGCCCTATAGTACAAGGAAGGGTGGGATCAGAAAATAGCAAGGGCTGATGGGAGATTGAGGAGGGACAAAGCAGCCAATTTAAACTGGTCTGGCAGTGTCCCTGGGACAACGCCCTGCTGGAGAAACAATAGGACAGGAAAAAGGGGGAGGGGAAGAGGCACATTTTCCCATGGATTTAAAGGGGCAGAAAAAGTGTTTTAAATCCAATATGCCCAAATAAAGCTTTTAAAGGGCAATACATCACATAGTCAAAGGGCCATAGTCACATGGCAAGAGGCTGACAAGCAGGACTTTCCATATCCCAGTGACGAAGGTGCTTTCGCCACACACCCCCCTCTCACACTATGTCACCCTCTCTCTCACACTAATGTCACCCACTCTCTTACACTGATGTCACCTACCCTTTCACACTATGTCACACACTGTGTCACCCCGTCCGCACACACTGGCACCCCTCTCCATACACACTGTCAACCCCCTCCACACTTTGGTACCCCCCACCATACACATTGTCACCTCCCTACATATACACTGTCACTTCCTCCAAACACACTGTCACCACTCTGCACACACTGACACCACACTCCACACTCTGGCACCCCCTCCATACACACTGTCACCCCTCCACACTCTGGCATCATCCTTCATACACCCTGTCACTCTCCTCTGCACTCTGGCACCCCCCTCCATACACACTGGCACACCACTCCATACACACTGTACCCCCTCCACACCCTGACATCCCCCTCCATATACATTGTCATCCCCTTCACATTCTGGCACCCCCCTCCATACACTCTGTTACCCCTAACACAAACTGACACTCCCAAGACACTGCTACCACCCCCACACACACTGTCATCCTCACACACGTATATTAACTCCTCCTGATTCAGTCACACTCACCCCATCCAATCATGCAGCACTTACCACACTCGCTCCTCCAACCATGCCATATTCACCCCAACCCTGTGATACTCACGCCCAAAGCATGCTACATTCACCCTATCACATTAACCCCTTAATCCTGTCATACATACCTCCTCTCACTCTGCAACACTCTCTCTTCAAACCATGTCACACACACCCTTCCTCATTCTGTCACACTCACGTCCCAACCATGTCTTATTCACTCTCTTGCTCTTTTCCATTCACACTGCCACATTTAACTCGTTAGTCACCCTATCACCTGCTGAAGGCAATCATTATACACATCGTCATAAAACATAGCTTTGTCAAAAACTTAGAGCCGAAAGGCCACAGGCAGTACACAAACATACACATGCTCAGAGAAACATACATACAGATACAAGGATACTCACAGTCAGAAACACACTTGTAACAGACCACCTGGCACCCCGACTGGGTACCTCCGTTGAAGGATGCTCCTAGCGCTTCCTGAGGGCTCCAAGCACTCCAGCCGACACCATAACCACTGTAGACTCCTTCAGAGAGCAAGACAGGAACAAGCTCTTACAAGAGCTCAGTGATTATAGCAAGGGAATATGCAGAGCATAGCAATCCCTTGTAGCAGATTCCCCCAATAAGAGACAGGACCCAGAATGATGGTGAAGTAGAACTTACTGTAATGGCACATACAGCCTCTTTTATTCACATTCTACAAACATAGTACTGCCCACAGGGTTTTGCAGAACAACCAATCAATACAATACATACACTCAGACACTCCCACACAAAATCCTCCCCTCTGCCTGTGATATAATTACTGAACACAATGGTCTAATGTAATTATCACAGGCAGGAAAATATACCGTTTTACACAATATTCATAACTCTAAAAGTATACATCACATTCACATAAATACATTTTCAGAATCAGCATACTCCAAATACAAACATATGTCAAAATCATCCAAATTGGTCCATTGGTTCAAGAGATAGATCGAAGTCCTTTTGTGACCGTCTGCAAGCATGGCTTAGGTGTTGTTGGAGATAAAATCAGCCTGGGCCCTTTGTGGATGATGGATATTTGCCAACTCATACAGAGCTCTGGAAATTGGAAATGAATAGCAGAGACGTGTTCAATAACCAATTCAAATTGTATTCATACGTCAAGTTATATTTATAACCCATTTTCATAGCAGGATGGGAGGGGGAAAAATGACCATATGGGCGTGACAATGACATTGTTTTTCACAAGTTATAAACAGCTGTTTTTAGTTATAATTCGATGTTACATAATGTATGCATATTGGATAAAACCCAGATGATTACAAATACAGAAATCTTGGACAATTAACAAGGTCATTCCAGAATCCTTATCATGTCATGTCATGTCATGTCGTGTCATGCCATGTCATGTCATGTCATGTCATGCAAATATCTTTTTTCCAGGAACATAACAAAATCATGTTTCAATAACATTTCTGAGAATTGGAGATACAATTCCAAATTTATTCTTGATTCAAATTAACCCTTACATGAACAGTTAGGATATAGAGCAAAATGGATATTCGCATCTACAATTCCCCTCTTAGATCATATAATGATCTACCTTATGGAATATCCATGGGAGGCCTGCGGCAGAGAAACGAAAGGAGGTATATTCAGACGTGCTAATCACGACTTTCCTTATTTCTTCACCTCGATTTCCCCCATTTGCTCTATGCCGTAGGTTTTCCCTTTAAGAGGAGATCGAGCTGTCGATTTTCAGCTTCTGTAATCATCTGTTGTACACATCTTTTAAGTGTACAAGTTAAATATTTCAAACAGCTGACATCTTAACCAATTTTAAACATACTGCACATCATGTTATCTGTAACTTGAGCCTTGGATCAAAACAGGCAAAGTGTATTATTCCTAACAACGGGAATATTATTATTATAATTCACAACGTAAACACATATAATCAAAAATGGGAATAAAATCTATTTCCCCTCTTTGGACCAGGGTCTTGGATTACCAGTCCACCCAGTGAACTTGGGCCAGGTCAAAAATCCCAGTGGCAAAAACTCATAATTGAGAAAAAAAGCACATCTGGGTAAATTCTAAGTGAGGTCCATGACTGTGTAAACATGTCATCCCCTCACGTTGACAGCATTAGTGACTTATAAAACCTGCACTATGTAAGTAAATAGCTCAGGTATCGGGATTGGGAAACACTTCTTGATTAGTTTGAAAAGGCCCACTTACATATTAAATCATAAGATTATTTCTAATCAGTTTGCAATTCTAGCAATAATCCCAATCATGACCTTGCGTCCTATGCCTCCTAATCAAATCCCTATTTTGATGGTCCAGTCATATCCACACTTAATACATTGGAATCCATCCTTGGTACACTTAACATACATCAATGACACACATAGTACATCCATGCCTGAGTAAGCTAACACTTCCTCTCTCTCCAGCTAACTCTACAAAAATAAAAATAAAAATAACAAAATAGTTCAATAGTCCAGCATAGTCCAGAAAAATATTATAAGTCTTTCAAGGAGTATAAAGAATCTTAGACACCATAAACTTTGTTCCATAATCTTAGACACCATAACATAGCTAAGGGTAGCAATATGGCTGACAACAAGACAATGTCAGCTTCCACATAGTTCTTAATTCTTCTGTTTGCTGGATGTTCACCACAATACTCTGTGCAACACCCCAATTGTTGAAAGGGTAATACAGAAATAGCGGCATTAGACAGCACTGCATCTTCAGGACTTTCCAAGTTAGTTTATGTCCTCATAAGTAAGCATCTCAGTTTCTTCGGCCAGCATGGATTTTGACCAAACAGATTTAATTGCAAAAAAGGTAGGTAGGCAGGTAGGTCAGCCAGAGAGATTGGTGTGTAGTCCCAAATATCAGGCAGCACAAATACTCCAGTACGGTCTCTATAATCATACAAACACAAGGATCAGTACGACATCAATAAATTAATTATCTAGGCTAAACTCAAATTAGAGACTAAAGTTAAACTCTTAACTAGTGTAACATGTACGTCTCTCAGTTCTGTTTATGTCCTTTATAAAATTTTAATACATAATTTCCCTTTAAAATGCCTTGTATGGATGAGAGAAGCACTCATTCTATATAAATGCTTGTTGAGTACTAAAACACTAACATATACATATTGGTATAATTCCCAATAAAATGCTGTTCTTAAACTTAAACCTTGATTTGATAATCTCAATTAATTACTTTAATAAAATTTTGTGGACCCTGATAACATCTTTGGAAACCCAAACCTTTTATAGATCCCGATGTGTGTGATCATGTTTTAATACATGTTGGAACCTCCATACAGTTATCCCACTTAAACAATATATTTTTTTTCAGAACAACTAGGAATGAAATAGGAGAAACAAAATAAATTACTATTGTTCTAAAGTGCTTTGTTTAATACAGGTTTAGGAAGAGTTGTCTTGCTGTGTTGCAAGTGGCCTCTGATAAGGAAGGGACAGCAAACTGTAGACATATGTTATATTAAGTTGCTCTCACTTGTCAGGTCTTGGAAACCCACTTAATTTATTGCAGATGCCTCTATTATACCACTTTACAAATTGACTAAGCATACTTATTATCCTATTTTATTTTAGTTATTTCACATTGCACAGCCTATGCAAACAATGTCTAGGTCCCAACTTCAACTTGTACATCCTCTAAGAGCCAGCATTAATACTGTTTTATCTATCAAAACTATATATAAAGTATTAAAAACATGAACCATCTGTGTATTAGGCTGAGGTTGTTGGGTGTGGGTATAGCTTGAAAGTTGTGGTTGGTATTGAGGAACCTGCCAGGGTGGGAGTCCTTGAATGCCAGCTGGGCCAGGAGAACACAAGCACCTTGGGGTGAATCCCTGCTACCCACAATTAAAACAGTGCTGAAGTTACCATCTCTACAAAAGTTAAATCCTTTGATCAAATTCTCTACCTCTGCCTCTAAAACTTTTCTGATTCAATCTATCACCTCCAAACTTTCTTTGTCTCGCCTGCTTAAGATCACAATCCTTTTGTGACCGATACAACATACTTTTCCCTCTTTCTTTATATCCAAAACAACCTGCTGTATCTTTCTCATGAATCTTCCCAAGAAATTCAGTTCAAAGAGGGCCAGTCACAGACCAACAGTTTGACCAAAAGTGAACAAGGAGGAAGCATATTCCATATGAAGGTCGAGATGACCTAACTCACACCCCCTCTTTGTGTACACCTATTTGTGTACCACACAGATATAATATTAATAAGCTTTTGAAGATTTATTGTGTTTGTATAGCACGGTTGTCTAGGGGTGTATACATAAACAGTGAAAGCAGAGTCTTCATATGGGGTTTGCAATACTGACAGTCTGTGTCATAGGTGTAATACAGACATGCGGTTAGGAACTTTTCCATTGTCAGAACACTAATATATTGCAAATATTAAAATCATATTGCAGCTGTTTCCTATACCTGCAAGGATATGGTTTTAATACTTCAATTGAGTTCAAATTGAGTATCAAAAATTCTAACCACAAAAACTAAATTTTATATGCTTATCAAAATGAGTTTAACCCCTTAGCAATTTAATAGGGTGACCTCTTCCCATAGTATGGTTCCTTTTATTATTATTATATTATTTATTCTCTTCTGGGTCTGCAAAATGCTTTCAATATACCAATACAAATATAATACAGTAGTTTAGAATTGCCTCAAAAGAAATTATCTGATCTCTATTAAAAATACCATTTCATCATTTTCCTATAATCAATGAGGCATACTAGATGAATCTTAATCTTGGAAAAAACCTATCCTATACATCCATAATTTTTCTTGTTATATAACCATATAACATAACACATTTTTCTTTTCTTAAATAATGCAATGCACTTTAAAAGTAGCGTTAACTCTAAATACTACCCTAATAATACTGAAACGTGGATCCACGATTTTGAAAAGCAAATGATATATTTCTTCTTTTTCTTTCCCAGGGGCCCCTTTCTTGTTGGCTGATCAGCGTTTTTTTTTTAATCTGTTGTAAAAAGACACTAAAGGCTTGCGTTAATGACATGCAAATATACTTTAAATATTCTTCATACTCATTGTAATATCACACATCATCTTATAGCACAGAAAACATGTAGCAGATATCCAGCAGACATGCCAATACAAAAAGCATATTCATGGACAGGCAATTAACTCAATCCAAAATAAATTAATAAATGTCACACTATGTGACGGACATAATTTGGTTCTCATATTTGTGCATTATGCATGTCTGCAAACAATGCAAGCAGTACTGCTTTAAGATTAGATCAGAGCACCTGGCAACTGGACAGGAAAGTCAAATTTTGGCAGGAAGTCCATTATTGCAACAGAATTTTGGAAATCAGCTAAAATTTACAAAAACAGACTCCCTCTTTTTTTCTTTCTTAAGACTACAACTCATATTGCTCTTGGACAAGTATTCAATAATAAATCAGTTATTTAATAGATTATTACGCTGCCATTTTCATCTGTATCAATACTAAGACAAATTTATTCAAATATAATTTAAAATAACAGCAAAATACCTATTAACATACATGACAATTAAACTGCGCACTTCAAAATGAGTAACCAAAACAAACATTTATGACAATCATCATTCACACAGAATAAACTTCTAACAGCTGTATTCAGAACATATTATTGTAAGGTATACCAATTTTAGTTTGTATTGGATTTATTTAAGATTTCTGGTACCAAAGGGTTTATTTTTTATTTTTTTAAAGAAGGGATCCCGTATGGCTATATAACACGTTTGACTTAAACATTTGTATAACACTTGCATTAACCAGTTGCGACATATGAAACCTGTCAATGGAATTTCTCTCTTATACGCTTATAGAACATTTGGGCCAGATTACACAGACATGGTATCACCTGCATTTGTCAGAACTCTCAAAGACTCAAAATATTTATACTACTCCATGTTAAAGGCATGGCAAAATTTTGACCGGTCAATTTGAGTTTCCAAAAGTCATATCAACACAGGTAAAAACCTTTGTCCATGGTTTTCTGATCCTACATTCCATGACCAAAATTTCAAACCCACTTCTTCACAGTTTGGGTCGCAAGCAATAAAATCTCAGCAACCCCATACAATAATTTACAGAATACATACAATTTAAAGCACATACAACATGTGACGTACTGGAATACTACAAGTTAGCTTACAGCACAATATGAAGCATGTGTTGGAACGCTGAAAATATACATTTTGCTCTCTAATTCATAATCATCTAAATTTACAACATAAGTTCTCTGCAACAAACACTCAGGGCAGAAAGAATGTGGTGTTTGACGTTTTGAATGAAGTGACTTTTTGTCCCAATATGAAAATAAAGGGCTCATCATATAAACAATCATACATCCCACTCTCATGAAAAAGTGTAGTGGGCTTATAGTACTTTTGACCAAGTATAAAAATAAGGGGCTCATTATGCAAACAAACATACATGCAGAGAAATCATGTTAGTTCTAGAATTTGTAGCCCCCCTTAAATAACCTCTAGTTTTTTTCTTATTCATCATCACCTTTACATGTACTTTTTACATTCCCTCAATTAAGACTTTATGCTTAAAATCAGCGTTGCACATCATAAAATAGCACATAAATTAGCAAGCCGGAGTAATGCCAAACATCCATCATACCTTTTAACCCCCCTTTTTTCTTTTTTTTTCTTAATAACCATTTTAGTCTGCAAAATTTACATCTACGTTAAATAAATACCACAGTCCACCAAAGACTGGAAATCTGTTTTACAACCTACCAAAGGCAACCTCTACCAAAGAGGGATCTAGGGACGTCTCCCATATGTAAATGTACATCACAGGACATCACAGCCTACCAAAGGCTTAAAATCATTTTTAACACCTGGCCAAAGGTGAACCTCTTACCAAAGAGGAAATGTGCACAATAACTACTACTACCTACCAAAGGCAATCCTCCAACCCGTGGAGTAATAGAAGTCTACCTAAGACTTAAGACATTATCCTGTGAAAATCCCCTTTAAAAATGTAAATAGTGAAAAACCCCATTAAAACAAGAAATGCAATGTGTGGGAGGATGGCAGAAGCAGGCAAAGGTCCCCAACCCCTTAAGGACACACGACAGAAATACTCCGTCATGATACCCTTAAATTCCAGAAGTTGTGTCCCCAAGGGGCTAAAGACCCTCTTACCTGCTACTCCGTTCCCAATTGCACCCAAAAACTTCTGACAC
Organism: Pelobates cultripes; assembly: GCA_933207985.1. Classification (NCBI taxonomy): domain Eukaryota; kingdom Metazoa; phylum Chordata; class Amphibia; order Anura; family Pelobatidae; genus Pelobates; species Pelobates cultripes. Next base: position 224,362,885 of record OW240917.1, on the reverse strand, counting down.
CAGTTTGTTGGAGATAAAATCAGCCTGGGCCCTTTGTGGATGATGGATATTTGCCAACTCATACAGAGCTCTGGAAATTGGAAATGAATAGCAGAGACGTGTTCAATAACCAATTCAAATTGTATTCATACGTCAGTTATATTTATAACCCATTTTCATAGCAGGATGGGAGGGGGGAAAATGACCATATGGGCGTGACAATGACATTGTTTTTCACAAGTTATAAACAGCTGTTTTTAGTTATAATTCGATGTTACATAATGTATGCATATTGGATAAAACCCAGATGATTACAAATACAGAAATCTTGGACAATTAACAAGGTCATTCCAGAATCCTTATCATGTCATGTCATGTCATGTCGTGTCATGCCATGTCATGTCATGTCATGTCATGCAAATATCTTTTTTCCAGGAACATAACAAAATCATGTTTCAATAACATTTCTGAGAATTGGAGATACAATTCCAAATTTATTCTTGATTCAAATTAACCCTTACATGAACAGTTAGGATATAGAGCAAAATGGATATTCGCATCTACAGGTGTGTTAAGCCAATTACCTCCAGCATACAGAAAATAGCTCTATTCACAACAACAGTAAAAACACATAAAAATACATAATTCCTATTATACTTAACAGAACCCCCACATTCAACCTATCCCCAGATAGCTTGGATCTGAGCGCTCACTATATCTCAGATGACACAAATACAGTCAAATCTCCATGGGGTTAAAACATAGCAAGAGCTGATGAGAGACCGAGGAGGGGCAAGCAAGTTCCAACTGGTCTGGCAGTGTGCTTGGGACAACGCCCTGCTGGAACAATAGACAGGAAATGGGGTAGGGGAAGAGACACATCTACCCATGGATTCAAATGGGCAGAAACAGTCTTTTAGAAGCCAATAAGCCAGAGGGGGGCGTGGCTGACCACCGACGGGAGCAGTCGCATGTTGTGATCGCTCCGTATCCTAACAGGCCCTGAGCGACAATTGAGCAGATTTCCCAGCCTTTCCGACCCTGGTAACGAACGGAGAACACTATACCTGCCACCATGGCCCCCTCCAAACAGACCAAGCTTACCGATCCGGTGCGCCAGGGCAGAAAAGAGAAGCCCCGGCAAATCCAAGATGGCGACGGCCACGAGGAGCTCCCGCCGTCACCGGAATGGCACACAGAACTTGATTGTGAACCGCAAGCAGTGGAGGATATGCCTGTCACCAACAAAAGTATACAAACCATGCTACAATCCTTGCAGTCCTCGTTCCGATCGGATCTGCGCCAGCTTACTACTGACTTGAAAAAAGAGATTGCAGAGATAGGTGGCCGCACCAGCCATCTTGAAACTAAAACCGAAGAGCTATGCATGGCCCATAATGATGTAGTCGATAAACTACAAAGGTTAGAGGAAGAACAAGCGGTTCTCAAACATAAATTGGCGGACATAGAAGATCGCTCCCGCCGCAATAACCTGAGATTCAGGGGCATAGCTGACTCCATCTCAAATGAAGCGTTACCCCAATATCTTGTGGCCCTGTGCAAAACGCTGGTCCCGCAAGCCGAGGTCACCGCATGGGAGTTCGACCGCGCTCATCGACTCCCAAGACCGGCCCGCTTCACCGCGGATACCCCCAGGGACGTCATAGCTCGATTTCATTACTACAAAGCGAAGGAGCAACTTCTCAACGCAGCACGGAAACTTTCCAGCCTGCCGGAACCGTACCAACACATCCAAATCTACGCTGACCTATCGGCGACGACGATGGCAAGGAGAAGGGAATTTGTTGACGTGACGAAAACCCTCCGGAATAATAACATCTCTTACCGTTGGGGCTACCCGACAAAATTGCTGGTGTGGTATCGCGAAAGAACTGTGCCAATCTTGGAACCGGAGGTAGGCCTGGCGAAGTTGAAAGAATGGGGCCTACATCACGCAAAACTGGTGCGCCTTCCCGGCTCGCACCTCTCCTTCGAAAATAAGGCCGGAGTGGAGGATGGCCGGAGACCCTCTTCTCTCCCTAGGAACTGATCCTACCCGATCATCTCGAGGGTTGCAGCTTACCTCATCGCCGGACGCTTGAGTATCATTTGTGTCTGCTAATCTGACTGTTATTGCATAGCACTGAGTTATAAGCTGTTAGTTCATAGAGTGATGGTTTCAAAAAAAAAAAAAAAGTAGAGCTTGGTTGGGTCTATACGTTTGGCCGGAGCCGGTCTTCTCGCTCGAGCCCGGGTACCCACCCATAGCCTGCTAGTCTCTAGGTCGTCTAGTGCCGTCTCAGAGCATACGACCCCATTGGCCCCCATCAACGCCTCTGTAGGCAGCGGTTATTAAACCCAGATATGTTAGCTATTAGATGTATGTTTACGAGTCACCCAGACACCCGTCTACGCCCCACCTGGGCACTAGTTCCACTGGCAATCTGGTCCACCACTGATACCGTGGCTTATGGTGGCATGACTGGTAATCTTGGTCATGCTCCGATGGCACCCATGAGGATATCTCTCCTGTATCCGACCTCATGCAAATGCTGTTGATATATGTTTTTGAATGATATGATGTGTGTCACTCTCACCATGAAAATTCGGTAGTATACAAAGTAATGGTTTAAAAAAAAAAAAAAATATATATTAAAAATAAAGTAGAGCGGCCAGCCAAATTCGGCTCACGTGTTTAGCCAGAGCCGGCTCTTTCGCCCAAGTCCGTCCACCCACCCATAGCTTGTAAGTCTCTGAGGCTTAGCTGGTAACTCTTGACACCACGGCCCCACTCGACCTCCATATAAGAGTAGGAAGTGGCGTCTCAGAACATACGAACCCCATTAGCCCCCATTACCGCCTCTGTAAACAGCGGCTATTAAGACCAGATATGTTAGTTCTTGGGTGTATATGTACGAGACTCCCAGGTACCCGTCCACGCCCCTTCTGGGCACTGGGCCCACTGGTAGTTTGGCCCACCACTGCTGCTATGATTTACTATGGCATGACTGGTGACCCTGGTCGCTCTCTGTTATCACTTATGTGGCTATCTCGCCTGCGTCTGACCTCATGCTACTGTTGTTGATATATGTTTATGTTTGATATATTGCTATGTCGATCTCACCTTGTGACACACAAATTATTGCGGGTGTGAGTGGGCTGGACGGGCTACCCCTGACAGTCCGGGGCTTCAGGGCACACGTTGGTAACATCGCCAGTGATCCAGGTCCCCGCGGCGCAGGTTTAGCCAGCATGCCGGGCACTCAACCCCTCTCCCACTATACTCGACACCCTGAATTAAGCTGCCTGGACGCAATAAACAAAACTGGTGCGTCTCCCCAAGTTCGGAAAGGTTGCAGCAATACCAAGGGCCAGTCCATGGTGGTAGTATCCCATGTCCCCCACGCCGGATGTTTGTGTGGCCCCCCACCACACGATTCCGGATCTACGCTCTGCTGGAAGCAGAGGTAATATGTTCAGCTTTCCCCCAGTTTCTCGGGCTTGCCCGATGTCTGACCTCCCTCCCTCCTGTCTCCTATTTCGTCTACCCCCCGTACCGCTCCCATCCCACGACATACACATTCGGCCTCAACAGATACTTTGGACAGTTGGAGCGCAGAACCCTCCAATATTATACCAACAGTTTCCATGCTCAATATCCAACTGAGACAGGGACCTCATCAAGACCGATGGGTTTCCGATGGGACATGGTTTTGCCGAGACAACGTGGCACAACCACTGTACACGCATGCTAAAGAGTACCGATCCCCGTCCCTATGGCCCAACATGAGTTTAAGGTTTTCTCCATGAATGTTAAAGGTCTGAACAGCCCCCACAAACGTAGCCTAGCGATCAGGGACATGCACAAATCTAAGGCGACAGTGATATGCCTGCAAGAAACCCACCTGTGCTCTCAAAAACCCCCTAAAATTCACACCAACCGCTACCCACAGGCCTTCCATGCATACTCCCCCAACAAAACTAAAGGGGTCTCCATACTGTTCCATGCAGATTGGGTATTTCAAATGAGCAGTTCCCACACAGACGTAGCAGGGCGTCTCTTAATATTAGTAGGAACCCTTAACGGCATTAGCCTAACCCTAGCAACGCTGTATGCCCCTAACGATGGCCAAACACACTTTCTACGTAGAGCACTTAAAAAACTAGAGAACATGAAACAGGGGCATGTCATACTATGTGGCGACTTCAACTGCAGTCTGGACCCCTCGGTAGACATCAAACGTAGCCTAGACAAACGCCCGACGACTGTAGCCCGCAAAAACTGTAAAGTACTGTCTGACCTCATCTTCGAATCAGACTTATACGATACATGGCGCAACACGTACCCAACAGGTAGAGACTATACCTACTTCTCCCCGATACATTCGACATACTCACGCATTGACTTAATATTAGTCGACAAACTGACCCTATCTAACATAGCCGCAGTAGACATAGGACTACGGACTTGGTCAGATCACGCACCTGTCACCGCCACCTTTGCCAGTTTATACCCGGTCAGAGGAAGGGGCAAATGGAGGCTTAACGAGGGCCTACTGGATACCCCCGCCACCTTACAAACAGTTTGCAAGGTGGCATCCCTTTACTTTAAGGAAAATACGACTGAGGACATCTCTATACAATCCCTTTGGGCAGCTCACAAATCTGTCGTCAGAGGAACCTTGATACAAATAGGCTCACACACTAAAAGGAAACATAACGAGGAGGTTTTAAGGTTGACCCGCGATTTGGCCAAAGCAGAAGAGGGGAACAAACAAAGGCCCTCCGCTAAATCAGCCAAAACAATAGCCCGCCTGCAATCAGATCTAAATGTCCTCTCCCTACAAGCTATAGAAAGGAAAATGAGAACGCTTAAATCTACATACTACATACAAGGGAACAAAGCAGGCAAACTTCTGGCTAATAAATTAAAGTCTCAACGACTTCAGTCGAAGATTCCTTACATTGAATCTCAACACAACATCAAAATATATAATCCCACAGATATAGTAAACTCGTTAGCCAATTACTATACTAAACTGTACAACCTAAAAGACGACCCCGCAGTGGCCCAACCCACGCCTGAAGCTATAGACAAGTTTCTCCACGATAGCGAGCTCCCACAATTATCGCTAACTCAAAGGAATGCCCTAGACAGCCCATTCACGGAAGAAGAGGTTTCCAAAGCCATCGCGTCCCTCCCGAAACACAAGGCTCCGGGTCCTGATGGCTTCTCTAATTACTACTATATTAAGCTAGAACAGATCTTGACACCTATCCTAACATTACTATTTAATGACATTAAAACAAAGGGTGCCATGCCAAAGGAAATGTTAGAAGCACATATTGTCACTCTTCCCAAACCAGGTAAACCGCCCACTAAATGTGAGAATCTGAGACCAATCTCACTCCTTAACGCAGACGTCAAACTCTTCGCCAAACTCCTGGCCTTACGGGTCAAACCCCTTCTCACGGAATTGGTATCCGTAGAACAAGCGGGATTTGTCCCGGGTAGGCAAGCCGGAGACAACACGCGACACTGCCTGAACTTGATCAGCTGGGCGAGATCCAGCAACCAAAAGGGAGTAGTCCTAGGGCTCGACGCCGAAAAGGCATTTGACCGGTTAAATTGGGTCTACCTAAAGGCGACCCTCAATAGGATGGGTTTCCCGTGTTCATTTATGGAGGCCACCATGGCACTATATAGCGCCCCTTCCGCTAGGGTCTTCAACACAGGGTTTCTATCAGAACCGTTCTCAATTAGCAATGGCACTAGGCAGGGGTGCCCACTGTCCCCCCTGTTATTCATCCTTTGCTTGGAGCCTCTCATCCGTCACATCAAACGACACACCGAGATACAGGGTCTCAACACACCAGCAGGCATACAAAAACTGACTTTATTTGCAGATGATATTCTGCTATTCCTCACACAACCTGCACAATCCATACCAACATTACTGTCTTTACTAACACAGTACAGTCAGGTCTCATACTATAAAAACAACTCCAACAAAACCCAGGTGCTCCCAATGGGACTATCGGCCTCACTAATAAATAAGCTGAAAGCAGCATATCCCTTTGACAGGAGGAATTCGTCCCTGAAGTACCTGGGGATTAACCTGACAGTCTCCCCTGCTGGGCTCACACGGGAAAACCATTTACCACTACTGACCAAGCTTCAAACACAGCTGGACAAATGGAATGCACTGGAGGTCTCATGGATGGGTAGGGTGCAGACCATCAAAATGATGGTACTGCCGCACATTCTGTATCTCTTCCGCACACTCCCTATTGCGCTTCCTGATACGCTCCTCAAGAAATTCCAATCCGTTCTAAACTCCCACATCTGGAAGAAAAAACCCCCGAGAATAGCTCGTAGACTCACGTGGCTCCCCCCTAACAAAGGAGGCCTAGGCTTACCTGATATAAAAACATACTACAAAGCATCTGTACTAGCCCAGGGTCTGGAAGTCCTTACCCGCCCCAACCCCCCAGTATGGCTTCCCCTAGAAAATGCAACCCTTCACCCAGATACGATCCCACACCATCTGTGGAACGTACTTGGTCACCCAAATCCTTCCTTGGTAGGTCTGCCCAACACTAAATTTCTGCTGTCCGGATGGAGCAGATGGGCGAAAGACTTGATGGGGCAAGCTCACCCACTCCTCTTCGACCCCTTGTCCCGATTGAACTTCCTGACCAGCGATCTCCCACTGAAAGTCTGGATAGATAAAGGGATCACCTCGGTGGGCTCATTATTCGCACCACAGGGCATTAAACAATTCCCTGAGCTGCAAACAGAATACGCTCTGCCGTCTAGGGAAATATTTACATACTTACGCATCAAGCATATTCTTACCACTACAAAGATACGGCACTGCGAGGCGGATCACTTAACGACCTTTGGCAGGAACTGCCTCTCCCGACAGCAGGCTACCAAACCCCTATCTCTGTGCTACAACGCACTAAACGATGCGGACAGTTGTTTAAAACACCCGTATATGCTCCAGTGGGAAACTGACTTGACAGCCCAATTTCCCCTCCCTATGTGGCTACAGTTTATCCAAATCACTCGAGCGGCATCTCACAGTCTATCCCACTGGGAGTCCTACTGTAAGCTACTGATGAGATGGTACCTGGTACCCTCGCGCCTAGCCCAGATGTATCACTCAACGTCACCGACATGTTGGAGGTGCAAGAGCGGGGTGGGCACATTGCTTCACATATTCTGGGGTTGCCCCACACTGACGACGTTCTGGCAACAAGTTAGAGACATGACTAAATCAATCACACAGGTAGATTTGCCCGCACGCCCAGAGTGTTGCCTCCTTCATATCTACACTGGTTTATTACTATCTCCTCACAAAGTGGTTGTGTGCCATATCCTCCTTGCAGCCAAAATCAGTATTGCAAGCAGATGGAAAAGTTCGGACCCCCCCTCTATCCAGGAAGTACGCAATAGGGTACAATCGACTTATGAACTTGAACGTCTAGCATTCCGACTGAATGGTCGCGAGACGAAACACACTCTCCTATGGCACAGCTGGCACTCGGCTCCCTCCCCAAATTGAAAATCCCCCCATGCAACGAATCACAAAACTGATAAAGCAATAAATAATAATAAATAAATAAATAAATAAAATAAAGAATAATAATAAATAATACCCACCCAGGCCTCGTTGTACTATTACGACACCTTCAAACCTCTGTGGGCAGGACCCCACGACCCTCCTCATTGTTAATATTGATAGCATCTCCCCTGATAGTCCGACATTATCAGTGCCCACGACTTCGCAAAACCCCCGACTCCACCTCAACTCACCCATAGGTGCGGTCCGTCTAACTGGCTTCTGGTAAATTGATTGGTGTATTGTAACAGTACCTCTCATCTCGTGTATTAATTGTAATACGATGTATGTTAAACCATGTACATTACACTGTTGTTTTTTTGTTGACTGAGCGGTACCTTTCACCCCCCCCCCCCTCTTCCTTTCTGTATTCCTCATACCCTCAGTTATGCCTGTACTTGTTTCCTATAAATACCAATAAAAGGAGACATTAAAAAAGAAGCCAATAAGCCCCAAATAGTATTTTTAAATAGCAATACACCCCAGGGCCATAGTCATGAGGGAGAAGGCTGGCAATCAGGCCCCTTCAACAGCCAGGGGCAAAGAGCAGTTGGTCATATAAAAATCCAGTGACAAAAGGCATTTTGTCACAACACTGTCAGGCACACACACGGGTAGACAATTCAAGACACACTCAGAAATACACACAGCCAGATAACTACACATTGTGACTGATTTTTTTTAAAAGCCCAACCAAAATAAACATTCCTGTTTCCAATAACCCCTTCACACCAGCACTTATGTATACACAACTGCCAGGCTATGCAACCATACCTTACAATCGTGTATAAACAATTAGCATAATTGCAAATTTAAATCTGTTTATTGCAATTTATGCCATAACTACAGTCAGAGAGGTCACAACGCAGCGGCACAGTGAGCCACAACAATGCAAGCCTCTGAACGATGAATACAGAGAATAGGTCTCTACATCCAACGCTACAAGTCTGTACTTCAATATATCTACAGCTTCTTATACACACACAAGTCAACCGCTATTTTGTTTTCACTAATGGTGTTAGTTGGGGCATCATGTTTGAGTTTTGCCTAGCGCCTCGCCAAGTCTAGAGCTGCCACTGAATATAATAGTGTAACCCAGCATTTACTACAAAGAACATTAGCAATATCTGTTAACTACAAAGAAGAAGCATAAAAAACATTGTTCCTATGGTAACCTACCTTAATCCATTTCTGCAAGATGGGGTGTATCACCTTGGACTCCTGTAGGAAACACTGTGGTTCCAGGGTCACATACTTGCACCTCTGGTGGGATTGTTCTTATGTTTATTACCTGTGGTATAGGATCTGGATACAGTAACTAGAACTCATAAAAAACATTGCCAAAATTGCTCTCTCAACTAGTCATACAATTGCACAAGTATGGGGAATCTCAAGTATACCCACCCCCAACACAGTGATTTGTAAATAAGGCAGTGGAGATGGACAGATTAAAAGTCCATGACAGGTTTAAAAGTTGCCAAGAAAAATTGGCTAAATTATTTGCACAATTTCAATATGAATTTATGACTGGTTGTAACACGTATTGCACAATCAGGTCTTTACTTTAATATTTTCTCTGAATCCTTTTACTCCTGACCTTTCCTTCACATGTGGACTGATCTCATTTTCATTACTCATTTTCTCCTCTCCACTCTTAGTTATTTTCCTTGTCCCACTTTTCCTATAATTCTATCTGCTTCAAACCCATTAATAATGTTCTGCCTTCTATTTTTCACTTTCACTCTAACTTCTCTTATTACTAAAATATCCATATCCTTCTGCTCACCTGTCCCTGGTGACACCATCTTCATTGCTCCCACCTTACTCCCCTCCCCTCTCTATTCATCCCATGCACTCTACTTATACCTTTCCACCCTATCTCCACCAACCCCCTCCAAATCCTCTATATACATACCCTCTCCCAAAACTTTCAAATCCTCATCCCACATTCTCTTCCTTTCTATCCTTCTGCACCTAGCAGCTGGTGATGTCTCTCCAAACTCTGGTCCCACCTTAACAAACCCACCATGTACTAACTCAAAAAAACCACACGAATCTCATACCCATCTCATGTTACTCTTTCTCTAAATCCTCCTTCCATACTGCCCTCTTGAATGCATGCTCTATTTGCAGTATTACTAAATCCACTGCTGTCCATGACCTTTTAATCTCTCATTCCCTAGACTTACTTAACAGAAACATGGCTCTCCCCCTCTGACCATGTTACCCTTGCATCCCTATCCTTTGGTGGTCTTCAACTTACCTACAACCAAAGACACTCTGAATGCAAAGGTGGTGGTGTAGAGATTCTACTCTCATGTCACTGCTCCTTGAAACCTCTACCCACTCCCACTTCCATCTCTTTTTCATCATTTGAAATTCATTCAATTCACTTTTTCAAACCCATCTCTGCCAACATTGTCGCAATACAACAAGATGGAGTAGGGCTGCGCCAATAAAATAACAAAAGATTGTCCCAAAAGTCTTACTAGAACAAAAAAAGATCGTCAGGAGTGTTAGATAAATTGTAGATGAATATACGCACTTTCTTCACATATCCCATAAGCGGGGATTATACCGCTGTATGCCCTTCACACCAGAGCTGGCCATAGCTCTTTTAAATGTGAGTTTTCTACCTCCTATTATTATTCTGCACTCCGGATTTTAGACTTATTACACTATTGGTTGCCTCTGTCTCCTTTTTACTTCCAAATAAACGAATACCCTGAGACATTCAAATGCACCTATCCCTTCTGAATAATCTATTCATCTACAGTTTATCTAATACTCCTGACGATCTTTTGTTATTCTAGTATGACTTTTGGGACTATTTTATGTTATTTTATTGGCGCAGCCCTACTCCATCTTGTTGTATTGCTTTATCTAAACTACTTTCAATAACATCCTCCCTTGGGCTATCGAGTGGTCTAATTCTCCCACCCATCTAGCTGGCAATAACCTCAACCTTATTGTATCTTATGCATGTACAGTATCTAATATCTGCAACACTCCATTTCCTCTCTCTGATCACCACCTCTTATCATTTGCTCTCGAGAACCCCCTCACCCAACAACCTTGGCCTAGCTCCCCTCAACTCAGGAGGAACCTTAATTCTATTGTCCTCCAGCAGCTGTCAGCTGATATTGATTCACAACTCCTATCCATTCATTCCCTCTCCTGTCCCTCTCTGGCCATCGCCACATATAACATAGCCTCTCCTCTGCCGTGAACGCTGCAGCCCTGCTCCAAACATGCACCTTGAGGAGGAAACGCCCCCAACCGTGGCACACTAAATCAACAAGCTACCTGCAAAGATGCTCCCGTTGTGATGAACACTGCTGGAGGGAGTCTTGCACCCTGTCAGACTTTCTCCATTCATACTGTGTTCATACAGCGCAGCCCTTGCCCTCGCCAAACAGTCATACTTTTCCTTTCTCATTAGTTCATGCTCCCGCAATCCCAGGCATCTCTTTGATACCTTCTACTCCCTGCTGTGGCCACCCCCCAAACTCACCTTACAGTAACTTTGCATGCTACTTTACCGACAAGATTGAACAGGAAAGAATTCCTCCCACCTTGCCTCTTTCTTTCTCAACCACATGTAGATCATGCCTTTCCTACCCTTGAGACTCTCTCCCCAGCTACTGAACAAGAGGTGGCTGTGCTTCTCCTTTCCTCTCGCCCCACCACTTGCTCGCTTGGTCCTGTCTCATCTCACCTTAACAGAGCTCTCTCCACCTGTCTTGTGCCTTTCTTAACACACATCTTCAACTGCTCTCTCTCTTCTGGTGTTGTCCCTGCTGCCCTTAAGCTTGCCACTGTAGTACCCATCCTGACAAATAAATCTCTTGACCCATATTCCTGCTCCCTTTTTCCTCAAAGCTTCTGGAAAGACTTGTCATTACCCGTATGTCTCTGCTTCACTCCCACCTTATTTGATTGCTGTCTCCTGTCCTATCATGTTTTTTACCACATCTCCCATAGACTGTAAGCTAGTTTGAGCAGGGTCCTCTTCAACCTATCGTTACTGTAAGTTTTTTTGAAATTGTCTTATATATAGTTAATTCCCCCGCCTCTTATAATATTGTAAAGCGCTATGGAATCTGTTGTCATGATATATATGCCAATAATAATGATGATAATAATAATAATAATAATAATAATAAATGGGTCTCTCCTTCCCATTCTTCATTTCTTGTAGATTCCTCCCTTTTTGCTCTGCCTTCTTTTCTTCTCCCCAAGGTCTAATACAAACATCCTAATGTGTCAATTCTTAATTGTTAGATTATGACATATCTGGATGAAAAGGAATTAGAAGAACCTTATAGTTTTATAATGATTTATTGCAATATTTTTCCTTTTTCTATCTTGTACTAATGAAAAATGAGGCGCAGAAGTCTTTTTAAGTTGAAAAAGGGCATTTATTTTAAAAGCCCTAAAATAAAAGTTATTTCAAAAAATGGGAATGGCAGCAGCCATTTTTGTAATGAGGTGGTTTAACAAGGAAATGGCATGTTTTAATGGCCTATTCTGCATGTCTAATGTGGAGTTCCACCATGTGGGGACATCCTGTTAAACACGGTGTGTGGGAATCCCTTTTTCCTCTTAACTAGCCTTCACATTATGGCGGAAATGCACAGCAATCTTCCTGCAATCATCCTGCATGTATGGTTGCCAGTAAAGTTGGACCTCCTCCACTACTACCTACCACTAGTAGGCTACCACCAGTGTGTTATCAAAAAAAGTAAGGCATGCTGACCAGTAGAATAACTCTATATTGAAGATTATTCATCTTCAATGATTCTGTACCCTGCCTGCAAAATTACTACTGCCACAATCAGGGCCGGTGCATCCATAGGGGGGCACAAAAATCCGAATTCCCTGCCTCTGCCTCAGCCTGCAGCCAGTGGAGTCGGCCGGCCTCTCCTGATGATGTCAGGAGGAGGGGGCGTCACTTCCACTGGTCTTCTCCCAGACTCCCCGGCAGATCACTGTGCAGTCTGGGAAAAGAACAGTGGAAGTCACGCTGCTCCTCCTGACATCATCAGGAGAGGCTGGCCAACTTTCCTGACTCTTCTTTGCTGGCTCCTGCTCACCCCTCCCTGGCCCCAGGTAAGCCTCAGGGGTAAGGGGGGAAAACACTTTTTTTCCTTTTTTTAAACCAATTTTTGGTTCCCCCCCCACCTGTGCCCCCCTATAGCCCCTGTGCACCCCTCTACAACACCTGTGCCCCCAGCAGTGCCCCTACCCCCTCTACAACTCCTGTCCCCCTTAGCCCCTGTGCCTACCTCTACAGCCACTTCCCCGCTCTCAGCTCCTGTGCCCCCCTACCACAGCTCCTGTCCCCCCTGTGCACCCCTCATTACAATTCCTGTCCCCCCATTTCAGCCCCTGTCACCTCATCTCATCCCCTGTGCCCCATCTAATTCCCTGTCACCTCATCTCAGCTCCTGTGCACACCCCGTGCACACGCCTATACACAGTCATATAGTCATATGACTGTGTATGTATGTCTCTGTATGACAGTGTCTGAATGTCTCTGTATGACAGTGTTTGTATGACATTGTACTTGTATGTGTAGATTGTATGACTGTATGCCTGTATGACTGTGTTTGTCTGATTGTGTGCCTGTATATCTCTGACTATGTGCCTGAATAATTATGTGTGCCTTTATGGTTGTGTGTTGCTATATATCTATGTCTATATGGCATGGGATGAAAAGGGGCACACAAAATGGGCTGAGGGGAGAGAGCCACAGAATGGGGCTTGGGGAAAGAAAGAGGCACACAAAGGGGCTAGGGAAAGTTAGAGATACACAAGGGGGGTTGTAAGAGACACACAGGTGAAGTCGCATTGAAGACATAGCAAAGGGGGGCTACAATACCCAGGGGAAGATGCATTTTTTTAAGTGGGCGGTGCAAACTGCATCTTAGACTGTGTAGCCAAAACTCCTTGCACCGGCATTGGCCACAATCAGTGCAGGTAGGCTTTACTTGTGCAGTAAACTGCAGCCCCACAGTGTGTGGCCGTTTTAAAGGTCATGCAGTGGCACCAAAGCATATAGCAATTCAAATAATCTGTATCTGATAAGACATAGAGAAATATAAAACAGTAAAGGAAAAAACAGTGTCCTATCAGCTCCTACAAACTGCATCTGCAGAGGAAGCAGGTGTAACCACACCAGAAGACTCAGCCAGACAAGACAAAACCACAATGAAAGGCATTTAACAACATTAAAGCCACCATCAGAACTGCCACCAGAAAACTTTTCACTTGAATTGTAAATTGCCACACATTGCAAATTGCCACTGTAAACTGTCACACACTGAAGCTTGCAATCTCCAAAGAATTAGCAGTGGCATAGAAGGCAATGCAAATCAATAAATGCCAAATGAGTAAAAAAAAAAATGAAATCAGTGGGTGTAAGTAGCACTGGCAATAGCAACTAGGCAAGAGGAACATTTTTTCTATTTTTTTTTATATCACCAGATGATGAAGGGGTCAGGACAGGGCCGGACTGGGAAAAAAATTAGGCCCGGGCATTTTTCAATTAGAGCGGCCCCCCAAAAAGGGGGCGGGGCCAGAGAAAGTGTGCATGTTGGTTCAATGCGCAGAGCCCCGCTAAAGAGCTCTAGCATTAGAAAAAGGCCCTGTATTTGTTCTGCGCAGCGCAAGCAAATGTAATAACATGCTTGCGCTGTGTTTGCTTTTAAATTGTCTCTAGTGTCTCCACAAGTGGGATACCAGAGGACAAAAGGGCCAGGAAAGTGTATGGTGCATGTGTTTGGCGCATGCTTGTGGGATTGCCTGTGTGTAGAGTGTGGTGTGGTATTGTGTAAATAGGTCAATTTTGTGGTGTAATATGTGTGGCTAGGGGCTGTAGAGAGTGCGTGTATAGGGGCATAGTGTTATAGGGGATGTAGCGAGTGTGTGCATACGGGCAGTAGTGTGTGTATACGTGATGTAGTGTGTGTCACTTATACACACACACTACTGTGTGTAGAGAGGGTGTGTTTAGAGAATGTTGTATGTGTTTGCTTACAAGGAATGTAGTGTGTGTGTAGGTGGTGCAGTGTGTGTGTAAGAGATCTAGTGTGTAAAGGACCCAGTGTGTATAGAAGATTGTGTGTGTGTAGAGGATTAAGAGTGCATATAGGGTAAGGGATCTAGCGTGTATCTGGAGTGTAATGTGTGTAGTGGTGCAGTGTGAGGGGTGCTGTAGTGTGTGTGTGTATATATATATATATAGCAAAAAAAACAGGATGCTTGGCACTCTCCTTTAAGTAATAAGAAAGAACTAATAGCCTGGGTGCTATATCCCAAACGTCAGAAATATACAAAAATCAAAACTGAGGATGCACTCACAGGACTTGGTTAAAGTGAAAAAAAGGGACTTTTAATTATTCCATGTGAATGGAAAATAGATTTTTCTGTACATTTCACATGGAATAATTAAAAGTCCCTTTTTTTTCACTTTAACCAAGTCCTGTGAGTGCATCCTCAGTTTAGATTTTTGTATACCGTATATATACTCGAGTATAAGCCGAGTTTTTCGGCACATTTTTTGTGCTGAAAAACCCCAACTCGGCTTATACTCGAGTCACTGTCTGTATTATGGCAATTTACATTAATTTACATTGCCATAATACAGACTGGGGGCTGGCAGAGCTGTTACCTCTCCTGCAGCTCCTGCAGCTCTCTCCTCCTCCGCGCCGGTCCGGGCAGCACCTCGATCAGCTCCCAGTGTAAGTCTCGCGAGAGCCGCGGGGTCATAGTGCGGCTCTCGCGAGACTTACAGTGTGAGCTGAGAGAAGAGCTGCACGGACCGGCGCGGAGGAGGAGAGAGCTGACAGGAGCTGCAGGAGAGGTAAGTAACAGCTCTGCCAGCCCCCCTCCTCCCCCCACTGAACTGCCAGGAAGGGAGAGCCCCCCTCCCTGCCATGTATCAAGCAGGGAGGGGGGACAACAAAATAAATAAAATATAAAAATAATAATAACAAAATAATAATAAAAAAATAATATAACAAAAAATAATTTAAATAATATTAATTAATAATATATAAATATTAATAAAAAAATAATTAAAAAAATAATATAACAAAAAATTAAAATAATATTAATTAATAATATATAAATATAAATAATAATAAAAAATAATTAAAAAAATAATATAACCAAAAAAATTAAAATAATAAATAATAATATTATTATTTTTTTTTAATAAAAATGCCCACCCCCCACCCAGGCTCTGCAACACACACACACACTGCATCACACACACACACACTGCATCACACACACACACACTGCATTCATACACACACTGCACTCATACACACACACTGCATTCATATACACACACTGCATTCATACACACACACTGCACTCATATACACACTGCATTTATACACACACTGCGCACTCATACACACACTGCGCACTCATACACACACTGCACTCATACACACACACACACACTGCACTCATACACACACTGCATTTATACACACACTGCGCACTCATACACACACACTGCATTCATCATATACACACACTGTAAATAAATATTCAATTAATATAATTTTTTTAGGATCTAATTTTATTTAGAAATTTACCAGTAGCTGCTGCATTTCCCACCCTAGTCTTATACTCGAGTCAATAAGTTTTCCCAGTTTTTTGTGGTAAAATTAGGGGCCTCGGCTTATATTCGGGTCGGCTTATACTCGAGTATATACGGTGTGTGTGTGTATATATATATATATATATTTTTTTTTTTAAGTGGGCGGTGCAAACTGCATCTTAGACTGTGTAGCCAAAACTCCTTGCACCGGCATTGGCCACAATCAGTGCAGGTAGGCTTTACTTGTGCAGTAAACTGCAGCCCCACAGTGTGTGGCCGTTTTAAAGGTCATGCAGTGGCACCAAAGCATATAGCAATTCAAATAATCTGTATCTGATAAGACATAGAGAAATATAAAACAGTAAAGGAAAAAACAGTGTCCTATCAGCTCCTACAAACTGCATCTGCAGAGGAAGCAGGTGTAACCACACCAGAAGACTCAGCCAGACAAGACAAAACCACAATGAAAGGCATTTAACAACATTAAAGCCACCATCAGAACTGCCACCAGAAAACTTTTCACTTGAATTGTAAATTGCCACACATTGCAAATTGCCACTGTAAACTGTCACACACTGAAGCTTGCAATCTCCAAAGAATTAGCAGTGGCATAGAAGGCAATGCAAATCAATAAATGCCAAATGAGTAAAAAAAAAAATGAAATCAGTGGGTGTAAGTAGCACTGGCAATAGCAACTAGGCAAGAGGAACATTTTTTCTATTTTTTTTTATATCACCAGATGATGAAGGGGTCAGGACAGGGCCGGACTGGGAAAAAAATTAGGCCCGGGCATTTTTCAATTAGAGCGGCCCCCCAAAAAGGGGGCGGGGCCAGAGAAAGTGTGCATGTTGGTTCAATGCGCAGAGCCCCGCTGAAGAGCTCTAGCATTAGAAAAAGGCCCTGTATTTGTTCTGCGCAGCGCAAGCAAATGTAATAACATGCTTGCGCTGTGTTTGCTTTTAAATTGTCTCTAGTGTCTCCACAAGTGGGATACCAGAGGACAAAAGGGCCAGGAAAGTGTATGGTGCATGTGTTTGGCGCATGCTTGTGGGATTGCCTGTGTGTAGAGTGTGGTGTGGTATTGTGTAAATAGGTCAATTTTGTGGTGTAATATGTGTGGCTAGGGGCTGTAGAGAGTGCGTGTATAGGGGCATAGTGTTATAGGGGATGTAGCGAGTGTGTGCATACGGGAAGTAGTATGTGTGTATAGGTGACGTAGTGTGTGTCACTTATACACACACACTACTGTGTGTAGAGAGGGTGTGTTTAGAGAATGTTGTATGTGTTTGCTTACAAGGAATGTAGTGTGTGTGTAGGTGGTGCAGTGTGTGTGTGTAAGAGATCTAGTGTGTAAAGGACCCAGAGTGTGTATAGAAGATTGTGTGTGTGTGTAGAGGATTAAGAGTGCATATAGGGGTAAGGGATCTAGCGTGTATCTAGAGCGTAATGTGTGTAGTGGTGCAGTGTGAGGGGTGCTGTAGTGTGTGTGTGTATATATATATATATAAAAAAAACAGGATGCTTGACACTCTCCTTTAAGTAATAAGAAAGAACTAATAGCCTGGGTGCTATATCCCAAACGTCAGAAATATACAAAAATCAAAACTGAGGATGCACTCACAGGACTTGGTTAAAGTGAAAAAAAGGGACTTTTAATTATTCCATGTGAATGGAAAATAGATTTTTCTGTACATTTCACATGGAATAATTAAAAGTCCCTTTTTTTTCACTTTAACCAAGTCCTGTGAGTGCATCCTCAGTTTAGATTTTTGTATACCGTATATACTCGAGTATAAGCCGAGTTTTTCGGCACATTTTTTGTGCTGAAAAACCCCAACTCGGCTTATACTCGAGTCACTGTCTGTATTATGGCAATTTACATTGCCATAATACAGACTGGGGGCTGGCAGAGCTATTACTTACCTCTCCTGCAGCTCCTGTCAGCTCTCTCCTCCTCCGCGCCGGTCCGTGCAGCACCTCGGTCAGCTCCCAGTGTAAGTCTCGCGAGAGCCGCGGGGTCATGGTGCGGCTCTCGCGAGACTTACAGTGTGAGCTGAGAGAAGAGCTGCACGGACCGGCGCGGAGGAGGAGAGAGCTGACAGGAGCTGCAGGAGAGGTAAGTAACAGCTCTGCCAGCCCCCCTCCTCCCCCCACTGAACTGCCAGGAAGGGAGAGCCCCCCTCCCTGCCATGTATCAAGCAGGGAGGGGGGACAACAAAATAAATAAAATATAAAAATAATAATAACAAAATAATAATAAAAAAATAATATAACAAAAAATAATTTAAATAATATTAATTAATAATATATAAATATTAATAAAAAAATAATTAAAAAAATAATATAACAAAAAATTAAAATAATATTAATTAATAATATATAAATATAAATAATAATAAAAAATAATTAAAAAAATAATATAACCAAAAAAATTAAAATAATAAATAATAATATTATTATTTTTTTTTAATAAAAATGCCCACCCCCCACCCAGGCTCTGCAACACACACACACACTGCATCACACACACACACACTGCATCACACACACACACACTGCATTCATACACACACTGCACTCATACACACACACTGCATTCATATACACACACTGCATTCATACACACACACTGCATTCATATACACACACTGCATTCATACACACACACTGCATTCATTATATACACACACTGTAAATAAATATTCAATTAATATAATTTTTTTAGGATCTAATTTTATTTAGAAATTTACCAGTAGCTGCATTTCCCACCCTAGTCTTATACTCGAGTCAATAAGTTTTCCCAGTTTTTTTGGGTAAAAATAGGGGCCTCGGCTTATATTCGGGTCGGCTTATACTCGAGTATATACGGTAAGCTTAATTTTATTTATTAGGTGTGTATTCTGCAGTGTGTTTGTATTCAGCAGTCTGTATATATTTAGCAGTCTGTGTGTGTGTATAAAACAGCCTATGTGTATTCAGCAGTCTGTGTGTATTTATTCAGCAGTCTACGTGTCTGTATTCAGCAGTCTGTACGTACTCAGCAGTCTGTGTGTGAGTGTGTGCATTCAGCAGCCTGTGTGCATTCAGCAGTCTGTGTATGTATTCAGCATGCTGTGTGTATTCAGCAGTATATGTGTGTGTTTTTGTGTGTATTCAGTGTACTGTGTTTATGTACTCAGCAGTCTGTTTGTGTGTACTCAGCAGTCTGTGTGCGTGTATTCAGCAGTCAGTGTGTGCATGTGTAACGGAGCTCCTTGTACTCCGACCGAGTACTCCTCCGTTGACGGATGCTCCTAGCACTTCCTGAGGACTCCAAGCGCTGCAGCAGACACCACAACCACCGCAGACTCCGCAACCGCCGTATCTTGACTGGAGTCTCGCCGTCTTCCTTCCACCCTGGGAAACAACTCTTCCTTCCACCCTGTACGAACCTCCAGCATCCAGGACTGTGTAGTGAAGACCCCTCCTCCAAGGAGAGCGTGTCAGGAACAAGCTCTTAAAAGAGCTAAGTGACTCAAGCTCAGGGGAGCATGCAGAGCATAGCAATCCCCAGTGTGATTATAACAGCCCCCTCCAATAACGAGACAAGGCTACGTTTAGAGGGATCAAGAAGAACTGTCAAAACCTTTATTCCCTTGGGACCAGCCAATACAGTCACCACAATAACATTGTTGTGAAACCTCAATAAAATCACAAACAGTTAAACCATATCAAGAAACACACAGTGACTTATCACAACACAATGGCACATTTTAAAGGGGTGGGGGGAGACAATATTTAACAGTAAATATCTCACCTGCCTGCAGAATTAGCAATATGCAAATCTACCCGAATATGCAAATGAACCAGTCTTGCAATTCAGGTAGTGCATATTGCTGTTGCTACCAACAGAGGGCACTAGACAAGCTCCATAGCCAACCCCACCTAGTTGGTAGCAAACCTCAGCAATACAAGAGAGCAGGCAATACATTACACAGTACACACACACACACTATAAACAATTACATAACACACACCCTGCACCTATAATGGGTACAGGGTGACTAAAACATAAGATAAATAAAGCAGCCTACATAAATAGTCTGTCTGAAGGTAGACTAGGGGCTTTAAAGCCAAATTCATGAAAGAGTCATAGTCACAGGGGAGGAGGCTGGCAAGTAGGCCTCTCCAGGACCAAGTGGCGAAGGGCACTTCGTCACAGCATGTATTCAGCAGTCTGTGAATGTGTCCAGCAGTCTGTTTGTGAATGTGTTCAGCAGTCTGTATGTATGTATTGTATGTATGTATGTATTGCATTTGTTGGAGGTACCAATAAATATAAGCTTAATTTTATTGATAATTATAATTTGTATCCCTGTGAGTTGTTGTGTAGGAATGACCGCCTGGGGGCCCATAATGCTGTTAAGATGGCACTGCTTGTATGTGTCAGTGAGCTTGTCTGTAGTGAGCTTATGTGTGTCAGTAAGCTTGTCTGTAGTGAGCATGTGTGCGTCAGTGAGCTTGTATTTAGTGAGTCTATGTCAGTGAGCTTGTCTGTAGTGAGCTTGTCTGTGTCAGTGAGCTTGTATTTAGTAAGCGTGTGTCAGTGAACTTGTATTTAGTGAACACGTGTGTGTCAGCGAGCTTGTCTGTAGTAAGCTTGTGTGTGTCACTGAGGTTGTCTGTAGTGAGCCTTGTATGTCTATACAATTAAGTTTGTCTGTAGTAAGCTTGTGTTTGAGTCAGAGAGTTTTGTATGTCAGTGAGCTTATTTGTTTGTATCAGTGAGTTTGTGTTTTGTGTCAGTGAGCTTGTCTGTCTGTTTGTGTTTTGTGACAGTGAGCCTGTGTGCCAGATAGCCCTATACGCCTGCATTGCCCAGCCCTGTTACACGCTTCTGGGAGCTGCTTTTAACAGGTACTAGTAGTCTAGAGATTGGAACATGGGGTATATGCTCAGGTTTCTGTATAATACTATAGTGCTGCTATCTGTATTATATAGGTCTGTGTGTAATATTCTGGACAGTCAGTCCTCCCTGTATAGTGCTGCTCTCTATATAATACAGGTCAATGTGTATAATATCCTGGGGCAGTCAGTGCTACCTGTATAGTGTATAGTGCTGCTCTCTGTATAGTACAGGTGTGTGTATAATATCCTAGGACAGTCAGTGCTCCCTGTATAGTGCTGCTCTCTGTATAATACAGGTTGGTGTGTATAATATCCTGGGGCAGTCAGTGCTACCTGTATAATGCATAGTGCTGCTCTCTGTATAGTACAGGTATGTGTGTGTGTATACTATCCTGGGACAGTCAGTGCTCCCTGTATTGTGCTGCTCTCTGTGTAATACAGGTCTGTGTGTATAATATCCTAGGACAGTCAATGCTTACTGTATAGTGCTGTTCTCTGTATAATACAAGTCTGTGTGTATAATATCCTGAGACAGCCAGTGCTCCCTTTATAGTGCTGCTCTCTGAATAATACAGGTCTGTGTGTATAATATCCTGGGACAGTCAGTGCTCCCTGTATAGTGCTGCTCTCTGTATAATACAGGTCTGTGTGTATAATATCCTGGGACAGTCAGTTCTCCCTGTATAGTGCTGCTCTCTGTATAATACAGGTCGGTGTGTATAATATTTTGGGACAGTCAGTGCTTCCTGTAGAGTGCTGCTCTCTGTAAGATACTGGTCTGTGTGTATAATATCCTGGGACAGTCAATGCTTACTTTATAGTGCTGTTCTCTGTATAATACATGTCTGTGTGTATAATATCCTGGGACAGTCAGTGCTCCCTGTATAGTGCTACTCTCTGTATAATAAAGGTCTGTGTGTATAATATCCTGGGACAGGCAGTGCTACCTGTATAGTGCAGCTATACAGGGAGCAGGTCTGTGTGTATATAACATGCTGGTACAGTTAGTGATCCCTGTATTGTGCTGCTCTCTGTGTATAATATCCTGGGACAGTCAGTGCTCCCTGTATAGTGCTGCTCTCTGTATAATACAGGTATGTGTGTATAATAAGCTGAGACATTCAGTGATCCCTGTATAGTGCTGCTCTCTGTATAATACCCGCAGACACCAGGAACTAGAAGAAACAAGCAGTGGAGTGGTGACTGAAGCCTCAATCTGAGACATTCAACTTGTTGAAATGGTGTCATGAAAAGGGGCTAATGGAATATGTGCATATGTTTTCCTTTTTCTCCCATTCCTCTCATTAATTCCATTCTGTTAATTCTCATTCTATATCTTTCATTTCCTATTTTCAGCTTTTTTT
The DNA here is from genome assembly GCA_933207985.1 of Pelobates cultripes. Taxonomy (NCBI): domain Eukaryota; kingdom Metazoa; phylum Chordata; class Amphibia; order Anura; family Pelobatidae; genus Pelobates; species Pelobates cultripes. Next base: position 224,340,407 of record OW240917.1, on the reverse strand, counting down.
TATTATTATATTCACTCCCCAATATAATTATTTTTGTGAACTAATGTATGTTCTATGGTATAGACACAACTTTCTGACTGAAGCACATCTGCACAAGGTCTTTCTATATTTGTACTGACAGTGTCCCCAATGATACCCAACTCACGTTAAAGTGACGAAATGTACCAGCCTGATATAGATGCTGTGCTTCGAATGTATCTATTGCACACCAAGGATACATGGTACTGTTGGTGGGAACTTGGTGTTATAAAGGTCTACTCAGTAAAGAGAGAATTGCAGGGAGATGAGATTGGGAATTTCAAACTTTAGATTGAAATAGTGCAGCTGAATGGGAGAATTTTTCCAACTTGGCTACTCTGGCCTTAATTTTAAAATTCCCATCTCAATTCCCTGTAATTCTCTCTTTATTGAGTAGACCCTGTAATCTGCACTATGATAAGTAGGCGGAGATTAATTGTGTGGGTTGGGAATAATGGGCTGGGCATTGGTGCAGTGGGTATGGTAAACTTTAAAGGTAGTAATTGATAGCTGTGCTGCAAAGTATCCCTGGAATTTTTTTTTCAAATGTTGGCGACTAGTAAATGTCAAGGGCAATGGTCACAAACTACCAGTGAGTCCTCATAAACGACTTTTGAAACATGTACAATAGTAAAAAGAAAAACAAACACTACTGAGGAAAGTAGACGTGAAAGACCGTCTTTACGAGACATACAATTATAATGCGAAATATATTATGATACATGTGTACATATATATATATATATATATATATATATAATTCCAAATAGTCCTTGCACTCAGGCTAAACTAATATTTTTCTTGCCGGATGCTATAAGCCAAGGCTCATATGTACATATATGTTGCACTCACGTTCTTTAAAATGTACAATTCCATACTTTCTTGAAGAAAGCTTTAAATCTTGATCGTCCTTTTATGATCCTGATGAAAGTTTGGAACGGGGACTGAAACGATTCAGATTTTAAACTTTCTTCTTTATTTTTTTAACTCTTTATTTTATTTGTGCTTGGAGTAACAGGAAACGTGCAGAGCCACAACAGCTGCTGCAAGCATAGTCATAGCATTTCACATTGCGGCATTTCAAACAGCACATTTTTTTATAATATGGAATTAACAGGCTCTGAGGTATCATCGATTTGTAGTGATTAGTAAACGTGCTATAACATGAAGTAATCAAGCTAGGCAATCTTGGTAGTTAATAATAAGTAACAAACACGCTAACACGCTAGACTAGATATGTATATGATAAAAGTTGTTGCTCTCCTGAGAAGGTGTTTAGCACTGCGTTAGAAGAGATCAGAGGAGTGACAAAGAGGCAAAACACTATAGGCATATACATCTTAGCAATAGATATGCTGCATAGTGGGTTATTTTGCCATGCTGTTGTTTTGTGCTGGGTTGTGTGTTGTTTGTTGGTCGGTTGGTAGCAAATATGTGGGTATGTGCGTTGTGGTTTGCTCTGAGGGTGTGATAGATGTTGCCTAAAAAATAGTAGGCCTATTAGTGTACTAGTGCTATGGAAAAGTCCAGTCCCAGAACAATACTGTGTCTGTGGGGATCGTGGCTTCCAGACTCTTGGCTCACAGAATGGGTCTTCATCCCACTCGAGTGTTTGGCAGGCACCTCTTTCGTCCAGGTGGTGTCGTGGCTTTCCCTTGCATTGACTTGGCGTCCCAGGCCCGGGCTGCCGAGGTGTGTTGTGGTTGATTGGGGGCAGGTTAAGAGACTTGGCATGTTGGCCCTTTAGGTCCGTCTTGTTGGGGCCAATGGTTCCGCATGTCGGCTTTAGTCGATTATGTCCCTTTTGTTAACTCTGCCCTGCCGCCTTGCATTTTATTCCCCGTCGCCTGGTCGCTGCAGCGTATGGGCGCCGAGTGTGTGGGGCGATTTTGTGGGTTGTGAGGGCTTCTTTGATCCATCTTGCCATGTGTCAGCGCCCATGGTGATCGGGCGCCACGGCTGTGCGTCGGCTGTTATGGGGGTCTGCATGAGGGCCTCCATCTTTTCTCACAGTGCTCCGAATAGGCAGCTGTAGCGGAGCTCGGTTTCCCTCCAGACCTCATGATGGGCTGCGGTGAGTGAACTATGTGAACCGTCCACTGTGGAGTAGTCGTTGGTACCCGTGCCCAGACTGATAGGTAGTTGCTTGTGTCGCTTTGCTGGGGCATGTGTGTCCACCATCTTGGAGGCTCTGGGTCCCTCTTTGCTTGGGTAGGTCGCAGGCTTAGTCGAGGGGTCTAGGGCCTGAGGCTCTCCGCCTGGCGGGGACTGGGATGTCTCCCACCGGTCCATAGGTGTGAGACATAGGGGGGAGAGAGATTTTTTACAAAATGTTTTATGTTTTTTTATAATTTTTCTGTGCAAGTGGTTTACAAGCATGTTGGAGGTGCCACAACAGCACATAGGCTTTTCAACAAAGACAATATTATGACACATGGAACTGCACATTTTTAGTATAATAAACATGGTAACTTAGAACTTGTCAGGAGATAGGGACACATAAGTGGTAGACATATCACGCTAGGCTGACTGACAGTATAGTGAGTAGTTATAGGAAGCATCAAGGTACTCAAGCTGATATGAAAAGCAAAAGAGGAATCATGTCAATAGAGAGGTACATGTCTTACTGCTGGATACTCAAACTGACATTATGAGTCACTTATGATGCCTCTGGATGCAAGAAAAAACTAAGGAGCCTAGTCCTGTAGGGTCACAGAACACAGGGGCTGAGACTTAAAAAAACAAAACAAAGGAATAAACAAAACAGATAAGGTTAAGCTTTAAACCCCCTGTAAAGATATTGCCGACAAAATCATGATGCAGTAGTATAGGGCTAGAAAAGTATCATTAGTAAACAGTAATGCATTAAAGGGCGTTAGAAAGCATCTGTCTGCAAAGGAGTTATAGGCTAAAGTTGAATAGGTAGGTAGGTAGGTAGGTAACTCATCCTATGCCCTGTGGACCGTGACTTCAAAAAGTGCTGTACAAAAATTTAAGTTCATCCCCTGCTTTCAAACAGTAAAGGAAGTTTTAAAGGATCATACCATTCCTACAATCTGAGAGGGGGAAGGAGTTAATGGACTTTACTATTTTACAGAGTGAAGAATAAGAGTCCCACTGATCTGCTCTCCCCCCCCCCAGCCCCAGATTATTTTACAGTCCAGCACATTAGTTTTGTGGATCCCATCAGTAACAGTAATCAGGACCAGAGATCAAGATCTCCGTTCAGGCTGCTGATTCCCATAATGAGTGCCGGTCCTCCAAGCAGGCGAGCTTAGCCCAGATGAGTACCCCTTTGTGGACCGTGGTCTAAGAGCGTTACAAGCTGTCGTGAGACCGGGATTCTGACAAGCACATGGCCCTCTTAGCACCTTCCTCTGCAGCATCACCACAGTAAGGCCTCTCATAGCAGGCCGTGGTTCTTCACGGCATCCTGAAGGGCCAGCTGGGGCCTCCGCTGGTACTGGGAGTATTGATGATTGCTGGGAGAGTTGCGGCCATAGTCGTTCAAAAGCTTTGGCAATACGCTCTGTGCAGGAGGCCTTTGTTGTGAGCATTTGCTGTACTGCAGGCTTTTTGGAGCACACGGTGCAGAAAGTCAGCTTCGCGGGTCATGTCTGTGCTTACAGACGTGAGTAGGTTAGCACTCCAGTCAGGACCTGGATATCCCCCACCGGTCCAGAGGGGGGGGGCGACAGGGCTGCAATGTGGCTTCAGCCAGGTGTGCTCACTGGGTCGGTAGATCAGCTGCTACCCCAGTCGCCGGGCACACCGGGCCTCAGATCCAAGTCGAGGTTAGAACCTGTCAGACCGGAATGATCCGGGATGAAAATGGTGCATGCCACCATATTTTCGGTCTGCAAATGCAATAGGGTGATTTATGCTTTGTTCAGAGGTGATTTAACCTTAGTTTAAAGTTTGGAGAGCCAGAGCTAAGAGAAAGCACTTCCAGCCATCTTGAGAGTCAGGCCCTTCTCCCAGAGAGAGAGATTTTTACCATAGGAATGTGATTTTGTGATTCTAGTTTTCCCACAATGAGTCAGTAGCCCGAGCAGTCTCCATATTCTTCTTCTTGATTAAACAATATGGTCATACACAAATAATGTAAGAGATTAACAAATGCCTAGGGTAGGTATCCTATATAATAATAATCATACACATAGGCCAGTGATTAAAATAAAGTGAGAAACAAAGTCAGCAGACTGTTAGACATGATAGCATTCTGCTGACAAATGCTATGACTCACTGGAAAATTAACAAGCAACACTAAGGCTATCCTGTGTGAAAAAAAATTATTCGGTTCTCATGTAAGTATGAAATGCTGAGACGTTTTTCCAGTTAGGAATTTATTACATGAATTGCTAAAATGTACGAAGCATCATTTCATCATCTTGTATAAAACGTCATATTATCACACTTACCATCTGTCGTCTCAGATTCCTTTTTCTCTATTGACACAAAAGCCTCAATGTTCAAACGTTCCTCGACCATAAGATAATTTTCCGTTGATGACATTCTTATTTTTCGAGAGATGGCTGGACTTGTAACATTGCAGAGGATCAAATATCAGTTAAGATCTGAGGTATCCAATGCTGTCCCCTCAAGGAGACATTTAATGCCAAGTTGATATATCAACATATTGTCTACACGTCACTGTGCTCCTTTTCTGTCTCATCTCTAAAATGTGTTTTTCCCACAAGACTCTTGGAGCAATTTGTGGTTGCATATTATCTTGATCCATGACATATTATTGTGACACATGATCTTCCAAATCAAGAAATTGTGGGGGGGGGTTTCGTATGTTTTTTTTTTTTTTATCTACTTCAAATAATCCTGTCTAGTCTGACTATGGAGGATACCGTGAGACTGCAGAAACTTCCAAAGACAAAACCACATCTGTCATTTTGATGGCTGTTGGGATTGGCCAAACGTTGTCAACTTTTCTCAACCTCAGGCTAAAATTTACCTTAATACAAAGCAGTCCCTAGTTTGTCTTTTGATAATTTTGGATTGGGTGTGACTTTTAGTGAAATTACAAAGCAGTCTTAATCAGTATTTCGTAAAGATGATATTATAGTTTTCGTAAAGATGATATTATAGTTTGTAGAGGAACAGATATCTCTGCCAGAAGTCATTAGTCACTGATATAATGCCTGTAAGTTCATCCCCTGCTTTCAAACAGTAAAGGAAGTTTTAAAAGATCATACCATTCCTACAGTCTGAGAGGGGGAAGGAGTTAATGGACTATACTATTTTATTGTTAACATTAAATACCTAAGGTTTTAAATACCTTTTATTTTAGAAATATATGATTTGACTTTACTGAATATACATGCAGACATTCTTTTATAATTCTATTGCTATTATAAGGTGTACTTTTAGTAATGCCTCCATGGCCCTTACAAATACCTATAAGCAAGGTATTTGGCCATTTTTATTGATCTTTTTTTACAATATCTAATGTATATGAGATAAATTGCATTTTAGCTTTTAAACTAACATTTCAAATCCTGTGTGAAATATTGCAAGACACTATATACTGTTTAAAACTTTCCATTTCCCAAATATTTTTAATAAGGCACACAAATAAGTAAAAATAAAATTTTTGCAAAGTTACATAATTACATTTTTTGCATTTGTACGCAAATTAATATATGAACAAAAATGCTATGTTATGATATATTTATATGCTAGCTATCTCTTGTTTCAAAAACATGGCATTCTAATATTTTTTGTAATCAAAAAGTGCTATACAAAAATGTATATATTTGGTAAATATGTTTTAACCCATTCACTTGAAGGGGTTAAAACATATTTGCCAGAAATATACACTGGACTCATAAGTGAACACGGAGACAGTTTTACATTAATCACTCTCAAATCTTTTAATCTTCTCCTATTATAAAAAACTTTTCAGAATTAAAAAACTCCAAATTCTAACTGTGCATTCAACTAAGAGACATGGAGTAATTTGAGCAATTATAGATTCTAATTCCTCTAGCCTTTGGGGTTTCTGGGTGTACAGAGAAAGCGCAGACAGCAATCCATGACAGCATGCTGACGGGGAAGGACAGTGTACGTGCCCTCTAGATTTGGCCGCCTTACAATCCGTAACCCAACTCTGGCAGGAGTGTCTACCTCTGTTTGGAATGTATGTTGTGAAATCAAAGCTCTTGCTGCATCATGCCAGCAGCTAAATATATACCCAACGAAAACAAGTGCTTGGTGCAATGATGTGTCTGCACAGTGAACAGGACAGATATCTTATTCCCTAGTTAGTTGCACTAAGGCATCATTTAAATTATTTTAATTTTAAAGGAGACTTCTACCTATGACAAGTTCAATTAGTAATATTTAAATATACTTTAAAATGGTTTTATGTGACAGATCTCCTGTTTAATGTACTAACAATTTAGTAATTCCATTGTGCAGTCGGTGCATCTTGCACATAGTGTCTATTTGTGTCTATAATTAGAAATAAAGTTCTAACCATCTGTTCCAGCTCTGACCACACAGAACAAGTTGGCTTCAAGGAAGTACCAATTGCCAGTGAGTCTGACCCTCCATTATATGTCCTGAGCACAGTTTAGCATTCCTGGACATATTGCTAAACTTAATGGCATTTTATTTCATGCTTGAAGTTTTAATGACCTCTGCTTCATGAAAGACAAACACAAGATTTAATTAACAACTTCCATTAAACGCCCTTGAACACCTCCACTAGACAACAGAACAGTCCTAAGTGGTAGCTAATTCAGCCCCCCACCATGTGGAAATCATACACGAATACATATTTCACTATACACAGCATAGGAATATCAATAGGTTCAAAATTAGAAGAATCAAACCAAACTTAAGAGTTACTGCAGACTGCTGGAGATTTTTGAGGGCTAGGTTTTATCGAACATTCATCTTTGTGTTCATTTTAACCTGTTTATGTGTTTGTTTGTTTTTTCCAAAAGCTTTGGTGTTAGCATTCCATCATAAATACTGGTACTGCTTGAGCGGCTCCCAATCCGTGGAACACACTAAAGGTTCGGAAACCAGTCCTTAAGGCACACAAACAGTCCAGGATATGTTGTAACAGAACCTGGAAATACCTAGATTCTAGACTGTTGGTGTGTCTTGAAAATTGGATTGGAATCCACTGGCATACCCAATGAATGTCAATAGCAATCAAAGGTATAATCTGCTATGATGCTAAAACAAGATAAGAAGATTATATATCTCGTGTATATATGTTTTCTTGAAATATCTCTTTTGTGTATTGTGACCATATATTTTTTTTTTGTGTACTGTGACCTAGATTACCTTTTTTGTGTACTGTGACCTAAATGATATTTCCATATACAACCCATTAAAAGGGAATTTTGTTAATTTAGTTAGTCTATAGGAGTATATCCTTAGAATAACACCAATGCTTCTTCTGTTATATTGGAGTAAAATCTATCAAGGGAGGTCCAAATCTCATCCGGCTAGTTAATTGACAGTACTTCTCCCGGTTTCATTAATGGCTGGTTCTATCTACTGTCTGTGTTTTCTATGTGTATTTCAAGCTCTGTTTATCAAAGCTAATACAGTTTGTTGTGGAGAGGAATGCCTCCAATGAATGCCACCTGTACAGCAAAGGTGGGTCTAAAGAGACTTGAATAAATAGCTGTATTTGTCTATTATTTTTTAGCTTCATTGATAAATTACTTGTTTACACTTTTGACAGTAGACATTGGTTTTGTTTCTAGATGTTTTTCATTGTATAGAAAGGAAATGTCTCTTAAGTCTAAGTGTAAAATAGCCACAATAGCCACATGTGTTTATTAATTTTTAAAGATGAGGAAATGGAATTTCTCCTGTGTTATAGAGCCTGAGATCTTTATAAAAATATTAGACATCTTTAGAAATACCATATCGGTGAAGGAACTCAGGCTGTTCAGTAGGCTCCCATAGCTTGGAACAGCAGATCATATTCATGAGGTCCAACAAGAAATTGGCTACTGTAGCAGTGATGCCTTCCTCGGTGTAAGGGTGAACCTTTTGACACTGGGAAGTCGAATGAAGGTGTTTTGTTTCATTTATTGCATTATCTAAGATATTATCTTACAAAGGGTCACTGAACCAGTCTTGGAATTAAGGAATAGATCATCAAGCTATTTCCATGCACGTAATTGGGTTACTTGCCAAAAAAAGGTTGCAAACCACTGGTCTACAATAGACCATCTTTTATGCCTATCCGCTTAAGTTTAATTTCTCTCCTGACATGCCCTTAAATATAGCTTAGTCTCTCTTTTACTTTAACTGCTATATAAGGACCTGTTAGCCTTTCATTTTAGTCAGGAAGAAGGCAGTGACATGAACCTCCAAACATTTTAAATGCACAAAGAGGGATACTTTAATTTTATTGATGTGAGATATTTTAGGTAACTTACTAACTTACTTACTTACACAGACTGATTTCTAAACACATTTATTGTAGTTTGAAGACACATTACTGGGAGTATTATTGCTATGGAGCTCTGTTACACACTCGGACACACCAACAATATGGAGCTCCTAGAAAAGAGGGACATTAGGATAGAAAAGAGGAACAGAGGGATTTGGGCCCAAAATAGTAATATTACATACTAAACTATATCCTAATAAACTTCAATCCAGGTAGAAATCACTGGCTTGTAAGCATTGGAATATTGATAAAAAGGATTTTTCCACTTCTGGGGCACCCTGATATGCACTTTTGTAAATAAACATATAAATAAATACTGAGCCTCTGGGATTGCTGTTTTAAGCCTGTGATTAAATCCAGATTTACTTCTTTGTGGTAAGCCCTAGATCTCCTTAATGCCCCTGAAACTGAACAATGATTTATGAGCTTAGTTTTAAAACATTTTAGAAGAATTGAGGCCAAGAATCTAATAAGCGATTGGTGTGACATTATATCCTATAAAGCTTTCTATGAGTTTACCGCGTTCTATGGCACCGAACACAGAACCATTCTCAGTTATATGGAATTCGAAAGAGGTAACTTTTAGATGAAGGGTAGGTGGCATTGAAATGGCAATAGCTATGTCACAGGACCCTCCTTTCACCAACACAACACATAGACTTTGAGTTAGTTGCTTCACTGAGTCGTCCCCTCCACCCCTCCGCCACTTATACTTGTAATTTAAAATATAGCAAGAGGTTAGTTCATGCATGAGAAAAGTCAAGTCAATCATTAACACCACTTGCAATTGCAATATAAAAAAAGAAATACTGTTTAACCATTGATTGCCTATGTGGTGCAATGTGTTCTAACAGGAAAAAGAAAAGATTTAAAGTCGAGTGGCCTTTAGCTCTACTTTCTATCACAATTGAGTTAATCAGTGACCGTCCCCTCGACTTCGAGGTTTTTTTCTGTATGTGTGTGTGTGTGTGTGCACGAGCCCGTGCAACAGCCAACAGACAAAACAAACACACCAGAAACTGTTAATGGAAACCTACTATAGCTCAGAATTCCACTAGTCCTCTAAAGGACATAAACATTATGTGTATCCATTTCTGACATCAAACTGTTCGTATCCATTTCTGACATCAAACTGTATGTGGAAATCAACAGATTGAGCAGACACTGGGGACAATATCTCACTCTCGTATTAGAAACTGCACTTCAGGCTGCTTCAATTTGAAAATTAGCTTTAGGAGGCTAGACTTGCACTTTGTACTTAAAGGGACACTTTAGTCACCAGAACAACTACAACTTAATGCATTTGTTCTGGTGAGTCTAGTCATTCCCTGCAGGCTTTTTGCAGTAAATACTGTCTATTCAGAGAAAATAAAGTGTGTACATTACAGCCTAAGGATAACTCCACTAGCCACTCCTCAGATGGCTACTAGAGGTGCGCTTTCCTCATAGACATGCATTGATTCAATGCATCTCTATGAAGAGATGCTGATTGGCCAGGGTGGCGTTTGGTTTCAACCCAGGCCCACCTCCTTGGCTAAGATCATCACAATTGCCAATCTCTGCCAATCCAGTGCTTTCTATGGGAAACCATCGTGATTGGCTGAGATTATCACTTCTGATGATGTCAGCCAAGGAGGCAGATCAGGGGCAGAGCCAGCACCAGCAGTATGGATAAAGTTAAGAGTTTACTATGTTTAGGGAGGTAAGGGGAGGGGGGCAGGGACACTATATAATATTTTTAACACTATAGGTTCATGAATACATGTTTGTGTTTCTTACCCTATAGTTTCCAAGTTCCTAGTTACCATTGGGACTGTGTGACCATTTACAAACATACACAGGAGTCAGTATATGGAACACAGATCTCTCTGTCTCTCTCACTCTCTGTCTATCTATTTATTCCTGCTGATGTATATACCTACTATATATTGGAATCACTACATATGGTGCACATGGTAATCAGTACATAGAACATACACAAAGTTCAAGATACAGAAAATAAACAAATATAAGTATACACAAAAAGCATCGCGAACAGTAAATAGAACATACAGTAGGCTGTACAAGGAACATGCATACGGGATAAAACACAGTACATACTCAGTAAGGAGTATATAGAGCATACACAAGTAATAATACACAGTGCATTAACAGGGGATAATGAACAGAGCATACACAAGGGATAATACACAGTACATACACACAAGACAACATACAGAACGCGCAGAGTGCACAGAATATACATTATAAACATTACAAAGAATATATTTAAGGGGCAGTACAGCAGACAGCACTCAGAACACACACAAGTGATAATACACAAAACATATACAGGAGACAGTAGACAGAGATTACACAAGGGATGATATATACTACATAAACAGGAGACAGTTTACAGAACACGCAGAGCACACAGAACATACATTGTAAATACAACAAAGAGCATACACAAGGGACAGTCCACAGAACATACACAGTAAGCAGTACACTGGACACACAAAGGGGATAGTACATAGAACATACACAGAACCTGTGTGCACATAGCACACACAATTGTTTATATTGAACTGACTGTTTATTATTATTATTATTATTTTATTATTTATATAGCAAATTCCGTAGAGCTGTGTTTAGAGACATCCATATACATATTTGGTTATGTGCAGAACATACATGTAAACATACATGCACACACGGATTGCATGTCTAACTCTAGACAGGACATGGTCTGGGATACATATTACTGTAATTGCAATAAATGCCTGTCATTCTGCAAGGTGGTAGGAAATTACACTTTTTTCACTCAAAGCACAGGACAGGTGATGAATCATTTCAGGATGTTTTTGGCACCTTTCAGAGGAAGACACACCTGGCCCTGTGGCGGTGTGAGGCTTACTGTATACCTGGGGCAATGACACACCTTCTACAGGCTCCAGCTACAACACTTCATTGTTCACTAGAGACAGGGGATGACGACAGCTCCTCTTCCTTGTCAGATTGTTCCTCTTAACCCAGTGTGTACTGGGAATCCATGCATAGTCCAGACTTGTGTTCCCAAACTAATAGAAAGCAAGATGTAGTTCTCCACACACACAACATTCTATAGCGTATACATACATACGTTTATAAACAATGTGTACAGCTCACCAAAATAAATTTATACTGTCCTTTCCACTGTTTGCCCTGTGCACTTGGGGAAAACATTAATTTAAGCACAGATGTTTAGAAGATAGACAGTTCTCTTTATAACTACTGGAATGGAAACCCTATGGTAGCAGTCACATAATTGTCATATTATAGAACATTGAACGGGCAGTGATACTGTAGCATTGTGGCAGGAACATTGTAGTGGGGGTGCTGAATTGGTGGTTACATTGTAGTGGATACACTGAATTGGCAGTCACATTTGACCAGTTTTGCTGAAGTGGCCATTACATGGTATTGGAGACACCAAAGTGGCGTTTACATTGTAGTGGGGACACTGAAATGACAGTTTCCTTGTAGTGGATACATGAACTGGCAGTCACATTTTACCAGTTTCACCGAAGTGGCTGTTAACATGTAGTGGAAACACTAAAGTGGCAGTCACATTTTACCAGTTTCACTGATGTGGCCGTTACATTGTAGTGTGACATTAAAGTGGAGTTACAGTTGGTTGAAACACTGAAGTGAGGGTGGTGCATACACTGAATTGGTGATCACATTTTAGCAAGGACACAGAAGTGTCAGTCACATTGTAATGGTGACACAGCTGTAGCTTTCTCCTTTAATGGTGATCATAGGGTTTTAGTTACATTGTAGTGAGGACACTGTTGTAGATGTTTCTCTCAAGGCTGGCCACAAAATGGCAGTCATAGTTGAGCAGGAACACTGAATTGGCAGTCACATTGTAGTGGGGACACGGAGGTAGCTGTTTCCCTTAATGTTGGCCAGAATTAGGCAGTCAGATTGCAGTGGTAACACAGAAGTTGTTGTCACTATGTTGAGATGCCGGTTACATTGTAATAAACACTGATGTGGTAGTACATAGGTGCCCGTCTTACTGTAGTGTTGGCTTTTTGGCATCAGTAAGCTTGCTCTGGAGGCAATGATGTGTAAGTCATATTGAGCAGGTCTACTGAGGAGAGCAGTGGTGTATCAGTCAGAATGTTCTGGGCACCAAGGTTCCATTCACATAGCAATACGATGCAGCTCTGCAGGTAGGCACTGATTTCATATTATCATTGCAGCTTAGAGTCTCAAGAACTGAAAAAACAAGCTCTGCACACGAGCAACATATTTTGGCTTCAACAAATTAAATATTTACAATGACTTCAATATCTTATAATGTGTTTGTGATATATTTAGCTGAAGGAAATGGTAATATGTGGGCCGTAACACACAACAGAAACTCACAAAATACCATATGAGGCCTAACACTCACTGGGGCCTCATGGCTGCCTAACTCACCTAACTGGAGAGCAGGGCCTGTAGCATGTGGCAGGTGGCAGAAGGCCACCATCAGAGGGCTGCCCACTATTAGGAGGTGTGAGGAGCGACAGCAGCCAGACGCTCTACACACTGCCACAGATTCGGGGGAGGGAAAGGGAACACCAGCATGGGTGCCGAGCATCACATAATTGTTGAAATCTTGGGCAAAGGTTGTATCTGTGAAGGAGGTTTGCACCAGCCATCTGTGCAATCCTTTAGGAAGCTACTGAGAGAGGAAGCAGGAAATCACATTTTTAAGCTCCTCATTTTGTCAGTAAGGCTTTATCACACCCCACACCGCTGATCTCTCTTGGATAGAAGGAGAAGTTGATACCGCTCTCAGTAGTCAGTATCAATGGACCACCAGTGTAGGTGGCCTAACAATTTCTTGTGCTGGTGTGAGAGAATATGGGGAACAAAGAGGGAAATAGAGAATTAGGTAGAGAGGGTGATGACCCTGGCGGGTGGGATAAAACTGAGGAAGATAAGATGGAGCTGGGGAGAGAGTTGATCAACTTGGGGGAGAGAAGAAGATGGAATTAAAGGGAGAGAGAGAGATGAAGCTGGGTGGGAGAGAGAGAAATGCAGCTGGGGAGAGAGAGAGATGGAGCTGGGAAGGGGAGAGAGGCTGATGGGACTGGGGAGAAATGGAGATAGGGAGTTGGAACTGGGTGTAGACGGAGATGGAGCTGGGGGGAGATAGGGAGGTGGAACTGGGGGTAGAGGGAAAAGAGGTTGTGTGGTAGAGGGAGATGGAGCTGGGTAAGGAGAGGTAGATGGAGCTTGAGGTAGAAAGAAATGGAGTTGGGGGGAGGTGGAACTGGGGAGAGAGGAAAGCATGAGAGGGGGATGGGGATTGGGGGAAAGAGGGAAATGGAGCTTGAGGGGAGAGAGGCAGTTGTGAAAGAAGGATGGAGGGGAGAGAGGGAGATGGAGCTGGGGGAAGAGAGGGAAACACTGTCTGTAAGCAGAGGCTTCCAGGGCACCAGGGCAACCTTCAGGAGGGTAGAGTCCATAATCTGTTAAAAGGACCGGCCAAGCTTTGGAGCCCACAACAGGCCCTGTAATGCTACTTGGTCTGGTTGGGCACCAGACCACATTGCGGAATCCTGGTGATAGAACGGACGGACCCCTTACAAGGTACATCCTCTCCACATGAATGGCTGCACTAGGAAGAAGTGATGTCCAATCTATTACTCCCAGTGCTCAGAGTACACCATGCAGATCTTTTCTTTGTTTGCCTCTCCCATCACCAAATCCTTCCACTCTGTTGGCATTTCACTGTAATATCAAGGTGAGTTGTCACATTCTAGAGTGAAGAAACATGGCAAATAAGCAGAACTTTAGATTCTCATAGTAAGCTTTCTGAAAGAGATCCAAATGACATACACAACACTAGTTTGCTTGGTAACCCATTTTGCAATCCATATTCCTTAAAATCATAAATGGACACTGAGTGTATAGATCATGTCCTGTTAGTCTGCTCAGTTCTCTTCCATTTAGGAGTTAAATCACTTTGTTTATGCAGCCCTAATCACACCTCAATTGCATGTGACTTACACAGCCTTCCTAAACACTTCCTGTAAAGTGAAATCTAATGTTTACACTTCCTTTATTGCACAGACAGTTTAATCTAGAATTTCTGATCTTCTGCACTGTTAAAAGAACACTATAGAGTTAGGAATACAAAAGTGTTCCTCTATAGTGCTATAGTGTCCTTATGCATTTAAATTATTATCTAAGGCCCCCCGCCAAGAAAAGGGTTAAAAAAACAAACACGTTAATCACTTAAGTGATTCCAGCACTGATATCCCTCAGTGCTAAGTCGGTCTCCTTCTCCTCCATTGTCGGCGATCCAGGGGACCTTGATGCGCATACATGACCAGCTTCACTTGCGCTTTGGGTCTTCCCTGTAGGAGAGCATCGATTCAATGCTTTCCTATGGGAGATTCCAATACAATAGACAGTGTCATTCAAAGAGTGTGAACGTCCAGCATTGTTTCACAAAGTCAAATTTTGTGAAACTCCAGGGAGGACCTCTAGTGGCTCCTTGGTAGACAGCCACTAAAGACCGCCTTAACCATTTAATATAAACATTGCAGTTTCTCTAAAACTGCTATGTTTTACATTGCAGGGTTAAGGGGACAAGGACAGTGCACCCACACCACTTTAGGATATTAAATAGTTTGGGTGCTTATAGTGTCCGTTTAATATCTTGACCGTGCAGGAGCATCCTGTGTGTGATTAAAGTTCAATTCACAGAGCAGGAGATAAAATCTTGTAAAGTAAGTTAACATCTGATTGAAAATGAAACCATTTTGTTTTCATGCAGGCTGTGTGAGTTGAGCAATAAGACTTCAGAGTCATGACCTATGAACAAAAACCGCTTCATTAAGCTAAAGGTGTTTTGGTGACTATAGTGTTCTCTTTAAACATCTCCTAGTGTCAATATGACATAAATACAACATCGCATGAGATGATGTCTGCCGTTACCTAGAACTTTCAACCGATGATGAGAAAAATTCTAGGCTGCTGGAAAACCATTAATGTTTCTAATTTGTTATTTTAAAAGGCATATATATGACTATGCAGGCCAGGTCACCTGGAGCAGGCTGCCAATTCAGGTTGGTCACATGGAACTATTCATCGTCTCTGAACTCAGTCGCAGCCAGTCAAATCTTTAACCGGGCAGCAATCCTCAATCGTGCAGAGAATCAGGGCGCCGTTTGAACTGTATACAGCTTACAGTTGACTGGTTAAGCTATCTTGTGATACCTGATATGTTGAGTTACTGGTGGAGAAATTTATGTTTTGGGGTGTTTTATTAATGTGCCCTGATGTCTGGAGGTTAATTAGATTAGTGGTTCTCAGTCTAGTTATCTCCCAAACACAGATGCTCCTGGGACCTACATTGTTTCAGTTAATGACCCCTTGCTGGGGTCCTGTGATAAATGTCACCAATAAACGTAGCCCTATTTTCATCCTTCATCAAGTTTGGGGTCGACGACTCTATCACAGATGACTCTGCAGAAAAAGGAGAGAGACTTTAATGGAGATACTCTGGTCGAGTATTGGAGTTCTGCCACAATGACAAAGTGTCTTCTGTGTATCTTTTGATTTCACTGGAATTCCAATGAAATACCAAAGCGACAAAAGGGCAATTTACCATAGTGATCTTATCTTTATAAAAACAATTCACAAATGACAGGTCTTTAAACATACAGGTGCTTCATAGAACATTTTGAAGTTCCGATGGTCTTCCAGAGTTGGAATTAATTTGTTGCAAAAAGAGTTTCTACGCAGAATCTTTATATCAGAATACAAAATCGTTATTAAACTGGCCCTGGTTATATCATTGGTTTGAAAAGTTCCAGATAGGTCTCTTACTCCAAATACTATTGACCCTTGCTGTTCATTTATAACAAGACTGTCTGGGACATTTCAGGTGCATTTCGGAAAGTCAAATTCTTTATCTTGCTGTCCATCTTTGGTTATCATTAGTGATGTCCCGAACGGTTCGCTGCGAACGGTTCGCCGCGGACTCATCATTGAGTAAACTTTGACCCTGTACCTCACAGTCAGCAGACACATTACAGCCAATCAGCAGCAGACCCTCCTTCCCAGACCCTCCCACCTCCTGGACAGCTCACTAAGAATGCAGCTTCACAATGGATGCTGTCCCGGAGGTGGGAAGGTCTGGGAGGGAGGGTCTGCTGCTGATTGGCTGGAATGTGTCTGCTGACTGTGAGGTACAGGGTCAAAGTTTACTCAATGATGAGTCCGTGGCGAACCGTTCGCAGCGAACCATTCGCAGCGAACCGTTCGGGACATCACTAATGATAACCAAAGATGGACAGCAAGATAAAGAATTTGACTTTCCGAAATGCACCTGAAATGTCCCAGACAGTCTTGTTATAAATGAACAGCAAGGGTCAATAGTATTTGGAGTAAGAGACCTATCTGGAACTTTTCAAACCAATGATATAACCGGGGCCAGTTTAATAACGATTTTGTATTCTGATATAAAGATTCTGTGTAGAAACTCTTTTTGCAACAAATTAATTCCAACTCTGGAAGACCATCGGAACTTCAAAATGTTCTATGAAGCACCTGTATGTTTAAAGACCTGTCATTTGTGAATTGTTTTTATAAAGATAAGATCACTATGGTAAATTGCCCTTTTGTCGCTTTGGTATTTCATTGGAATTCCAGTGAAATCAAAAGATACACAGAAGACACTTTGTCATTGTGGCAGAACTCCAATACTCGACCAGAGTATCTCCATTAAAGTCTCTCTCCTTTTTCTGCAGAGTCATCTGTGATAGAGTCGTCGACCCCAAACTTGATGAAGGATGAAAATCAATGATGAGTCCGCGGCGAACCGTTCGTGGCGAACCGTTCGCGCCGAACAGTTCGGGACATCACTAGTTATCATATATCATTCATATCGTTCCTACCAATATTCATTATGTCACTACGATACCGTCTTTTCTCTCCTGTCATTTCTTGTTTTCTTTTGCCTTTTTTATTATCTCTACTTTCTGTCTAAATGGAATGTTATGGCTTCCCCATTAAATGCTGGTGAATATGATGATTTCAATAGACTTGAAGGGTTACTTCAACCCTTTTTTGTCTTCCTGATTTTTTCGAAATGCTGTAAAATAAAACTATAACTTACCTGCAATCCAGAAGCAGGTCTTCCGTGACCGCTCTGACTTCAGGCTGTGTCACTCCCTTCCTCTATGTGGTCAGGACAAGTGCTTCTCACAGAGGCAAAAGGAAGGAAGGAGTTGGGTTGATATAACAAGGGAAGTAGGAATGAAATATATAAAAAATATAAAGTTACAGGAAAAGCTCTACTGAAAAATGGGTAATAAGTGTGTGGTTTTATAAGATACAGGGTGCTCTTAAAGGAAGAGAATCTGTTCCCATACCAGATATATACATGTAATAAAATAAAGAAATGATCCCAAGGCACACCACAGTTTTGCACATAAAAAGAGTATTTATTTATTCATGCATTGAAAATACAACAAGATATCATTATAGCAGAGAGAAAGTGCATAGTATAGGGTATTGGTCAGTATACCTTTTTTAATGGGTTTTTGCATTTAGCACTTTACTTACATTGTGGGTTTGGTACTATATATACTGGATATCTTGTTGTATTTTCAATGCATTAATAAATACTCTTTTTATGTGCAAAACTGTGGTGTGCCTTGGGATCATTTCTTAATTTTTATTAAATATTACAAATATAATACTGATACTAATAACCAAATGTAGGTAGGCGGGAGAGCTATAGAGAGGTGGGATTGCTTGGACAGGTCTAAAATCAGATATGAAAGTAGAAAGAGGGGGGGAGATAAATGTTTTCTGTTGCGGGCACTGTTTGTATGAGTAAACAGACGCTGACAAAATATGGGTTGTTTTTTTTTTGCACAGAATTGACATTTGGAAATCCGAAATAGAGTTTCAGTTTGCCAAAAACAAGTGAGGCAGGTATGCAACTAGCCACTGGCACAAAACTGCAGATTACCCTGTATGTGCAGTGTTTTAAGGAGAAACACTGCACATACAGATGCCTACCACCATAACCACTTAAAATGACTGAAGCGGCCATGGTAGTTGGAGCAACGCTTTAGAGAACATTGAGCAAAGATACACACAGAAACACATCATATTTTAAACGTTTCCAAAAATACTTGATGTTTGAGCAGCACACTTTAAATCTAGTGCATCCTTGGCTGGGGAGAATAGCAGTTTCTGGCACGAAAAAGGTTAAAAGATTAGAGCAGTCAGCATTGCAGACACTTCAGGTTCCGCAAGAGGATCGAAAAAATGCAAACTGTCTTGTTTCCTTTGTGTGGGAAAGTCAGAACACTTGGGTCACATACCTGACTTAACCTCTCTTGTGATGAATATTTCCCACAAATTCCATTTTTTTTCTTCTTAATCTTGCATTTAACCTTTTCAGTACCTGAGGAATGAGCAAAGCTGTTACTTGGTCACTCGTCTTGACATAAGAGGGTTACTTTTTGTATAACGTTTTCAAATCCATAAACATGTTATCATTATCATTAGGCAACATTTATTGACGGGGTGGAGGTGTTGTTACATATCGAATTGTTGTTACATGAAGTATTAACGGGATTTTCAAAAGTCTACCAAACTATGATCTGATACTTTAATCAGGGAATTTCCAAATATAGCTGCAGGGCTAGACAGTGAAACCGTAACTTGTTTTATTACGGGAGATTGGTCGATAAAAGATGAATATCTTGGGATCTTTCGACATCAACATCATATCAGCTTTGTTTTAAGGTGTGCAGCCTTGTAACTGTAAAACGTGACTGAGAAATTAGATACATAGTCTTGTTAGGACAGCAGGTGCCCAACCCAACTCTACAAACACGGTTTCTTCTGTTCATTGTTGGAAATTATGCCTCGGAATGGCTCATATCAATGATTTTACAGTATGTTTTTATTGCAAGATGTTAGGGGGTACAAGCACAACCAAGCTCTTCCATCCCATCGTACGCTACCACTACTTGGTGCAACATGCTCCATCAGCAATAGATGCATAGCACAACTTTTTAAACCAGTGCTGAAGGACAAACAGTTGTCCTGGTTCTACTAGATTTCTTGAAAAAAAAAAAAAAAGTATAATGCACACACTAAAAAGGGGAATACTTCCTGGAAGGTGCTCCAGAAAGGTAGGACCTATCCCTGGAGACATCAAATTGAAAAAAATAATAATATCCAGGCACACCTGATGTTTCTTCTAAAAGGCAGTATCACAGAGGAGTCAAGTCTCAGAGAGGAGTCCAAACGTTGTCTGCACTTTCTTGTTTCAAATAAAAAGACTGCTCTTTACAAGAAACATTTATTTTATTTCTTCTATATTTCTTTGTCACAGAAGTAAATGTTTGCTAATTTCCTTAAAAATAAACATGGCTAGAAGACAGTGGATTTCTGTAGAAGAAATTTGTTTGCCAAATCAACTTACGGCCCTCTCCACATGACTGAAGCTCTCTCTAGATAACTTACCACTTTTTCTTTGACAACCTCCCCGCTGAACGTATCTCAAATTATACAGATACGACTCCACAAAGGAAACGCGTGTATTATTAAAACATTCTCGTGCTGTATTGTTTCAGCTCTAAAATAAAATAATATATACATATCAGTATATAATATTTCACATATTTTTATTTAAATGTGTAGAGTAAATCAACATGTGAGAAGCTAAATTTGTTAAATGACAGACTGGTGGTTTAACCTGCCATTACGTACAACCATGGCTGTTGAACGGAAGAGATAGGAAAAGGACTGTTGTGTGTACTTTGTAATTTCTAAGCTGAAAGTGTTAACCGAGCAGGTAGCATGCAAGCCTGCCTCCCTCTAAGTTACATTTTAAACCCGGGAGGAGCAAGGCAGGTCGGGTGCAGGTCACAGCGTGGAAGAAAAATTAGCTGAGGAAGCAGAATCCATGCCAACAGCAAAAGCCAAACAGCAACCAAGAGTTTTAAAGACACAGCCTTCGTGAAAAGGTCCATCTGTCACAAGCTGTCCTGTTTCGCCTCTCGTTTCTCTTGCTGAAGTCCAAGTTCTAATGACACAGGTAATTGCGGCTGAGTGGCTCAGCATTGTGTCAGCTCCTCTCGTTACTGGTCGACGCTGATTAGTGAACTAGAAAACAGAAGTTCGCTCCAATCAAGGCCGAGTCTGATACATAATTAAGAAGACTAGATTGAAAAGTTCAAGATTCCTACTTGGCTAAACCAATTCACTATTCGTAAAGATAGATTAGGGGCTTGGGCCGCTTGGCACTATTCTACAAGTGATTCAATATGCAATAACCAGAGTGACATTAGGATCCTACAGAGCCATAGACAGGGTTCCAGTTCACCCCCTACCACTCTACTCAGTTTCCTCGAGCCCTAAACTTTCAATCGTTACTCAAAGTGTTATTGTAGTACAATCTATGTATGTGAGTGGAATACAACAAGTCTTGATTTAAAGGGGTAAATGGAATCTGTGGTCAGGTCTCTGTCTGGGCCCTAGGCAGCTTCCTTGGGTCACCTTATTGTTAATTCGGCTAAAAGGAAAACTAACGTATTTTAAAATGAGTCCGTTCAAGGATTTTAATATTATTACTGGTCTGGTATGTATTAAGATGGCAGATGTGAATCAGTACAGGTCATGGCAGCCTGATCTTAAAACACAGAAAGAGCATGCGTAGTTGTATTCTTCACAGAGATAACTTTTTTTTTTCTTTTCTAGGGGGTAACATGGATTTGGAAGCCCTGGAGAGTAGCCACAGTCCTGCTCTGGATAACCCATATGAGCGGGAAGGATGCACAAAACGTAGCACCTCACCACAGAAAGGGCACCCGGAAAAAGCAGAACTTTTGGCACTGGAAGTGAAGAGATCACAGCCTTTGCTTATACACAGCAGCAGGTGGGGGTAAGTCTTCAGCAGACGATGACTCGGACATGTTTCAAATCTGTTTAATTGTATTCCTTGGTAACTTTCCTGTGTCGTAGCTGTGAAAGACCAATTACTGTATATGAAATCACAATGATCGATTCTCTGATATGGTCATTCTCACTTATGTAGCACTAACTTTAGTCGAACTGCTAATGGTTAATAGGTGGATCACATTCCTTACTGTCATACGGTCTTTAAGGACCAGATGGCAGGGTTTGGTCCTGAAGGGGTCAAACATTCATTCGTCTCAAGCGTGTCTCTCGATGAGAAGCAGTTTCTCTTTAGAAATCAAAGCCATGTGTCTCGGTTTTTTTGTGATGTAACTTATTTATAAAGAACTAAAAATACGTAGTTTCAAAGAGCTCCAAAATTATACTAATTAAGAGTAATTCACAGTATAGTTACATGATAGATAGATAGATAGATAGAATAAAGGCTTAAAAAATGATACAAATCCATCTTTTACAGAACTCCACAGCAATAAATGAATGTGTGGTGTGTGTAAGAGTTCTACAAAACAAAAGTAATATTCATAGCAGTTTGTGCAGTGTATGAGTGTAGTACAGAGCTTCACTGCAATAAAACTCACTGTAATGTGCAGTGTGTATGAGTGTAGTAGGGATCTCCACAGCAATAAAACTCACAGAAATGTAATTCACAGTAATATGAATTGTTAATACGTTTTTAACAGAGCTCTCCTTAGCAATAAAATGCACATCATAATGAATTAAAACTATTGCAAACGTGCTTGGAAATTAGACATAATGACTCAACCTAATTGGTTATCAATAGGTCATGAAATCATCAACCGGGTAACAACACTAACGACACACTTACAATCAAAATGCTCTTTGGCCTTATGAAATGTTGAAAGGCATGCCCTATTACCTTTTTTAATTTTTAATTTTATTTAATAAACTGTAAATGTTATTAATTTAAAATGCAATAAAAGTAGTTACTCTAATGGAACAACTTTCTTTTTGAAAGCCAAAAAGCTTATATATATATATTTTTTTTATGATTATTTCTTTCATATTATATATATGATTTTCTTAATTTGTAAAAATGTTTTCGCAAAAACAAGTGTTCTTCCCCTTTTAATAAACGACTAGTTATTTCAATATTTTTGAAAATTACTCTATGCACTAGGGACAACCAAATAAACAAATGCTGAATATTCTTTACATTACAGGAGATTACGAGATGAGGAAACACGATCCTCATCGCTCCCCGACATCCCAAATCCATTCCCGGAGCTGTGCAACTCCTCCCCTATTTTAAGTAACACCCCAAATAGTCGTTCCCCGCAGGAAGGGGGGCCTCATGTAAGTACAGTACACCTTCAAGTTGTTCCCTTCAGTTATTTTTCGTTATTTGTTTTTCTCCTTTAGACTTTACTTCAGTTCCATTACAAAACGGGTTACAAAATGCTCTTACTAAAGGCCATCAAAGATTTTATCTAGCTACAATGCAGAAAGTGAGGTTTGAGAAATTGAAAAAGATAGGAGAACTCCATAAATACACTGCAACATTCTCCATTTCTTTGTTTTATGGACGGAGATAAGAAAATTGGTTATAGAGAATACTCGGTCCTTTGGTTGCCTTCCCAACGCTTTCTCCAAAAATCTGTTTTTCTCCTCTGTGCATACCTAAAACAACATCACTAAGCTAGTGGATGCCCAGTTCATTTTACTGAAAAGTCTCTATGTTCCACTACAAAAATCTCCTTGGTGTGTAGTATACCCGTCTAGGTGCACCACTACCTCTGACCATTGCAGGTCTCCTAACAGTCCCTCTTTTGGCAGTAGAGTCCTGATTTTGGGCTTCTGTCTTGCCATCCCACTTTAGTTCCCTGGTGTCCCATCATTAACACAGCATATGGCAGGAGACCTTCACTGTTAAAGGGACACTATAGTCACCCCTAACAACTACAGATTAATGTAATTGTGCTGGTTAGTATAATCAGTTTCTGCAGATATTTTCATGCAAACACTGCCTTTTCTGAAAAAATGCAGTGATTAATTGCCCCCTGGGGACACCTCCAGTAGCCACTCCTCAGATGGCCACTAGAGGTCCTTCCTTGGACAGTGCTGCACAGTGTGCAGCACTGCTGTTCATGGAGACGCCGAACTTTCCTCTTAGAGATGCATTGATTCAACCGCAGTTTGGCTCCTCCCCAGTCCTTCCTCCTTGCTCTTTCCTTATGAGGAAGCATTAGATTGTCTGAAATCCTAAATTCTGATGATGTCAGCAAACAGGCAGATCAGGGGGCGGATCCAGCGCCTGCAGACCAGCGCAGCACTGGAAATAAGGTAAATTGTGGTTTTAACACTATACGGTCTGGAATACAAATTTGTGTTCCAGACCCTATAGTGTTCCTTTAAGTATATTTTTTTATGGAAAGCAATTACAAAAAGTTTTTGTTTATTCACTAAACCATTGGTTTCCACACCTCCGTCAAGGCATGCCTACCACCAGTCCAGAATTTAAGGATTACTCAGTTATGTCAAGGTGTCTTTTTTTCTTTCTAAAAACACCTTAGGTGCAACTGGCTAATCCTTAAATTCTGGACTGGTAGACATGCATTGAGGACCGGGTTGTAAACCACTGCACTAAACCATGGAATTGTGAAAAATTGGCAGTTCATTACCCAATTATTTGTCCTGCTCGGCTATTTCACTATAACATTTTCACGATACTCAAAAATTCCTGAAATACTGAGTATACGCCAGGAATGTATATACGTATTTCAAAAATTGCCTTCTTAAGCAAGATAATTTCAAATAAAGTGAACTTTGACTACATTCCTAGTGATGATTATTTTTTAAGATTTCTAAAATTACTGCAGCTATAGCTACATCCATTCACTGAAATATGTCACAGAGAAAGCTTAGCACACCTCAACTACTAGTATGGTGTATGCTTTCATCAGTTCAAGGCTTCTATTGTAAAGATTTTAGGGGATGTTAAAGGGGCAGAATGAAACAGCACTGGAGAGAAGACTGTGGGGCTTAACTATTTGTGAACTTTTTAACCCCGAAAGGTAAGTCAGCGTCAGGGACCTCTTGGCACCATAACAACTTAATTTTAAAGAAGTTGTTATGATTCTCTGATTGTTCCTTTACGAACAGTTTGATATAGACCAGGACTCTTCTCACTAATAAGCACCATTCACTTTCAGTCAATTTTTGTCATCCAGGTTGGACAAAATCGACACTGACGAAATGGAAATGTTTTTTCCACTTTATCAATGTGGACAAGCAGGACACAGACCTTTGGAGCCGAGAAAAGACCTGGCTTATTTTAATTTGTTAATAAATGGTTTGCTATTAAACAGGGGGAAGGTGTCGGAACACTAGGCAACGTAGCAACTCCAATGAGCTATGGTAGTTACATTGCTTACAGCGTTCCTTTAACACAAGACAGAAAAAAAACTGCACCTCAAATTTAAAAAAACCCCCACCATTGCATCACATGTAACATCTGAAAATCTAAATTACCTTATTTCTGTGACCTTTTCCAGTGCTACTGGGAAATCCCTACACTAACTTTCTAAAATGTATTGGGGTCCTTGAAACCTGGGAAAAAAAGTCTATTTGCTACACAAACTACCTGACTAACCCTCCCGACACCACCCTAACCTTGCTTGTTATCCCTAATTCTGTCAGTGGTAAGAATAGCTAAGAGCCACTACACAGTGAGAGCATCTTACTAGGTTGCACTAGGTTGCACATCAACATATATTCTTAGTTACAGTGCACTCGACGTGGGTTTCAAATGAAATGAAAGTAACAATTTGTTATAGATGGGTTTACCAAAGCACCTGGTTAGTAAATATATCCGTTGCAATAACTATAAAAGACCAAAGAGCTTCCCGAGTTCTAAATGCTTACCCTATCCCTACAAATCGTGACCTCATCCTAGTTTTTTGTACTAAAGAGATAGATGTCTAACACAAGATTGTCAGTGTTAATGTGATGCGTGTATTTGTGTAATGTCAATACGTGTGAATAAAGAATGCGTCCCTCCACTTCCAAATACCCCTGCATCTCTACATACTTTGTATCTCTCACCATCAACCGCTCGTTGCTATCCCCACCTTCCTGCACTTTTGCCTCTCTCTTATCTACCCCCACTTGGGTCTCTATACCATCTCCCACCACTTGTTTTTCGTCATCTTTTTGTGCACTTCTCCATCTCTCCCCACAATTTTGTTCTCCATTGTTCACTGTTGTCTCATTTGCCCATACATTTCCACTCCTATCTTGACTCTTGTAGCTCGTTTCTCAGATCTCAACAACCGTCCCTTACTGCAAAACCATGGCAAGGCCTCACACAGCCCTGCTTTGAAGGCTTAGTCCACTAATAATTTAAGAGGACAATATACCTATTGCTTATCAAAAAATGAAATAGGGCCAATCTATTGCATGGACCAGCAAAAGCCTACATATAGTATAAAATGACCAAGGACTCATTTTGTGGGACTAGGACCATGCATGGCTACTCTCTTCCCCGCCCACCAATGTTCCAGAAGGTTTTTAAAATTTTAGATATATCTTAGTACTCCAAAACATTTCGAAAGGCCAAGGAGGGACACTTTGTTTGGATTGGTGTCTGGAGATTCAGCTAGGGTCTGTGGAATACTGAGAATTTGTATCAATTTATAGATCATTGTTGGGAGGTATGTATTCAATCAGGATTGATTACAATATAGGATAAAATAGCACACACATTAAATGCTTTGATTTTGATGTTAGCTTCTAGTACAGAAACCACAGTTACCAAAGGGGGAGGGGGTGTTAAAACTAAACTGCAACGCATAACACGAAAATTTTAATTCTGCAATATGATTGCAACCAAGATGGGGGCTGTCTCTGGACACAGAGAAGAGTCATGCATCATATCAAACCGTTTATAAACGTTTCTTCATTAGATCCAAGGTGGTACAAGGACTGAACAGGCAACTATTACAGAGAGCTTTACTAATGCTTGCTTGACTGAATCAACTTATATTACTTTTGAATATCCCAAAAACTCAATTTCTTCATCAGATCTACAATTCTACATCAAATGTTATCCTATCGTGTCCACATTATCATCAGCCCAAACAAATTCTAATTAAAGTCATGTAAAACATAAAGTCTTGGCTGTTGCCTTGACTAGTTTGAATTACTTTAGGCGTTGTTAACAATTTAATAAAGAATCCAAGATTTCAAATCTGTTTAATTGTATTTACTTATATTACATCAAAAGCAAGTTAATAGTTTTTTTTTTATCGTAGAAACATTGCTTTCAAAATTTTGTTTGAAATGTTTGAAAAAAATTACAATATGTGAATATTTATGCACAATGTAGCGCAAATAGACGACAGATATACCCACTTCTTTGAAAAAGTTGCATCTTACTGTCTAAAGTGTAACAGTTGCTGATACATTGCTGCTTGTTCACAAGAGAAGGTGGTGAAGGTGTACAGCGAGGATGGTACGTGTCGGTCCTTGGAGGT
Organism: Pelobates cultripes; assembly: GCA_933207985.1. Taxonomy (NCBI): domain Eukaryota; kingdom Metazoa; phylum Chordata; class Amphibia; order Anura; family Pelobatidae; genus Pelobates; species Pelobates cultripes. The sequence goes on along the minus strand of OW240917.1, from coordinate 224,313,485 downwards.
GACTGCGGGAGCGACGGCGCGGCACATTTGTGACATGTTAGTGGAAAGAGCGCACTGTCTAAGTGACGAGAGTTGGTCTGTGGTGGAGCTGCACCCACATCTGGGACTCGGTAAGGAAAGAATTTAAGATTGAACTACAAAAAAAATTCCAGCCTACAGTAACTGAGCAGTATACGGCTATAACCTGTCTGTCTGTGCATCCAGTGTTAATTTTGTCTACTAACAATTTTAGTCGGATTTTAGGCGACTACAATTTTTGAGATTTAGTTGACTAAAACTAGACTAAAACAATTCAGATGACTAAAATATGACTAAAACTAAAATGGCTTTCTTGTCAAAAGACTATGAATAATACTAAATTGAAATTTCTCCAAAATTAACCTTGGCGTGTGAGCGAGCCACAGAAGGCTTGGGAGACATACACCTAGAGGGGCTAGGGACACAAAGAAAAACAGGGGGGCTGGGGAAGGGGCACCAGGGTTTGGGAGAGATACACCTAGAGGGGCTGGGGAGGGGGAAAAAGAGACAGATAGAGGCTTTAACTAAACCCATTAGATTTTGGTTGTGTTGACTAAAACCTACTGGAGATTTAGTTGACTAAAACTAGACTAAAAATAAAACAGTTCAGATGAATACGACTAAAAGTAAAATGGCTTTTTATTTAAAAGACTATGACTTAAACTAAACTGAAATTTGCCTCCAAAAATAACACTGCATCCATCTATCTGTTCATATGGGCAGGTTGACTTTACCTCTGGTAGTTTGCCTACAAATTTAAAATCACAAGGTAACAACATATCTTCCAACGTGTAATTTGGTAAAGTTCACAGACTTCAGCCATGCTTATGCATTTTACATGATTCTCAGACATTGTGCTTATCCTTATTAATTATAAATGGGGAGAGGCCTTATTTCACCCTTCCCGTGTCTCATATTTTATGCACAGGCGGTATAATCGTGGCCGCTTACCTGAAACTGTTTATTATGCCATGACCTTGTCTTTCGGGTGGTGCAACGTGATTTTTTTTTCAAGTTTTGTGGTAGCATATTTGCAACTTCATTTAGGTACATTCCCTAACTGTGATTTTTCTTGTAAAAAAACTAATTTTGCGATGGACTGTTTGAACCACACAATTTAGGTTTAGTTGTGGTTTTGGACTAGATTACTATGCAATTCTTTTGTGCTTGCATGACAAACTCCCCGGGAAATACAAAGATGCTTTACTCATATTTTGGGGTCAAAAATAGCATATCTTGCCTTTAAATTAATATGTATGGATCAGGTTTTCAGATGATTTAATACTTTTGGATAAACGTCTAAAATTGTTTAATGTTTTGAAAAAAATAAAAATTAAAAATAAAACAACATATAATTTCTTGCAGATTTATCATCTACTTAAATGAGGGTATTGAGTATAGATATCATGTCATTATGCAGGTTCCACCACAGAAACAGAATTTTTTTAATAAAAGTATTAGTATTAGTTAATAGTGATGTCCCGAACTGTTTGCCGAACGGTTTGCGAACGGTTCGCCACGGACTCACCATTGAGTAAACTTTGACCCTGTACCTCACAGTCAGCAGACACATTCCAGCCAATCAGCAGCAGATCCTCCCTCCCAGACCCTCCCACCTCCTGGACAGCTCACTGAGAATGCAGCTTCACAATGGATGCTGTCCAGGAGGTGGGAGGGTCTGGGAGGGAGGGTCTGCTGCTGATTGGCTGGAATGTGTCTGCTGACTGTGAGGTACAGGGTCAAAGTTTACTCAATGATGAGTCTGTGGCGAACCGTTCGGCGAACAGTTCGGGACATCACTATTAGTTAATTATTAAAATCCTACATAGCCGCCGTGCCGCGGTAGAAGTATCTCCATAGTTGTTTCAGCATTGTAAAATTATCTGAATTGAGTAAAGAACAATTACCAATTATTTTAATAATTCACTGCTTTGTAGTCCTCCAGTCTTTGGTGACTTTTTTTTAACCTTGTTACAGATGAATATAAATGTTCAGTTGTGAATATATGTATTCCTGTGTGAAGTTCTACGCTTCACAAGGCTGAATTTACATTTGAGGTGTTTGTAGAATTCTAAGGTGCGCTCTCCTCTCCCCCCTCCCCCACCTGACCCCCTCCAAAAAAAAAGAAAAAATGCAGGTAAAGCGGGTTTAATTCATTTATAAAAAACACCTAAATAATGTGTTTCTGTAAGTATAATGAGTGTATGCAGCTGTGTGAATGTATGCAAGATTAAAAATAATGTAGCGGTTAGAAGTGGTTAGGGTATGAGGGGTTAACGAGGGGTTAATGGCAGAGTTAGATTGCATACCGTGTTTAGTGTTAAGAGGATTAAAAGCTTGAGAGGGGTTATAGTTGTGGTATAAAAGGTGTTGAAAATGATTGGGTTTAGGGTTAGAGTTACATTTTGTATTGTGGTACATGGTGTGTTTAATTCCTAAAATAAGTTAAACCTAAGATTAAGTTAAAGAGATGTGTTTTAGGATTAGACTTTGAGTGCTTTTATTTGTCTAGGTTTTGGGAAAGGCTAAATTTAGGGGGAAATGGGTATTTAGGATACAGGCATGTGTAGGTTAAAGTGTTATTTGCAAAGTACTCACCCTCCTATGATTGACATCAGAACGGAGGAGCTGGTATACAGTGTGCATCACTCAGTGCTGTTCCTATTTCTCCTGCAAGGCATTTCCTGTTTGACTTGGGCATCCATTTTTGGACAAACACGGTTTCGTCCGAATTTTTGGCAATTTGTTCATTCGTCCAAAATGGACAAAGGCAAATTACAACAATGAAACAAAGAATGAATTGTGTGTTAGGTGAAATTTCGCTCATGCAATTCATTATTTGTTTGTAGTTATTGTAAGGAGGAAGTTACCAGCTCACAGCTCCCTATTTGTAATACTTAAAAATAGAAGCTTCCTAAATCGACCCATGCTCCCCCTTACCCTTGGCCTAGGGGAGTCAATATGACCCCTATATTGGTAAAAGAAAGGTTTAATCATCCCTCCTGTTTCTATCCGCCATGCGGTGTGTAAGGGCATGACTGCTAATCAGCGAGCAGTCAGTGGCTTCTCGCTGTCATCTAAAACAAATTAATATCTGAACTTGCAGGGTAAGGAAAGCCTTATAAAGGCTGCAGTTTGAATCAGAGCACTCTGATTGGTTGAGTAAGCCAAGGTAAGAGTACTCTGACTGCTTACCTATCAGTCTCAAGAGCAAACAATCAGAGCACTCTGACTCAAATTGCATGGCGTGTCAAATTAAAGACCATGCAAGCTCAGTCTGTGTGGCGCCCTCGCAGGGTGAAGATGGACTGTTTTTTTGTTTACACTATGCCGCCGCCCATTTAATTATTTTAATAAGTCACCCACTATGGGAGACCTATGCTAGGTTCCTATTTATTCATTTATTGGATTATCGACTGGGCAGCAACATTTTTGCCAGACGTTAGGTAACTGCCTGGTAATTCAGGAGTTCAGGAGGTGAATGCAATGTAAGAAGCAGATGTATAAAACATTACACGAGGCAACTCTATGGGAGAAATGTATCAAAGTGTAGATAAACAGTATACATAGAAATAGAATGTGTCTGTAGCTGCCATTGGTTTCCATGGTAACTGCCACACTTTTAGTAGCTTTGATAAAACTTGAGCATTTCTGGCCAATGCAGCATCTGTAAGTTGGGGGATCTTGTATGCAATTGAAAGGCATTAAATCCCTTTTGCTTGAGTTATGTCACAAATCCACACATTGATGAAGGGGCCACAATCTTTTAGGGAGGGATTATTATAGGAGCCACGAAGCTTTGTTACTTGTAATTCCATCTGCGGTGAATGTATATAGCTGTTTCAATTTGTACCATTACATATACATGTTTATGTGTGTATGTATAGATTTATAAATATATATTTTACAGAGAGGACAAGTCTTACAAACACAGAGTCGCAGGCAGGGGGGGCGTGCAATATTAATAACAACCAGTGTTATAACTAAAACAGCTGCAAACACTTCACACTCTGTGCAAAAGTTGAAGAACATAAAGCAAAATTAGTACTAAGCTAGAAACCTTATAAAAGTGAACACATTTTAAAGTGCAACAAAAAAGTGCAACTTCTTTTATAAATTAAAAAAATACTATAATCTAATAGCTTATACAACAAAGTGTTTCCTTATTCATGTCCTAAAAAAGAAAAACAGCACACATGTCCATAGTGCATACTGTTTAACTTAAAAGAACATCCATATCCCTCCCCCGCCCCCGCAAATGGTGCAACCAGAGCCTATTTGGTACGTACCTATTTTATGAATGGGGAGCTACCGATTGGCTTGCAGGATCAGTTGACTGCTTTAGTCAATCAGGGACGTCCCTGCTTGGCGGCACTATGCTGTTCCTGTAACTCAGGTTCAGAAGCCAGATGCCACCTGGGGGAACTGGAGATCAGCGCTGGAGGCAACATTTGAGAATGGTAAGAGTGAGCCCGGGGGGCTCTTAACACCATAGCAACTTCATTTAGTTGAAATTGTCATAATGACCGGAGTGTACCTCTAAGCTCTGTAGCAAATATCACACTTATCTTATATGGCCTTACCTATGTTCAGATGGTAATCAATTCCTGATGTGGGGGTTACCCATTGATTTTACCAGTTGGATCACTTATATGGCATGCCATAGTCTTCTAGGGGTATTTCTTATGTTTCTTTGCTATTTTGTGATCAGCTATACCTGAGCCATCCTCCTTAATGCATACCTCTTAGAAATTAGGAAGTTTATGGGTGTTGTTCTGATAGTTAAATATACTAGGTCAACAAGTTGTGTCATGGTTCATGACTAGGAAATTGTATCATGGTGTGACTCCAAAGTGAACGCATCATAACAAATCTTAAAGGGACATTTCACTGCCGAAATAATAAAAAACGCTGTTGATCTATTGCTTGCAGCCCTCATAGAAGGCTAGTTCTAAATGTGTATATACATAAAAACACTAAATTTTTGTCTTGTTCTAACATCTTTTGATTTTTCACAGAGCGCTGCCTTGAAGATCACGAGTCGGTGGTAGAGGTTCAAGCAATGTGGCCTGCGGGAGGAGATAGCAAATTCATCTTTCGCAAGAACTTTGCCAAGTACGAACTGTTCCGAGGATCCCCTGTGAGTATAGAAAGTTGATTGACTGATTCAGACCTGCTCTGATTAGTTAGCATTTGTTTGTTTTTTCCACACATATTTACTTTTGGAAATTTTTGACGATTCTGTAGTTGTAGGTATTCTTCTTCAAACAGTTATTTACCGTTCTTGGTAGGAATCTTATCTCCTCAATTCTGTCTTTGCTGTGTAACAGTGGCACATTATTGACTTCATTATCTTCGATCTATGAATTATTCCTGATTTATTGTATCAATAGATGGATGAATTTGTTTTAAAGTTAACAAAAACACTTCACATGTTTGCTAAGAGTAAAAAACGTAAGTTTGGAGTCATGACCAAATTCCTTTTGAAATTAGCAGATATATGATATGCATTGGGAGTATGCATATCAAAGCACTGTTACTTTAATTGTATAGTTTTGGCACTGTACTTCTTTGAATTGTGTTTTTATTACATACATTTTCATGATATATACTGTATGCACAATTCTCTCACAACAGATTAATTAAATAGTTCATTTAGCATTAGAACTATTTAATTTGTGTCCCATGTTAAAATTAGTGTAGGACCCACCATTATTAGGGGCATGCGTCATAAAGTTGAGCTTAACACAATATAGCCGTATGGTGGAACTGAATCCCTATTTACTTGCTTGCTAAGGTAGGTGATTTTAAGTAGCCTTCTAAAATGTAAAACTGTATTTTTATGTGTGAGCTGTTCCTTAATCTGCATTATTTTTGCTAAGAGTGTAATTTTGCAACTGTAACTTTCCGTCCCATAGTATTCATTGTTTCCAGAGGATATGGTAGGAGGAAATGCAGAGACGCACAAAGGACTTTCTCACTCGGAGCTGATACAGGTAGCTTATCTGATTGATGACACAGAAATATGTTACGGTTTTAATCTTGTATGACCCTTAATACAGAAATGCACTGTTTAATAGTTCTTTGTTTTTAGACGTTGTTGTAGGGCTTCAGGGCTTTGCTATCCATGAGTCAGAGTATAAATAGTTTATATAAACCTAGACCATTGAAGTCACAGTTCCTGGAATATTTGATACTGAAACCTGCTGGATATTTTTTTTCTATTAGAACTTCTTGAATCTGGGTAGCTGGCCAGAGATTCAGGGATTCTTGCACATGAAGGAAAGCGGACGTAAGGTCTGGAAGCGATTCTTCTTCTTCCTTCGACGATCTGGCCTCTACTACTCTACCAAGGGAACTTCTAAGGTACGACTAAAATACCTGAATGACTGTAGCTGAAGAATTACATAATTTTGCAAGCAGGTGATTTGTAATAGAGCACTATCTAAGCTTTCAGAAGAAAAAAAAATAACTTGACATTCTTTAAAAAGACAGGTGCATTGTGCAAAATATATTTGCGGACAGTCAGTTGTGTAACATTGATGAAGACATTCTATTGAATGTTTGTCCAAGAAATGGGTTTGGTCTACCTGTTCTAATCTCTATTCCATGCTGAGAGTTCCAGAACTTCTTTCACATCACAAAATCAATAAAACACAGTCAATAACTGACATCAACTATTAAAGAATATTGCTGTTGATATTGCCTAATCATCATATACAAATTGCTAAAGGCGCCAGCAGTCCTATTCACTTAATGTTGAAATTGTAAGCATAATTTTTACCAATATTTCTTGGCAATTGCAATTTACTCAATTGTAGTTGTACTCAGTTCTGCTGAGTATTCTATTCTATTCCTTCATTCAGTCAAATGTTACCCAAATTAAGCTGTATAGCCTAAGGGCACAGTGAGAAAATATTTACATATAAAATGAAGAGGTGCCCGGGATCCCCTAATATATGAGTGGGGCGAATACATGCCCCCTTATGGTACCATGAATCTACTGGAGCTGTCCACCTCATAAAAATCAAACTGTTTTCGGGTCAGGTCTCCTTTTATATTGCTAATGCAACAGTTTCTGTTTTTGTATTAGTTACATCAATTCCTCCTATACTTAAATGGAATTCATTTGCTGAAAGCATTAGCACTTTGTGCCAAATAACTATGTCCAAATAGAGATAAAATTTATTTATTTATAGGAGGGCACACTTCCACTTTAGATAGAGAAGTGGACACCAGACAGGAGGCACCCAGAGGACCCAAGTAAGGGTTAAACTGTTCTAAAGACTCTTTGACTCTTACCCAGTATAACCCCTGGCACCATAACCACTACAAAGAGCAGTTGTAGTCAAGTAGGGTTCAAGACTGACCCTGTAAAAATAAAATGTACAGCAACAGGTTTCTGAATCTTGTTCATTGTTTCTTCCTTCTTTCCAGGATCCTCGACATCTTCAGTATTTTGCCGACGTAAATGAATCGAATGCGTACTGCTTGACACAGGGAAAGAAACTCTACAATGCCCCCACGGATTTTGGGTTCTGTTTAAAAGTATGTTTTTGTGAAAGATATCAGCGATATAGTTCAATATATTTCTCTACTGCATTGCTCTCCAGAAAGCATCTCTTCAATTTCAGTGTTTAATTATAAAATGAATTCACTGAAGATGACCAACCCTGGCTCGACCTCCAGCGGTATAGGGTTAGCTTTGAATTCTGGACCTTGTAATAGACACAGAGGACTAGAAAGACTAGCTAACTATATGTGACTAGTTATAAGTTCCAGGTTTTTATTAAATCTACCTAATGTTTCTATCCTCCACAGCCATTGAAAATACGGAGTGGCACCAAAGGTCTGAAGATGTTATGCAGTGAAGACGAACAAGCACGTACCTGTTGGCTTACAGCAATTCGTCTATTTAAAGTGAGTTTGTCAGCCATGTTCTTCCGATTCTCACTGAAGCAGCTTTGCAGGCGAATTACTTGGATTATTACATGTATTACAATGGTTTAACTCAGATGCATTGTGTAATGGTTGTTGACCTTCCTCGTTCAGGTATCCAAATTATGTATGTCGCATTTGCATGACAACCCATTTTTGAACTGTAAATTAGTTTGATAACTGATTCTGACATACAATAAAGACTAAAACACGTGCTAAGAAAAGCTTCATCAAAATAATCCCATTGCAAAGGGGGCTCCAGTAGAGTGGAAAAAGTTGATTAATGCAAAAACTCCTAGGGACCTACTGAACGTTTTTATGGGCTGCAGACCCAAATTTACGTTCTTACCCAAGAGTTCATAATCTACAGCTTCGGTATAATATAATACAATATAGTATAAAGACTTGGTGTTATTTTACAGCAATATAATTCAAAGTTAACTATGTTGCAGATGATGGGCTATAAATACATGTATTGTTTCTTTTACAGTATGGTGCTCAGCTATACAAGAATTACCAGTTGTCCCGACGCGGTCCACAGACTTGGGGGGAACACACAAAACCGGTAATACATCTTTGAATTATCATTCTTCTCAAGAACAAAACCTTAAGTGCATGACTGTATGGCATCAAATCCTCTCAATGAACACAGACAGGGTTATTCACTAAAGGTAGAATTAAAGGTGAATTTCAAATTTAAGTTCAAAATAGCAAAACTTGAAAAATTCGCCAAGGCAGCTAAGCTTCCAGTTCTGCTACATCAGCCTTAAATTTTAAATTCACTTTGAATTCTCACTTTATTTATAACTCTGATAATGTATGCATGCTGTTCAATAGGTGCTCAATCAACATGACCTATTTTACAGGAGCCTTACGATGTAAATTACAGATGTACTGGGTTTGCTCAATATTGTCTCAGGCAGTTTAGAGACTGATTTGCAAAATAAAAGTCTATAACATAATTACTAAACACAGCTTTAACCTTGTACTCTTCTCCCTACAGCGCAGTGCGTCTGACAGCACACTAGTTCCCATGGATTTTTCGGGGTGTACAGGTCGTGTGATAGAGAATCCTCTTGAAGCATTGTCTGTGGCCCTGGAGGAAGCTCAGTCATGGAGGGTAAGCTTTTTGATAGCACATTAAACATATATTTTATAGCCCATATATTACATCAGTGAAATCTCAAAGGAGGCGAGATTGTGATTCACAAGGCAATGTTTTATCCGCTCCTGGGCATGTTGTACCTCTATGGTTTTAATGTTCCATATCAGTGTAATATGGTCAAGCTACAGCATATTACTCCAAAATGTCTATGGCCCAACTCTCCTGGTTCTGCAAAGGTTGGACAGGTAGAGTCAGATTAAATATCTATCCAAAAAAAAAAACACTGATAAAATTAAGCAAAAGTCCATGTAACTCATAGGTAGGTTTTAAAATATAATTAAGCTACACTTGTTTACATTTTAAAATTTTTCAAACTTCCAATGGACAACATAGAAATATCATGTATCTCTGTTTGTTTTTTGTTTTATTTTTCCCCATCAGAAGAAAACAACTCATCGTTACAGTTTGCCTACCCCGTGTCAAACCAACCTGAGTAGTGCAGGTAGGTTATGAAGAGTCATATTTAACATCTTCTTAAAAATATGTATTAATAGGAAATCCTTACCTATTCAATTCCTTCCCTGTCAGGGATTCACAAAACTCAGGCATGGTACCATGGGCGGCTGTCACGAGATGAGACACAACGTCTTATAGTACAACAAGGAATGGTGGATGGGTAAGTGGTGGGATACCAGGTTTAAATGCCCAACACAATTGGTGATCTTAACTAGCTTCTTCATACTGTAACAATCCATTGAATTGCTTATAGTACCTTCAGTATTCAGTTAATAGAGGAGAGGGATGTCCATGTACACAAAACAGATGCCTGCAAATTAAAGTACTCACTGAAGAACAGGACAATTGTTGGGTTTCTCCATTCATCTCCACTAGGGTTTAAAAGAATAAAAACAGCTCACACGAGCCGAGGACCTAAAAATTACAAGAATTTATGGAGAACCTCCAAAAAGTTTTTATTTATTTATTTTTTTAATTTTTGTAATTTTCCATAGATCTCAGATTTCTGAGAAGAAATTTCTCTCTATCTAGAATCAGTGGCATAATGAAGGGTGTTGGTTCTTCTCCGACTGACAGCCAAGAGGGAGGTGCACACAGCATCCCCACCCAGCACTGTTATTGATTGTAGTGAGGTTGAGCATGAGGTTGAGGGAGGCTAGAGGGACATATGGAGGAGAGACACACAAGGGATGGAGGGGGCTGGGGAGACACACTGGAGTGACAGTGGAGAACAAAACACAAGTAGGTTGGGGGATTGGATAATCCATGGTTCTCCAAACTGGCCCTCCAGATGTTGCTGAACGGCAACTACCATGATTCTTTGACTGAAATAGATAGCTAGAGAATCATGGGAGTTTTAGTTCATCAGAATCTGGAGTGCCAACGTTTGGAGAACCTTGCAATAGACAACTAGGGAATTGTGCAAGAATAACATTCATAGGTAATCCACTGCAAAAATAAATAAAAAATAAAGTGTAACCACTACGTAGTTAGATGTGTCCTATTTCATATAACAATAGTGTTCTCTTTCCTCATACAGAGTTTTCCTGGTACGTGAAAGTACAAGAAATCCTAATGGTTTTGTCCTGTCCTTATGCCACATGCAAAAGATCAAACACTACCTCATCTTACCGGTATGTGCACTACAATACACTACATAACAGTCTAACACCGGGGAAAGTGTTAAACCCCTTCAATTGTTTTTTCTTTTCTTTTACAAACTGAAATTGATAAGACTTTATGGTGTGGCCCAATGCCATTAGTTCTCTGCACAACAAGATAACTCTTTTTAATGATTAAAACAATGTTCTATTTCATTCTTACAAAACAGTCACCCATTAACCTTCTTATCTGTACAATTTTTTATTCTAACCTTCTTCCTCTGTATGTGACCCTGGCAGCTCGATTCACTATATCCCATATAACTACTAGTATGTTGTTTTAAAGTTTATTTGAAATTTACTTTTAAAGGGGAAAAGTTATTTCCAATGACTTATAAAATGATGTTATATTTAGCCTATGTTTTGCGAATATGGGTTTGTGTTTGAGTGGTCTGAAAAAATAAAAATTAAAGAGTCACTTTAAGCTTCATCAGGACACTGTATAATTGCAAACTGGGTGGTCCTCAGGACACCCTGAGCCTACTCAGTTCAGAGAGTGACTTATGAGTACAGCATTTTTATGTTTTTATTTATGGCTTGTTCCAATACAGAGGACCAGCACAAATTTCAGAATGGTGCATCAAAATATAGTCATACATTGCATTGTCAGATAGCATGAGCACAGAATAATTTATATATTATATTATATTTAGGAACGTATGTACAGGCTAGAGGTGGACCACTATAGAAGCCCCTAAGTAAGCATTGTATAAGTATAGAAAAACATCTAGCTTAGTCTAAGCGGCATATGTCAGAAACAACTGACGTTTTACAGAGAGCAGATAGAAAATAAGACATTGCATTATACGAGAGATAAACAGGAGTCCCAGAAAAGCATAAATAGCTAGGCAGCAAGGGTTCCTCGTGCGACACCTGATCTTGAGTGTGTTGGCAATGTAGGAGAAATCTGATCTTATGCATGGGGCTGCCAGCCTCCTAGTTAATCCAAACATGGCACAGCAGTCGGGGCACCTGAGTTCGGCTCCGGTAAGTATAAATCTTCACCCATGATTGGGCCCTGTCAAGGAACAGTCCCAGTCTCCAAATTGTCAGGACATGAAGGCTGTAGAGGACCTGAAACCTGCGCACATGTCTGCTTCTGCTGGCTATCCATTCAGATATCTGCCCCGGAGTAGGCAGTCTACTGTGGGTACTGAACAGACACTATCTCCTGGGTATTCTGGCTAAATAGAGCAGTCTCTGAGCTCCTCTGTCAGTTTGATATCCAGCATAAGAAATCTTCATCTTGATGGAATGTCAAGATGTTCCAGACAGCAGGAGAGCGCCGCCTCTCCTGTGCCAACACAGCGAGTATGCCGTCAGGGAATTAGAGTGGATCAGCGGTAAAGCTCGATAATAAAAGTGTAAGCACCCAATAAGCAGGAGCATGGTTCTAGTAAAAAAAGTAGGCAACCCATCATTAAAATAGAAATAGAAAACTTCTGAGGAGCTATGGCACTGTGCGTCTGCTCTGCATGGCGACCAAGTCTCACCCCACTGACTTCAGCATTTTTAACCCTCAAAGCTGTAAATGTATATATATATATATATATTTATATGTAGTCAATAAATTGTTAAACACAGGTCTGCACACCAGTCAAGCCATAAGACTTGCTTTTCCCACAGAAATCTCCAGTTTGCATATATATAATATATATAGAAATTATTTTTGCTTTTGTATTTTTAATGTATAATTCATATAATTCATTAAACACAGGAGGCAATTCTCACCACATAGTTTCCATTTAAATGTAGAAATGTACGCTGTCATATGTACCCCTATCCTGGAATGGAGAGACAACATCTTGGCTCCCCGTCAATCATTCAAAAATCAGCCTTTACATCTGTCAGCAGAGAGCAACGGAAAATTGGGGGTTTTATATAAAGAATAATTTTGAGGCAGTTCTAAGTTGAAGCAATCAGCAGTGACATTCCATTGGTTTCTATAGCGACTGCACGATTTTTAGAACCTCTGTACTCATTAGCCCCAAAATTCCAATTTCTCCCCCAATACAATGGACTCTCTGACAATTCCATGACTGAACTGTATTGTAATGCACATGTAACATAAAGTAGAGCATTACATGATAAGAAATCATCACAAGCTAGAGATAATTATCAATGCTTTGTTAAATGATGACATCACCGGGAATGTTACAGTTCCCTTTAAAAGTGCTCTGGTTACCGTCTGAGATTTTTGCATATTTTGCAAGGACCCCAATGGTTACTGCTCTGCTTGTTGCCTGGCGACCAAAAGGTGCAGGGAATGGTGAACTTTACTTACCTGAAACTGTCCCATGTAACTGCTGCCATCCTCATCCAATCGGACCTGCTGGATAGACAATGCCTTTTTTCATACAGCCATCACTATTGATGGCTGGGGGTAAATGACAACTATGGAATGTAAGCTCGTTTGAGCAGGGTCCTCTCCAACCTATGGTTCCTGTAAGTTTTTTTGTAATTATCCTATTTATAGTTAAATCCCCCCTCTCATAATATTGTAAAGCGCTACGGAATCTGTTGGCGCTATATAAATGGCAATAATAATAATAATAATAATAATAACACTTGACAGTGGTAGCTCTGCCTTTAGTCAAATTTTGTCAGGTGTAGGGAATGTACTAAGACAATGCAGTTCCTAGTTTGTCTTGGTATAGATTTTGACGGTGTCGGAATTCCAGCACAGTCAATTTGAGTATTTCATAAAGCTTTCATAAAGCTTTTATCTTCATGAAATTCTAATCCTGGAGTGGGGTGAACCAGACACTTTAACAATAAATATAGCCTCCCCATCTCTGTGCTGCGCTCAAATGCTTCAAAAGAAATATCTTGAGAGATCAACAAACAGAAAACCATGGCATGGGTGAAACAATTACAAAAGCTTTGTTGTTTGTACAATGAATATTTTAATGTTTTGTGCTGTTTAATTATGAAATATTATGGACAGCATAAAGCTTGTGTTTCCTTTCAAATAGCCACGCACTACTTATCTTTATTTATAGCCTTCAGCTCAGTGATCACAGCAGTTCAGTGAAACACAATGCCAAACTATATTAAATATGTATGAGGACTGATTGCAAACCTCTAGTAACCCCTAGCTCTAATACCACAGCTTGACAGAATGGACAAACGTTTCTAACGATATGGACAACTTCCAACCTTTAAAGGGACACTTTAGGCACCTACACCACTTCATTGTCGTGGTCTTGGTACAGTGTACCTTTTGCACCTAGTGCTGCAATGTTAAACATTGAAGTTCCAGAGAAACTACAATGATTACATTGCAGCACTAAGTCTGCCTCCAGTGACTGTCTACCAGACAGCCACTAGAGGGCTTCTTGGATTGAAACGGACCTTTGGTCCGGTATCTGACGCTGGACGTCCTCACACACTGCATGATTAAATGCTACTAGTTTGCAAGTGGTAATTTTGAGTCATGTTATGTGTGGATTTCTTTAAGTGGGAGAGATTTATGGGATAAGATAAATAATCACAGATGTCTATGAGAAGGTCCTTATTGGTGGAGACTCTTTTTAGTCTTGGAATTGTTTGTCTGCTGTAGCTTGCTCATGTTCTTCTCTCTTTTTATTTATTGAATAATTTTTAATTGCATTTCCTATAACATGCAGTAAATAATTATGTGTATCCACATGCAGCTTTATAATGTTTCTTAAAGTTTTATCAGATTAGGGTGTTTGGAAGTTCTTTCTCAGTTACAATTATTCCCACCAGAAACTTTGGTACTTTCCTTTTTTTTATAGAGCCATGAAGGTATAGGCTACATCGTGTACGTTCATGTTTTGTTTTGTTTTATTTTTAGTGTGAAGAAGAAGGCAAACCATACTTCTCCATGGACGATGGACAAACAAAGTTTGTTGACCTTATTCAGCTGGTTGAGTTCCACCAGATCAACAGGGGTATCTTACCATGCACCCTCAAGCACTACTGCACTTCCGTGGCACTATGATCCAGTCTTATATACTCAAGATGAATCAAGTCCTCATGAAGGAAATGGTTAGCCTACCATGTTTTGGGATGGCTTTCCCACCATGAAAAATATAACGTGTCTACCATTTTAAGGACATTACAAATGCAGTTTCATGGATCGGTTGAGTCGAAGTTACTTGATTTCATGCCTGCATCGTCTTGAAGCTTACTCTGCGTTAAGCACTTAAAGCCTTCTCTGCGTGGCAGAATTTTTGTCATCCCGAGGAAAGAGGTTTTGGGACAGACAATTAATAAGCTACATTTTTCTCCTTGTTGGTACAAGCAACTTTGAAGACTGTTATGTGACAGTCTAGTGACATTAAGTGGCTCGATTCCACTTGAAGACAAGCTGCCTTGAATCTCCTGTTTCCCCTTAAAAGCTGACGGGAGTTGGGCACCCAAAGGTTCGAATAGGAATACTAAATGGTGCACCCGTTGATGAGAGCACTGTACTGTATATATTTACAAAAATGTCACATATTTTTTATGAAAAAAAATCTTATCTATATATTTTTGTCTTCTATTTTCTCTTATTTTTGTACAAAACACTCTAACCTCAAATCTACATATGAAGAGAAAATATTATTTATATATACCCAAGAGTCACTAAAATAAAAATAAAAAATATAAAAAATCACCCAAATGATTAATAAAGATTTATTTAAAAAAAATTTTTTTTGCACAAATGAAACACAGCAGCTAATTAAACCAAAATGGTGGCAATTTTTTTTATAGCATTTTCATCACGTCAGCTTTGTCACTTTATGTAAATCTCTCTCCTTTTTACATAAAACCATGTATATTACTTTGTGCTAATAAAATGCACACATCATTCTATTTGATTAGAGTGGATTCAAAAGCAAAATCATGTGCTTGAAGGAACACCTAATAAGGCTGCAAGTTTTGCATTTAACTGTTACCGCTCTGTTAGTGGAAGCATTTACAGTACTAGAACAGGTATCACGGTAATTCTCTAAAAAGGTTTATGGAGGATTATTACTGTGTTTTTACGGTCATGAATGATTCTTGAACATTTGTTAAAAGTACATTTTCAGTAAATCTACTGTTCTTTAATGTAAAGGCAGGTAGACAGAACTTGGGGCAACTACAGGCGTACGCTACACAATTATTGAATTGCTGCTGCTGAAGTTGACAACTAAAAAAAGAGTTTTGATTTGGCACAATATGTTTCTTTGTGTAAATTAAGCTATATATATATATATATATGTACTGATCAGCCACAACATTAACACCGCCTGCTTATCGTGTAAACACCCTGCGAGAACAGCTCTGATATATTGACGCATGCACTCCACAAGACATCTGCGTGTCCTGTGGTATCTGGCACTAGTAGCACATCTTTTAAATCCTGTAACTTGCAAGGTTGACTCTGTGAAACGACGCTTGACGTCCTCACGGCCTTGATGAATCCCCATAGGAAAGCACCTTCTGGGGAAGGCCTAAAGCAGGAATATGGTGAATGCCTAAAGCGTGCGTGCCACTTGTCGCTCATGCACACTAGGTCTCTCCATCGGCTGACGTTGGAAGAGGGGGAGCGCAAACCAGTGCTGAAGGACATTGGAGCTGGAGTTGGATAAGTGAATAAAGAGTTATTTAACCCATGGTGGGGCTTCGGGGGCAGAGGAACATGATGTTAGTGTTAGGAATACAGCTTTGTATTCATAACACTAAATATTGCTGACATGCTTAGAGAGAATTGTAGTATAGCACAGTATATTAAGAAATGTGGTCCAAGAAAACGGATCAAACATGGCAGCTCAATGACATAAGGGACATCAACACTATGAATACTAGAATGTCTGATGGAGTGTCAATGACAGAAATTTAGACAGATAAAATGACCGAAAGCACATTGGAGGCATGACTCTTAAAAAAAAGGATGTTATTAAGACTATTCCTTAAAAAAGGGGGCTACATTCGATGAGTTGGAAAACTCAAAATAGTTGCATAGAATAAAAATCCATAATTTGTCTAGAAGCAGAAGATGGTGGGGTTTTTTTGAGTCCTGAATAAGCAGATGGATTACTAAAATTGGGTAGCATATGAGAGCTTGCTTGGATTAAGTTTTTAAGCATGGGTGATAGAAAGAGAGGGATGACCAAAAAAGGGGTGGCATACTGGAGTCTGATTGAGTGAGGTTATTGCAGAAACATCTTTCTTCGGAGAGTGAGAAAATATTTTACAAGAGCTGAGAACTGTCAGTCCAAGAGACTGGAAGAGAAGCCAACGGAGATTAAATAAATCACAGAAAGACATCCTGTCCCGATCAATATCTCCACACATCACTTGATGAGAGGAAAGGTGTAAGAGTATCTTCTAGGCCTTTTAATATGAGAATAGAGAAGAGCACATGCTTTGGATTGAGCCAAAAGTGACTTATTATTGATAGCTTGTTTGTTTATTGCCCCACATGGAAGAAAGACAATCATTTGAGGCAACATCAAGAGAATGAACTGGAATGTGGAGGATTCAAAATCAGAATATGATCCTCAAAACAGAAGTCAATTTGAGAGCAAACTGTCAGGTCTTACATGAGGTGGGAGGCCGGTAGGCAGAGATTTGTGCTCACCCTTGCAGATATACACAGTCCAAGGTGATAAGGTTAGAAACCACTAGGACTGTTAATCTGTGCACGGGGACTGTCCATGAAAGGTGCTCCAATTTGCAGTACAGACAAGGACACAAGAAGAAGGTTCGTTAAGGATAAGCCAAAGTCAGAGGATGACAGAGGTCCGGATAAACAAGGAGGAATGCCAAGGTCAGGAGCCGGGGTCAATCTGGAGAACAAGTACCAGGAGACAAAACAGGAACCATACACGATCATCAGAATTAAAGAACTGACAAAGTTCCCAGGGCAAGGCAGTGCTTAAATACCCAAATTATTAGTGATCTGCCTCAGGGCAAACACAGGTATCAGCCAGAGATGAAGTCCAGGCCCCTAGTGTTGCAGACAAAGCCAGGAATAGCAAGGATATAACTTATCCAAAAGAACAGAATCTGCTGTGGCTTACAGGCACTTCTGGCGTGACCACGTCTGGCCATGTGGACAAACTAAGACACATGGCAGAACAGGCAGGTTAATAGATTTCAGATTGAGATTTGTAATTCGGTTTTTTTATACGAAAGTTGTTATTATTTAAAAGAGAAATTTTCCTTTATAAATTTCACTTCCACCAAAGATTCGAAAATAAAGTAGAAAAACAAGTAAAAAAAAAAGAAGTAGAACTCAGTTGCCCCACACATCATCATTTCTCCTAAAATTTCAAATGGACAAATGGGATCCTTCAGTTTTAGGAGTGTGTGAGTGGGGGTGTAGCCAGGGCCAGGACTGTTCTCAGAAATGTTAGGTGATTTACTAACAATTTATTAAAAGGTA
The DNA here is from genome assembly GCA_933207985.1 of Pelobates cultripes. Classification (NCBI taxonomy): domain Eukaryota; kingdom Metazoa; phylum Chordata; class Amphibia; order Anura; family Pelobatidae; genus Pelobates; species Pelobates cultripes. Next base: position 224,295,364 of record OW240917.1, on the reverse strand, counting down.
ATTTTGAACAAGAACAATCTATCTAATTTACAGAGACTTATTTCTGAACACATTTATTTTCATTTAAAGACACATTATTGCTGTGGAGCTCTGTTACACACTCAGACACACCAACAAGGGAAGACTCCCTTATTATTTGAACCTTCTCTGACATGTCTGGTAAGTTTAGAAAACAAATAGTAATGGTGAGAGGGGGCGTCTCTCTTACACCCTATTATAAATGGGAAGGAAATGGAAACTAAGCTACAAATATGCCTGAAGGACACATTTAAGAGTTATTATAAATCAGAGGACTACCTCACTGACACCAGATTTGGATAACATTATTGCATATTGTTTTTTTTTAAATTTTGAATACCTCCCTGTTGTCAATTCTAATTACCCACAATCATCTGTATAAAGTTATTGAAAGGATAAAATAAAACACTTTTGTTTTTTAAGTTCACATGTTTTAAAACTAAATTATACAGGTGCAGACCACAGGTTATTAGCAAATATTATAGTTTGTATAGATATGTTTGTGTTTTTGTTACCGTTACAGATAATACACTGACAGCTTTATGAATTGTTTTTAAAGGTTCTTTATCTCCCTGACTTGTCATTGTCCTAGTTGGCAATGTGCTCCTGCGACAAGATAATCCAATAATCTTTTTCATCTCAAACGCAAGACTGGATTAATGAATGGTCCAATAATGGCTCAGCATCATCCTTAAATGTTAGACCCTTTGAAAGATGCATTTAACTTAGTACATATTGGTGCAACATCCCGCTGTTTGTGTGTTACTCTCAGTTTTGTGACTCGGAAATACCTGGAACCTCAAATGGACTCTCCTCGTACAGTACTTATAACTGGATGTTCGTCCGGGATTGGGCTGGCATTGGCTGCAAAACTTGCCACTGATGGACAGCAACGCTTTAAAGGTGAGAGCTGTAGCTATAACATTATGGCCATTGGCCAATAGACCCAAACTATTATATGAAGCAGTTAAAAATGAATTAGTTCATCTAAGTCAGGGATGCCCAAAAAGTTAATCCTCAGGTGTATTAAGACTACAGCTTCCATGAGTCTTTGTCATTCTAGAGCATTCTAAAGACGTGCAAAGCATTGTGGTAGTTGTAGTTCTACAATATCTGGGGATCTAACTATTTGGCACCCCTGATCTTAGCTGTAAATCAACCCTGCAATAGAATTTTCTGCTGATGAGAATCTTATGGGGTGTATTTTCTAAACTCTGAATTGTATCAAATTGAAATTCAAATGGCAAAATGCAGCAAAAATTATTTCAACTTGGCTATCGTCACAAATTGACTATTTTAGCAAGGATTTCTGCCATTTAGATTTCCATACTTCAAAGTTCAGGGATTTTTGAATAAACTCCTTACCCCTTGTTAAACCCCCCTGTTATGTCTACCACCTCCATTTATTGGGCTATCCTTTTATTTAAAGACACATTGCCGCTTTAAGTCCTTTGGTTTTAACTTTGCCGTAAGTTGATATTATGTCATTGTAATGAACTACTTTTAACAAGAAGGTAAAAAAAAAAGCAAAAGCATAGTGTTAACAAGATAATCTTCCGTGGTCGTGTTTAGGCATGCAAAACGTCTGTAAATATTTCTACCTCCACAGATATTTGTTCTAAGAGCCTTTCCAAACATACATTTGCAGCTCCGTTTACTCTTAGAATACAATAGGATTTAGACAGATATCGTGAATCACTGTAAAAATCCCAAGTTTGAGTCAAGTTTAAAAGTTGCCCTTAAATTGGGTGATGTTACTACATCGCTGTGTTTTACTGCAACGTCATTATACCGGTGCATAAAAGAGGCACAGCTAGGGGTGTCAAATTCACATTACTTACATACATGATGAATAGCGCTTCCCTTCAGTGTGTACAAATAAAATCTGGCAGCAAATTAATTGGACTTACTGCATCTCTTTCTTCTAAAGCCCATGATAGATTGTACATATAGCATTGTACCCAGGGCCAGCCCAAGACATTGTGCTGCCTTGGTCCAAGGATGAAATGCTGCCCCACCCCCCAAAAAAAACATATGCTTCTGCAATGTGGGTCTCTATGTGGGTGTGCTGGGGAAGAAGTGTGTGTCTGTGTGTACTTGGGATGTAGTGTGTGTCTGTGTGTGTGCTTGGGATGTATTATATGTCTGTGTGTGCTGGAGATGTAGCGTGTGTCTGTGTGTATGCTGGGGATGTAGCTTGTGTCTTTGTGTGCACTGCAGCCAATACACTTACCTATACATTGTGTCTGTGTATATGCATGTGTGTCAGAGTTTATATGTGTGTGTCTGTTTCTGTATTTGTGTCAGTGATTGTATCCGTTTGTTTATGTATCTGCATGTGTGGCAGTGTTTGTGTCTGTATGTCTGAATATCTGCATGTGTATCAGTATGTCTGTGCAACTGTATGTGTGTCTGTGCATCTGCATGCGTGTCAGTATATGTATCAAAAACTGACACACATGCAGATACTGACACACATACAGATGTACATACACACTGATATGCCTGCAGATACACAGACATACACACAGACACATACAGACACTGACACATACAGATGCACACACTGACACATAGAGATGCACACACTGCCACACATGCAGATACACAGACATACAGATACACACACATACGGAATCTGTTGGCGCTATATAAATGGCAATAATAATAATAATAATAACATACAAACAGATACACACACTACACATACACAGATACACACACACAAACACACACTACACACATAGAAACAGATACACACACACACACACAAACACACAGCTACACACACATTAAAAAAATTAAGCCACCCAGCAGGTTCTTACCTTCTGCTGGATGTGGCTGGTGGGAGTTAGGGGCCTGCTCTCCCGATCCGGCCTGCAGCTCCCTCCTCCTCCTCCTTCTTCTGTGCGGCAGTGTGAGTGAGCTGGGACGAAGTGATACCCTGCCACTTCCTCCCAGCTCTCTGTGTAGGATAGAAGGGACCCAGTTGCGCACAACCGGGCCCCTCATTGCATATGTACATCGGGTGGCCGATGCTGCACCGCCGCCATGGGTTGAGAACTCCTGTTTTAGATTATGTCAGAGTACAGCCTATAGCCGTGGCTCCACTGCGGTTTATGGACGGACCGGCCGGCCCTGATTGTACCCTACCATGTACCCTACCCCTTAACCCTGCTATGCACCGTTCATAGAAACTGCAATGTTTAAATTACAGGGTTAAGACTGTACCTATAGTGGCTGTCTACTAGAGGTGCTTCATGCGGTTTCACGGAATTTAACTATGCTGTACGTGAAAACCTTCAAATCGCCCACAGCAAAGTATCAATTCATTAGGTTCCACTCTCGGCGCTGATGTGGCCGAAAAGGTGCCAGCACTGAGAAACCTTGGCTCTGGAATTAGGCGAGTGTTTATACGTTTTTTTTAATGCTTAAATTGCCATGGGGCGCATAGGAACACTATACTGTTAGGCATACAGCTTTGCATTCCTAACACTATAGTGTTCCTTTAAATTCAAAATTCATTTTCAATTCCCATTTTAGTAAATAACCCAGTTCATGTTTGGGTTAGAGGGGTCTTATGTTTACGGTTCGGCTTAGTGCTAAGCATATCTGCCTTCAAGGTGCTGTGGACTGCAACTACTAGCACTCTCTGCCAGGCTTCACTTTTTGTACTTATAATACGCATGGATGGCACAAAAGAGGCAGCTAAGTAGACCTCAGGCTAGTTTGTCCTTATGGCTCAGACATTTCTATAATTAGCACTGGGTTACAAAGCACATCACCCTTCCTGTTACTTCTACTGCAGTCTACAAGATCAGCTGAAACTGATCTCATTAAGGGGATTGCATTATCAGTCCGACACTTATCAGCAAGTTGAGCATGCAAGAATTCTGTTATCTCAGTGTGAAACACCTGGTTCATTCACATCAAAGACCGAAATATTAACCTTTATAACATCAAGTTCACTGATAATGAGGTTAACACAAATCTCAGCAAATGCAAGTGCTAAACATCAAGTGGAACAGTTACATTTGACATTTGATCTTGAAAAAAGCATTGAAAGTCATGTTTCAGTGTTTGCAGATGCCACAAAACTCTGTAAAATAATACAATGTGAGCAAGATATTACTTTGCTGCAGAGGGATTTAGATAGACTGGGGGACTGGGCACTCAAATGGAAAATTCAATTTAATGTAGAAAATTGCAAAGTTTTGCACTTCGGCGTCAAGAATGCACAAGCAACTTATACCCTTAATGGAAGCGAATTAGAGATAACCACACACGAGAAGGACTTGTGAATTGTTATAGACAACAAACTATGCAACAATGTGCAATGTCAATCAGCAGTGGCCAAGGCCAGTAAGGTATTGTCATGCATGAAAAAGGGCATTCATTCTCAGGAAGAGAATATCATTTTGCCTCTTTATAAATCACCGGTAAGACCACATCTTGAATATGCTGTGCAATTTTGGGCACCTGTTCTAAAGAAGGATATTATGGCACTAGAAAGAGTGCAGAGACGGGCTACAAAATTAATAAAAGGAATGGAACATATCAGCTATGAAGAAAGGTTAACAAATTTAAACCTCTTTAGTTTAGAAAAACATTGCTTGAGAGGGAATATGATAACATTATACAAATATATCCAGGGCCAATACAAACCATTGTGTGGAAATCTATTCACAAACCGGTCTTAACATAGGACACGAGGCCATGCGTTTAGACTGGAAGAAAGAAGATTTAGTCTAAGGCAAAGGAAAGGTTTTTTTACTGTAAGAACAATCAGGATGTGGAATTCTCTGCCTGAAGAAGTGGTTTTATCAGAGTCCATACAGATGTTCAAACAGCTACTAGATGCATACTTGCAAAACCAGAATATTCAAGGATATAATCTTTCAATGTAGGGTAATAACTGCTTGATCCAAGGATAAATTTGATGCCATTCTGGGGTCAAGATGGGATTTTTTTTTCCTAGTTTGTTGCAAAATTAGAAGTGCTTCAAACAGTTTGGTTTTTTTTTTGCCTTCTTTTGGATCAACAGCAAAAAAACTAATGTGAGGAATGCTGAACTTGATGGACGCCTCTCTTTTCAGCCTATGTAACTATGTTACATTTTACACAAAGCAGCATTTAACATGATACTGATCAAAATCTAGTATTAGTATTCAATCAATAGCAATTAATAACATTGTCACAATTTTATTCTGACACCACCAAAGTTATAACAATGCTATCCACACAAAGCCAGGATAACAACAATTATATCGGATATAATGCAGTGATGTCGTTAACAAGTTACATATCTCTATTCCTAACACTAGAGTACTTATGTGGACCCCCTAAATATTAGAATAAAAAAACTAAATAAATAAAAATAAAACTTTATCTCCAGCAATGAATCTCCCTCCTCCTTGAGTTATGTCATCCTGGAGGCTCACGGTCCAATCCAATGGTTTTGGTTGCTCCCGTTGGGCCATGGTGGTGGGGGCTGGAGAAGATATTGGAGGCTAGGCAGTTTTGCTAGCTGGATGTTTGGTTTGTTAATCATGTTTACATGGTTGAATTTGGTATTTGGTAGGTTGGAGCCTGTAGGTGGTTCTCAACCTGGTGGTGTAGGGGTGTCTCGGTATGCCCCTGCAATCTAAATTGGTAGGTTGGAACCCATAGGTGGTTCTCAGCCTGGTGGGTTAGGGGTGTCGGCGGTATGCCCCTACTATCTAAATTGGTAGGTTGGAACCCGGAGGTGGTTCTCAACCTGGTGGGGTAGGGGTGTCTCGGTATGCCCCTACTACGAAAATCAATTGGTATGAGGCCTGTTGTGGCCATGTTGCTTATGTTAATTATGTATGGTTATATGTTACTGTTGATATGTTACGGGTCATTGCCGGTGGGTGTAGTACTGTTAAAATTGGGTTGAAGTACGTATTATGTGAACTTGGGAATGTTTGGCAATGACCCAAATTACTATTTAGATATTTATCATATTTATAATTTATTAAAGCCATGGCAAAGTTTTATCCACTTTAAATTTGTGTCCGTGTCTTATTGGGGGGTCCAAGGTAAGGTTTGGAACATATGCACAAAAGCTTGACTATGCGCATGTCATGATTTTGCAATGTTACATTACTGTATTTGTACTTTATTTACTTTAGGTGATGCCATAAACTCAAGGGAGGTGTTCTGCTCCTGAATACATTTTGAGGGTACTGTCTATTTCTTCAAATATATTTTCGCTTGAATACTAAATTCAGATATTTTTCATGTCTCACTCATAACTGGCAAGTAAGGGGTTGAAACAGAAGCAACAAAGAGCAACGTATTAGCTTCTTGGATTAAGAAATAGTTTAACATGGGGGGACCTGGTGCTGGGCAAGGACAATAAGGTAAAAAAATTGGTGGGCTGTGAAATGGGGCAACATTTTTAATATTGGGGAAACTGATGCAGGCTTTCCCCCCCACTCCTTCACCCTATGCCAGCGGGTCAAAGGATGCGAGATTGAGGCATGACATAACTTTCCCCTTCACCCACCGAAATGAATGTGGGGCATGGGGGGAAGCCCATTAAGTTGAGTATTCCTAATCACACAGGCTAGGTCGGAGTTTGGGGAAAGGAAATGGCAGGGTGCCAGTAACTCCCTCCTTGTAATACGACAAAGGAAAAGCAAAGAACTAATTAAATGGTCTACTCTTATCCAACAAGGAACTCATTTTCATTTAGTTCTTTCATAATTCAATTTGTTAATTTGTGATTTTGACGATGAAACACATTGGCCTAAATTAGTTGAAACTTTTTGGTGTTGAAATTGGTGTTGATTGGTGTTCTTTTACGGCAAAAAGAAAACTTTAGTGTTCATGTGTGCCGTATTGCTGACATCTAGTGGTGATATTTTGCAGCTCACACAAATACCAGTTAAATAGGGACAATTAAAGGTATACAGCAACCCCAAATGGTTATTGGTCTTGGTGGACTCTGTCGTTGAGATATGAGTGATACACCTCTAGGCACATTGAACATGGGGTCCACATATGCAAACAAACCAAAACAGATCCCAATTTATCACATAGCTGAGAAATGGAAGAACAGAAAAATGTTTAACAAAGGCCAGTTGGAGTAAACTACAAAGTTCCACTTCCACTACTCTACACATGCAGACACAATTTAATTTATTGGTAAAGGATAACTCTAGTCTTCTTTCTTAAACTAGTGACAGCACAAGTTAAGGAGTCCTACGGGAACCAAAACCCAAGGACACGCGAGGCTACGATGGGTGAGCAGATTGCAGGTGCCTAAACAGGAACAAATGCCTAAAGAACTTTCCTACTGAAAGAATCACAAGCGTAACCATTAAAACCGTAAAGTCTAGCAAGCGTGCAGTGAGAATCAGGTGGCAGCAATGTAGTCCTCAAATAACACTTCATGTTGCAGCTTGGGCAAGGTAGCCATCTCTATGGTAGAATTGGTCATCACTTAAAGAGTAAAGGAGTAAAACAAGTTAGGCTTAAACAAAAATTAAATTATGCAACTTCATACAGCTTGAGCCAATATAGCCGGTCCTTTATGTGCTATATATACACAGACATATACTCTCCGTGGTTATGTGTTCTCCAGTGGAGAATGGAGATGTTAGTATTCTCTGCTTATGACCTTTTGACGTTTTAAAGAAATACAGCTTTTAATCAAAGTCAATGTTTTTTAAATACAGGCTACAGGGTGCAATTTTATCATTTTTATATCAATGTTTCTCTCTGTAGTCTTCGCCACAATGCGTAACCTGGCAAAACGCTCTGCACTGGAGGAAGCAGCTGGTGATGCCCTCAATAGAACCCTGGAGATCAAAGAACTAGATGTCTGTAGTGAACATTCCATTCGCAAATGCGTGGACACCATCCCCGACAGACGTGTAGACATTCTCAGTGAGTGGTGCATGGTAGGCATGTCTCGTCGTAAAAAAAAACCCCAAAACAAAATCATAAACATTTTGATATTACGTGAAATCAGAATAAAATGGAATTCCATAAGACTTTTAAAAAATGGTTAAAATTTGTATTCATGGGCTTAAAGTCATCATAGTTCATTATCATTGAAAATAAAAGATCACATGTACATAATAAGTAAATACCCCATATCTGTGCATCTCCTACTTACCTTTGCTCTACGATCAGAAGCACCTTTTTTATTTGCCAAGAACATTCGAACCCAATTCACAGCACATTTTTGAGATGTCTGGCACTTGCTCATGGCATCATAAATTGCGAACTCGCAGTAACCTTTGATCTGCTGTTGGTTAAGTGGTGCTTCTGAACAAAGTGGATTTAAAGACGTCTGGCCCAAGGATCAAGGGTAAGTCAGGAGAGACAACACTGAAACACGGTGTTAACTTATATGCATGCATTGAAATAATATGAATATAGGCAAAGGGTAGGCAACATTTGGCACTCCACATGTTGTAGACTACATCTTCCCTAATGCTTTGCTAGCATTATGACCAGAAGAGCATTATGGGTGATGTAGTCTGTAACATCTAGGGTTCCAAAGGTTGCCTACTGCTGATATAGGCTATAATATATGGAAGCTTTTATTTAAAATTATAAAAACAAATGACATTTTCCTATCAGTGAAGGTGTTCTAGTTAACTATTAAAGAAATAAAGTTTCATTGCTTTCAACCTTTTTTTATTTACCCATCTTTTTATCAGTTAATAACGCAGGGGTCGGTCTTATTGGACCTATAGAATGCCAGTCCATACAGGATATGCAAGCGGTTTTCGAAACCAATTTCTTTGGGGTTGTAAGAATGATTAAAGAGGTCCTGCCGGATATGAAGAAACGGAAAAGCGGCCACATTGTGGTCATTAGCAGCGTAATGGGACTTCAAGGTGAGAAGCCAAGAATGTTACCTGGGAATCTTAAGAACTTAACTGTATATTTGAAAACAGACTGCAACTGTTTGATAGTCTGTCAGAATGTAGTGGGAGTCGAAATCAAAATGCTTGGACTGTATAAAGAGATTGGAATCATACTAATAGTTTTTGTTGACAGCCATATAGATCAAAGGATGACCAAACAACGGTCTCAATAGAAGGCTTTGTAGATACATTTAGCATATGTAGGAGAGTCAAAAAATATTAGACTACAAAAAAAACAAAGAGTGAAGCCAAGACCGCATGACTGCAGTCTCAAGGCTAACAGTAAACATTAACCAAAAGGGCTAAGCAGCCAAGAAAAAACGAGAAAGATGCTGGCTTATGGGATGGTAGAGAGGTCTACATCTTAATTGTTGGGATCCATATGGAGGCGTGAAAGAGGGTTCAACAGCTGAACTTAATTTTGTATATCACAGAGAAGATAGATACATTTCTCCAAGCACAAACAATGCAAAACACAGCAAATATAATGAGGCGTAGAGTTAAAACAAAGTTAATTGCCGTCAATGGTGCTTAATAAGTTGCGGTATTATAAGTAAATTAATAAGAATAACCTTAAAATCGCATTAGCTGTCAACATAATAGCCTCTTTGACCTCCTGTTTTTGAATATTCCTGGATAACTTTATTCTCTTTTTTTTTCTCACCAGGCATCATGTTCAATGATGTATATGCTGCGTCAAAGTTTGCCATTGAAGGATTTTGTGAAAGCTTGGTCTTCCAGACTATGAAATTCAACATTTTGTAAGTGATTAATTTGTCAGTAAATTAAAAAAATAAAAATAAAAAATTTAGTAGTTGCATATTTTAAAGTTCTATTTAAACCAATCTCTTTTTTATATTCTGATGATGTGTTTGGAAGTCTGCATTCCCTTAAGCACCAGTAGCTTTATATAGGTAATTCCTATGTTTATTCTAATTTTGTTCCTTCTGTGTATATTTAAATTCTTATTTGTATCTTTAGATCTTGCACAAGTTTAAACCATCAGTGCACAACTGAAATTATAAGAGGGGTGAATTAACAGATTTGAAAGTTCTCTGGGGGATGCAAAGACTCTTTGCACCATAACCACTACAATAAGTTGAATTGGTTACAGTGCTTAAAAGTATTCCTTTAACATCAAAGTGCACCATAGAAAAATTTATTGTTAGTTTAATAAAGGACACACTATCCATAGCCTCAAATTTTCACTGACACATATCACCCATTTTAAGGATTACATGAAAGAATTGCATTGTACTAAATATCAACCATGTATTTGGTACCCTATGGATTGCGTGCAAATATTGGAAATCTATTCACAACAGGACTATATATAGGACATGAGGTCACATGTTTAGACTGGAAGAAAGGAGATTTAGTCTAAGTCAAAGGAAAGGTTTTGGTATAGTAAGAACAATAAGGATGTGGAATTCTCTGCCTAAAGAAGTGGTTTTATCAGAGTTTGTACAGATTGTTCAACATCAACTGTATGCACACTTGCAAAAACATAATATTCAATGATATAATTTTTAAATTGTGGGGTAATAGCTTCTTGATCCAAAGAGAAATCTGACTGCCATTCTGACAGTTTGCAAAATTGGAGGTGCTTTTTTGCCTTGTTTTGGATCAACAGCAAAAACATATTTAAGAAAGGCTGAACTGGACACATAGAAACATAGAATGTGACGGCAGGTAAGAACCATTCGGCCCATCTAGTCTGCCCAATTTTCTAAATACTTTCATTAGTCTCTAGTCTTATCTTATAGTTAGGATAGCCTTATGCCTATCCCACGCATGCTTAAACTCCTTTACTGTGTTAACCTCTACCACTTCAGCTGGAAGGCTATTCCATGCATCCACTACCCTCTCAGTAAAGTAATACTTCCTGATATTATTTTTAAACCTTTGTCCCTCTAATTTAAGACTATGTCCTCTTGTTGTGGTAGTTTTTCTTCTTTTAAATATAGTCTCCTCCTTTACTGTGTTGATTCCCTTTATATATTTAAATGTTTCTATCATATCCCCCCTGTCTCGTCTTTCCTCCAAGCTATACATGTTAAGATCCTTTAACCTTTCCTGGTAAGTTTTATCCCGCAATCCATGAACCAGTTTAGTAGCCCTTCTCTGAACCCTCTCTAAGGTATCAATATCCTTCTGAAGATACGGTCTCCAGTACTGTGTACAATACTCCAAGTGAGGTCTCACCAGTGTTCTGTACAATGGCATGAGCACTTCCCTCTTTCTACTGCTAATACCTCTCCCTATACAACCAAGCATTCTGCTAGCATTTCCTGCTGCTCTATTACATTGTCTGCCTACCTTTAAGTCATCAGAAATAATCACCCCTAAATCCCTTTCCTCAGATGTTGAGGTTAGGACTCTATCAAATATTCTGTACTCTGCCCTTGGGTTTTTACATCCAAGATGCATTATCTTGCACTTATCCACATTAAATGTCAGTTGCCACAATTCTGACCATTTTTCTAGTTTACCTAAATCATTTGCCATTTGGCTTATCCCTCCTGGAACATCAACCCTGTTACATATCTTAGTATCATCAGCAAAAAGACATACCTTACCATCAAGACCTTCTGCAATATCACTAATAAAAATATTAAAGAGAATGGGTCCAAGTACAGATCCCTGAGGTACCCCACTGGTGACAAGTCCAAGCTTCGAATATATTCCATTAACTACAACCCTCTGTTGCCTGTCACTCAGCCACTGCCTTATCCATTCAACAATATTTGAATCCAAACTTAAAGATTGCAGTTTATTGATAAGCCTTTTATGTGCAACAGTGTCAAAAGCCTTACTGAAATCTAGGTAAGCAATGTCTACTGCACCACCCTGATCTATAATTTTAGTTACCCAATCAAAAAAATCAATAAGATTAGTTTGGCATGATCTCCCTGAAGTAAACCCATGTTGTCTCTGATCTTGAAATCCATGTATTTTTAGATGTTCATCAATCCTATCCTTTAACATGGTTTCCATCACTTTCCCCACTACTGAAGTAAGGCTTACTGGCCTATAGTTGCCCGACTCCTCCCTATTACCTTTCTTGTAAATGGGCACAACATTCGCTAACTTCCAATCTTCTGGGACTACTCCTGTTAACAATGATTGGTTAAATAAATCTGTTAATGGTTTTGCTAGTACACCACTAAGCTCTTTTAATAGCTTTGGGTGTATTCCATCAGGTCCCATTGACTTATTTGTCTTTACTTTTCCGCCTATGTAACGGTGTAAAATATTATACTTATATTTTTTTCTGAAACACGTCCCTGTGTTAATTTTCCAGTATTACACTGATAGAACCAGGTCCCGTTAAGACAGAGTTTGAATTAAAAACCTATGAAGAAGCAGAACGGGGCGATTATTCCAAGACAGATCCAGAGACAGCAGATATCTTCATCAACTACTATTTGAAGAATTGTAAAGAAATATTTTCCAGTTTGGGGCAGACTCCAGAAGATATCGCAGAGGTAAGACTATTGTCAAAGGCTACAGTGCATGAATTGCTGCAGTGTGAGGGAATGGAGTCTATGACAGATTTTACAAAACAGTGGAATGAGTATGCTTGGAGTATCTTAACAACATTGATTGCATAAAAGTTTGAGTTTTCTTGGAGCAAAAGCAGAATGGAACTATTTTTATATATAATGTGTGTCAGAGATGCAAATTTGAAAGTTAACATATCATTTTTATAGCATACTCTACGTATTGTTACTATGGAGACAGCACCATTCCGTCACCAGACTAACCAAGTCTACACTCCTGTGACTGCACTAAAGTATGCAGACCCAAGTGGGGAACTGGTGACCAATGTATTCTACAAGATGGTCTTCCAACACGACACTTTGATGCATGCCAGCCTCCGAGCGATTAAACTACTTCGTTGGAAAGCAAACAAAGTTCAACAGGGAGCAAGAATTTTAGGATTCATGTAATCTTCTAATGTCTAATTTTGCTTTGTGGGTGATCTGAGGTGTCATCTGAATTGGGGATGTTAGAACTCATCGACACGGATCTAGCACATGATGGAAAAGTATTGTATCAAATGATTTCTAGAGGCTTACATTTTATTACATATATATGTCACTTATGGGACATGTGCGGTGTCAAAACTATTACAAGTGCCTTCTAGAAGCTATATTTGACCATTTATGTTGAATCTTGATAAAGAAATGAAAAAAATATCCTGAAAATATAAAGTGGGATTATGCTGAGGTTCAACCTGTGTAACAGGAGTTTTTAAGATATGGGCATGTGGCTCTTCAGACTGTGACATGATCTTTGTCCCTTGGAGAATGGGGAGGGTAAGTTACTGGTATACAGCCTGTGACAATCATTGAGCTGTGAGTTTCACTTCCCAATTCCAAACCCTAAAATATCTCCCCAGCTGTCCCAAGGGAGTGAAAGATCAGTACACATCACACTCTACTGCTGGAGAAAATACAAAGCCGTAAAAATAATGAACATATTTCTTTTTAAAATGAAACTCAGTCACTCACCAGAAAAGTTTTCCCCCCAACCCTCCCCCCCCCCACACACACATGCATAGGATTCTTCTTTAAAGAAATGGCTGATTCATTCTCATTGGTAGGTATACATAGATTTTGCAAGGTATAACATATCATTCAAGCTAAATAATAGAATAGCTAATTTGCTTTCTCAAAATATGTAACTTTGAAATATTATTTTGTATGCGTATACAATTACACGTGTACTGCAATTAAACAGATATGACCTGAGGCATTCAAACTCATTAGCTTTATTAGATTTTATATATATATAATCTATGAGAAGTCACTCTGACTACAAAGAGCTCTAGAGATTGTAACTGCATGACCACCAATGGCTATAAGGGTCATAACAAAGGCATAGCAATACTAGCATAGAGAGCATCGGGACAATCAGCACAATATTGGCAGTATTAGGATAGAGAGCATCGGGACAATCAGCACAATATTGGCAGTATTAGGATAGAGAGTATCAGGACAATCGGCTATGATATTGGCAGTATTAGGATAAAGAGTGAAAAGACAATCAGCTATAATATTAGCAGTGTTAGGATACAGAGTAACAGAACAATCGGCTATGATATTGGCAGTGTTAGGATAGAGAGTATCAGAACAATCGGCTATGATATTGGCAGTGTTAGGATAGAGAGTATCAGAACAATCGGCTATGATATTGGCAGTGTTAGGATAGAGAGTATCAGAACAATCGGCTATGATATTGGCAGTGTTAGGATAGAGAGTATCAGAACAATTGGCTATGATATTGGCAGTGTTAGGATAGAGAGTATCAGAACAATCGGCTATGATATTGGCAGTATTAGGATAGAGCGTATCAGAACATTCAACTATAGTATTGGCAGTGTTAGTATACAGACTATCAGAACAATCGGCTATAATATTGGCAGTATTTGGATAGAGCGTATCAGAACAATCAGCTATGATATTGGCAGTGTTAGGATAGAGAGTATCAGAACAATCGACTATAATGTTAGCAGTGTTAGGATAGAGAGTATCAGAACAATCGGCTATGATATTGGCAGTGTTAGGATAGAGAGTATCAGAACAATCAGCTATGATATTGGCAGTGTTATGTTAGTGAGTAGCAGTACAATCGGCTATGATATTGGCAGTGTAAGGATAGAGAGTATCAGAACAATCAGCTATGATATTGGCAGTGTTAGGATAGAGAGTATCAGAACAATCGGCTATGATATTGGCAGTGTTAGGATAGAGAGTATCAGAACAATCGGCTATAAGATTGGCAGTATTAGGATAGAGCGTATCAGAACATTCAGCTATAGTATTGGCAGTGTTAGTATACAGACTATCAGAACAATCGGCTATAATATTGGCAGTATTTAGATAGAGCGTATCAGAACAATCGGCTATGATATTGGCAGTGTTAGGATACAGAGTATCAGAACAATCAGCTATGATATTGGCAGTGTTATGTTAGTGAGTAGCAGTACAATCGGCTACGAATGTTCACAGTATTACATTAGAGCAGTGGTGCTCAACCATTTTTAGGCCAAAACACACTTCTGCAAAAGAAACATTTCCAAGGCACACTTGATTTTTTTTTTATTTTAAAATTATTTTACCTTCATCTGAAGCCTTACCTGAGAGATTTGCACAATTCTTGTCAAATCATCCTATTAGCTTTAAGTAATTGCCAGATAAAAACCTATATAAACTATGGCATTTAGTTAAAAAAATGCATTTAAGACTTGCATTCAGTCTATCAGAAGTCAATGTATTCGTGGTACACTTTGAGGCAGCTTGAGACACACCAAGGTCCACCTGAAACCTAGTTGAATGCCTCTAGAGAGTAGCAGGACAAGTAGCTAATATTGACAGTCTTAGGCTAGAATCAGGGGTAGGCAACCTTCGGCACTCCAGATCTTGTGGACTACATTACCCATAATGCTCTTACAGTTATCATGCTGGTAAAGCATCAAGGGAGATGTAGTCCAAAACATCTGGATTGCCGAAGGATGCCTACCCCTAGGCTCGATAGTTATTATTACTCCTGGATAAATTAGGAGAAGATGGGGGATTTCTACAGCCATAAAATGTGCAGCTGTTTGTACCACACTTGAAAACACTCAGCTTTCAAAAGGTGTCACCCACCAAGCAACAGTTACATCACTGGAAAATGGAGGAAGTAGCACATCAGAAAGCATTTTGGGTCACCACATTAACAGACATTGCACCTGTATCGAGGAAGGAGTCAATCTAAATAACACACGCTACTGTTGGTGAATTAGTCTGGGCTCTTTTTTTTAGGTGATGAGAGTACAGGGGCAATTTAATTGTTCGGTCATACATATTGAATCTGTATCTTCTGCTTGTTTCGCGTTCCTTCCACTGTAAGTATAGTTAGTAATAGGGCATATAGTATGAAAAGACTGGAGTGATAAATATCATATGTTTCATATTCTTTTTATTGTATATATGTTTCATTCCACAAAACCCCTTTAGTCGTGGAGGTAACTTTTTGTTTTTCATTTTTAAACAAGGAACAACTGCTCCCTATAATTTTACATTTTATGTTTACTTACCCACTATATATAAAAGATTACAGTGTTTGTGAATTCTGAAAAATTAAATTAAAAGTAGAACTTTACATCACTGTTTTTACCTTCATCCTGGAACAGAGTAGGTCCTTCTTGGCTCCCTGTCGATCCCGGTTATAAGTTCTGCCCTTTGCCCCCAACAGTCAGCAAAAAGGAAGGACGATAATAAGAAACAATATTTCTGTTTTAACTCCTCTGATGAACTGTGTGCCCTGGCTGTGCCAGGACTAAACTAGATTGTGATGTCAATTGTTCAATCCTTAATAAACAATCAAAAGAAAAACAAAAAAGAGACTCACAATCTTTCATACTCTCACCCTTCCACTGTCCTATTTTCCATCCTAACAGATTTGTATTTAGTTCTCTATAATGTCCTCCCCTGTACCTTCATGACCTATTGCACACCCTTCCCAACCTCACTTCCCTCCAACTCCGCCAAGTGAGCTTAGAGAAGGTTTGTAATGATGATAATCCTCTCCCTTTGAGGTCTAAGCCCTATTTTCAGATCGGCTCTCTTTCTACAATTACTTCTATAGATTAGGTTATTGTACCTTTCGAGTCTCCCACTCCCGGTCCATATTCCGGTCATCATACATTGTCTCTAGCGAATCACACTTATATATCTTACACTGTACTAAACTGTTACTTTTTTGCAAGCTTATGCAATGATTGTTCATAGAATTACAAATGGCCTAAAGGAACAATAAAGGGTCAGGAACACAAACCTGTATTGCTGACCATATAGTGTTAAAACCACCATTTAGGTGGCTTGCCCCCTCATAGCCCCCTTAGAAGGGGTTAAAACTCACCTTATTCCCTGCCCCTGATCTGCCTCCTTGGTGACATCATGAGAATTTACAGAAAGGAAAGGAAAAGCATTGGATTGACTGAAATTGGCAAGGAGGCAGGGCCAAAACGCAATTTTGCCCAATCATCACCTCCTCATAGAGATGCATGGAATCTATGCAACTCTATGAGGAAAATTCAGCGTCTCCATGCAAAGTGTGGAGACACTGAATGTCAGTGCTGCCTACTATGCAGCACTGCCACAGGAAGCACCTCTAGTGGCCACCTGAAGAGTGGCCACTGGAGGTGTCCCTATGGGGCAATGTAAACACTGCCTTTTCTCTGAAAAGTCAGTGTTTGCATGAAAATGCCTGCAGGGAATGGTTATACTAACCAGAAAAACTATATTAAGCTGTAGTTGTTCTGGTGACTATAGTGTTCCTTTAACTTCTCTCTGTTGGCCAAGCGTTGGTGAACCAACCCCTTAGATCGGTATCCTTTATGTTTCCCGATTTTCTGGTTTATAAGCATTTTATTTTCAATGTATGAAATAAAAATAAAGAATTATAAAAATAAATAAATAAAAAAAGAAGAGTAGCAACACAGGGGATGGAAAGAAAATATAAATCATTTATTGATCTTAACCAAAAATGTTGGGGATGGAGGGGGAGTATGAAACAAAAAAGTACTGCGTGGGTTTTATAAAATATGTTCTATCTACCTCAATAGATACAAAATAAGTAACGTTTTATAAAGAGATTTTTCAGTCTGTGCATTATACAGGAAAACGTCTGTTCCAAGTAAGTCAACACACTGCTCGTCTGCCCTTTTTAAATATCATAATTTCACAGTTCAAGAAAAGTTTGCTTTCTAAGGCAGACAGAAGTTAAGCTTAACTGCAACAATACAGTACATTAAAAAACTCCCAGCACGGCAGGGTTTGTGATTAGATTGTCAAGGTAGATGTGCATTTTCACACAGCTTGGAAATACAGATAAACATGGAGCTTCTTTAACAGCAAAATCCTTCAACTCGTAGGTTTTTTTAGTTTTGTCTTTTTTGTAGTTTTTTTTTTTTTTTAAGGCATAAGTCAAAAGTATTTTAACAAAAAGGAGCTTGTCTCAAATGGCTATCCAC
The DNA here is from genome assembly GCA_933207985.1 of Pelobates cultripes. Classification (NCBI taxonomy): domain Eukaryota; kingdom Metazoa; phylum Chordata; class Amphibia; order Anura; family Pelobatidae; genus Pelobates; species Pelobates cultripes. The sequence goes on along the minus strand of OW240917.1, from coordinate 224,277,412 downwards.
AAGAAAAAGTTATAAGTTAAACTAATGATATCTGATATAAAATGAGCATAACTCTGGCATCAGGCATGACTATTTCACATGGTGTTCTCCTCGTGCAATGTGAGATGAGAACTCGTAGCGGTCCTGGCTGCGGTGGCCACACATGTTACATTCGAATGGGTCCCGGAATCCATGGCACCCCATATGAATAGTAAACATGACATAATCCAGGAAGAGAACACAGCAGTGGTCACAGCGATACACACCTAACGGACAGCCTTCCTTGCTCAATACCTGAAGGAGGTCACGCTGAGACAGGCCAGGGTGTTTCATCACATCGAAAACTCTTGGAGGCTCCTTTGGGAGTTGCTGTACATTACTGGCTCTCCCTGAGGCCATGCTTAAACCAGGTGCGAAATTGCCCCTTTCCTCATGACTGCTGTCTGTGTCAGTGGAGTCTTGAGCATTGGCAATGGGTGAGAGGCCCCTTTCTGTAATTGGCCTCTTTTCCTTGATACCTTGAGAGGGCAGGTGACCGTTTGCCATTTCGATACGAGTGAGAGGCATTGGGTACAGGCTGCTGATGACAGACACCATTTCTGCAGTGGGACCAGATGGATTATGCACCAAGGGGCGCAAAGCATCATTATTTAAGTAAGCCATGGAGCTTCCTAAATTTTGCTCCATGATCCTTGGAGGCATCAAATCATGGTCCTTATCATATAAATAATTGTTGTAGGAAACTTCAAAGCATTGTCGCTTCTCTCCTGGAAACACACAGAGAACCAAAACCAGTTAGCAAACACAATTTACTGTCACAGCAGCCATATAGAAAGCAGCAAGTGTTCTTTAGATACCTCCAAACACCCAGAAAACTTTACTTAATATAGTTCCACCAAATATTTCCATAAATTCTTTCCCTCGGATTCTGATCCACTCTCCACATTCCACACTTTCAATAAACATATAGTGTAAGAATGAAGAAGCTCTTTAGACCTTAAGCAATGGCCTTAAACCAACTTACGTTTTACTAAACCTAGCTATAAGGTCCACTAGCTGTCTATATACTGGATCAGTGGAGTGATGTGAGAAGAAAACAAGACCATACTAAGACCAAAAAAATATGATAACACAACGACAAACGCTGGGAGTGAAACATTAATTCTATGATATTCTATAAGATGTAAACCAGATAATTGTAAAATTGAGTACAAAAAGTTCTTGTTGGTACAGATAAACGGAACCCATCTGGTCATTTAGGAAACAAGGAGCAAGAGGAGAAGACCAATTGGGTTTAAAGATGACACAAGCAAATTTAAGCAGTTAGATGTTTCCATATGCATAAAAAGGGCATGTAGCTTTGTCAGAGGTTGACTCGAATTATAATGTAAGATGAGTGGTGTATAAAAACAGATCATATCAGTGAAGTCTGCTTTTACTGCAACGTTATACCTGTGAGTCACTGTACGCCAAAATCCCGCACAAGTGTATTTACTGACATAAGTCTAATTCTTGCTCACCACGAAGCCCGTTTTGGCAACAGAGCTACGCCCTCTCACTTTCTGAAACCTGAGCATCCCTTGACAGGTTCATATGAATCACTGTGTGAACAAGGGCCAAATGCTGCGGAGACACTGCTCACAGTGAAAAAAATGATGATGGCTGCGAAAAAAATTATCTGCGTTATCGGAATTTGTATTTCCAAAACTGCCAATTCAACATCATTCTGCACGACAGATAGGAGAAGAAAAAAAAAAAAAAACGTGCAGAAAAAGAGATAATTAGCAACTGATTAGTATTTTTCATAGAAAACATTGCATCAGCAACTGCATTATTGCAAATGTTTCACTGTTGGCGACCTCATCTTCCTATTAGAGAGGTGAAGTAGGTCTTAAGATGGCTTAAGACAACTATTTCCAAATAAGAGTGCCTTCACGTTCAATAACAAAAGTGTGGTGACTTAGTTTGTGCTTGGTTTTGTCTACATTAATCTCATCACAACACAACTGGTTACGGGTAAGGTGTGATAACTTGACATACATGAGCTCACAGACTCATAGAAACTGATGGAATATTATGTAACAACAAGACTTTAGTACTAAAGACTTGGAGGGCATTATAAAGCACGGCAGCCAACTAACACTTGTTAAATGGACACTACAAGCACCAAAACACCTTGAATTAGCTTTGGTGTATAGACTAATTCCCTGCACTCTTACTGCTAAATTCTCTTCTTACCTTGCTAGGCTTCTGCAGGGACTAGCAAGGTATTAACAGAGCAGGAAATAAAAAATTCTAAATTAAACAGACTGTGCTATAAAGGAAGTTTAAACATTAGATCTCTCTTTACAGGAAGTGTTTAGGAAGGCTGCGTAAGCCACATGTAAGGAGGTGTTACTATGGCTGCATAAACAAAGTGATTTAACTCCTAAATGGCAGAGAATTGAGCAGTGAGACTACACCAAAACCACTTCATTGAGCTCAAGTTGATTTGGTGCCTGTAGTGTCCCTTTAGACACTCACACACTGACCATGAGTGAGAGACTTGAGCGGACCAATTGGCAGATCCCACTATAGTGCCTAATTTATCCTCATCTCACAGCGCAGAGAATGCAGGTGGCCACCCATCCACTCCGAATGTAACCTCCCACCAACTGCCTGTGGGTCAAGGGCATTGGAAAGTCCCCTGTATAGTTAAATGAAAGATCCCCTTACAAAAAATAATTTTTCCGTCCACACCACAGCCATAGAGATAGAGCTCCGGAGTGGATATTGCATATACACACCTGTTATTTTAATAAAGGGGAATTTTTTTCGCAGTTATATGTCATTATGGTTTTTCCTGGTTAACCCTTTTCTTGCAGAGATGTGCTCATACTGTTTGCACTTAATGGATTACTGCAAGCATCATGACCACTTTTGATTTGATTTGAAGTGGTCATGGTGCCTCGAGTCTGTATGTTGCCGCGTTTAGCTTTGACCCAGGTAAGAAGGCAAAGCAGTGCCCTATTACCAGGAAACAAATCCAAGGTACTCCTGAGATCCTAACCACTACTGCATGCTTTAGTGGTAATGATGTTTGGAGTAACCTTTTAAAGAGTTAATTGTAGTTGCTGGAATACACAATTCTTAAAAAAAATACAGACAAGCAGAACACATAGCTGACATTCAAATGGAAATAAACAATCAGAATGAATGGTTCTAGCAAACCTAATTCTTCTGTTTTACACGTGTCTACAAGAAAGGGTAGAAGCTTTAGATTTAAAACATTCATATGGGCTCAAGGGATGATGGCGACATGGGTATTTATTAGCAGAAAACAAAAGAACATACTGAAATGTAAACTGGCACTAACACTACTACTGGAAATATTAAAATAACCCACACAAATTGGTACTCAGAAGACTATGGTGTAACAAAACAGGCCTTTTCCTGAATAAAATATGTATCTGTTACATATGAACGTAGTGTAATGATAGAATTGAACTATTTTCAAATAGATCTCTATGTTTATTGTCTTAGCAGTGACTTAGGTGCTTCAATTAAATTAGAAAAATGTAGGGAGCCCGAGAGCACCCCCTCTCCACCCTCACTGATAATGCAGAATTTACACATTCCCACATTATCAATTCCAGTGAGTGCTGGGGTATTATTAGCACAATATATAAAGAAAAGTGACATTATGCTAAACATGTCCCTTTTCTGGTGTGTGTTTCTGCTGTGTGCAAATCTGAGACAGAAAGAATATATTCATTTCAGAAACCTCAAGCTTCTGGGCCTGTCACATCAAAAGAAGGTTATGAAGCATCCCCTAATGAATATAACAAGATTGATCATCTTAACGCTGAGGTGTGAAAACAATTTAGCTCTAATGTACTATTTTTTCCCATGAATATTTTTTTTTTTTTGCAAGTTAAAAATCTAATTTTACTTTCACTCAAGAACCAACACACACACACAAAAAAAAAATTCACTGTGTGATTGACATTTAACACATTCCTCTCACCTCCTAATACACAGACATCAGGACACAAACGTTTCACCTCCTTCTAATACACAGATATCAGGACACAAACGTTTCACCTCCTCCTAATACACAGACATCAGGACACAAACGTTTCACCTCCTTCTAATACACAGATATCAGGACACAAACGTTTCACCTCCTCCTAATACACAGACATCAGGACACATACCTCTCACCTCCTCCTAATACACAGACATCAGGACACAAACGTTTCACCTCCTTCTAATACACAGATATCAGGACACAAACGTTTCACCTCCTCCTAATACACAGACATCAGGACACATACCTCTCACCTCCTCCTAATACACAGACATCAGGACACAAACGTTTCACCCCCTTCTAATACACAGACATCAGGACACATACCTCTCACCTCCTCCTAATACACAGATATCAGGACACAAACGTTTCACCTCCTCCTAATACACAGACATCAGGACACACACCTCTCACCTCCTCCTAATACACAGACATCAGGACACATACCTCTCACCTCCTCCTAATACACAGACATCAGGACACATACCTCTCACCTCCTCCTAATACACAGACATCAGGACACATACCTCTCACCTCCTCCTAATACACAGACATCAGGACACATACCTCTCACCTCCTCCTAATACACAAACATATAACCCTAAACTTGCCCTAATACAAAGACACCTCGTCCAAAATACAAATACATTAGGACACATATCAACCTACCTCCTAAAATATACATACATGATGCCAACTAAATCTCACCTCCTACTTATACACAGACATCAGTAAACATATTTCTCATCTAACAAACACGCTTCAGAACTCACACATTTAACTCTTCTAATATAGACATCAGGACACACGACCCTAACCTCCTTCTGATTTACATACAACAGAGCACCCGTTTCTAAGCATCATCATAATAAAGAGATCAAGGCCTCTCGCCTCCTCTTCATGCACATATTGGAGCATATAACTAGGACACCTTCCTTTAATCCAAAAACAGTTGGATTATTTATTTCAGCAAATTTAATTTAAAAAAACCCCAATGTTTTTATTTTTTATCAGCTACCACATGCCAAAGGAATCCTTGCATGCAAATGACTTATAAATTATACATGCCATTAATTACATCTCACATGAGTGCCAAAGAAAGGTTGAATACTTTGAATAAATAAATCGAGACATGCCTAGTGCCTGCAGCTGCCTAGTCTACACAGATAGCAGGACACATACCTCTCACCTCCTCCTAATACACAGACATCAGGACACATACCTCTCACCTCCTTCTAATACACAGACATCAGGACACATACCTCTCACCTCCTTCTAATACACAGACATCAGGACACATACCTCTCACCTCCTCCTAATACACAGACATCAGGACACACACCTCTCACCTCCTCCTAATACACAGACAGCAGGACACATACCTCTCACCTCCTCCTAATACACAGACATCAGGACACACACCTCTCACCTCCTCCTAATACACAGACATCAGGACACACACCTCTCACCTCCTCCTAATACACAGACATCAGGACACATACCTCTCACCTCCTCCTAATACACAGACATCAGGACACACACTTCTCACCTCCTAATACACAGACATCAGGGGACACACCTCTCACCTCCTCCTAATACACAGACATCAGGACACACACCTCTCACCTTCTCCTAATACACAGACATCAGGACACAAACGTTTCACCTACTCCTAATACACAGACATTGGGACACATACTTCTCACCTCCTCCTAATACACAGACATCAGGACACACACCTCTCACCTCCTCCTAATACACAGACATCAGGACACACACCTCTCACCTCCTCCTAATACACAGACATCAGGACACACACCTCTCACCTCCTCCTAATACACAGACATCAGGACACATACCTCTCACCTCTTCCTAATACACAGATAGCAGGACACATACCTCTCACCTCCTCCTAATACACAGACATCAGGACACACACCTCTCACCTCCTCCTAATACACAGACATCAGGACATGCACCTCTCACCTCTTCCTAATACACAGACATCAGGACACATACCTCTCACCTCCTCCTAATACACAGACATCAGGACACATACCTCTCACCTCCTCCTAATACACAGACATCAGGACACGCACCTCTCACCTCCTCCTAATACACAGACATCAGGACACATAACTCTCACCTCCTCCTAATACACAGACATCAGGACACGCACCTCTCACCTCCTCCTAATACACAGACATCAGGACACACACCTCTCACCTCCTCCTAATACACAGACATCAGGACACATACCTCTCACCTCCTCCTAATACACAGACATCAGGACACACACCTCTCACCTCCTCCTAATACACAGACATCAGGACACACACCTCTCACCTTCTCCTAATACACAGACATCAGGACACATACCTCTCACCTCCTCCTAATACACAGACATCAGGACACACACTTCTCACCTCCTAATACACAGACATCAGGGGACACACCTCTCACCTCCTCCTAATACACAGACATCAGGACACACACCTCTCACCTTCTCCTAATACACAGACATCAGGACACAAACGTTTCACCTACTCCTAATACACAGACATTGGGACACATACTTCTCACCTCCTCCTAATACACAGACATCAGGACACACACCTCTCACCTCCTCCTAATACACAGACATCAGGACACACACCTCTCACCGTCTCCTAATACACAGACATCAGGACACAAACCTCTCACCTCCTCCTAATACACAGACATCAGGACACATACCTCTCACCTCCTCCTAATACACAGACATCAGGACACACACCTCTCACCGTCTCCTAATACACAGACATCAGGACACATACCTCTCACCTCCTCCTAATAGAAAAACATGACAACACATAAGCACCAACATACGGACAAATATCTTTCACTTTCTCCTATTACATAGACATCAGGACACATGGCTCTTACTCATGCTGCATACACACAAAGACATACAGCAAATTATTTAATTAATGTCACTGTCTGATAATATACAGCCCGGAGATTTCATTATAGGAAGATACACTACATTATATATAAACCCAGCACTGTCAGAGCTTGTCCTGATAATATGCAGTCAGTAGGTTACACTATATTAAATATAAACCCAGCACTGTCTGAGCCTGTCCTGATAATCTGCAGTCAGTAGGATACACTATATTTAATATAAACCCATCACCGTCTGAGCCGGTCCTGATAATCTGCAGTCAGTAGGATACACTACATTAGATATAAACCCAGCACTGTCTGAGCCTGTCCTGATAATATGCAGTCAGTAGGATACACTATATTAGATATAAACCCAGCACTGTCTGAGCCTGTCCTGATAATCTGCAGTCAGTAGGATACACTACATTAGATATAAACCCAGCACTGTCTGAGCCTGTCCTGATAATCTGCAGTCAGTAGGATACACTACATTAGATATAAACCCAGCACTGTCTGAGCCTGTCCTGATAATTTGTAGTCAGTACGTTACACTACATTAGATATAAACCCATCACTGTCAGAGCTTGTCCTGATAATCTGCAGTCAGTAGGATACACTATATTTAATATAAACCCAGCACTGTCAGAGCTTGTCCTGATAATCTGCAGTCAGTAGGATACACTATATTTAATATAAACCCATCACCGTCTGAGCCTGTCCTGATAATCTGCAGTCAGTAGGATACACTATATTAGATATAAACCCAGCACTGTCTGAGCCTGTCCTGATAATTTGTAGTCAGTACGTTACACTACATTAGATATAAACCCATCACTGTAAGAGCTTGTCCTGATAATCTGCAGTCAGTAGGATACACTACATTAGATATAAACCCAGCACTGTCTGAACCTGTCCTGATAATCCCCAAACAGGTGAATTCCTACCTGTTTATTAATCTGTTAAGATGTTCTCTGCTCCTACACGTTACTCCTATGATTTCACAGAAGGTGCGGAGTTCATGTCTCCGAGCTGCTTTCACTTCATTTTCCCTGGATACTTTCAGAATGCCGTGATATTTAGGGCTGTGTGTCTCCTCCTTCTCTTAAAGTGACATTAGCCCAACTACAGCAATGACATCAAGCTATACATCTGTACAAAATGCAGTATCCCACATCCATTGCATTTTCATTTTGACTATGGAGTAATTCTGCCAATAGCGGAACTTATATATTTTATTATTTTCTAGATAACTGATCATTGGAGACATTAATAATTTTTTGGACCAAATTTTGCAATAACTGGAAATTGTTACATTTTGGGTTTTCCCCCAATCTTCTAGATCAATGGTTCCCAGCCCAGCCTTCAAGTACCCCCTAACAGTCCAGGATTTATGGATTACCCAGTTGTGTCTAAGGTGTTTAACGAAAAAAACGAACAAAAAAAACCCCGTTAAACACAATAGGGTAATACCTAAAATTCTGGACTGGTCGGGGGTACTTAAGGACTTGAGGGACCCCCAGATCTAGTTAAATGGAGTATATATATTTTTAATTTTATATTTAATTTATTAATTCATGCCATTCTCAGTCTTAAATGAGAAAAAAAAATCTAATTTATTAAAACTGCATTATTTTGGTTTCATAATTCTATTAGTTCATTTACAAATGTATTACAACATGTGATTTTACTTTTGTTAGAAGCAGGAAGGTGGTTTAATTTGCAGCTACATTTCTAATCACTGACTGATTGTTAAAAAGAAGCTTAGAATGTATAGATCACTAAATCACAAATAGACTCATGTAGGATGCTAATGTTCTTATAGTATTAGTGGGAAAACATTCCTGGTTCATAACTATCACGTGCCAGTTATTTCTATTATATTATTGGCATTTCTATATAGCGACAACGCATTCCGCAGCGGATTACAATATTATAAAAGGGAAATGTAACATTTAATACCAATAACAATTACAAACTGTTACAGGGGCAATAGGTTGATAAGGACCCTGCTCAAACAAGCTTACAGTTAATGTATTTGAGAAGTACTGATGTGTCAATGCCTCAAAACTTAATAAAATGTTATATTGAAAAAAACAATATCACACAGATTTTCTAAAAATTCTTAAATTTACTCCATACACATGCTGTATGTTTGAAAAGAAGATTTGAGGGTGGGTCGCAAGCACACCCTAAAAGGAAATCCTAAAAACTGAAGGGTGGAAGAATTGCTGAATTATTACAGAGGCTGATGGAGCTGCAGCTCAAGGCTCATGCCCATAGAATAGGCCCATTTAAAAAAAATTAAAAAAAATTAACTTTTTTTGCACACTACTCTTTTGACACCTGACTGGTATTTGAGGCTGCTTGGCCACTGCCGATATTGCAGTAATACCGGTGTGACGAAGTGCACTTCGCCACTTGGTCCTGGAGAGGCCTACTTGCCAGCCTCCTCCCCTGTGACTCTGACTCTTTCATGTATCTGGCTTTAAAGCCCCTAGTCTACCTTCAGACAGACTATTTATGTAGGCTGCTTTATTTATCTTATGTTTTAGTCACCCTGTACCCATTATAGGTGCAGGGTGTGTGTAATGTAATTGTTTATAGTGTGTGTGTGTACTGTGTAATGTATTGCCTGCTCTCTTGTATTGCTGAGGTTTGCTACCAACTAGGTGGGTTTGGCTATGGAGCTTGTCTAGTGCCCTCTGTTGGTAGCAACAGCAATATGCACTACCTGAATTGCAAGACTGGTTCATTTGCATATTCAGGTAGATTTGCATATTGCTAATTCTGCAGGCAGGTGAGATATTTACTGTTAAATATTGTCTCCCCCCACCCCTTTAAAAATGTGCCATTGTGTTGTGATAAGTCACTGTGTGTTGCTTGATTTGGTTTGACTGTTTGTGATTTTATTGAGGTTTCACAACAATGTTATTGTGGTGACCCTATTGGCTGGTCCCAAGGGAAATAAATGTTTTGACAGTTCTTCTTGATCTCTCTAAATGTAGCCTTGTCTCATTATTGGAGGGAGCTGTTATAATCACACTGGGGATTGCTATGCTCTGCATGCTCCTCTGAGCTTGAGTCACTTAGCTCTTTTAAGAACTTGTTCCTGACATGCTCTCCTTGGAGGAGGGGTCTTCACCACACAGTCCTGGATGCTGGAGGTTCATACAGGGTGGAAGGAAGAGTTCTTTCCCACACAGTCCTGGAGGACATAAGCTGATCCAGGGTGGAAGGAAGACGGTGAGACTCCAGTCAAGATACGGCGGTTGCGGAGTCTGCGGTGGTTGTGGTGTCTGCTGCAGTGCTTGGAGTCCTCAGGAAGCGCTAGGAGCATCCGTCAACGGAGGGTACTCAGTCGGAGTACAAGGAGCTCCATTACAACCGGCAATACAAATGCAGATATTTTTCTCAGTATAGACGGAGATTACTATGCAATACCAGCACCGTGAGACATAGGGACATTAGAAGACACTTGAACATTGGGAAACGGAGACAGTAGGGACCTCATGTCTCCCAGTGTCCCCATGTCTCAGTGTCCTCATGTCTCCCAGCCAGTGTTTCAGTGTCCCCATGGCTCCCAGTGTCTCCTAGTCTCCCAGTCTGTGTCCCCATGTCTCCCCGTGTGTCCCCATGTCTCCCAGCCTAGTGTCTCAGTGTCCCCATGTCTCCCAGTGTCCCTATGTCTCCCATCCAGTGTCCCTAGTATCCCCATGTCTCCAAGTCTCCCAGCATCTTTGTCCCCATGTCTCTCAGTGTCCCTAGTGTCCCCATGTCTCCCAGTGTCCTCAAATGTCTGTGTCCCCATGTCTATGTCCACAAGTGTCCTCATGTCTTCCAGTGTCCCCAGGTGTCTCAGTGTCCCCATGTCTCCCAGCCAGTGTCCCTATTGTCTCAGTGTCCCCATTTCTCCCAGTGTCCCCTGGTCTCCCAGTGTCCCCTGGTCTCTCAGTGTCCCCATTTCTCCCAGTGTCTGTGTTCCCATGTTTCTCAGTGTCCCTAGTGTCTTAGTGTCCCTAAATGTCTTAGTGTCCCCATGTCTCCCAGTGTCTGTGTGTCCCCATGTCTTTGTGTCCCTAGTGTCTCAGTGTCCCCATTTCTCCCAGTGACCCCAAATGTCTCAGTGTTGCCATGTCTCCCAGTGTCCCCAATGCTGTATCCACAAGTGCCCTGATGTCTCCCAGTGTCCTCAAGTGTCTCAGTGCCCCCATGTCTCCCAGTGTCCCCATGTCTCACTGTGTCCCCATGTCTAACTGTGTCCCCTAGTATTCTAGTGACATGGGGACATGCTGAGACATAGGGACACTGAGACACTGGGAGACTAGGGAACTGGGCTACATAGGGACACTGACGCTGTGATACATAGGGACACTGAGACACTGGGTGACTTGGGAGACTGAGACACTGGGAGACAGGGAGACACTGGGAACAATCCATCTATACAGCGGAATCAAACTGTGAGTAATTTGTTTGTGATTTTACAGAATATTCTCTCATGTCACTCGTGATTTACATCATGTGATGTCGCGCATACATAATTAATTATACAAATGCTTAAGGCCGGTATTTTTTCCAAGAAATGTGGCAACCCTAACTACTCTTCACATACTCTTGCTTAAAGGAACACTATAGGGTCAGGAACACAATCTTGTATTTCTGACCTTATTATGTTAAAACCACCATCTAGTCCCCTCTTGCCTCCCTAAATATACTAAAATCTTACTTGTATTCAAGTCTGCAGCTGCTGGCTATGCCTCTGAACTGACTCTGTCTGTTGACATCATCGGAAGTGGTAGTCTGAGCCAATTCGAATGCTTCCCCATAGGATTGGCTAAGACTGTCAAGGAGGCAGATCAGGGGCAGAGCCAGCACAAGTCTAACATAGCCCTAGCCAATCAGCATCTCTTCATAGAGATTAATTAATTCAATTGATCTCTTTGAGGAAAGTTCAGTGTCTGCATTCAGAGGAAGGAGGCACTGAATGGCAGTGCTGCACACTAGGCAGTACTGCCCAAGGAAGCACCTCTAGCAGCCATCTAAGGATTGGCCAGTGGAGTTATTTTCTCTGAAAAGATAGTGTTTACTACAAAAAGCCTGAGGGGAATGATTCAGCTCACCAGAACAAATACAATAAGTTGTAGTTTGTTTGGTGACTATTGTGTCCCTTTAAGTATGGAAGCTTAAGAGGGATGTATGGGAACAAAGCTTGTGTGGACTGGCTGACAATAAAATTAGTTAAGGTAATGCAGGCTTTGGTCTCTCTAACACTGTGGCATGTCCCCTTTCTTCTACACTTCTACATACACCTTTTTTCTGTCCCAGACTATATACCAGGAGCTTCTGCCTGCTAGTAAGAAGGTAAGGAGACAAGTGGACATGTGAGTGCTAGGGGACAGTCCTTAGAAAGCGTGGAGTAGGCGCATCATTTGATGCATTTATATCACGCTCAGGGTGCTGCTGGGAGAGCACAGTGCATGCATGGAACCACCCTTGCGTCACTTGCAATCTCAGGAGTTAAGGCGGTGCCTTTAAGCTTTGACTTTCAGGAGTGAAGATTGTAAAAAATAGCTCAATGGGTCCCAACGGAATGAGAATGGGATGGCCAGTAAGGGAGATGTTTGATCTCTCTCACCAGTCGTGCAACACCTCTCCTGCCTACCGTTCCGAGGCCATAGCCTCCATGGTCTTATGGGAAACCAAGCCCTGCACTAACGATTGCAGGTATTTTATTTTTCTTACTGTTGGTTGTTTTGTTTGTTTGTTTGTTTGTTTTTAGCTCCAAACTTTGCAGAGTCTATTTTTTGATTATGCTTTAAAGGGACACTAGAGTCACCAAAACAACTTTAGCCTAGTGAAGCAGTTTTGGTGTATAGATTATGCCCCTGCAGTCTCACCGCTCAGTTCTCTGTCATTTAGGCGTTAAATCACTTTATTTACACAGTCCTAGTCACACCTCCATGCATGTGACTTATACAGTCTACCTAAACACTTCATGTAAAGAATAATCTAATGTTTACACTTCCTTTATTGCAAATTCAGTTTAATTTAAAATGTCTTATCTCCTGCTCTGTTAATAGCTCACTAGACCCTGCAGGGGTCTTGTGTATGGTATGTAATTAAAGTTCAATTTACAGAGCAGGAAATAAACACTTTTAGGCTAAGTTACATCTGATTGAAATTGAAAGAGTATATGCATGAAGGGGCTGTGGAGGAACTGGTGGAGAAAGAGACAAGGTCCTGGGGGTAAAATACACACAAATGGGACTATGGAGAGAGACACACAGAGGAGCTGGATAAGGGGCAAAAGAGATGTACAGGAACTTGGGGGAGAAGACACCCAGAGTGTCTAGGGGGACACAAATGGACACAGAGGGGATGTGGAAGGGGTAAAAGAGACAGATAGAGGCTTTAACCAAACTCATTCATTTTTTTAAAATTTTTACTAAATTCTACTGGAGATTTAGTGGACTAAAACAACTAAAATGAACGCAATTCCGATGACAAAATACAACTAAAACTAAAATGGCTTTTTAGTCAAATGACTAAAACTAAATTGAAAATTGCAGCCAAAATTAACACTACAACCCAGCAAAAACTCCAGTTACATTTGTATCTATGTAATGTACCCATCGATTTAGGCAACTGGTGTTGTGTATTGGTAAAATACAATAAATAAAATATTTTTTTTTTTAAAAAGACAAAGAAGCAACAACTTTGTCTTTGTAAGGATACTGTATGCTAACACTCAAACCTGAGACAGAGAAGATGATTGGATAGTAACGCTATAATAAAAGCAATAGAAAGAATGCCTGAAAAGTTATGTCAGACTAGCCGAGGTCAGGAGTATAGAGAGACAACAATGTGAGGAATCAGAGCCAAGGTCCGCATAAAGGATATCAGAGTAGTCAGGATAATCCAAAAGTAAAAACCCGAGACACACAAGCAGTAAATCATGCACTCTCAGACACAAAAACCACGAAAATAGAGAAGGGGCTTTTTATAGTAACAGAATGCTACTTATTGGCCGGCCTCACTTTCCTGCTCCAGAACATTCATGGAAATTGACGCCAAAATGACTCAAAGGAAGGACGTAGACAGCCAGAGCTCGGTTATGCCACAGAGGCAGGTACTGTGACAGTCGTATGGTAAAGTCAAAGGTGACAAAACATGACAAACAGAGATTCCACTCTCAAGTTTTGTGAATTCCCAGCTACCTTCTTGCACATCACTAGACCTGCACAGGCCATCAGGCAATTCTCCTAAATAGACACACACTAAAGTGCTACACACAGACACAAACTATAGTCCCTATCCCCTCAAACACACAGTACAGTCCCTTTCCCCCCATTAACACACACTACAGCCAATATCCCCCTTAAACACACACAGATACAAAACCACATCCATTACATAATAATCATCATCACACACCAACTACAATGCAAACAGCACCTACCTGCAATACCACAGCACGCAACCACATGCACAATCCCACAAACTGCATCCCCAGAAACATACAACAACACAAGCAGCATCCATACAAACAGGCGACAACTCAAACAGCCTGTCTACCCACAGAAAATAGCACAGGCAGACCCCTGCCTTCACATACACACACCACCACAAGCAGATGTTGTCCCAATGCCTTACTAAAACTCCACCACTGCCGCTTCCCACGCTCTAAAACACTAATCCCCTCAGTCCTTATTTCCCTTCCTAGTTGATGTCTCCCTTCTATTGCTTCCTCAGTTCATTCCCCATGTTCCTCCTCTAACACTTGCATCCTCCTCCTATTATTTCCCTACCCATATTTGTGCTCCTCCATGTCCACCCTCATTGTGACCCTCACCTCATATAAAACCCTCTTTCTCCACATATTCCCTATACTTTCCTCTTGTACCAATGAGAGGAAAATGGAAGGTCCTAAAGAGTGAATTCAAGGAACTAGGAAGTAAGCTAAAGAAAAGGACCTCCAAGGAAATATTTTCAGAAATATTACCTATGCCGCGCGCTACAGCAGAAAGGCAGCGGGAGATTAGAGAGGTCAATGCGTGGCTAAAGTCTTGGTGCAGGAAAGAGGGTTTTGGGTTTTAGAGCACTGGCCTGATTTTGCACTTGGGTACAACCTGTATAGCCATGATGGATTGCACCTAAACGGAAGAGGGTCTGCTGTGCTGGGGGATAGGATGGCTAGAAGGTTGGAGGAGATTTTAAACTAGTGGTGGGGGGGAGGGTCAAAGCAATCTAGAAAATGGAGATAGGATGGAAAGGAGATGGGCTTTAGCTCAGAACAAAGGGGGTGGAGATGGGGGGAGGGGAAAGTCAGAACAGAGGAGGAATGTAATATTGATAATTCACAAAAAGTACAAATGACTCATGATAATATTAAATGTATGCTTACTAATGCAAGGAGCCTATATAACAAAATGGGGGAACTAGAGGCAATAGCATACACTAAACAATATGATATAATAGGCATAACAGAAACATGGTGGGATGAGACACATGACTGGTCAGTTAATTTAAATGGGTACACGTTATTTAGGAAGGATAGGAAAAACAAGAAGGGTGGTGGGGTATGTTTGTATGTCAACCATGAGTTAAAGTCAAATCTTAGGCATGTGGAGTGTGACAGGAAAATGTGGAAGCTTTATGGGTAGATATCTGCTTGGGGCAAACAAAGGGAAATCAATTATTGGTTGGGATATGTTATAAACCACCTAATGTAAATATTATTGAGGAAGAACAGCTGTTAGAGCAAATTGAGAAAGCTGCAAATCGAGGTAACACGTTAATTATTGGAGATTTTAATTACCCAGACATAAATTGAGATAGAGGGACTAGTACTTCAGCAAGGGGAATCATGTTTTTGAATGTGTTAAATGACACCTTTATGTCACAACTGGTACAAGCACCAACTAGAAAGGATGCTTGTCTGGATCTCGTCATAACAAACAATGTTGATCTTTTAACCAACATTCAAGAAGGGGAGCATTTGGGAAATAGTGATCACAATATGGTAATTTTTGAAATAAACTCAAAAAAGCAAATGCAAGTGGGGTATACTAAAATATATAATTTAAAAAAAATTTCAATAAGATTAGGGCAGCTCTACAACATATCGACTGGCATAAACTAAATGGAAACTATTCATACAAATATTAGAAAGGTACATTTCTCAGTATGTACCATTGGGTAATAAATATAAAAGAAACAAATTAAAACCAATGTGGCTTAGTAGAGAAGTAAAACAAGAGATTAAAAATAAGAAAAGGGCATTAAAGCAGACAAATCAGAGGCATATTTAAAATATAAGGAAGTCAATAACGCTTGCAAAAAGGCAATTAAAGTGGCTAAACTAGAAAATGAGAAATTGATAGCCAAAGAATGCAAAACAAACCCCCTAAAATGTTTCAAGTACCTCAATTCTAAAAAAACAAAAAATTAAAGTGTAGGTACACTGGAAACAGAGTTGGGTTTATTAGCTAATGAAGACCAGGAAAAAGCAGAAATTTTAAATAACTATTTTTCTTCAGTGTATAATTAATGAGGATCCTATGGCAAGAGATATGCAAATTATTGCAGATAACTTGTGATTGGATAACTCGAGACAAGGTGCTACAGCTATTAAAGTACTTAAGGAGGTAAGTGGGGAAATAAGTGAACCTCTGTATTTAATTTTTCAAGATTCTTTTGTTTCAGGTATTGTACCGGAGGATTGGAGGAAGGCAGATGTTGTTCCTATATTTAAAAAGGGTTCAAAATCCTTGCCTGGAAATTATAGACCTGTGAGCTTAACTTCTGTAACTGGGAAAATAATTGAAGGGCTATTAAGGGATAATATTCAGGAATTCATTGGGAAGAACTTTGTTATTAGCAATAATCAGCATGGTTTTATGAAACATAGGTCATGTCAAACTAACCTAATTGCATTCTACGAAGAAGTAAGTAGAAGTATAGATCAGGGTGTTGCAGAGGATGTGATCTACTTGGATTTTGCCAAGGCATTTGATACGGTTCCTCACAATAGGTTAGTCTTCAAACTAAAAGAAATTGGTCTAGATGAATATTCTTGTTCTTAGGTAGAACATTGGCTTAAGGATAGAGTACAACGAGTTGTCATTAAAGGCTGGACAAAAGTGGTAAGTGGTAATTAAATCTGACAGGAGATATGATAACATTATACAAATATATTCGGGGCCAGTACAAACCTTTATCTGGAAATCTATTCATAAACAGGGCTATACATAGGACACGAGGTCACACATTTAGGCTGAAAGAAAGGAGAAAGGCAAAGAAAAGTGTTTTTTACAGTAAGAGCAATAAGGATATGGAATTCTCTGCCTGAAGAGGTGGTTTTGTCAGAGTCATTACAGATGTTTAACCCCTTAAGGACGGAGCCAAATGTACACGTTGTGAACAAAACAAAATGTAAACAAAACCTGGCATTTGCGCTACATGTCTGTCCAACCGTAATACACCTCTTTCATAGTAAATGCACCCACCCTTATTATATATCATTTTATTCAGGGAAACAGGGCTTTCATTTAATATCAAATATTTAGCTATGAAACATAATTTAATATGAAAAAAATGGGAGAAAATACGATTTTATTGGATTTTTTTAGTTCTTCATGACAATTAAACGGTCAGTGTCATAATACTGTTTGCTTTTACTGCAATAAAATACACATATTTGTATTCAGCAAAGTCTCACGTGTAAAACAGTACCCCCTATGTACAGGTTTTATGGCGTTTTGGGAAGTTACAGGGTCAAATACAGCACGTTACATTTGAAATTGAAATTCGCCAGATTGGTTACGTTGCCTTTGAGACTGTATAGTAGCCCAGGAATGAAATTTACACCCATAATGGCATACCATTTGCAATAGTAGACAACCCAAAGTATTGCAAATGGGGTATGTCCAGTCTTTTTTAGTAGCCATTTGGTCATAAACACTGGCCAAAGTTAGCGCTAGTATTTGTTTGTGTGTGAAAAATGCAAAAACCGCCAATTTTGGCCAGTGTTTGTGACTAAGTGGCTTCTAAAAAAGACTGGACATACCCCGTTTGCAATACCTTGGGTTGTCTTCTTTTGCAAATGGTATGCCATCATAGGGGTAATTTTCATTCTTGGGCTACCATAGGGTCTCAAAGGCAACGTACCAAATCGGGCAAATTTTAATGTGAAAAAAAAATGAAACACAAGCCTTATATTTGACGTTGTAACTTTTGAAAACACCATAAAACCTGTACATGAGGGGTACTGTTGTACTCGGGAGACTTCGCTGAACACAAATATTTGTGTTTCAAAACAGTAAAAAGTATCATAGCAATAATATTGTCCGTTTAATGCTGTTTGTGCGTGAAAAATGCAAAAACGTCACTTTTACTGGCGATATCATCGTTGTAATACATTTTACTGTTTTGAAACACTAATATTTGTGTTCACCGAAGTCTCCCGAGTAGAACAGTACCCCCCATGTACAGGTTTTATGGTGTCTCGGAAAGTTATAGGGTTAAATATAGTGCTAGCAAATTAAATTCCCTTTACTTTCGCATGGGTTGTCATGCAGGTCCTGCTAATTGTAATTAATTAAGATACCTAATTATGTAAAAATATTACATAAATATATATGTAGAATCAATATATGTATATATACGTATGTGTGTATATATATGTATATATCTATATAATTTTTTTAAAATATTTTTATTTATATATAGGTATATATATAGTGATATATACGTATATATTTATGTGTATAAATATATATTTTATTTCGTTCTATGTGTATTTTGATATATATATATATATATATAAATTTCACAATACAGTTAGAACGAAATAACACACATCTATATATTTTTAATTATTTATTTTTAATTATTTTTGTAATTTTATTTTTTAACGTATTTACATTTTAATTTTTTTTATAATATATATAAATATATATATAACAATAATTATATATATATTTAATCAGTATCAGTGTACTTGTAACTTGATATTAATATATATATATAATTATATATATATTAATAGTAAAATACACCTAGACGGTGTACATGTGTGTATGTATATGTGTATATATATACTTTGATCATATATATATAATATATATATATGATCTAAGTATATATTATTTATTTTTTTTACACTATTTATTTATTTTATTTTTATTTTCAGCCAGCAGGGGGACCACCTGTCATTACAGGCAGCCCCCCTGCTGGCAATACAGAAGCCAGCTATCCCCGGCCATGTGATTGTGGGGTCCTCGCTAGGACCCCACTCTCACACGGCCGGGGGGCTTCCTGGAGGACGGTCGCGCCGCGGGGGGCTCCCTGGGAGTCCCCCCCACCGCGATCGCCGGCGTGGGACCGCCGGCGACCGGGTAAGTACAGAAAGACCGGAGGGCGTACTATTACGCCCGGCGGCGTTTAGAGCCGCCTATTAGAGGACGTAATAGTACGCCCTCCGGTCTTAAGGGGTTAAACTGCAATTGGATAAATACTTGCAAAAACATAACATACAGGGATATAATTTCTAATTAGTGGGGTAATAGCTGCTTGAGCCAAGGAGACATCTGACTGCTATTTTGGGGTCAAGAAGGAATTTTTTCCTAGTTTGTGGCAAAATTGGAAGCGCTTCAGACTAGGTTTTTTGTCTTCTTTTGGATCAACAGCAAAAACATATGTGAGGAAGGCTGAACTTTTTTGACGCAAGTCTCTTTTCAGCTATGTAACTATGTATCCCCTAAAGTTCTCCCTATATTAAACCCCTTGTGCCCTTTTCCCCTTATCTCCTTGTGTGTCTCACGTTCCAATAATCTCCCCATATTATTCTCACGTCTCTCCTAATATTATCCCCTTGTACTCCACCCAATTACCCTTTTTGCATCTCCCACCCCAAGACTGTAGCAGCTGGTGGTGCTTAGAAGGATACAGCATTTTGCTCCTAAATTGTCTTGCTGCAGATATTTTATGTAGGTCAAGTGGTAACAAGCTACCAAGAGATACAACTGGATCCTTTACGGTGTGGCTGTGACTGAACCAGAAACTTTAAGGAACAATCCAAGGAACAGTCCAAGGACCGTAACCATAGTGAGCTGCAGTGGTTATGATGCCACAAATGTCTTGGTGCCCACCATGGACCACTGTAAGTAGTCTGTTCTGCCAGTAGTCGCTCCCTGACTGTCTGAAGCCAGGAGCTCTGTGTGTGAACTGCAGTGCTCAGCTCAGGAGAGCCATTAGAAGCTCCTACCATGACTGGAGAGGCAGAGAGCAGTGTCCAGTGAACCCAGGGTAAGACGTCAAACCCTTAGCAAAACTACATACATTAAGGATTGACAGGGTACTCCTGACACCATAACCACTATAATGTGCTGTAGTGGTTATGATGATTGGAGTTCTTTTAACAACATCCAGAAATGTTTTTATTTTATTATTATTTTTTTATTTATGGTATTTTTTTTTTTGGGAGATGTTGCAATGAAAAATCGGTAGAATCTCTACAACGCTGTACAGTATGAATATATGAATAAATCTTTGAAGTCTCCTTTTCAAAGGGCAAACAATGCCAGAATATAAATTGCCTTTATATTAAATAACCTCCCGAGGAAAGGTCAAACACATAAACAAAAAAGTAAGAAGTATGCGAGTTAAGCATTTTATCATCGCACAAACTCCTGTATTTTAGGGAGACTCCAGTTAGATACAAGAGTAAAAAACAACCCATTTAAAATGAAAACTGTATCTTTATTATCTAGTTTGTGCTTTCAATTGACCAGAAACCATCAAACTAATTCTAGTTAAAAGTCTGATCAGCGACCTACATAGTCACAGGTGAAGATAAATGATGGTGTGTTATAAAATATTTACTCTAGTAATCTCTAATTACTGTCTGTCTATGCGGTCATTATATAAAGATCTTATTACACAGTGGATCATTACTTTAAATTAGCGACCACTAGAACGAGTGAAGATGACAAAGTTAAACAGGACATCCAATGGTGGCAAAGACTAACGGGGCAACATTTTTGTCTCATACATTTATTGGAGGGTTGTAAGGTAGAATATAGACAAACACATTCTTTAATGATACAGTCAGCATTCAGCAATATTCTTGAATACAAAGTACAAGATTTAGATTCCCACACATCAGTGGAGCCCCACTAATGAAGCATTACCCATACCCCCATAATGTTAACCTTAAAATAAAGCTCCATTGGTTGCAGAGCAAAGAGAACGTGGGGGGAGGCGGGGGGAAAGAGGGGAAAGAAAAGTTGCAGACACAAACATATATTCTTCAATGAACATATCTACACTGTCCTACCTTACACTATCCTATGCTGGATCTTCAGATATCTGACACCTTGCTGTACAAACCATTACAGCCTACCAAGACCTTAAAGAGACACTGTAGTCACTATAACAATTTCATTTCTGTGAACCCACAGTCCGGCCCCTTCTGGAGGTGTGGCTAAGTCAGAGATTTGACACTTCTTTGTGTCATACCCGTTCATACCATCAATTAGAGCTGTGATAGGCGTAAAAAAGTCAGCTGACACTCTCAGCCAATCACAGCTGCCCACTGCTTCTCAGGCTAATACTTCCTTACTGGTCAAAGACCACAGAGGGGATGGGCTGCTGGGGCATTAAAACATAAAAATATAAAAAAAAACTAAATGATGGTACCATACAGTGCCTACAGTGTCGCTTTTAGACTAGATCTGACTGTCTCTACCTCTGTCCCTGTTGGATGTCATGACATTCTGCTTCCTGATTCCCGGTTCTAGTCATTCTTCCCTAGTATCATCCCCTTTTCAATAAAGCCACTGTGCTATCATAGACTTTCTGGATCCATCTCCAGGTTTTTTTACGAAGTGGCTGTGCTATTTTACTGCAACTGGGTTCCAGCTCAGCAACACAGGAATCCTGTCTGACAATAGAAGACCATATTAATATATGATCAGACATCTATCTTGACAATAAAAAAAATAATAATATATATTGAAATGAAGCTGTTATTGTGCCAGGAGTTCCCTGGCACTGGATTGCCTTCAGGGGTTAAAACGTTAAAATAGAAAATGCTCTCGGCCCGTCAGTAATTCTCCATTCACAAAACAGAGCGGAAAAATATGTTTTGTGATCAGGGAGTTACTAATGGTTAGCGTCAGCTGATGGGTTCACCCAATCAATGGCGCCCATGTCCGAGGCTTCCTGTTTGAAGTCTTGGACAGCCAAAGAATTTTGGGGACAGAGCTGACTTGTGCCGGATTGAAGACTTTGGGTGTATGTTAAGAGTTTTGTCGTGAAGGTAAGCTGATGCCAGGGATCAACTGAAGAAGTTGTTTTGGTGCCCAGAGTGTCCCTTTAAGAAGAGTGTAGTTCAGCGACGTAAGCAACATTGTGTATGTTTCCTCTGTGTTTCTTTATCCGATTACACTCCTAATAATAACTGCTTTTCTGAATTCCCCTTCTCTCCCAGCTTTCTGGCAGGCTCTCACCACATCGACTCCCACCACCTGACTGCAACACAGCTTGAGCCTTTCTGGAGAGACCGAAATCCAGTCGTACAATGTATTTTGGAGAATAATCACAACCTGACTTTGACTTTTGTTGTGTTCGTGCCAAAAACATTGTTTTGAACGGATGCTGCTTGTTTTAGTAAAATAAAATGTATTACGTCCAGAATTCGTACAGATCCACAAAGTCATCTAAAATATAATCTACAAAACTAACATTGGCCCCGATTTAATATATCTGGATAAGCATTTCAAACAAATAAATCATTTTAAAAAAATTATCCAAAAACATGTTTTGAAAAATGTAAATATTTGAATATTTTATTTCGGGGGCCATTATCTGGGCTTCCGTATTTTCCATGAAAAGTGGGATATTTTGCAAATGACAAGTTAACTTTAAGCCATCACAGGTCCTTATACACTGAACTATTACTTTTTGTCATAGTGAGGAATACTATTACTTAAGATAGGCATCTCACCCCCCCAGATATTGCTGAACTACAACTGCCATGAGTATCTGGTCATCTATTGCATTTAAATAATTCTGGGAATTGTAGGCTGTCACCTAGGGGTAAATCTACACCTACTCTTCATCATTGCCGGTGTTGCTGTGATGCATGCTTTGTGTTTTTTAAACTAGTGCAATCCTTTTTTTTCTCTAATCTATACAATTCTGCTAGTACAATGTATCGATGCATTTTAATGTTTTTTTTCTTCTTCTGATGACATGCACACTTTAAGACTGAGTTTGTTTAGCTACACGTTGTAACTTGTATATGTTTACTTTCGTAGTATGCAATCAATAAGAGTTTTTTGTTACTGTGCGTTTTTGTTCCAAGGGAATAGGATTTGCATTGTTGTTATGACTAACTGTAATGGTAGTGGGATTTATTAAAGGAACACTATTAAATGAACACTCATAACCCTCATTCAAGAAAGGGTTAAAACCCCTATTTTCAGTTATGAAGTCCCAGGGCACTGGATCGGGCTCCACCTCCCACAATGTCAATCTGTGAAACGAATGTGCATGCGCATAGGCCTTCCACATAGGAAAGCATTTAATTAATGCTTTCCTATGGAGGTTTTCAAAACGCTGACGTCCTCATAGAATATTTCACGGAGTCAAATGCAGGAAGCGCCTCTAGTGGCTGTCTGGTAGACAGACTCTGAGGTAGTCTTAACCCTGAAAGGTAAACATTGCACTTTGCAAAATTGTAATCATTTACATTGCAGGGTTCAGGGGACAGGGACATTGCAAGTAGACCACTTCAATGATATGAACTTGTCTGGGTGCCTATAGTGTCTAAGCTATACAAAGTCTTTGTGGACTTCTGGAAGAGGCTTAACAATCGTTTGCCTCAACCTGATCAACGGCAACGGGGATGGGTGGGGATGGGTCATTCACCCCAGAAATTAATGCTAAGAATCCAGTGTGAGTCCGTGACTCCATCCCTAGAGTGGGCTAGAAAATATTGGTGGAGATCGGAGCACCTCCAGACAGAAGAGACTGAGTGCAGCCCAACAGTGGGCCTCAGTCTCTGGGGGCCACGTCTTGTGTCATTCCACGAGGCTTGGACACCGTGGGGGAAGAGGGGAGTGGACAACGCCAACACTAGGCCTACCTCAGTTGGATAACTAATCTGCCTTTACTCGAGCTACTGTGCCTGAAGATCATCATACGAAGATAGGACTGGAATGTGCATGTGTGAACAATGATGACTTTACTGTACTAGTCAGTGGGGTGCTAGACGCCATGAAGTGAGCTAAGTACTGTGTAGATTAGATTTCAGACCAAAAGGACCGTACATGCTCTATCCCCAAATGGTGGGGGATCAAACTGTATAGTGCCTCTACATCCAGACTGCATAATATTGCGTGTGCTCTCCCTATTAGTGGAGTGTATAGGGAATTTTTTATTATCTTTCTATTACGGTCTTTAAGGGTTACCCCCTTTGGGGAGCACAGTTTAGGTGACTGTCCTCCTTAAAGGGACACTGTAGGTACTCAGACCACTTCAGCTTTTTGAAGTAGTCTGGGTGCTGTGACCCTTTTGCACTTAGTGCTGCAATGTAAAACATTGCAGCACGAAGTCTGCCTTCAGTGGCTGTTTACCAGACAACCACTGTGGGCGCTTCCAGAATCGAAACTGACTTTTGGTCCGTTATCTAACCCTGGATGTCCTCCAGCGTCAGATTTGCCCGATAGGAAAGCATTGAATAATGCTTTCCTATAGGGGGTCTAATGCGTGCATGGCTGACGTCGGCGGAGGAGGAGCGTGGGCGGAGCTTGACCCAACACCAAGGGACATCGACGCTGGAAGTGGCTGAAGGGGTTTTAAGGAGGGGAGGAGGTTGCGAGGGAGTAGGGAACCTATTAAACCTATTTTTGGCTTTGTATTCCTGGCACTATAAAGGAGGAGAGATTCTGCGATACCTTTACTCCCCCCATGGTTTGGTGGGATAGGTAATCACTGTATCTTTGGTCGAGTCTATGTTGAAACACAAATAGCACGACTTATATTTAACAATTTAGTTGTGTTCACTGGAAGAGGAGTCTTGTGGGAGAGGAGACCTGACCACATCGTTATATTTGCAGTCGTTACTCTGTGTTTCAGTCAGGGAGTGATAATGATGCCTCTTTTCCTTACACAAAGCACAGCTTTAAGTGGCTGTGCTCTTAGGATATCCCAGCAAAGTGTAATGGCCTTAGCGATAGATTCAACACTGCTATGGAATTCTCAGGGAACTAAGCTAAGACACCAGCCGCGTGCGTGCGTGCCCCAGAGTGATCGTGAATCATTACAAACTGATTCAGCATTCTCTGTTTAATCAATTCAGACTGATACAACTTGCTGCGTGGAATCAATACAGACTGATACAACATACACTGCGGAATCGATACAGATTGATAGAACATGCCTCGTTTAAGGGGGCACTCTATTCCTTATTAAAAAATAAATTAAACCTTTATGCAACAAAAATCTTGAATAATGGAAAGCTAACCACAAAACAAAAACAGTTCATTATTTAGGCCAAAGATTATAGAATACATAGAGCTGCGATGGTGACTGGAGTCTCCGTTTAAAAATGCAATTAGTTTGCTTGTCTTGATATATCGGCTGGTTAGAGTCAGTGATAACGTCATTGCCTTAAAAATGGGAAATCCCGGTCAGGCTACCTCACCAGTAAGTGACCTTTGGCAAGACAGCTAATTATATATCAAATCCTCAAATTGTAAGATTGTTTGTTGTTTTGTAAATCACTACAGAATGTATTGGTGCCGTATAATAATGATAATATCCCATACCATCGTATCATTACAGAAATGGGGATACACAGGTGATCCCGATAATTGGATTTCCAAGGTTTTGTAGCTTAAAAAAAAATCTGACCCAGAATTGAGCCCAGAAATTAGTTATAATCTCTAAATATAAAGATAATCTGTAAATATGCAGATGCACTTCAGGTAATTGTATATACTTGCAATTTAAAGATAACTTTACGTGTGCTGTATGTGGCTCGGGTAGGTCTCTAAAAATCCCATAAGAAGTATATATATATACAAAAATGAAAATAATACCGGCACTCTAGGTCTCCCAAAGATCGTTGGTTTATTGTAAATCAATCCAGAGGGTCAACGTTTCAGCTCCCATTTGGAGCTTTCATCAGGACCTGATGTGTCCTGATGAAAGCTCCAAATGGGAGCTGAAACGTTGACCCTCTGGATTGATTTACAATAAACCAACGATCTTTGGGAGACCTAGAGTGCCGGTATTATTTTCATTTTTGTATATTGCATTTTGACTGGACACCAGGCAATATTAATATATTTAGTTGGAGTGCTGGAATTTCAATTTCTCTCTCTCTCTCTCTCTCTCTCTCTATATATATATATATACATACACATCAACATAGATATATGCACACACATTCCTGCTGAATAAAAATAAAATCACACACGGACCTGCCGTCAAACTGACATCATGTATTCTGCCGATTAAGGTCTGCTAATGTCATTTGACCTTGAATAAACTTGCATAATGAGAACTAGGAGATCTATACCAATCAGCATCATCACCATGGTGACAAGATGCTGACGAGACACTTCACTGTATCTTTATGAAATGGTACTGTGGGATGCAGATGAAAAAATGAACATATTCTCCACTAACATCCTATTCAAAGAAAAGCTCTTAAAGAGTCCGTCCCAGGACTGGATTTACATGTCAGGTGCCTGCAGGCAAAAAATTCTAAGGCGCTGGCATAATAACATATTGACAATAGACAACTGCATAGGTATAAATGTATATTTCTGCTCTGCTTGGAATGTACTGTGTGAATCTGTGAGTATAATGAGTGTATTGAGCTGTGTCAATGCAGGGTTAAAAATAAAATTAGAAGTGGTTAGGGTAAAGGAGGGGTTAAGGTTAGAGAGGGGTTAATGCTAGAATTAGGTTACATAGGGTTTAAAAGCTTGAAAGGGGTTAAAGTTGAGGTTTAATGGCTGTTTATGATAACAGAGTTTAGGGTTAGCGTAAGCGTGGGGTTAAATTTAGTATTGGGGGACATGGGGTCTTCTTAACTTATTTTAGTTTTAATATTTTTACTGTCATGAATCAATTTCTTGCATTCAGTATAATAGGTACAATTCTCATTTTGAGAAATACAAGTTAAAAAGTTATGTACTTTACGTTGCATGAAATTTATCACAGAAGAAAAATTAAAAAATATGAATATCGTTCAACAGTACTGCAACAGTGAACTACATATGCTCTTCTCCAAATGCTTTGACTGGTTAAGCTCATGGGTAGTTTAATGTTAAAGAATGTTAAAGAATCTTTATGAAATACTCATTAACTAATCAACTGACTATGTTGGAATTTCAGTGAATTTCAGTGAAATTCCAAATCAGTCAAGAGATTGTCAAAAATTATATTTAAAACTTTTTCTAACTTTGACCCCCAAAATCTGTTATGCATCTAAAAAACACCCGTGCTAAATAGTTTCTAAATTTTGGCCTGAGTTTAGAAATACCCAATGTTAACATGTTCGTAGCTTTTTTTTTTGTGGCAAGTTATAAGGCAATAACTACAAGTAGCACTTTGCTATTTCCAATCCATTTTTTTTTCAAAATTAACGAAAAGTTACATTGTAACACTAATATCTTTTGGGAATCCCTGAATAACCCTTCACATGTATATATATTTTAAAAGAAGAAAACCTTAAGGTATTAAACTTGGGTATTTTGACTCTTTTCATGCAACCATTTTTACCACCAATCTATGCCAAATTAAAAATAATAATAATAATAATACAGTGGGACCTCGGTTTACGAATTCAATGCGTTCTCCGGGACGTTTCTTATTGAGAAACGTTTGTAAACCAAAACGCGGTTTGCCATAGGAATGCATTGAAAACCAATTAATCCCTTCTGGAGGTCAGAAAAAAGTCAAAATAAGCTGGCATGGAAACCAACCCACAATACAGAGCTGCCCGGCTTCCGATGCTCTGCTACACTGCCGGGCGCCACATGGGGCAACCCGGAAGTGATCGCTCGTGGGGAACGATCACTCGGTCAGGACATCAAGGCGTCTGGAAGCGATCTAGGTACGTCCGCAGTCCTTATGGGCCATTTTTGCCAGACGTACCTAGTCCTTAAAGGGTTAAAGATGATTATTTTGAGTTGGAAGGTTGGTCTTATTATGTTATGGGGGGTTGGCTCGCTAAACCCTGGTCAAGTACCAGTCCGTAAAATTCAAAAGTGGTTGTCTAGTTTTTAAGAGGAATTTATTTATTTTCAGGTTTAGGCTTTGAGTGCTGGAGTTTGAAGGATTATTTCTAAAGTACTCAGCCTCCGATGTCTTCTGTAGAGCAGTCAGTCTCCTATGATTGATGATGTTAGAGCTGCAGGAGTTGTTATACAGGGTGCGTCACTGAGAGCTTGCCCTGCTCTTCCTGCAAGGCACTTCCTGTATGAGGGGCTGATAGTGGGCAGATGGGCAGTGATCCCTTCCACTTCCTGTCCAGCCTCACACACAGACACTGGAGGACATGGCACAGCACTGAGTTTTACACTCTCTATAACTGTTCCTGCAGCTCTGCTGTCAAGCATAGGAGGCCGACTGGAGCACAGGGGACACTGGCCAAAGCTCCTGGTCCTTATCTCTCCCCACCAGTCTATTTTGAGCTCCTAAAAACACATTACAGGTATAAGTGCTGAAAAAAGACACCCCTATTTACTTTGTCTAATGGGAACTACGGCCGTGGCTCTTGAAATTGGTAGATGCTTTCATCAATTTTCTCTTAAAGGGTTAGTCCAACCAACACGATTTCTGGTTTTTGAAGTGGTCATGGTGGTAGGAGTCTGCATGTGCAGTATTTCAGATTCATAGAATAATGTCAATAGGGCAGGAGGTGATAGGACCAAGTCTGACTAATGCACTGTCACAGGCATATGGTATGACTGCTGATTACAAGATTAGAACTGGAAAAATATAGTCGCAACAAGAATACTTTCCATTCTATGGCCATTTGCCATATAATGTCTTATACTGGGTATGGCAAAAACCACACCTACAGAAAGGTATTAAAGTATGGATATTGCCACGTTAGTCATGTTTCCATCCCTGTACAAGATGTCATTTGGTAAATGTAAACATAGTAATGTAGGCAAAGTCAAAATGCTTATAAGGAGAATAAGGAGAAAAAACATAAAAGCATCTCAAGATGGAAAAGATGGGGGAGGGAGGTGTACAAATTAGAAAAGAAATGTATATTGGTTAAGGGGACACTATAGTCACCTAAGCAACTTTAGCTTAATGAAGCAGTTTCGGTGTATAGAACATGCCCCTGCAGTCTTACCACTCAGTTCTCTGCCATTTAGGAGTTAAACCACTGTGTTTATGCAGCCCTAGGCACAGCTCCATGCTTGTGACTTACATAGCCTTCCTAAACACTTCCTGTAAAAAGGCATTTAATGTTTGCACTTCCTTTATTGCAAATTCTGATTAATTTAGAATTTCTTATCTCCTGCTCTGTAAATAGCTTGCTAGACTCTGCAGGAGCCTCCCGTATGTAATTAAAGTTTAAATATCAGAGCAGGAGATAAAAACGTTTATAGTAAGTTACATCTGATTCAAAATGAAAACATTTTGTTTTCATGCAGGCTGTGTCAGTCACAGTCAGTGGAGGTGTGGCTAGGGCTCCATAAACAGAAACAAATGGCAAAGACTTCAGCAGTATGGCATATAAACTGCTTCACTAAGCTAAAGTTGTTTTGGTGACTATAGTGTCCCGTTAATTTAGTAGAAACAACAAGTATTATGTGTTTCTTTTAGATATTCAAAATTATGTTTGGTGATTTTTATTTTAAACTTCCTTTTAGCATTAACAATGTTTCAGAATAGTTCTGATAAAGGGTTTGCAAGATCCAGGTCCTAGAGAAGTTTTTTTGTTTTTTTTTTAGTGCGACTACATAAAAAAAAAAAATGTCTTTAATTTGATGGGGTTTATGCATGGGAAAAAGCTTGGAATGTTGGGTAAAGAAACAGATGGGTCAGTGATGATCAAAGTGAGAGGTTAAGCTGACAAGGAACTTGGGACATCAAAATTCTATCTATGGAATGACAAACAGTGACTTGGGCAGCTGTAAAATCAAACTTGACTTATGATAAAACAATTCTATAAAAATGATTAAAAAAGATATTATAGAGTTCTCTTACATAATGCGTCATTTGTGGATTCCAGTATCTTCGGCACTCATGAAACATTCTTAATAAATAGTATTACATTCTTGTCACGTACGCATTTGTTTTGTGCGCATGCGGCATTTTTAAATGTATAAAACAGTTATTTCATCATTTATACTGCATTTTTTTTCTCCTCTTCAGTAGTATGCAAAAATAATCCATCTCACTGTGACATTTTGTGGTGTGAATAATATTAATTACTGCAATCTGAAGTGGTGATGGTGTTTAGAGTAGCCCTTTCAGAACTGGCTTAAAGAGATTTCCTGAGATGAGCCTATACGGACGTAAACAAGGATTCATTATTCGTTATTTTGTGAAATCTTCACAGAGAGTTTGCTTTTGAGGTGATTTCAGAATCAAAGCAAAGTTATGGTTCTTTTGCATTATATACCACATACCACATATTTAAATATTTAGGCAAATTATATAAATAAATGAAAAAAAGCAAAACCATGAATAATAAATGATACAATCGACTATAATCACACATGTGTCAATTATTTAATATTTTAAAATAATTACACATATTTTATTTACATTTTTTAGAGAATTTTTATTAAAAAAAACAGGTGCTACCTTTCTCACAGTTGTGTTATTTACTGTTATTTATTCTGTCTGAATTTATGAGAGCAATGAAAACAGACAAAATTCAAGTTTTTCATAAGGAGCTGCATGGTTATTTACTGAGAGAGAATCCAAAGTTAATTCGAAATGGATTTAGAATTTAAGGTCTAAGTAGCCGAACCGGAAAACTTCTACAAGCCAGCTATGCATCAGGTTTGACTGCTCTGTCCTTAAAGGACACTATAGTCACCAAAACAACTTTAGCTTAATGAAGAAGTTTGGGTGTATAGATCATGCCCCTGCAGTCTCACTGCTCAATTCTCTGCCATTTAGGAATTAAATCACTTTGTTTATGAACCCTAGTAACACCTCCCTGCATGTGACTTGCACAGCCTCCCTAAACACTTCCTGTAGAGTCATCTACAGTTTATCCTTCCTTTATTGCAAGTTCTGTTTAATTTAGATTTGCTTATCCCCTGCTTTGTTAATAGCTTTCTAGATCCTGCAAGAGCCTCCTGTATGTGATTAAAGTTCAATTTACAGAGAAAGAGATACAATTGTTTAAGGTTAATTACATCTGATTGAAAGTGAAACCAGTGTTGTTTTTTTTCATACAGGCTGTGTCAATTAGAGCCAGGAGAGATGTGACAAGGGCTGTATGAACAGAAACAAAGTGATTTAACTCCTTAATGACAGTGAATTGAGCAGTGAAACCTAAGAGGCACGATCTACACACAAAATGGCTTCATTAAGCTAAAGTTGTTTAGGTGACTATAGTGTTCCTTTAAAGGACCACAATAGGCACACAGACCACTTCAGCTTAATGAAGGGGTCTGGGTGCCATGTCCAGCTAGGGTTAACCCTTTTTTTTTTAATAAACATAGCAGTTTCAGAGAAACTGCTAGAGTTATAGAGTTAATCCAGCCTCTCATTGACAGCCGCTAGAGGCGCTTGCGTGCATTTCACTGTGAAAATCACAGTGAGAAGACGCCAACGTCCATAGGAAAGCATTGTAACTCATTGTAGCTCCTGCCGCGCATGCGCATTCAGCCGATAACGTCGCTATGAAGGAGGAGAAGAGCTCCCCGACCGGCGCTGGAGAAAGGTAAGATTTTAACCCCTTCCTCTCCCCAGAGCCCGGGGGGAGGGATACCTTGAGGGTGGGGGCACCCTCAGGGCACTATAGTGCCAGGAAAACGAGTATGTTTTCCTGGCACTATAGTGGTCCTTTAAATTTGAAATCCACTTTGAAAACTCACTTTGGTAATAACCATGATAGTTATGAAAATTTTAATTTTATTTTGATTGTAAGACAAACCGGGAACTATTTTAATGGATGAGGGCTATTGGCGAAATGAGTAGATCTTCTGATGTGTGAGCCGCATGGTCTTCCATAGACCTCTATTCTGTACACTTGTAGATACGACGTCATGGCGGACGGAGCTACGAGGGAGAAGATAAGGACAAAAAGAAAATATTGTTGAGAAGAAAGAGGTTTCTTTCCCCTTCTCCAGCAACCCTGTTACAAGAAATAGAAATTAATTGATGTGTGTATGTATATGTGTGCGTGTGTTGTGTGCCTGCGTGTGCGCGCATGTCTCATGACTCACTGTTTATTACTGAAATACGTTATTCTATATATATATAACAACATCCCTACCTGCAGCACTATCTGTGATGTAATAAATAGATAAAATTGTGAAAATCTTATTGATAATGTAAGGGTGCGCCAAATATAATACATGGGGGTGTGAACAATGGATACCAGTCAGCATAGATGTTTATGTGTCATAATCCTGAATCTTAGACAGTTACACTGTTCACCCCACTCCTGGTTATCAGCACTCATCGATAAAGAGTGAATGACTGTACTAGGCTCAGCTGGAAGCAATGATACCAGGATAAATATTAACCTGCACAAACTACAGATCATTGTCCCGTGCAAGGCACATGGTATTACATCTTTTTGATGTCATAAAACAATGTTGTTGTTACACTGATATATTCGTAATCAAGTGTTATAATATAAAGAAAAACATGGCAGAAACTCTTAAAATTAAAAACATTTTAAGAGACTGAGATGTCTTCAGGATTTATATCTCCCAAGTGTCTTGTCTCTGGTGGGTCTGAATTTGGAACACAAGTTAATGTATTATTGTTTGTCTTGTTTTTTTTCCCACTTAAAGGGGCACTGTAGGCACCTAGACCACTTCAGCTTATTGAAATGGTCTGGGTACAATGTCTCTTTTTGCACATAGTTCTATTTACCATAGAAACTGCAATGTTTACATTGCAGCACTAAGTCTACCATCAGTGGCTGTGTACAAGGCATTTAGAATCAATATTTTTCTATATGGCTTCCACGTCATGTGACGCGTTTTACTCAGTATAACAGCCACTAAGGGAGGACTTAATAATAATAATAATAACTAGAATTTATATAGCACCTTTCTCCCAGTGAGATCCTAAGCACTTTTCAGCACACGCATTTGGAATTAACCGAATCGGCAGCTAAATAATAAATGATGTTATTATTACCCAATTGATGGTTCAATGAGATAAGGTGGTCTGGGTGACTATAGTGTCCCTTTAAAAGTGACCCCTGATAGTATGTGGAATTGGCATTTTTCTGTTGTGAAGTCAATATATTCAGACACATTCACAGTTTTGCTTATTTAACACAATGTAATCTATCCCGGACTCAGTGAGAGGTCACTCTCTGTTCAATATCATAATCCTGTAGAACCTATAGAAACAAAGTGTCTGTCTGTGCTTTATTTGCATACCAAGCAGGGAACTCTAGGATAGTTGTGGAAACAGGTTTCTTGAGTTTGAGTGCCAAAGGAGAATTTCCAAAAGTCGAACCTGAGAATTGCTGATGATGATCAACTATAATTTTTTCATTTAAAATGTGGGACGTTTTATTGTGTTTGGTCTCACCACAATCTTTCTGGCACCTAGCTATAATAAATATGTTAGAATCTATCAATATCTGCAAACAGCCAGATTCTCATATCTAAATTCTGAATCCTACCAATGGTTAATAAGGAAGCTTTCTTGTCTTCCTTTATTTTACAATTGAGTGCATTGCACTGTATTAAACGCAGATGGGGCCTGCTGGACAGCTTAATGTATAGTCTACCGTTCTATTGTTGTGATGATATGTGACACCCTACTAAGTTTTATGTCTCCATGTCATTATGATGACTCATTATGGCCCGTACATTTCTTTACTGTATATGAAAACTGAAAAACTCTTAAATAAAGATTGTAAAGAAAAAAAGAGCTAGCCGAGGCTTGCAGAATGTCAGTGCCGAAGGACTGCTGAGAGTCAGTGCACCGTGTGTCACTGAATGCGAGTACAGTGTGAACTGTGTTGATATTTGTAAATGGCCGCTATATTTAAAAGAAGACAAACTACCACAACAAGAGGATAAAGTCTTAAATTAGAGGGGCAAAGGTTTAAAAATAATATCAGGAAGTATTACTTTACTGAGAGGGTAGTGGATGCATGGAATAGCCTTCCAGCTGAAGTGGTAGAGGTTAACACAGTAAAGGAGTTTAAGCATGCGTGGGATAGGCATAAGGCTATCCTAACTATAAGATAAGACCAGGGACTAATGAAAGTATTTTTAAAAATTGGGCAGACTAGATGGGCCGAATGGTTCTTATCTGCCATCACATTCTATGTTTTTATGTAAATGCAGTGTCGATGAGTTTGGTGAGAGTGAGAGAGAAAGAAGGAGGAAGAGCTAGATGAACAGTGACACTCACCGACATAAGTTGAATCAGTGGCTGCTCGCTAACTCTGCCTCCAATGGTGATGTTGCCACTGGTGGGTCTGCGGCCGGGGGAAACACGTAAAGGTGTGATTTACCTGCCAGAACCTATCCATCACTGCCTCCGCCATCTACCTCCACCGGCTTCAGCGCCAGGAATCGACATCACTGTTGTACTCTTGCAAGCGTTGGAGTTTTTAGGATACTCACCTTCTTACTAGTATTGCCTGCACCACCATTAGCCTGCTTTCATGGGCCTGAAGCCTCTTTGTCTTGCCCTTCCTTGGGAAGCCTTGGATGGCTTTCCCCACACATATGACACTGATGTGCTTGCTTCATTGCCAGAACATCAGCCAATTAAACGGAGGGAAGTCAGATATCACGCAGTCCTTTTTTTGGTTGAAGCAATGGCTTGGGTGGCAGGAAGAGTTTTCAATCCAATTAGTAAAACATGTTGCAGAGACAGATGACATGCGCACATTTCAGCCACATCAAACTGGCACAGCTCCCTGCTTCCTCCTTTTTTTTTGGATGAGGGTGTTTCATTTCCACCTATTTGAATGTGCATACCAGTTGCACACTGGCTTTTGGTGAACATATTGGAGGTAACATCTTATTAGGTGGGCTTCTAGTTGCTGCCAATTTTTCTATATTTTTCAATAAATTGTGCACTTTTTCATTACCTACCTGTGGCATTATTTTGGAGCTGCTATCGTGTGCGGACTTCCATGGAAATATTGGCACAGAGCATAGTCTGCACACACAACATATTTCACTAGAAAGTTATACGTTTGCTAGCAATTTGGCTGCCACAATGTATAGCTGATATCAGAAGAGTAATTCAACAATGGTAGGAGACACATGCCCACTGGGTGGCCCAAAGTGGATGGGCCTCTTCAGTGGCCCAGAGGCATCCACACCGGTGCTAGTACTGCTGCTGGTGCTAAAAGGTCATTACTATTTGAAGTCACTACTAAACAATATTTAATTTGATGGCGGCAGTGTTTGCAGTAGAGAATTGATAGCAAAGGAGAGAGTGGGAGCAAATTCAAAACACAGGGTGGGGTGAGACCTATCAGAGTTGCAGGAGAGGTAGTAGTCACACACTTCTAGCCAAACTGACCTATTATTTTAATTGCTAGATAACAAGCACATATTAAAGACTGTATTTAATACACTACATTATCTCTCTGTTACAAAGCCCCGTCATTCTGAGCCAGTTAATCAATGACAAAGCAGCAGAGAGTAGTAATCTATAGCACAGCAGCTTGTGTGATCATTGCTTCACAATCTCTAATAAATACACATATTGGGGAGTACGTGCAAATGTTCCCTCAGTCCGTGCAGTTTCAGGCAGTTCCTGTGTCCTGTGTTATCTTCTGCACGTTTCAGAGTAGTGACCAAGAGGTCATGGACACCAGAAGCCATTCTAGTGAAGCAGAGGAGGAGGGAGGCAGGACTGGGACAAAACTAAAGGAAGCTAAGAAATGAGTTGGAGACAAAAGTTCAAAGGCAAGGACAGGAGAGGAGACCTTCAAGCACAAAATACAGAAAAAAAACAACAACAACAATGACTGTCGGAGATCGATTGCATCTAACTAGAATGCTTGCTAGAAGTGCGAACATCCGAAAATCTCAAGGAAGAAGCCTAAATCCTACCCATCTGCCTGACTTATTAACAACCGCAAGAAAAGCCTAGATTTTGGTCTGGTATGTCCCTATAAGTACCAGATAATAAATGATGGTCCAGGCACTCAAGGTAAATCCCGTGAGCAGATTTATTGGAGCAGAGGAAAAGCAACGTTTCGGCCCACAACAGGGCCTTTGTCAAGCTTGCAAAAGGCCCTATTGTGGGCTGAAACGTTGCTTTTCATCTGGTTCAATAAATCTGCACACTGGATTTACCTTGAGTGCCGGAATCATCATTTATTTTCTGCAAATTACATTATGAGGATTGGCCAAGCTCAAGCCC
Source organism: Pelobates cultripes (assembly GCA_933207985.1). Classification (NCBI taxonomy): domain Eukaryota; kingdom Metazoa; phylum Chordata; class Amphibia; order Anura; family Pelobatidae; genus Pelobates; species Pelobates cultripes. The sequence continues at coordinate 224,240,850 of OW240917.1, read as the reverse complement.
GGTTGGATCCTGGGATCCAGGAGAGTTTGGTATCCTATACGGTAATTATAGGTACCACATGACTCTTTTAAAGTTTAAATATCTGCCATATTACATTCATGTAGCCCCTGGGGCGACCTGACAGTTAAAAATTTATATACCACGCAGCTTTTTGTCATTTTTCCAGTTCTGTGTAGTAAGGCCTCCATCCAGGAATGCCCAACTTTCAGTTTAAAGACATAGAAGAGGACAGGGGACTGAAAATCTTACAAGTTTCTTTTGCAAGTCAGAAAACCTTGTGGCAAGCTACAAGGTCAGTATAATTATTCTCAGTCCTGTATCATCTATAGAAAAAGATTATGTGTGAGCAGGGCTGGTCCAAGACATTGTGATGCCTGGGTCCAAGAATAAAATGCTGCCCCTATCTCCTCACCAAACACACTCACATACATGGTTGGAGGTTGAGTATCACAGTGTTATGGGCAAATGCAAATATTACAAGTTTTAGAATGAAATGTTGTATTTCTTAAACTTTGAACTTTGTCTTTAAGAGATATTGCAAACTGACATGGTGTTAGAAATGGAACATATTGTTTTTCATAGATGTTTCTTTAAGCAATAACCTCAGTGCATAATATGTTTGCGCCATTTTGTCCCAGACGAATTACAATAACAATAATGCATAAACAAGCTTCAAGGCTATACTACGACTCTTGCAGTACACAATATACTGTGGTAACCCCAAGTTAATGGAACTTCCCCAAATCCGGGAATCTCCCACTGTACACTTACGACTTAGTATAAACAACAGATAACCTATTCAGACTTTAAGATGCCATCTTGAACTAAGTCAGGAAAATTTCCATGACGTATACACCCTTTAGTTATGGCCTTGTATGTTTGCCAAATTAAGGGAGGTCCTAAACTGAATAAAGTAAAAGAAGTGTTACTTTTTCATATTTGAACTACAGTAACCTAAAATGGAGACACCTAAGGTATAAATAGGTGTACTTTTAAATGTTAAGACACAGAGGAGAGACTTGGAGACAGACGCTGCTCCATCTTAAAATGACAGAGAGGCTGACATGATGACATGTTCAGAAGGGTATGTTAACCTATTAATGATATTTGCAAGCATGTAATTTAATCTTATAAACTCTGCTATAATGGATTTTATATTTATATTTTTATATAATAAATATCCAAAAAGACAAAACTATTGCTTCCAAGACAATCCTTATTTTATATTGTATTCTCAATTATTTATATATGTTAAAAAGAGGATCTCTTACACTATATAAAATTATGGCTAAGATATCTGTATGGTTAGCCCTACTAAGTTCTATGCTTTAAGACATTATAGTGGTAAATAAGGGAACCAGCCATGGTTACAACAGGATTCGGGTGAACGTGGCATGGTTTGAGAATGGAGTGTAACAGGGCAAGGGGAGGTGAGCATGACAAGATTGGGTGGGTTATGTGCAGGGGCATACCATGAGGTTGGCCAAAACCGCGCTTGCCAGGGGCGCAGGCAAAGGAGGGTGCGAAAACTCACTTGTCAAGGGATTTTTACACCCCTCGGCTTGTGCTTCCAGCGCTCCCCAGGTTGCATGCGGCTCCATAAGGGAACCGCACGCACTGTACACTGGGAGGGGGAGCGCCTACAGTTCCCGCTCTGTGTAGGAGCACCGGATGTCACGTGACTACCCGGCGCTCAGTCTTACTCACAGCGCCTGCCGCCGGAGAATGAGAGACCCCCCTCTCCTGCTATGTAAGGTAAAACAGCAGGGGGCCCACAGAGTGTAGGGGAGATCAGAGCAGAGCCAGCGTTACCAGGATTATGAATGAAAGGGGTAGAGGGGGGGAGGATTATGAATGGAAGGGGTAGAGGGGGGATTACGAATGGAAGGGGTGGGGGGGCTAGGAATGGAAGGGGTAGGTAAAAAAATCATATACCTCACTTGACGATCAGGGATTAATAAACCCCTGGACAACCTAAGATTTAGAATTTCTGCTGGACCACCAGGGATCCTAGCTCCTTCCCTGCAAAAAAAAGGTAAGCAGGACGGTAGCACAAAAACAAATTTTTAAATTTATTTCAGAAATACAAAATGAAACGGAGAGGCTGGAGTTGCAACATACAAATAATGCCACCTCACTAATAGCTCACACAGACCACACATCCGTCACACACAGCACTCTCAGCCACCACACAATCACATACATTTTACACTCACGAATCACACAGACAACACACTCAGCCACCACACACCCACATAGATTATACACTCAGGAATCACACACAGCACACTCAGCCACCACACACCCACATACATATTACACTCAGGAATCAATCACAACACATTCAGCCACCACACACCCACATGCATATTACACTTAGGAATCACACACAGCAATCACAAACAGCACACTCGACAATCACACACCCACATACATATTATGGAAGCATACAGCTCCCACACAACACACACATAGCCCTACAGTCATAATGGGATATATCAATCCATAAAAACTTACAATGGTCATACATTTAATGTAAAGTGTTGACATTTTGTGGTGTTTTGTTTTTGTTTTGTTAGGTATTCCACCTGCTGTAAACGCACATTTTCCTTTAACCCCTTCACGACTGCTGACGGTTCAGGACCATCATTAGAAAAATCCCCTTGAGGACCGGTGACGGTAATATGTACTTACCCGTTCACCGTCGTTCCCCTGGCGGCAATCGGCGTTGCTTCCGGTGTGGGGAGACTGCCTGACAGCCCAGACAGTCTCCCCGCACCAAATTAGGACCCCGCGCCCACATGATCGCTCAACAGAGCGGTCACATGGTCACAATAGGTGTTCAAGTGTCTGCCTGCAGGGGGACTGCCTGTGCTGACAGGCAATCTCCCTGCATGTGTAAAAAAAAATTAAAATGTTAATGTTAATAAAAATATAATTATAAGTGTGTATATATATATATATAGATATATATATATATATAATATATATATAATATGTCTATATATCTTATATATATAATGTCGTACTAAGTGTATTTTTATATTAATATGTACATATATTAATATAAAAATACACTTATAATTGAATTACACACGTATATATATAATATATATAATAACTATATTTCCTGGCTAATCATGGCAGCATTTAACATATGGGTTAGCTCCTCCCTCCAGCCAATAGGACAGGAATACCAATTAAATAATTCAATTATCCCTGAGGTATAAGATATCCTAGAATACTAGGTTCCTCAGTTTTTTTGTTCCTGTCCTCCTAGCCAGACAGGACAGTTTGTATTTATTACAAAGGAAAAAAAAAATTATGCTCACCTGGCTATGTCTTTCAGCCTTTTATTCCCTAAAGAGGTCAGCCTCCCTCTGTAGGAAGACCAGGTACATGCAACCCACCTCTTGGTAGCTGGGGACCCCTGGTAGCCAGAGGAGTTAGTGTTCCTCCGGCATCCTATTGAGAGCTGCTGCTATGCCTGTCCCTGCAGGTGAAACTTCATATTCTGGCGCCAGATTTCCAGTTCGGAGGCTCTATGATGGATCACTCTAACACTTCAGCTAAGTCAGCGACTATAGGTCATAGGTGAGCATTAATTTTTGTATTTTTTCTCCACCATTCTCCTAATAAAAAGAGTGCACTAGAGGGTACGGTCTCTTGGCTTCTGTAATTTCAGCCCTCAGGACCGGACAGGCCCTAGATCCCCTTCCAGGAAAAGGGATAAACCGGCAGATTGCGTTCGATGTGGATCCAGACCTTTGGACAACTGCCGGCTGTGTAGGAAATGTTTAACTTGAGTTGCAGGAGAATCTGAATTCCAGCAACATCCACAAGTATCCACCTCAGCCCAGGATATAGCCTCGTGGATTAAGCAGGCAGTGGCAGAAGGCATTGCTGAATCACAAAAAGGTAAGCGTCCTAGATGTGAATATCCCCAGGTGAATCACAATTCTTCAGACGAAGATTTCGGACAGGATTCGGGTTCCCTGGACCTTGAACGTATGTCTTCTAGCGATGAGGAATACTCCTGCCCCCTTGACTCTAAAGCAATAGAGCGTTTGATCTCTCTGGTGAGAAGAACACTGGAATTACCTGATGAGGTACTAGAAACCTCAGCAGCGGACAAACACTTTGGGGATCTCAGTAAAAGGAAACCGTCATTTCCGGTACACAAGTCCATTAAGGATCTCATAAGTAATGAGTGGAAGACTCCAGAAAAGAGACTTTCTCTGCAAAACCTTCTGCCTAAGTTATACCCCATTCGTGAGGAGGACTCCAGACTTTGTACTTCTAACCCAAAGGATGATGCCTCAGTTATCAAGGTGGCTAAATGTTCTATTCTCCCGATAGATTGCAATGCTTCCCTTAGAGACCCTATGGAGAAAAGAATAGATGCTGACATTTCTAAATGTTTTTTAGCAGCTGGTACTGGATGTCACCCTGCAGTTTCTATTTCGGCAATGTCCAGAGCAATGAGAGTATGGATCTTGGACATAGAAGA
>OW240917.1:224165100-224236240 GCA_933207985.1 Pelobates cultripes | reverse complement strand
AAGTGCGACAGCTACCTGGAAACAGGTTCTGAAACTTAACAGCCACATTGAGCAGAAGAATGGGTAACTAAACAACAAACATACTATAAAGTTCGGGCAAGTTAAGTGCGGTGCCTTGTCAAAATCACTATACGAAGCGTGGGGTAGAAATTCACGTAGGATGAAAAAAGACACTGCCACCCATTGCTCCTAAGTCACAGTAACAAAAAAAAAAACGCAGTGTTTACTACTACAGGCTTTCCGACTCAAGCTGAATTGAAGAAGATTAAAAGAGGTAGAAACGTTGCCAAGTCACTTATAATGGATACAATAAAGACAAAATATATCACGCGAAAGGCTTCATTGTTCGTTCTTTACATTTGTGATTAGGACATTATTAAGCAGGAGCACACATTTTTAAGCAGATGTTATTAACGTGTTATTGAAAGGGTACCATCTCCTACCGATAAACTTTTGAGGCATTGAACTCTTCCTTTTTGCTACGTTGTTAGCTAGCCGATCCAGTACCATTGCTCTTTCACTTCCCATCTCGGGTTTGGGCTGCCGCGAATCGTCACTTGCTGCAAGAAGGGGGAAGAAAGAAAAAAAGAAAGAAAGAAAGAAAGAAAAAGGGAAGTTAGATAAATGACAGCGTTGGAGAGATAGAGACCATTCAAACTAGATTCAGTCTATACAAAGCCCCAAAGCCATCATCGTAAATGTCATGTGGTTGACTTTTCATTTAGCTCTGCCACTGGTGTATTAAGTTAGATTGTGGTCAGCGTAACCCAGCACAGACAGATGCAAATCTTAGCTCTCTTAAATCGTACAAAGAACAATAAGCATTTAAAAAGGGAAGAAGTACTATTATCATCTTAATGAGCGAGATAAACTGTCAAAAAGATTGCAGACAAAGATGAAGACATATACGATATGCGTAGGGGTTAAAATGAAAGCAACAATTAGGCATGTGGTACATAAACTAATTCCTTCATTATTTCATGTCCTAGTTTCCCCCTTAAAATTGGGGCGATTACTGTCCTAATAAAAATTTTTTTTGAGTATTTGTATATAACAAAAAGCTCTTAAATTATAGACCAAGACTTTCAATGGCCAAATCATCTGCTATCACTGCAAGCTACAATGTTGCAAATAATATTCACCATGAAGTGACTGACTGTATGGCATAAAATAGAATAGATTGTTTAGGCATTGATCACAATTATTATTATTATTATTATTTTATTAGTTATTTAGCGCCAACAAATTCCGTAGCGCTGTACAATCTATTGTTTTCTAATTACCGGCTTAAAAAAAACGAGCCCTATATTTTGCATTCAGCAGTCAAGCTTAGGAGATCACAAAGTTGATGAAAAAGTATTAACGCACTAATGGAACAATTTGTTTCTTATCAACAGCAACAATGACTTGATAAGTCGCTGAAATATTTACGCAACTATTTAACCGACATCTGGAAACAGTTTTGTGCATGATCAAAACTAACACCACAAACACCTCCCCTAAGCTGAGGAAACGGAACAATTTCATGTTGATCAATTAAAGAAAAAAGAAAAATACAAATAAGCAACATGTAGCAAAATTGATAACACAACAAATACTAATTTACATTACAAATAATATTCGCATTATAAGCAAAAACACTTTAAACATGAAAACCTTTAATGAAGTGGTTTTGGTGCACAAACCATGCCCATTTTGCAGGCAACTTAAAACATTGCTGTTGCCCCGCCGCCCCCACCCTCCTCCCCCTCGTATGAGAGCCACTAGAGGAGCCTCTTCATTGAAAACCTTCACAAATAAAAGATCTACACATTCAGAGTTATCACGCGTAGCATGATATTATCAAACATTGTTAAAGGGTTCCTCCAAGCAGCATGACTGTCTCAGTGTTTTGAAGTGGTCTTGGTGCCTAAATTTCGGGTGCCGAAATGTTCGGACGAAAACGGGCCTATCCCGTTTTGGCTGGAAACGGGTCAAATTTGTGGAAATAAAAAGTTATTTTATTTTTTTAATTTTTTTTTGTAGTGCATAGTTTAACAGACATACTTGCATTAACAATTCAGATGATTATATATCACAATGAAAGAAAGTAATGATAACATAAAAAGTCAAGAATACTGCACTTGGTAGTGGGGGGGGGACTCTGGGGCAGGGGAGGAGGGAGGAAAGAACACTAAAAAAGAGGGAGGGGAAAGTAACATTAAGTGGGTGGAGCACTATGGGACAGGGGAGAGGGAAAGAACACTATGGGATAGGGGAGGGGGAAAGAACACTATGGGACTGGGGAGGAGGGAGGAAAGAACACTAAAAAAGAGGAGAGAGGAACATTAAGCAGGGGGGGGGCCACTAAAAGAGAAGGGAAGTTTTTCACATTTTTTTGAAAAGCATTTGAGGAAAAAAAGTCATTTTCCGTTTCCGGCCAAGGGCATCCTGAATTTTCGGTTTCGGCCCAGAATTTTCATTTCGGTGCATCCCTAGTGCCTGGAGTCTGTATGGGCAGTATTTCTCTTTGAAGTGCTGCACACACAAAGCATAATCCCGAGTTACGAGCTGACTACTGCCAATTCTGTGCATATTTTATGCACAGGCGGCTATTCATTAGCTGAGAGCGATCAACTGATGTTCTCAGCCAATCAATGGCCAACGGGATGGGCATCCGACTTCTGCAGCTCTGCTCTTCACAAGTCATTGAAGGACCCTGCAGGACCAAAGTAAGGTAGCAAACAATTGCCCCATTACCGCACAAAGGTTCTCATAGCATACCGTCCATTATAGCGAGCTGTGTGGTTATTAGGCTTGGAGTAGCCCTTTAATGTTTGTCTCATAGACAGCCTCTGATTGGCGGAGTATGGTGACTTCTGCATATGCTCCATAATTTCCATAATCCCACTTATATTCAAATGGCCATTGGAATAAAACTAAAGAGCCTCCATTTTGTTTAAATGTACATGGGGATTTAGGCCAGAGCGCAGGTAACGTTCTCTTTATTTTATTATTTATAGCTGCAAACGGTGGTGACAAAGTATTTCTGTTTGCCGCTATAAATCACAGGGTTATTATTTACATGTTATTATTTATTTAGTGTTGTGCTTTCGTAGCAGTTGTGCTAGGGAAATACAACCACAGCCTACGCTCAGTTACGTGCGGAAACCAATCTGCGAAGTGAATATCATATATCTCTAAATTGACTTCTGATTTTATAGTGGAACAACTATTTAGATACTAAGTAATCCAATGGGATCAATACTCACACTGATATTCACTGAAATTCCAATGCAATTAAAGGGATACTCTGAGCACAAAATAACTAGCTTAACCCCTGAAGGTCACAGCTTCAAAAGCTTGTCTTAAGGACACAAGTCATTTTTGCATTTTTTGCTGTTTGTGTTCAAACGCAATTTGCATCTCTCTCATTTATTGCACCAACACATATTATATAACGTTTTATAGGGCAAAGGGGGCTTTAATTTGATGTCACATATACATAGATACATTTTCATTAATTATAAAAAAAATGACAAAAAATGGGGGGGAAAAAATCATTTTTTTCACAGTTTTGCCAATAATAGCGTAGGCATAATATGTCCAGCTTAGAAAAAGTAATTCAAAATAAATTAATTCATGTGTCTTGATTTATAGAGTACATAATATGTATAGGATTTCAGCTTATTTTGAAAGTTACAGGTCACAAAATAAAAGGACTAAAATAAAATTTCAGTGTGAAACTATTTTAGAAGTTGGTATGTTTGTCTTGTAGGTTTAGTAGCCATAACCGAAAACAAAATTGGCACACAAAAGTATATATTTATATAAAGTAGACATCACAGGCTATTTACCTAAGGTTATGTTGACACTTTTTACACAGCCATTTCATTGCCAATCTCGGCTAAATATTGGAGTAAAATTGTGTTTTGGCATATACACATATAACAAAGTTTTTGTAATGTGTATTTCGTAAAGCTGGTGTGTGCTATTCCTGCACAGAACCCCATATTGTGTTCAGCTACATCTGCTGAGTATCACGATGCCCCCATTGTATGCCTTTGGCACTATCCTGTGAAGCTAAAATGCCATATAAGAGAGAAGGCTATTTCAGTTTCTATAGTTAGAATTTTCGTAGATGGATATGATGGGCCTATGTCTCATTTTGGGGGATCATAGCATTTTGACCAACTAAGGGCTTCCATTTGATAAAGCAGGCACCGCAGGGTATCTTATATGGCATATTTTGTGCCTTAACTTGTCACCATGTTTTCACCACTTTATGTCAATGTTTATGGTGAGGGGGGAAATAATTGCATTTTTCCATGCATGTTGCATTTTTGCGGAGTATTTCTTAAACTTGATATATACCACTGTCATAAAATCCCTCAAATTATGCTCAGTTATATCTTCTGAGTAAAACAATATGCTCAATGTATGACCTAAACACTGTTTTGTGAAGTTACAGTGCTGTAAAAGAGACGTGACAAGTTCAGAATTTTAAGTGTGACTTTTCATGGAGGGTTTTGATGCTTCCGTGTCCCACTTTGGAGCAATTGAGCAGGCTACATATTCCAACTACCCCATAAAGCCATACCATTTCCTAAAGAAGACATCCCATGGTGTTTCAAAAGGCATATTTTGAACTTAGGCGTGGGATCATTTTTCCGCTAGCTTGTACCAAGTGTAGTGCTTTTTTGACACACAAAGTGAGTTTGCACAGTATATTTTGCAAACCTTATGTGCGCTACAACCAGGACCGGACTGGGGATACAAAGCAGCCCTGGAAAAATCAATGCCAGCTCCATAAGTCACTACGCCATGTATTGTCACGTGTAATACGTATGGCTATGTGTTGCCACCCGAGATAATTGAGTAATATATAAACACATTATATATATATATATATATATATATATATATATATATATTATGTGTGTATATTACTCAATCATCTGGGGTGGCAAGACATGCATACATATATGCCTTACATATTATTGGTATGTATGTATATATATATATATATATATATATCTAATATGGTGGGTAGGGGGGTTGTAAGGTGGGTAGGGGTTCTGTAAGGTGGATGGGGGGGACTGTGAGGTGGGTAGGTGTCCTGTAAGCTGGGAAGGGGGGCTGTATGGTGGGTAGGGGAACTGTGAGTGGGTATGGCGGCTGTGAGGTCGGTAAGTGGCCGTATAGTGGGTAGGGGGACTGTATAGTGGGTAGGGGGACTGTGAAGTGGGTAGGGGGACTGTGAGGTGGAGAGGGGTGCTGTATAGATGGTAGGGGGATGTATAGTGTGTAGGGGGCTGTATAGTGAGTAGGGGGCTTTATAGTGGGTAGGGGAGCTGTATGGTGGGTAGGTGGGCTGTATAGTGAGTAGGGGGCTGTAGAGTGGGTAGGGGGGGGGCTATATAGTGGGTAGGGGGGCTGTGAAGTGGGTTTGGGGGATATATAGTGTAGTCAGTGATCAAAAGGCAGTGGAGGGGTTAATTTTAATAAAGCAGGGGAAAGGGGGTTTAACTTTTACTTAATTATCTTTTGCAGGGAAAAGATCATCACTGGTGATCCGTCTCCCTGCACTTCACACTTAATGTGGAAGAGCAGGGACGCGGATCAGGAGTCCCTGCAGCCTTTGTCAGAGCGAACACAGCTGCAGGGACAGTGCGATTGGGTGCTCCCGGTCTGCCTCGGATACCGAGGCAGACCAGAGAAGCGTTAACCCCGTGATTGCGGCGATCTGGGGTAAACTTTAGTAAATGACGGAAATTTCCTGTCATGCGTCCTTAACGCAAGCACAAGCATGACGGAAAATTTCCATCTAGCGTCGGGAAGGGGTTGATGAAGCAGTTTTGGTTTATAGATCATGCTCATGCAGTCTCACTGTTCAATTTTTTATGTTTATGCAGATCTAGCCACACTTTCCCGAGCTTTGACTGGCACAGTAAACATGAAAAACAATATTTAATTTGTCATCAGATTTACAGCACCTTGTGTTTACTTTACATTTTAGTATCTTCTGCTCTTTGAATTGAACTGTAACCAACATACATGAGGCTATTAACAGAACAGGAGATAATAAACTATATATTAAACAAACTGTGCAATAAATTAAGTTTAAAAATTATATCAAACTTTACAAGAAATGTGTAGGGAGGTTGTGTAAGTCATAGTCAGGGGAGGTGTGACTAGGGCTGCATAAACAAAGTTACAAATAATTGAGCAGTGTGACTACAGGGGCACGATTTATATACCAAATCCATTTGGTACAGTTATTTTGTTGCTTAGAGTTTCCCTTTAAAATAATTGCACAGGATTACCAATGAAATCCCAATGCAATTAAAAGAATAGGGGCTAGTTTTTCTTCCAAGAATTTCTAAGTTGACAAAAGGGATCAAATGTTTTCAGTTCCCAGTAGCCATCACTAGTGACAGCTGTGGTTAAATCTCTTCTTCTCAAGCATCACTAGATGAGATTTACTGAGGATATCGCTGTCTCATCTATGGGATCCTCCATATATCTCTGTGTTGCACTCTGATACACGGCACTGCCGAGGGCTTCTGGTGGATGAGAGCCAGAAGCTATAGACTGACACCATGAGAAAGATGATGGTACCTACGAGGGATTGCTTCAAGTAAGAATATATCAGTTCAGCTTCCCCCCTTGGCTGATGCACACTGTCAGGGGTCTGTACAAAATATATGCAAAGCCCATTTAACCCCTTAAGGACACATGACATGTGTAACATGTCATGATTTCCGTTTATTCCAGAAGTTTGGTCCTTAAGGGGATAAAGGAACACTATAGGGTCAGGAACACAAACATATATTCCTGACCCTATAGTGTTAAAACCACCATATAACCCTCCTAGCCGTTTATTTCCGTTTATTCCAGAAGTTTGGTCCTTAAGGGGATAAAGGAACACTATAGGGTCAGGAACACAAACATATATTCCTGACCCTATAGTGTTAAAACCACCATATAACCCTCCTAGCCCTTACTTGCCCCCCCCTAAATATAGCACATTCTTACCTTTATAGCAGTCTGCTGCTGCTGGCTCTGCCCTGATCTGCCTGCTTGGCTGACATCATTAGAAGTGTTGATCTGAGTTAATCACAATGCTTTCCAATTGGAAAGCATTGGATTGGGTGAGCTTGTCAAAGAAGCAGATCAGGGACAGAGCCAGCATGAGCCACACACAGCCCTGGCCAATCAGCATCTACTCATAGAGGAATGCATTCATATGAGGAAAGTTGAGAGAGTTGAAACACTGAATGCCAGTTAGGCACACTGTACAGCACTGCCACAGGAATCACCTCTAGTAGCCATCTGAGGAGTGGCCAGTGGAGGTATCCCTAGGCTGTAATGTAAACACTGCATTTTCTAAGAAAATACTTTGTTTACTGCAAAAAGCCTGAAGGGAATGATTATACTCACCAGAACAAATACAATAAGCTGTAGTTGTTCTGATGACTATAGTGTCCCTTTAATAACAGAGCCCATGTGATTTGGCAATAATGTCAGAGTATTTCAAACCAACATTAATGTGTTCTATTCTACAATGAATACAGAGTATGGTATTTCATTTATCTAGCCTGGTAATGGCTAGGGATTCAAAAGGTAAATACCAAGACAAACAGCAAATTAACCAACAAGTGGCAAATATATGAACCTTTTGACATTTCAGAAAAGAATAGCAGCACAAATCAGTTATCAGTGCTGACAAAGAGAGCGACTATGTAAGTAAGCATGGCTCTACGTATGTAACCAAAGCATCTATCAGGCAGAGGCTCCAGCATCTAATCTCTAACTTGATCGCATGCATTGGACACCTGCAGCTTCCATTCTGTGACAACTGGTGCTGGTTTGAGGTTTTGCTCTGCTCTACGAGTACAAGGCTAATGCACAGCTATCCTCATTGTCTGATGGCAGGTATTGCTTCCTGTCCCTTTAAAATTATGGTCATTAAAGGAAGGAGAGAGGAATACACAGAGGGGAGGGGTGGGGGGTAATTAAGCATTAATGGGTGTTTGGTGTGCACAATAGTTCCTGTGGACTAAGTAAAAACTTCTAGCAAAGTTCCATAGAACTGTAGCACGTTCACATAATCAGGATATGCCGTGCCTGCTTAATTTGACTATCTGATAGAATCTGAATAACAAACATTCTTGCAATGCGTGAAACATTTTTACTATGTATTATTACAGTCAGCTCATTTTTTTTCTACTTTTTACAACACTTCCAATGTAAATATTTACTAGATTGGCTTACAAGGTTAATATTTTTTTTGTTTTTAGAAAGAAAGTTACATCCTTATCTCCTGCCTTCGATTTATCTAAATATATGCCGAATTTACTCGAATCGAATGCGCCATTGAATTTAATGCGCACCTCAATTTTTTGAAACCTGAAAAATGTTTTTTGCTGGCAAATGTAATGTGCATTTATACAAGATACTACTATACAACATTGTGCTTTAATGAAAATGTGTATTGCCATATACCATAGTAACATTGATGGTAATTCAATTTAAGTGTTACATGTAAAGTCTATTCTTTCTCACGAACGAAATTTGCCAGTGTGAATTCACCCGAATGAAATTCGCCTGTGTGAATTCACCAGTTATAATTAGCCTGGGAGAATTTACCTGTTTGAATTCACCAGTTTTAATTTGCCTTTTTGAATTTGCCAGAATGCAATTCGACGGAAATTTTAGAATTTTGCCCTGAATGTAAAGCGCCATCGAATCTAGTGGGCATTTAAATTTTGGAAACTTTCTTTTCCAAAAAAGGTATGCATTAGATTCAAGTAAATAAGCTAATTTAATATTATTTGGAGGTTTACATTATTTGGGTTCTCGTAGGAATTGAAATATTCCTTGAATTCTGTTCCTGTTATTTTCATGTGCTTTTCAAATGGCCATTGCTGACTATGAAACATGCACAAATCCTGAAAGGAACCTATCACTTCTCTGGAATTAACAACATTGAACACAACATTGAAAATCATCTATAACGTGTTAAAATGAAATTTTAAGCACCAAAACCACTACAGGTCATATCAGTAGATCAGAGGAGAAAAAGGAACATGGTTTCATTTCTCCTCTTCTCTATGTTCTTTCAAGTAAAGTAATAAAGAAAACCTTAAGATTTAAAAGGTTGTTTCACTGAAATAAGAGATAGTATGTTAGTAGATGAGGATCAGGGGAAGGCAGGAATTTTAAATACTGTTTATACTTCAGCTTGTACACTTTAGCAAAGAAGAACCTATGGCTGTATGCAAATCACTATTACAAAAACCATACAGAAAACATGTGACTAAATGATGCAGGATAAAGTGGTACAGCAATGAAATAACGTTAAAGGGACACTGTACAAATAATAAAAAAAAATCATCGCCTTTTAGTAGATATATACCCAATTAAAACTTGCATGCAATCAATTATGAATTTTTCATTGGGGTTATATCTAAAAACAGTTTACAAAACCTGCAGTTCTCTTGTCTGCTGCCATTGCAAGCCCTCCCCTTCTAACCCCGGCCAGACTTCCTGTGGCTGTCCAATCACAGACTTCCCAATGAGCTCAATGAGAATTCTTTGCAAGGCAGGTCCTCTGAGCAATTGTCTGCCTGTTGAAAGTTACATCTTCAAGAGGCAGGATCAGTTGTGTCATTGACAGCCAAACGGTGTAACAAGGCTAATTTATAAAAGAGACAATTTCTGTTGAAATCTGCACTTTTTTGGAAAATGAAAAAATAGGACACACTATTCACACATAAAGCACTTCAGGAACCTGGAGTCCTTGAGGGGGTTTGAAGTGTCCATTTAATGTACACAAAGCCTCAGGACCAAATAGTATTCACCCACGAGTACTTAGTGAGTACAATGTCATTAGGAGTAATCAACATGGTTTTATGATAGACTGATGTTGCTGGGCGTTACACAGATTCCTCTCTGGATGGCCCTACTATGACACATGAATAGAACATTGCCAACTTGTGGCAAGAAAAAATGTGGTATATTTTGTGAGAGTGCTTGTATGTTACCACTAATTGTCCATTTATGCTATACAAAACGTGTGTGTGGGAGTAGGTAAATATATGTGATTGCGTGTTAGTGTTTGGATGCATGCATTAGTGCAAGTGTATGTATATACGTATCTGACTGTGTTTAATTATGTGGATTATGTATCTGAATGTGTGTAATTTTGTGATTGCATGTATCTGAATTTGTGTAAGTGTATGAATGTATGTATCTGTGTATGTGTCCAAGGAGGAAACAGTGGTGTATAAGCCTTGATGGGTCTAGGGTAGTAAAAACACTAAAAACATTGCTGATTCAGAGGCAGTCAAGATTTAACGTGCATAAATGCACTTATAATCTACATAATACTGAGTAAAGTAAAACAATGAATTAAAAGGTTTCGATAATAATTCAAGACAACAGACTATGCAATAATTTGCAATGCTAGTTAGCAGTTACTGAAGCTAGTATGGTATTGTCATGAATAAGAAAGACTATTCCTTCGTGGGATAAAATCATGTTGCCCTTTTTGTAAATCAATGGTAAGACCATATCTTTAATGTGCAGAGCAATTTTGGGCACCTGTTTTCAGGAAGTATTTGACGGAACTAGAAGTAAGTGCAGAGGCTGGCTACAAAATAAAAAATGGGAATTTTATATTTCTGTTATAAAAGAAAGGCTAGAAAAAAAGGTGTCTCGGAGGATACATGGTAACATTAACTAAAGACACATATGTCCAGTACAAACAACTCGCTGGTAACCTGTTCATTAATTGGACTGTACAAAGGACAAGAAGAAAGGTCATTTTGCATACAAGAGAGGATGAGTTCTCTGTCTAAAGAGGTGGTTTTATGATATGCTTAAAAAAATGCCTCAATGCCAATTTGAAAAGCAGAGTAATCAAGGTTATCATACTTAATATGCAAAGTTAAAACAGCTTGCTATTTAAGAGTCAAGAAACATTATTTTTCCCATTTTGTGGCAAAACTGTAAATTACTTCAGATTGGGCATTTTAATTCCTTTTGGATCAATATCAGAAATAGAGAAGTTTGAAAGGCTGAACTTGCCTGGTGACTATTTTTTTTAGGCTTATATTACAATATTTATTTATAAAAATATTTCACCAGGATAGCTACATTGAGATTTCTCTCGTTTTCAAGTATGTCCTGGGTCTTTGTCCACAAAACATTGCATTGTTATAATAGGATACAATATTAGAAAAATACAACATACAAACGATATATATATATACACACACACACATATATAAACGTAATACATAACAGGTAATAAATATATTCAACCATGACAGGTGCATTCTGTGCCGAGGTATATTGCCATAGATCTCTTAAAAGATTTTAGATTGAATGAAGACTTGGACTGTGTCCCTGAAGTTATTCCATAATTGCAGTGCTCTGTAGGAAAATGAGGATCAAGCCACTTTATTTTTGTATTGCGGTATGCTACATAGCCAGTTTAGCTCTTTTAACATGTCACAGTGGTGGGTAAAGTAATTACATTCTAGTACAAAGCGGCAGAATGAATTATATAACGTATTAAGTTTAGTTTGTGGTGCGGGTGCATACCCTACATCCCCATAATCATTGACCGGCATTAGCATTTGCTGCAATATCCGTTTCCTTACTGTACAGCTTAGGCAGGATTTGTTTCTGTACAGGTCACCTTGTTTTGGGTAAAGTTTTGAAGAGATCTTTTCAATGTGAAGGCCAAAGGACAGGCCAATATAACTATGCAACTTCATGAGAAAGGCTATTTTGTCTTTAATTAATTCCAGTTTTATTAGTTTGGTTATTTTTGAATTATGGGCTGACCAAGAGTTGGAATTTAAGTGCCAACTCTTGATGGTTTTGTGTTATTTGGGCACCAACTACTTACCCTGTTTGGAACCCCATGCTCGTGTTGCCTTGAAAGCCCACTTATAAAACTAATAACTGTCAACACTCTCATTAGGCTGGCACATACATCTAACCACACTCAGACTAAATGACTCAGCTTTGCAACTACCTCTGAAATTGCAAATGAGTTGCTTGAAAGGCAAACTAATTTTCATGTGGCATTTCAGTTATATGTCCACCCATTGCAGATATTTCTAGTGGTTTCCTGAGTCTGTGCTACATTTTGAGTTAGACCACAATGTCATATTCTCATTAGAAATCAGCATCATTCCATCCACCCTTATGGCATGTCATATATATTTTTATATATATATATATATGTACATATATATATACTGTACTTATAATGCTCTAAGAAAAATTAAACATGGATTTATTTAATCCATGAATGACCAACAGGTATACTCCCAAGTGTTGTCAAACTATACTTTGACATATTTTTTACATTTAATGGAGGGTGGGGAAGACATTCTGTCCAACCCTGGTCTAACCTGTGAGTCTTTAATGTGTAGTCAAACAAACATTGATAAAGCAATTATTTAAATCACAGACATTAAACCCACCAGACTCAGCATTCTGCAGATAAATTCGACATCGCTCCTTGTGTTCCTCCAAAGAGCTGCGCTGTTTGTAGCTTCGTCCACAGAATTCACACTTGTATGGTTTCTCCACTGAGAGTAAATAAACAAGAAGTACTTTTCAAACTACTCCTTTTTTGTGCACAACTTACAATATCTAACATTAAATAATAAGTTATTATAATACGGTTTCAGGTGTCCACCTAAACCAGGGCCCTGTGCAAACTAATTTTTATTATATGCACAGTTCATCCACTCCTGAGAAATGGGTCATATTTTATTTATTTCACCCAGCTGAAATAAACCAAGACTCAGTGACTGACAATATGTTGAAAAATAAAACAAAAAAACAACACAAAACACAGGTGGCAGGCAAACTAATGAAAAAAAAAACAAAACAAAAAACAGCTGGCACATTATTTAAGTTTGTGTGTGTAATTGGCCTACGGCTCCTCACATTATACCTTAGGTATGAAATAAGAAAACGTTTGAAGACTATAAGTCACTCACAGAACATTAAGAAAAATCTTTCAGGAAGTTTTCCAGTAATCTAACCATAACGTTACGTCTCTCGGGGACATCTTTCGCACTACCACTTCGGTAGTGTTAAATGGGAGGGATGTATTTTCCCAGTTGGAGAAAGGACGGGCACTGGAAAGAATAGGTCTGGATCCCTAGCCTTGGATCAGTCCTCCTGAGAATAATATACATTGATACAAAATGCATGTTTATATTAATATCTAGTACATCTCACTGGCTGTCAAATGCAGGTAGTTGATATAGTAGAAGATGCAGTAAAAGATAGTAGTACTAAAGTGTTTTAATACTGCATACCTTTTCTATTACATGTAGTGTTTTGGTCTACAGTAGCACAATAGAGTAATACTCACCAGAGTGGGTACGAAGGTGTCCAGATAGGGCATCTCTTCTCTGGCAGGCATAGCTGCACAAGTGACATTTGAAGGGTTTCTCTCCAGTGTGAAGTTTCCCATGTCGGAGCAGGTTCCCCTTCTGAGTGAAAGACGCTCCACACTGGTTACACTGGAATGGACGTTCTCCTACAATATGCAGGGAGATGTCATTTGTATTGGGATTCACAGAGAGCATTTTATAACATTATCTTATGTTCAGTAGCAAAGAGCACTGTCAACGCATTTTAACTTATTGTGTTGTATTAAGGCATTAAAAAAGGGCACTATTGTGTCCTTAGCATCTACACATGACTCAGGAATCTGGTACACTAGTGTTAGCCTTTACTGGCAGCCAATCAGGAAATTGAGCACTTCCGAATTACCATAACAATTCCACCATGACACACTTCACCTGTTAGTAACTCTAGCAAGTTGATGAACTGATTAATCAGTTAAATAACACATGCATTTGAATTTTATTACAATTTACATTTTAGTCCCTGACTTTATTTATACATCATGTTATTGATAGCGTGCTCCTCGTCATCATATTCCATCCGGGAGACATGATGATCCATTGCACTGAGCATTCACCCATGACATCATAGTATGCCTGCGTATGAGAGCCAGGAAGTAACAATCCCAGCTCTCTTTTCGGGAGGCCTTGTAGGCATGGCTTCAAGCCCCGCTGCCAAGCCTTCTAACTATTAAAATAAAGTGATTGGGGCCACTAAGAAGGGGGAAACCACAGTCAGTACTGTAACAACTTCAATTTGATGAAGTTGCTATAGTGAGTACAGTGCTCCTTTAAAAGGACACTCCAGTCATATTGTGGGCACCACCACAACTTAAGCGCATTTGGTAAGATTTTGTCATCATATCAATGCTGGGTTTTTTTTCACATTCAAATTTTATTAGTTTCAAGGGGACACATTGCTAAGAGCAATGGAAAAGCTGCAAAGCTATTTTCTTTTTTTTTAACCGGGAGAAAATAATAGCATGAGTGGCCAGAACGTACACTGCATCAAATGCACTTTAAGTTGGTGCTTAGTGCTTTCCTTTTTAATTTCACTTAATTATACATTACATGTCTTCACCAAGATGTATTGTTATGTTGCAGTCTTTAACTTGTTTTTACAACTAAATAAACTAGGAGTTGAGTTTTCTGAACCTGCAACATCTGGGAAAGTGGTAAAGTTTAAGCCGGTGTAGCCTGCAAACCAGGTGCTACTTAGTGTTTAACCACTCCTGTTGATATAAAAGACGTTTTAAAGCCGCAGGGATTTTTAACGCTGAAGTCAAGTTCAGTATTGATCCCTAACATTCTGATAGGTGCCTCTTACAGATTTCATCACACAGACAAAAATAAACCAGAAAAATGCACAAAATGATATCATAAAATTTAACTACAAAATTAGATACAAAATGTGGCTAGTTATATCTGGCCACAATTGAGTGAGGAGAACAAGAATAGGGCGTAATATTGTAGAAAAAACAAGAAGAGAAGTTGAGAAAAAGGTGAAAGTAAGATTCATAGTACACATAAAGAAACAAAGAACATGACTAGACATTACATCATATAGATACACATTTAGAATGAAAACCTCACCAATAAAATTATGTTACATATGAAAAATAAATGAAAAATAAAATCTGATCACACTTATCCACTGTTTAAATAAATTAACGTTTTCCGTTAACACATTCAGACTGTTCATCTGTTGAGTACGGAGAATATTTACCTGTGTGACTTCTCTTGTGCACCAGTAGAACGTTCAGACTGTTACATGCCAAGCCGCAGATGTCGCAATACAGTTTCCCCATGCCCGGTCTGTTGATGTCGTAGGGAATGTGGTGTCTATCCAGCTGGATATTTGTATAAGGTGGACAGTCTGATCCATAACCGTAGGACAGGTCGGTCACTTCAGCATGGTCAGAAGATTCTGGTTCCATTGACTCAGTGCTGTTGGCGCAATGCTCATCTTTTATTCTAACCACTTCATCTTGGAAAGAAAAGAGAAACCACTTGACAAAATGGCAACTAAATCTTGATAGTGTGGTATATACGAAGCAGCAAATATTATCCAATTATCTTCATTGTTATAACCATGGTCAGTCCATATGATAATTGGGTTGAACATGGTTGTGCTCCTTCTGGCTAATTCATCTGTGACTTTTGTTAGCGCCTATCTGGACAAAGGGGACCATGCCTCCACATCTGGTGGGCTTGTCCCAAGGTAACCTAATTTTGGACATATATACAGGGCTTACGGCAGAGAGTATTTAGCAGACCAATAGAATCTTATCTGTGGCCATTCCTATTAATGAGTTCAGTAGAAGCTCTGACCACTTATCAACAAAACATCTAGCAGCAACACAGTTGAAGGACTAAAGGGTGACCATAAGAAAAAATCTCGCCCTCTTGGACATTATGGTTAGATCACTGGGACTTTTGCCGAAAGATTTTTATTAATAGCGATGCCTGTGTATATTTGTCATAATTCAAAAAAAAAAAAATGACACAGGAGTTATTTACATTTCACTTATTTATTAATATGTAACTTAATATATAACTTGCAACTTCAAGTTTTATGTGATTTTTATTTTTTTCAAATGGAAAACATAGCATTATGTGGTATAATTATAACACCACATGTGGAGAGAGGAATGACAAGAAGAAAGATAAGTTTAGAGATACAGACAGGAGAAAATTGGAGGAAGGGAAGATTTCATGACAAGCCAGAGGGATAGAGAAGAGGTTGAAGATGTTCCCCGTTAACCAGATTCGATCAATGTCTACTATAAGCTGACCATATAAGTCAGGTTTGTTATATGTGAATTACAATTTTTTAATCAATGGTGTCATTTTCAGAGTAATGGTTCCCCGTTACAAAAAAATAGAAATAAAAACATTATAGTTAACTTCAAATAGAGAATATAAAACATTGAAGTTATAACACATAGAACTACATAAGATACAAAGTAATTTGTTGAAATTGGTTCTAGTTGGTTGTCAAAATGAATGTTTTTTGTTTTTTATACAAGACCTTATTGAAAAAATATATATAAAATAAAGCTAATAGAACATATAAGACTTTGAAAGAGTTCATTGTATAATTGTTTTAGATATCGCTGATTTGATTCAGTAGTATGGGGTCTATGTATAAATATATATATATATATGAAACCAGGTAGCTGCACTTACTTGAACAAGCATAAATGGGGTGCTGTTGGGGACCAATTTATACAATACACAAGATCCAGCGCACTCAACTATCCACTAAACAGCAACTTCAATGTTGACAAATTTTATTAGTTGTTTTTTTTTTTTTTTTTAAATACCTAATCTAGGCATAAATAATGGGGGCTTAGTTACATTATATGATCATACATTGCCTAAGCCTGCCACAATGTCAATGTACCCCATCTTTAGCAGGTCCTACTCTAACAGCCTAATGTCTGCTCTTATGAGATTAACCCACCTACATGCGGAAAGAATTCCATCTGGGGATCTGTGCAGTCGAAGGCTAAATAGGGCCTTGGGATGAGGCACCCGTGGCAGGGAGGGGTGCAATATCAAGGAGTTGGCCTATTGTACCTCCTGACTGGCGCGTTCTCCATGGAAGCAGCAATCTTTAAGTCCTCTTTGGTCAGAAAGACAAAATGCGAGTAACAAATATCTACGGTAAGTTTGCAAACCCTGACATCATGCCCAAATGCCAAACATTTCAAAATGTTCTATGACAATTTCAGCCAATCAAGCTGTGTCTCTGTTTGAACAGTGTTCCCAACTAAACAGAACAGAAGGTTTAGGTTAAAGAACATTTCCAATGAATGCGCTATTACGACCAATAAAATTAAAGGGACACTATAGTCACCAGAACAACTACAGGTTAATGTAGTTGTTCTGGTGAGTATAATAGCTCCCATCAGGCATTTTCAGAGAAAGGGCAGTGTTTACATTACCCCTAAGGACACCTCCAAGTGGCCACTCCCTGGATGGCCACTGGAGGTGCTTCCTGGCACACGGCTGCACAGTAAGCAGCCCTGCCGTTCAACGTCCCAACGCTCTGCATGGAGATGCTGAATATTCCTCAGAGAGATGCACTGATTCAATGCATATGAATGAGGAGGTCCTGATTGGCCATTGGATTGGTTAAAAATTGGCCATTTTGATCATGTCACAAAGGGGCGGAGCCAGTATCGGCAAACCCGCGTGGCGCTGGAAATAAGGAGAGTTTTACCCTTTTATAGGGAGGCTAAAAGAGGGGGAAGGGGGGGTGGGGCAAACCACCTAAATGGTGGGTTTAGCACTATATGGTCAGGAATACATGTTTGTGTTCCTGACCCTATAGTGATCCTTTAAGGTTTGTACTTGTGGCATATAATTAATGTAACACTTTTGTATTTCCCAAAAGTAACAGCTTCTAGCTGTGAACTCAGACTTGAGTGTTGTGACAATAGGCTAAGCCGCACAGCTTCCTTTCTGAGTAGATGCTCAAGGATGCGTTATCCTGCCTCGCTCCAACCCCTCAGGAAGTATGACACACTTTAGAAGTAGCAGCTGACATCCTTGAAACCGCGCTGTGGTTTTATTTTTGGTTACATTTATTTCACTGGTAATGTCAATGATCAAACCCAGCCATCAACTGAGAAGTCTATTTAAAAACAAGATATCGCCATAATTAGAAACAAGTCTGTGACCAGGCATTGACGGAAATATTGAGTTGATTTGTTCGAGACTTCCTTCCATCCTTTGCAAACCTCATTAAGATAAAAAAAAATAATACTAATATTAATGTGTTCTTCCATGTGTAAGTTACTTCGCCTATATATGTAGTGCAGATAACCATTTCACAGTTTCATTATTAATTCCAAAAATACAAATATACGTTTTTCAAGAAAATAAATCACTGAGAGTGCATTAGTCAGCACTCCATCATTACCAATATTTAATGGGAAATCTATATATTGTGTAACTGTGCAGCGATTGTTTGTGAGACCATTGCTTCTCGAATCAGCCTTTACGAACAACAGTTAAATATCCATACCTCCAAAGCATCCCTATTTAGGAGGGGCAGTCCCTATTTTGGAAACAAATTCCTCTGCCCCTCTTGTCTACCCAAATGTCCCTCTTTTCTAGGAGTTCCATATTGTTGCTGTGTCCTGAGTGTATAACAGCAATAATACTCCCAGTAATGTGGCTTCAAACAACAATAAATGTGCTTAGAAATCAGTCTTTAAATAAGATCCTTTGTTCTTGTTTTAAATTCATTTTAGAACATATTAGAGCCAGAAATGGCAGGTGGCCAACCCAGGCAGAACCTTGGTAGGGGTTAACCCTTATTCATACACAATTTTAGAAATGTATACAAAATGTATTTCCCAAAGGGGGACACTAGAAAATTGAACTGCTTTGTAAATTAAAATAGTACTAAGAAATTGTAAGTATCATTTATTAAACTTACATAAACACAGTAAAAAAAAACCTAGTGAAAAAAAGCTTCAGGCAAACCAAACCCCATAAAACCATAAAGGATGAGTATGTTTGCAGGGAGCCAAGCTTAAAGGAGCACTATAGGGTCATTAGGTCCCCCCCCCCAGGGCCCTCCTCATGCTGGGCTGGCGCTGGTGGGGACATCGGCGCTGGTTTCAGGTAAGTGACTGAAGGGATTTTAACCCCTTAAGCGCCGCATGAGGGGGACCTATTAACCCTATAGTGCCAGGAAAATGACTGTTTTCCTGGCACTATACGATCCCTTTATGTAGTTTTTCTGGTAATTCAGTCCAACGGCCACTTGAGGCACTTCATGGGTCAGACGTGCAATATGGGTCAGACATGCAATATTTCTCTGGCTTTGCCTTATCTGAGCTGGATTATAATGTTATTTGCTGAATCTTTAATATCAATTTAAAAAACAGCAAGCAGCTCTCGAAAAAAGGTTAATGCAAGTTATAGGTGATTTTCAAAGTTTTATTAAAAATGACAGTTCCTCTTTAAGAGTGTTTAGTAACAGATGCTAACTGACATGAATCTTCTTTTCAAAATAATGGATTATTGACTGTAATGCTACAATGCATGCAAATGTATGTGTCTACAATAAAACTATTTATATAAACCTGATACATTACAGTACTTCTCACAAATTTTACCTCCTTTAGACTGTAAACTCCTGGGTCTTTTAACTCTAACCTTTGTGTTACATGCTGATGGACAGGGCTCTGTGCTCCAATGTCTTCAATTTCTAATTTTGTTACTATTCCAATTGTACAACACTGCTGAAAAATATGTGTTCTTTCTTTAAAAAAATGTTAAGGGTGGATTTGAAGAGGGGAGAATAAAATAATTATTTTATCGCAGCTGTTCAGGGAGACATACAACACATGGTATATAAATTGAAAAAAGTACAAAATTGACAAAAGAAAACAAAAAACAACTGCAATTTGTAATAAGTACATTTACACCATACATCTGTACTATAAAGGGCTTTGCAGTGTATTCGGTGTGCCCATTGCACTCCATTAGTTGCAGTAAAAAAAATTAAAACAAAATAAACACAGGAAGAGGTTTTCTCTCCATGGTTTCCTTTAAATGCTGTCTGAATAAACAGACAATTTAACAAGCACTTTTATGGACTCCTATGTTTGATTTTAATATAGTACTTTATTGCCTTTGAATAGTTTAAACTCACATAAGCTCCAGTATTATGAGAAATTAGCTCAGAGGCAGGATGATGGCTTTGGTATATGTGAGTGCAAATTTGGCTTGGTTAAATTTGGGAATGATATGCATAATACTAGTATTTATTCAGTGGATCTACACGTCATTGTTATGGAGAGTAGTCCTGCAATCAATTTCAGAGCCAGCATTACAGCTCTAGCAAAGGTAAGTTAAGATGATTTTTTTTTAAATAAAGTACTGTTTAACTAAGTCTTGGGCCCTCACTGTTTTTGCTGCAACAAAGCAACTAAATCCAGCAGATTGAGCAAACCCATATTGCTCTCCAATTTGTAAGAAGGGTTTTATTTTTATCCTGTCTCTATTATTCATATGATGTGCACTATATTTTCGCTTTGTGTTTTGCACATACATGCTGATGATACAGTCCTCCATGCTGACAACTGGGACAGAGTGGGGATTATACCACTTCATGATTTATTTTTATTTTTTATAATTCTTTATTTTTGTTGTGCGTAAGCTTATAACAATCGCTCTGAAGGTACCCCAAAGGCAATCCTCCGGCGGATTAAAACAGTCAAACATAGAGGTACATAATAAAACAAGCACATTTTGTAAAGTTATACACAATCTAGTTTTACGTTACGTAGGTATTGTTAGGATATGACAGAACTTAGTTAGAAAGTTGACGATCAAATTTAATAACTATCTAATGTTTCTTCAGGCTTAGACATTTCTATAGCGAGTTAGAAGTTAAACTGGGTTAAACATGTGTAGTTGTAGTTTCACTATAATAAGTAATAATATGAAGAGTGTTTCAGGCGTTTTCACGAGCATTGCAGCAGAGTATGTCTCAGTAGAACAAACGGAGGGCGTGTGTACTCTACTCTGTTCTTTATAAGCACTATGTTTGGTTACACATATGTACATAGTAGTATTTTAGGCATTCTCGCTAGCATTACATCAGGTGATCTCTCAGTAAAACAAGATCCCCTTTACTCTGAGCTATGTGTTATAAACACTGTGCTTTGTTACATATAAATCGCTTACTTAGCTCCGACAGGTGGGAGGCTTGCGTTGCTCTATCTAGTAGCTGCACATCTCAACAACAAAAAGCAGCAGGAGGCGAGAGTGTGCACGAAAAGGCAGCCGAGCGGCAACCTATGTGTGGTCGCTGATTAGATCTTTGGGGCATATGCTTTTTTACAGCTCTGAGCCTGCCTTTGGGTTGACGTTACACAAAGTAATAAGTAAAATAGCGCTTTATAAAATCGCAAACAAAATTATAAGGGTAATAACGCCATGAGGACCAGTGAGCAGAGAGATTATTAAATACAGGTCATTAACCACCTAAACAATTAAGTATTCGCATATAACATTACAGTCTCGTGGGTGGTCTGCTGCGGTGTGTTACTCAGGATTTACCCCTCGCCGATCAGTCTCCCGGACAGACTCAGCTCATGCTAGCAGGGAATATAACACAGTCCAAGAGTTCAGGGGCCCATTGCCTGTCATCTTGCCACGACATGTTCCGGTAGGCTGGGGCTCGGAGCTTGTGCGTCTCGCTGTTCAGCTTTTTAGGTTCCAACATTCAACGCCATTTTGAGGCTCGGCACTGATCTCCTTCCTCTCCGCCGCCATGATGGGAGTTGTGCAGCCGGGGATGTGTGTGTAGGTGGAGAGCGTTTGGGTAAGTAGTTTTCTTTTCGGTCGCTTTCCCCTGCGAGCAGTACCTCGTGGTTAGGAGTGTATTCCTGGTGGGTGCTCTCTCGGGGTTTGTGTCTCCGTTTGCCATTTCGCCAGCGGCCTCCAGCCGTGGGAGAGTTTCAGGTCGCTTGTGCGCTTCTCTGTGTCCCCGCCATTGTGCGTGGGTTAGGTGCTGGTCGGCCATCTTGGGGCACGCTGACTGGACCGCAGTGCTCGGCTAGGCCGGGGTGGAGATGTTTTGGCATGCAGTGTTTTGGCATGCAGTGGTGGTAGCCTGTGGAGACCGGGATGACCCCCCCGGTCCAGAGGGGGGGGGGGTGGCAGAGCGCCGGTCGGAGAACCTGGCGAGCGGCCGTCTCACCCAGGCTCAAGCTTGTAGGCCTCAGGCCTCTACCGGGTTACTGTGGTGCCGTAGGGAGTCTTTTCAGGTATCCCCGGAATCCCCATCGCCTGACCAATGCTGTCATCATATTTTCAGGTCGGTGTCTGCTTGTGGCCCGCAGTTGGCTCCGATATTTCAGCTCAGAAGCAGGAGCTCAGACTAAACACGTCTGATCCGTCCGGCGGTCAGGCCCCGCCCCCCCCACTTCATGATTTTATAGTGGAGCCAACATTGGGCTCCATAGCATGTGAGTGCATAATCCTTATTTAAGCCTAATATAGTTGAATTGCAGCTCTGAAAAGTTAAATTGTATCCATTTATTTTATTATTCTCCTAACATCCAAATATACTACACTATTGGATTTATCTTGCTGTTTATCTTCCATATCTCCCCTGAGACTCTTAGGCATGACCCCATTGTCCCTGCAAGTTACCGTATGGATAGGAAGAGAGACCACTGGTTTGGTTGTGTAGTTGCCTATCTTCTTACACCTTTGAACTAAACAAGCCTATTTTCGTTCGCCCTTTTTAAAGAACATGATGTGTGTTTACAAGCAAAGTTAACTAATGATTTCTCATTAATCAATTAGACAACCTAAGGACGATTTCTAACACTTTCTAACTAGAACATGACAAATTCTACAACATTACAAATATGCATGTGCACAATATCTGAATGTACATATGTAAATAACTTCTTAATGACTACATGACAACCTATGTAGTCATGCAGTGCAGGGCTTTAACCTGTTGGTTACGTAGTAATCTAGGTTTAAAAAAGTTAATTAGGTTTAACCTTTATTATTATTATTGCCATTTATATAGCGCCAACAGATTCCGTAGCGCTTTACAATATTATAAGAGGGGTATTTAACTATAAATAGGACAATTACAAGAAAACTTACAGGAACGATAGCTTGAAGAGGACCCTGCTCAAACGAGCTTAAAGTCTATAGGATGTGGGGTGTAAAACACAATAGGACAGGAAATAGCGATCAAATAAGGTGGAAGTGAAGCAGATCTGGAGAAGATAGTAGAGTGCTACCCTTTAGTAGAAAGCAAGAGACATATATGTGAAGTAGAAGTTACTCTGGGAGGCCATAAGAGATGCGTTTAAAGGCACTTTTTAAAGGATTGAAGACTAGGGGAGAGTCTGATGGCGGTAGGCAGGCTATTCCATAGGAAGGGAGCCGCCCACGAGAAGTCCTGCAAGCGTGAGTTGGCCGTACGGGTGCGAGCAGCGGACAGGAGAAGGTCACGGGCAGATGGGAGAGACTGAGAAGGGGCATACCTATGGATCTGTGAAAAGATATAAGAGGGGCTAGAATTGGTCAATGCTTTATAGGTTTGGGTTAGCACTTTGAATTGACTCCTATAGGATACAGGAAGCCAATGTCAGGACTGACAGATAGAGGGGTGAGGTGTGTGAGGACCGTCTAGAGAGGAAAATCAGTCTGGCGGCAGCATTCATTACAGGCTGTAGCGGGGCAATACGGCTTTTGGGAAGATCAATTAGGAGAGGGTTACAATAATCCATGCAGAAAATGACTAGAGCATGGACAAGCTCCTTAGTAGCATCTTGCGTAAGAAAGGGGCGGATGTGGGCTATGTTTTTAAGATGGAATCCACAGGATTGGGTTACATGCTGATGTAAGGCTCAAAGGTGAGGCCAGAATCAAGTATAATATCAAGACAGTGCGCCTGCAAGGATGGACTTCTGTGGATACCACTAACTTAAAGGGAGAGTGAAAGAGGAGGATCAGTATTAGGAGGAGGAAAGACAACCTTTAAAATATATTCCTTTGTGCTGTTGATCCAAAAGAAGGCCACAAAAATCCCAAATACTTGGATTATGGTTAAGATTACGTGTAGGGTTAAGGGTTGGATTTGTGGCGGATTAGGGACAAATTAGGGATAGGATTAGGGGGAAAGGTATACATGTGGGGTATCATTGTACTCAAGCACAGTAGCATAATACAAATATGGAGTGTATACAGTAGCACTACACCTGGAATATCCCCAAATTAAAGCGATGTGTAAAAAAACCACAAAACATTAAATATTGTGACCGATTCGTGATGAAATGGTTCAATGAAAAGTGTCAAAATGCTCTTAGCTAAATATCCTGGGCGTTGTATTTTCAACAAATATAAACTCAAATCAGTGAATCTATTTTGAGTTTTAATTTTCTTCAGCTGCACTTATTATATAGAAATTATTCAATGTGATTGATTGTTTATATATATATATTCATATTTAATATTATGGTATGTATACATATAAAGTTTCAAAAGAAAGCCCAACTTCTCCTTCAAAAATTATAAATAATATGTAGTGGCGCACTCCAACAAAAAGGGTGAAATTGTGTTAGAATGAACGCATGGCAAATGTGCCAAAATGGCCTTGCATCTCAAAAGAGCCTTGGTCCTTACAGGATTAACGAAACACACACTAATTTCCATATAGAACATAGCAGGTTATTTATGCCCCAGTCACTTAAGAGCATCATCAATGCACTGCCGTCTGTAATCTTCATCCTGTAATGTAATCAAACAGGCTGGAAGGTGCCAGTTATTTAGGCAGTTTCAAGTAGTTCTTCAATTGTAATCTGAAATATACAAGACCAGGCACCTAACAGTACTGATGGTACTTTACCCACCCAGTGAGGGCCTGGTTGAGTGACTAACATTCTATTCCTGGAGTACCTGGTGTGATCTATTTCTGTGCAACTCAAGGTGGTTCTCCGGACCAATGTAGCGTCAGGTAATTGCTACTGTAGTGAGTGTTGCTCATATTTGTAATATGCCCCTTTTATAGTCATATATCGGAATAATATTAGTTGAGAATAAGAAACGGTCTTTTTGACGTGGAAAATTTACACTGAATTGCTGGATACTGCATCTCTTGCGTTAAAAAAAAAATGTGTGCACAAAATGTAATTATTATATAAAGAGACTATTTTGGAAGCAAATGTTTAAATAGTAAATGTCACTTTTCTGGATATTAAACACTGAATAAAATATTGAAAGATTCTAAATTGTTGTCAAAACTACAAAAATGAGGGAATGGCACCCATACACCTGCACCATAATCACTACATTAAGCTGTAGTTTAACAGTGCACACCTTGTAGAAAATGTGTCAAAGCAATTCTAAATATAAACAGGCACTTATATTGTCAGTACCCCCTGGGATACAGATACCCCAAATTTAGGAATCATTATTTAGATCATCACTGACCTTTGCAAAAAACAAGTTTGTCCAATGACGTTCAAAACTACATTTAGAAATGTTTGATAATTAAATCTCTACACCTTTTTTTAGATTTAAAATAAACATAATTATATATCTGAAACAGTAATACAACATTATCAAGAGTTTATAGTTGCTGAATTTTTTGCGTCTCACATGAAATCTATGAAAAACACAACGCGGCAGATTTCCTATAACATGACAGCTAAAATACTTATTGGGTAAACATTTTACATAAGTTCTAATCGACCTTATTAAATACAATACAATACATTTATTAATGTCAATGGATAACTGTTACGGTTGCCCCAGGCTAGCTGAGGGTTGGACCGTAGAAGGATGCTCCTAGCGCACACCAAGGTCCATCAGCACCGCACCAGACACCATAACCACTGCAGACCCCACGATCCGCCGCAGCTTGGTTGGGGTCTTGCCGTCTCCTACCCACCCTGGACCTACGACAAGGCTCCAGGTTCCAGTGGGTGAACCTATCATTCCCCAGAGAGTGAAGCAGGAACATTAACAAGCTCTTACAAGAGCTTAGTGATTATTCAAGGGAGTATGAAGAGCATAGCAATCCCTGTAGTGATTATAGCTGTGTGTCCCCAAACACGAGATGAGGCTGCGAGTTGAGGGTCAAGTAGAACTGAAGGTTTAATGGGACAGCTGCTTCTTTTATCCAGTATTTCCCCACAAGGTTACCACCCAGGTGGACCTTGTGGGGCACAGGACATGAAATTCACAATCTTATAAAAACAGTTTTACATTTGAACACTTCCAGTTACTGTACACAAACCCTCCCCTCTGCCTGTAATACAATTAACAAAGACAATGGACTAACTCAATTACCACAGGCAGAAAAAAACATACATTTTTACAAATCCCCAAAAGTACCCCAAAATACAACATATCCCCAAAAATAAAGTCACATCCCCTGATAGCCTCGATCTGGATGAACAACATATCCATAAATCACCCAGATCGGTTCAGGGGTTCAGGAATTTCCTGGAAGTTTTATTTTTGCCACACGGTGCACATGGTCCCATGCCCAAAACAGTTCCATACACTCGACAGCAAAACACTGCTGGACAATTTAACCCCTTAAGGACCAAACTTCTGTAATAAAAGGGAATTATGACATGTCAGACATGTCATGGGTCCTCAAGGGGTTAAGATCGCCGCCGCCACATGTTTGAATCTGTTCCAGTTAAAAGTCCATGGGGCAGAAACAGTACTTTTGAACATGGGTTATCTCAGGGCCCATAGTCCCAGGGTAGGAGGCGGGCAAGCAGGCCCCTCCAAAAACCAGTGGTGAAGTGTAGTTCGTCACGATAACTATATCAGTTAAGGGTCAATCCCATTACAAATCATTTATGGGGTGACGCTTGCATAATGCTCTTTTATAGCCTGCCTACCCCCATCAGACTCTCCCCTAATCTTCAATCCTTTAAAAAGTGCCTTAAAACCAATCTCTTTAGGAAAGCTTATGGCCTCCCAGAGTAACCTCTACCTCACATACCTGTCTCTTGTTCTCTCCTATAGGGCAGTACTTTACTCTCTCCTCTCACTCTGCTTCACTCCCACCTTATTTGATTGATATTCCCTATCCTAATGTGTTTTATACCCCACCTCCTATAAAATGTAAGCTTGTTTGAGCAGTGTCCTCTTCGACCTATCATTTTCTTGTAGTTGTCCTATTTATAGTTAAACCCCCCCACCCCCCAATATTGTAAAGCGCTACGGAATCTGTTGGCGCTATATAAATGGCAATAATAACAATAATAGAAGGACAGGGGTGTAGAAAGAGGGGTATGGTACCGGAAAGCTGAATTTCTGCAACACCTCTGTTTTAGAATGTGGAGAAAACATCCTCCCACTAATCCTAAAACAAAGGGTGTGTGTGAGAAATGGGGATGACTCATACAATCTGAACCTTTATAGTAGTTCCTTTCTGGGAAGTAAATATGACATTTCCAGATACACACAAATTGATGTGGTACTGGTATTTGTAATTCTATACACACAAACAAGTGCTCTAACATTTCACTAAAGATGTCTTTGCACCTGGTTGGACCACAGATATTCTTTATAACTAGGGATATCATATCCACCATGTTTCCGGGACACATTCAATTTATACAAAATTATTGGCAACATTCCGAAAGTTGAAAATGTTGAAGTTAAATGCAGCAGGTAGTAAATCATATGATAAACAAATCCATAATACTAGGCAGTATTTTTATCTGCTGCCAATCAACATGGTCAAATTATGCGTGTCCAGGACACCATGGTGGATATGTCTACCATACGTATAACAGCCTTGCTCTTTACTATTGCCAAGAAAGAAAGTAGATAATTAACCACATCGGTAAAAAGAAAAGAGACAAAAACACGTAAAGGCAAAAAAATAGTTGCCTCTGATGGCATTCCCCTTATCTGCCAGGGGAGGGATGTAGGGAGAGAACGAGATAAGGGAAGGATATGGGTGGCACGTGGAGGGGCCATGCCGCCATTGGATGTTAGTCTCCGGCATGCTGTGACAGACGTCCAGTTTTCATAGAATTTATTTTAACCAGCCCCAAAGAAGCTCCGGGCTGACTACTGATGCCCAATGATGCCGCCACTTTCAGCAGCACTAGGGTAACGGGGTTAAACTTGGTATGTACAGACTTTCATAGCGAAATGCTGCCAATATAGACTCCAGACACTATGACCACTTCAAATGAGTGACGTTGTCAAGGTGCTTGGAATAGCCCTTTAAAATAGCACCCTATGTAACCTAACCACAGCAGCCAAGAGTACAGAGAGTTCCTTCCAGTTCAATCAATGACTTTCTTGGTATCAGAAACAAATAGAAAATATAGGGTAACATGGGGCTGGAATGGGTGGATTATGTTCAATAAATTAGAGTTTTATCGAAACCAGATACTGGTGTGTTTCATGCCATTTGAAGGTTGATGCTGCTAGAATCCAACACTTTCTCCGGGATTTTGACATTGCATTGCCCTGGCACAATCAGCCCTGCGCAGATTCATTATATCATTATAAGACAATGCACAGCATTCCATCTGTTTTGTACAGTTGTGCATGTCTTCAACTAAACCCAGGGATAAAGTCACCTAAAACCTTACATATAATGTATGCTCACCTCACAACAATATTGTGTGGTTACAAATAACTGCCTGATGTAGTACCGTATTGACATGTTTATAACCATTCCACCCTATACACTAAGTGAGGTTAGGCATTCTGAATACCACAGGCATAAATATCTAATATTTCTCACCTTTTCCTTTATCAACTGAGGTTAAAACTGCAGGATACCACAGGCAATTAAAGAGTCATTTCTCACCTTTGCCTATACCACATAAGGTTAAAGGGAACCAATGGAGTAAAAACGTCTCAAGCTTCGGGCAGACACCTCACCTTAAGGACGCTTAAAAAGACACTCCACCGCTCAAATACAATATAGATAAAAATCCCTGTTTAGTAGATATACCCAAAATGAATACATGCATGCATTTAATTATGCATTTTTTTTTATTGGGGATATAGTCATAAACAGTTTGCAAGAACTGCAGATCTCTTGTCTGCTTTCTTTGCAAAACCTCCTCTTTTAACGAGACTTTCTGTGGCTGTCCAATCACAGACTTCCCAATGCAGCTCGATGAGAAGTCTTTGCAAGGCATGTGCTCTGGGTTATTGCTGCCTCTTGAGCTAGGTGCAGATATGCTAACCAAACCAGGAAGTAACAGGACCTGTTTTCTGCTTGTCAATCCAAGGGGTGTAACCAGTATAATTTATTAAAGTGTAAATTTCTACTGAAATCTGCACTATTTCTAAAATGTAAAAAAGAGGACACGCTCTTCACACATTTAGCTTTTCAACAAGCTAAGTGTTATAGGGGTCTGGCGTGTCCCTTTAACCAGTCAGGGCCCTCTCATTTTGATCATCGGGATCTGATCTTATCCCACAAACCTCTGTACATCAGAAATTTATGGGATAAGTAGCTTATCTTCCAAGAGAATTCCCATTATCACACAGGATGAGAACTGTTTTATTAATTGATAGCAGCCATACTGTAGCTGCAATCAGTGCACAGAGCCTGCTTCACAGTTTTGTGAACTAGAGAATGTGTAGTTATCCTCCAAACATGCATGCACATTCTCTTAAGGGTGGATTGTGACAGGTCCCCTGTGCCCCGACTGAGCACACCCGCCCGAACAGCTTCTTCCCGCCACCAAACCACAGATCTCAGCCCGTTCATGAAGATCCAGTCAGCTAACACCTCTCCCCCAAGAACAGCAGACACACACAGCTTGATGGAAGAACAGGAACTCATTTTTATCAGACACACCTAGGTATGTAAGTAAATTCATTAGTAAGCACGCATAGGTTTGGAACAGCAACCAATCAAACTTAGCCTACACAAACAGCCAATCACACTAAGCCCATTAATAACCAATAGGACACACCATCACAGAACACCTACTTTGCATACACAGGAAAACATTATGCATTAGGTAAAGGGATTAACACACAGTCAACAATAGGTAACTCAGCTGCCTGAGTCACAAAGGGGAAAGTCCCAACCCTCACCCACGTGGTCACATAGTCTCTGGTTCGGCGCCATCTTATCGCTACATGTTGTGGCTAGGTCTAAGTCTGTGCAGTCTAAGTGGCCGCTCCCCACCAGAGCCCACCCAAACACAGGAGCCCTTGATGCCCAAGTGACGGCATACCGGCATTCCGTCACATAGATAATTTAGAGAGATTAGTCCAAGTTGTGGCAGGTCCACATCACATGCACAATTTGGGAAAAAAATTCTACAGGCAGCCTGAAGATAGAATAATGTATATCTGCTAGCTATGGTGTTTTGAGTCTCCCTTTAAAAATTCAGGAATCCAAAAACATAAAATGTATAATTTTTCACTTTAACCTATAGGAAGTGAGGTTAGAATGCAGGCTGATACAAAATCAATCCATATTAAATTTAAAGTGTCATCAGTGCTGTACAGTACAGACATATATAATCATTTATTTTTAGTCCTGCTCACTATACCTATTAAGAACAATTGTTTTACTTTACCCGACCTCCAAACTAACCTTTCTACTCAGTAGGACTCCTGGAGCTTTATTGCACATTTTAACTGTGGCTTAAGAATCGCATTCGCAAGGTGATTATCTCAGAATCTGTGGGGATTCTAAGATTTCTCCAGCAACACGGAAACCTACAAGGCCATAAAAAACCCTCATCAGGTCTCCCTGCATGCCTTAATATCGATAGTGATTGGTGCTGTGCATTCTGCCGAGCATTGATCACAATGTCTTTGGGAGTTTCACGAGTGGGAGCTCCCTCTCTCATGCTATGACCACACAGTACAGATTGTTCACAGAACACTCAGTGCTGGGCAAACTGGGGAATCCCTCTGTTGATATCAATACTGGCACCAGCAGAGAGAATCTATCTACGTTAGGGTCATTGTAGGTTTAGGATTAACATTATAGTTAATGTTAGACTTGGGTCGGGTTATGGCTTAGGATAAGTGTAAGGTTAGTGTAAGGTAGATCCCACAGTTCTTTAATTAAAACAGCCGGTTCTTAAAACAATGTGGACTTTAATGCCAAATTACCCATCACTCTCACATAAACTTTGCCTGGCTGAAAATTATAGGAATTACATTTAAAAGTATATTGAAGGGGGCGGAGCCTGACAGCCGTGACGAGTGGACACACAACTCTGGAGCTCCGTGTTAAAACAAGAGAAATTTAACCTAAATACAGCCTACATTACCCCCACTAATCACAACCACACACAGGAACCCCTCAAGCACGATGGAACGCAAAAATAAAAAACAGATGCCGGACAAACCAACCCCAGGACTAACAATAGGGGAAATGTGGCAGCAAGCACGTGGCCCGAGTGAAGCCAATATGGCGGCGCTCCACAGAGGCTGCACGGACTTCTCGGACAACTGCTCAGAGGGAGCCGAAGAGGAATACTTCCGAGCCCTTGACCCAACACCAAAGACACAACCAGGCAAAACAAGGACTGATCCTGATGCCGACCTGGTGACCACAGGGGTGCTAAAAACCCTACTAGCAGATTTACAGAAAAACATCCTTGCGGATGTCACAGCATTAAGGGCAACGCTGCAGGGCCTCATGGGCCGAATTGCTGTATTGGAGGACTCCTCTAAAGAAAGACAGCGCACCATAGCCACATTGCAGAGAGACGTGCAAGAACTGAGCCGCAAAAAAATGATGCTTGAACGGCGCCTGGACGCCCAGGAGGACGCAAGAAGGAGACACAACATAAAGGTCAGGGGGATCCCGGAGGAGCTACCGGAGGCAGGACTGCCACACACGATCAGGCGCCTGCTGACAACTATACTGCCCCCAGGTCAAACTAAACCCATCACTCCCACAGATCTATTCTGGATCCCGAAATCTGCCAGGGCCCCAGAAGCGGCCACAAGGGACACTATCCTTACCTTCAAAAATAGAGCAGACAAAGCATCGATCATTACCGCCCTCCGGGGAAAAACTCCTATACAATTTGAGAATACGAAGCTAACATTCTATAATGACCTCTCGAACTGAACTTTGGCGTGGCGTAGATCACTCAGGCCACTCACTGCCACACTCCAGAGGCACAAAATCTTATACCGCTGGAGGTCAGCTCACACACTCCTCGTGCAGCAGGGAGAAACAACTCACCAAATCCACGGCCCACAGGACGCAGCGGATCTTCTACAGGCCTTGGGCCTACCGCGGGACTCTCTTTCCCAAGCGGACCACCGAGCCCCTACCACCCCAGCTCACAGCTGGGACCCAGAGAACTGCCCCCCTTTTGTACCACGAAACAACACACCGGTCACATACGCCTCGGTCACCTCCTAAGCGGAGCCGAAGGGCCCACGCTCCAATCCTAGCAACACACGCCCGCCAGTTACGGCAATGATTATAAGGTTGCCGGGACCACCCACAGTACCCTACACCTGCCCGACCAACCAGATGAAGAATCTCAACAAACCCAAGGACTGCTAACATTAACCCTCCTCCCCAAATACAGCCCACTGCAGTTTTACCCTCTTCCTGACCACCTAGGTCTCAAAGGGATCCAACGCGGATCAACAACCTTGACGACTACATCACTCCAAGACACCCTCACCTACCCCTGGCCTCTCGAGAGCATGGTACGTGTCTTGCAACTCACAAGAGATCCATTCCAAGTGACATTACCACTCGATTCTTCACTCCGACTTGGTGACATTACTGAACTCCTTGCCACCTCCGAACCAGGGCAATGGCTGACTCTACATATACTAGGGGCCTGTAGCCCACTTCTCATGAGGGCTAACTCTACTTAACAGCCCCCCCAACCCAGGTCGATGCCACCGCTGGACATATCACCCACATAGCTGCGGAATGTTCAATGTTTAATGTTTAAAGTTATAATTTAGAACAAGAAGTGTACTGCAGTGCTAGGGAGCTTGTTACTATACTCTCGACCAAAACTAGTGTTAGTTGTGGTAATGTCACGTCAGGCCTAAGCCTCATCACATAAAACTTAGCAAAGCTTAAAAAAATAAATAAATAAATAAAGTATATTGAAGGTACATTTAAAAATTAAGGCATTCTATGTAATATGTGACCTAAATGCCAAAATAGATTAGGCATATGAGCTATTTTCAAAATCAGGACAAAAAATTTCAGGTATTGGTTTGTAGCTATTCTAGTTTTTAACAAATTATGATAGGTAAAATTGTTTGAAAAAATAGTTTTTCACTGTTTTACATGCATTCAAGTTCTATTCGTCCTTTGAAAACAATATATAATATGTGTGGGTAAAATAGAAAGATGAGAATTATGGTTGAACAAGCACATGACAAAATCTGCCACATGCAAAGATAAAAAATCACTATTTAGTAGATATATCAACAATTCAAACACGCATCAATGTAATAACACTCTTTCACCACACCGTGCCAAGTTACAAAATGAACAATTACAATCGTATTTAATATCAAGAGATTACTGAATCATCACATGAAAAAAAAAAAATGGGGATCAAAAAAAAAAAAATGAATGTGAATATTGTGAATATTTTTTTTTTTTTTTTAAGAATTGCTCTGCACAATAACTGAAGTGTGGCCAGTTTTGCTAATAGATGGCTACACCTCAAGTCTTCGCTCTCCGTCTGATAACCCAATAAAGATGCAGGTAAAGAGCAGAGCATGACACGTAAAACCAGCCAAGGAAACTTTAGTATCGAAAACCCACAAACATTTACCGCCTTAACCTTCTGCCGCTCCTTGGACACGTTACATTTTTGAGCAGCCTGCTGAGAACTCAAAGCTGCCACACCAAGGCAATTACCAAACACCACATCCTGAACCCTGACTGCCGTCTGAGTAAAACAGAGCACAGACAGTGGTGCAGATCACGCTTCCAGGCTGCTGTATTGCAACAGGAGCTTAGTCTCCTCAGGTGAAGAAAATACACTACATTGATTCAACGATATGACAATCCTAAGCAGCACTGAAAGCATATGTGCTAACAGCCAGAACTACATAGCAATGCAAAGTTCCAGAACTAATAGCCTATCAAATTCATTAAAATATTACAGCTATGAGCGATGACAAAACTACCCGATTGCTAATATGTTGACGGTGTGAAAGCAGATATATTCTGACTACAGTTCAGAATTTATTTGAGGTGTACGTTTGAGTCTAACAGAGTGGTTTGGTGCTTGATGCAGCAATACACGCAGGCTGGCACATGTAGGTCGAATGGGTTCTTGTTGCCCAGAGGGCCTCCTCTACAGAGCAAATTCAGGGACATATTTGAAAAATGCTTGCTAATGTATCAGCAAGATCTCTTTGGAGACCCAAAACGTGAGATTTTTAAAACTGAAATAATTTCGACTCTGTGGTTTTGCGATGACACAATGTTAACATTTTTAAGGCACATTCTTTTCAGTCAGTGGTTCTTACAGGCTAAAAAAGGTAGAAATGGTTTCTAAACTAGGACACTCAAGAACCAGTGGCTGGTTCCCTACCTAAGGTGGGGGGAGGTGGCAAGGCATATAAAATGAGCGTCCTAAACCACAGACAAAGAGAATGAGCTGCTGTGAGTGGCTTGTGGCAGGAAGAGCTAATGCTGCAAGTAGAAAAGGACAGGCTAATATTTTAAGCAATTGAGGTTAATGGAAACTACATATTTCATCTTCTTAAAGACTGGCAAAGCTGACTACTTTTACATTAATTGGTCCGTTAATCGACGATACAATCCACTCTCTGGAATAGTCCTCAGCTAGTATTCCAAAAATCCAGGTGTGGACACTACGGCAACATTATATAAAAATAATAGGTAAAAGAAAAGCGTGCACAAAGACAAGCTTTTTGGAGTTTGCAAACATGTGCAAACTTCTGAAATATATGTGTGTTAATAAGAACGCTGAAGCTATGGCTACAAACTCAAATTTAATAAAACGCATAAGAATTATTAGCATCAAAACCGTCTTACTGATCATTGTTCAGAGATTCCATTGCATGATAAAGAAGTACAATGTACATAGAAATATCTACATGCCAAGTTTCTGTTTACAGGGACAGTGTTATTATAGCTGTTATGGTGCGAGAGTGTACATACACTATCCTCCTGTTTTCTGTCAAACAATTTTTGAGTGATTTGACAAAAAACATGGCATTCTAGTGTACAGTTGCTAACTAGTTTCCCATTGGTAAAGAAGAAATTACACATTCACATTATCACGTCCAACTCGGTATTGTGATGACTGCCTGAGAGCAGGAGGTGACTGGGACAGTCCTGTTTTTTTTTATCCCCAACTGCTTCAAAACAGGTTTGCGAAAAAGGCAAACCTCGCTCAATGTGTCCCAGCACTATAACCACTAGAGTGAGCAGTAGTGGCTATGTTTTTTTGAGTTATCCTTGAAATAGAAATCGACATAGTAAAGAGACAAGTAAGATTTGCAAGTATACAGGGTGGGCCAAAATTCGGAGTAGAGTTTGAGGACTCAATAACTTTTTAATAATTAACCAATTTCAATGATATTGCATATAATTGATGCTTCATGTATATAGATTTGCTTGACTAGGTAGGAAGATGACATCTTTGAAATGAACTCCATTTGCCACCTCGCCAAGTCAGACTCTTTTGATTGCATTGTTCTTAGCATTAGTTAATGTCTAAGGCTCTAGCGCTTGAATTTCTGCATGTATATTCTCCTTGAGATGCTCAAGTGAACTCGGTTTGTTCACATACACCTGCTCTTTCATATATCCCTACAGGAAGTAATCGGGAGCTGATAGATCAGGCAAAAGTGGCGGCCAATTACTTTTTGGAATTTCTTGAAATTATCCGTTCACCGAACAGTTGTCTCACAATGAACAGTTGAAAATTAAATTCCACTATTTTTACTTGTTGTTTCTTCGTGAGATTTCCCATGACAAATCTCTCAAGACTCAGTTATAATATATACCTCCAAAAAAAATGTAAGCACTATCAAATAAGTTATTTACCTGTCAATTACTACTCTAAATTTTGGCCCACCCTGTAGTTATACATAAAATTATTCATCAGAATTCAGGCAGCTAAAATCAAGTGAGGGCCGAACAAAATATTACTAAATAATTTTAGACAAGCTTTTCAACTGAATTAATTATTTTTGGATAAACATTTAAAATAGTTTACTATTTTCAAATATATTTCAATAGTTTGATACTTTGTTTTATATATATACTATATTTTTAATATTTTAACATTTTACAGTTTATCCATTGTTACATTTGATGGTTTTACATGTGCTTCCGCAGGATTTTTGTCCTCTACTTAAAATACTTAATAATAGAATTATCAAATAAAAAAAAATAAAAAAGTTTCTCCAATAGTTTTTACTCATTTGAAAAACATATCCAAAAATATTAGGACCTAAATTCTAAAAGCTTCCTTAATGCAATGTTTGTTTCAATTAAAAACAATATATATATATATATATATATATATATATATATATATAGAAGGCGTGTGTCTGTAGTTGTGGGAGGGATTTAAGGCCTATATAAACCCAGCAAACCCCTGGCTTACCTGTCTTTGTCGATTCCGGAAATTCCGCCTTCATTTCCGCTCCACGCAGACCTCTGACGTCATTTTCCCGTGACGCTCGGGAATCACGCTCAGGAACTCACACGCCAAGCTCCGTGAGTATTCACACGAACGGGGTCCATTCGGCAGTTTCCTACGCAAACTGTAAGTCCATTCACCTTTTCACCTTCGCATACAACTCATTCACGCAACCGTCATTCGCATAAAATTCGGCACAGGGGGGTTTGCCCGGACGGTTTTTACTGCTTATCAGCAGGAGATTTAATGCTGGGGTTCCGGCTTGTGGAATAATTTGTAGATTCGTTTATAATTCCCAGTTTAACTCACATTACATATTATATACTTTGTTCCCATGAAGGGGTAAAACCTACAAAATTATTTCTTATGCAGCTTATTCATTGTAGAGTAATGGGTCTATGAGCATTATAAATGTTATTTTCTTTACATGTCAAACGGTCTGTGACACAGGGAAGCATATAAACACACACATCAGATCATCATAATCATTAAGTACACAACACTGTAGCTTCACAGTGTCAAAAACACGCACTGCAATTACTAGTGGGAATGACAATCATACCGTGGAATTAAACCAGACTAACTACAATACACACAATGCATACTATTGCTTGAGTCACCAACAAGCACAATGCTTAACACAGTATGCCTCATTCACTCTGCAACATATTTCACAAGGAATGCTGCATTTTAGACTCCTCTTGTCATGTTTACAACACTGTACACAGCAACACACAGGGTATACAGATATGATGTACGCACACTGCATCCCCATTGACAACATCTCACACATCCACTGCTGCTTCAATCCCACGGCTTACCTCCTCCAGCTGT
Organism: Pelobates cultripes; assembly: GCA_933207985.1. Lineage (NCBI taxonomy): Eukaryota > Metazoa > Chordata > Amphibia > Anura > Pelobatidae > Pelobates > Pelobates cultripes. The sequence continues at coordinate 224,198,826 of OW240917.1, read as the reverse complement.
ACATTCGCTTGCTAATGTAACTGAGCCAAAAGAATAATACGATGCAGTGGCTAACTCCCGTTCCACAACAGGGAAAGATGGTACCATGGCATAACTCAGTTCATGGTCGGGAACTTGTTAATTCGGTCATACGCTTACTCAGTCACTCACGTTATTAGGAATTCGTATCACGTACGTTGTTCATTTAAATTAATTTGTTTATATAAAACACTTCTTTCCTTTCTAGGAATTTATTTAGACATTCGATACTACCAATTACGCAGATTTACACGTTTACGGTCCGGTTAGTAAAATTCCTTTATATAAAAAAAAAAAACCACCGTAATCTGCTACCGATTTCTCGTTTTATTTCACTCTATTACTCCTTCCATCTTTCGCAAATAGGGGCTTCAGCTTGGGTAAAAAACCGCCCGGCCAAACATCTTCGCAAGTAAACTCTTTAGTGCATCTCAAGTACGTCTCTTTAGTGCATCTCAAGTTCACATACAGGTAAGGATAACGAACAATTTAACAAATTAATTTCGTTGATTTATTTTGTTTCATTTTCGAATGTATCGTCCCTCGCAGTTTAGGTGGCTGGCTGTTAAGGTCTTAGGAGCCCAATAGCGATAATCTCATCCTGGCTCTCTTGCCTTAAGTTAGTGGTTCCGCGAGGCCAACACCCATCCTCAATTCGGAGGTACTACGCCCGTCGGGCCAAATCGTAGGTATCCGCCTCACACGTGGCATAGAGAGGGCCTCACCTGTCACTCCCATACTATCTTATGATTACTACTCACCGAGAGGCCAACATCCCGCCACAACGTTCGGTGGCCACGAAATCCCCTCGCACCAACTCATAGATAGAGCCTCTCAAGCCGCTTGGCACCTAGTAGGGCCTCATCAGTCACCAACATAGAGTAATTGCTTCGCCACGGAGCAGCACTAGCTAGTCAGCCAGCACACACACACACTCACGCACACATAAAAAAAAAAAAAATTCTAACATAACATCTCCTTTCACGCCCATAGCATGTCTAACGCTTCAGTTCGAGACGAAGAGCTATCACTTGCCAGCACTCCCTCCAGACCTGGCACTCAGCCAAGACAGTCCAGTACGATATCCAGCTACAGGTCCTGGACTGTTCCAAAAATCACAGCCGAACTGAATAGAAGAAACATCCCCTTTCCGGCTACTGCCAGGAAAGCCGAACTCTTCCGTTTATTAAACTCCCAAAACGTTGATGAGTTACCGGGCCCTAGTTCTGATTGTACAATTCAAAGTAGTTTGGCAGAACTACGGAGTATGATGACCTCTCTGGTAGCTTCAGTAGCTACTATAAACAACAGATTAGATAACCTGGAAGCCACTAGTCAAACTAGCATTCCGGAAGTACAAATTCCACTAGGACAACCCGAAACAAGCTCAGGAGGTAACTCCACTTCGATTCCTGCTAAAACAACTAATATCATTAACCCAGTGCATTTGATTCCACAAAACCTAAAACGGAACATACTAGAAGAGAAAGATGTTAATCTAGCTTCCCTCCTCATTGCCTCTCAGGATTTAATCGAAAACAGAGCTTATACTTTTGATGATATATCCGTGGTAATGAAAGCTAGAGACCCTAGGCTTAATAAAAAGCTGAATATTCCTAAATTTGTGCTAGCTTTTGGTTTATATAGGGATGTAATTTGCTCTTCTTTCCCACACCGTAGAGAAGAGCTGGATCTATATTTGCACAAACTGGTGGAATTAGCTTACAAATATGGAGGTTACGCGTTCTACGACTACTATAAGTCCTTTTCGGCCAGGTCAGCCACGTCATTGGCCCAGTACAACACTCCCACTGATTGGAGTCAATTGGATACAGAATTGTTCTGTAAAAATTTCGCGGGGCTTAAAACACCAGCATGTGCAATATGTTCCTCAGCATCTCATACAGCAAACTTTTGTCCTGGTAAAATAGGTGGTCCGTCTACTAGCAACGCCAGTCCAGACAATTTTTCTAATCAAAGGGAAATGAAAGACAAGTTAGGGAGGCCTATAGTGTTTCTTGGGAAAGCACAAGTTTGTAATAACTTCAACGCGGGGGGATGTAGTTACAGCGCTTGCAGATTACTCCACGTTTGCTCAATCTGTTTCAGAGCACACGCAAAAACTATGTGTCCAAACAAACTGTTCCCTAAGAAAGCAATGACCCCAATAAACGTACCCAATTTACAACGTTACTTGACTGAACATCCTTCTTCCCAGTTGGCAGACTTTCTGGTCTCAGGTTTCACGAGAGGCTTTCACACAGGTTTAGTATCACTCCCTTCAGGCATACTAGAATGCCCCAACTTACAGTCGGCTATAACAGACCCAGCCAGTTTAACAGATCTTCTCAACAAAGAAGTAGAATATGGTTTTATGATAGGACCCTTCACCACACCACCCTTCACTTCCTGGAGAACAAGTCCACTAGGTATAGCCACGGGCAATTTTAACAATAAAAAGATGTTGATAATCGATTTTTCAGCACCCCACCCTTCCACATCCCCAAGTTTAAATTCCCTTATACCCTCAGAAGACTTCTCACTACAATACGCAAAAATAGACGATGCCATACAAGCCGTCGTCAACTTTGGTGAGGCAGCCTGGTTGAGCAAAACGGATATCTCAAATGCTTTCAAACTTCTACCAATTAAGCAGTCACTCTGGCATCTACATGGTGTTAAGTGGGAAGAAAAATACTATTTTGCAACCAGGCTGACCTTCGGCTCAAAAAGTAGCCCAAAAATGTTCGATATATTCGCAGAAACCTTGAATTGGCTACTACTTAACAAGTCCAGGTGCCCAGTAGTAATCCACTACCTCGATGATTTTCTATATATCGAGCCTCACTACTACACACCACGCAGTCTAAAAAATGCACTCTCCCTATTTAAAGAATTAGGAGTCCCGGTAGCACCAAATAAGACAGTGGGTCCCAGTACAGAGGCAAAAAACCCATAAGTCCCTCAAAAGACTCCCCATAGACAGTAATATCTTTAAAGAAATCTCCAAGCTATTAGATAAAAATCCTTTTGAAAATAGCACTAACCGAGTAATTAAGGCAGCAGCTTATCTAGCCCTTTTCGGATTCCTGAGACCTAAATAATTTTCAGTAGAGAAAATATCTGACACTAAAATTTGTCTTAAACAAAAGAACTTAACCAAAGTAAATGATCATTACGTTCTATCAGTCACCCGCACAAAAACAAACCAAACAGGCCCCCCAGTAGAGATTAAGTACTTTCCTACCGGTTCCAAATGGTACCCAGTTCAAGTGCTGGATAATTTGATACTAAAACAGCAAATTAAAAATCCAAAGGCCTCTGTTGTCCCTACAAGGTAAGCCACTTACTACTAAACAGTTCATGCTATACATCCGTGCTTTGCTACTTTGACTCAGCCTCAATCCAAATTCCTTCACGGGACACTCATTCCGTATTGGGGAGGCCACGGCAGCCTCAAGTAGTCAAGTACCAACACATATCATAAAGAAAATGGGTCGATGGAAATCCTCAGCATACAACCAGTACATCCCAAACCCAGAGAAAGAAATCAGACTCGCTTTCTATAATATGTCTAAATAATGTTGTTGTTGTAATAAATAAACATGTTTACATACGTCTTGGCCCTCTTTTTACAGGCCTAACCTCTCGTCGGTTTTGGCACACCTCAACCGACTCTTATTTATCAAAAATTACACTCTCTTTAAGTGTATGCCCCATTCCAAAATCCCGTACACAAATAGAAGGCGTATGCCTGTAGTTGTGGGAGGGATTTAAGGCCTATATAAACCCAGCAAACCCCTGGCTTACCTGTCTTCATCGATTCCGGAAATTCCCCTCCCACCACACCCTCTTTTCATATCAATATATCCGGGTGGGCCCTCTTTTTACAGGCCTAACCTCTCGTCGGTTTCGACACACCTCAAGCGACTCTTATTTATCAAAAATTACACTCTCTTTAAGTGTACGCCCCATTCCATAATCCCGTACACAAATATTATATATATTTATTTAGCGAAACTTGAATATTTATATTTCTAAATCTAACCTATTTATTCATCAGCCCTTCCAATATTGGGTATGGTGCCAGGAGTGCCCAGGCGCTCTCCAAATGTAAGTAGTCAAACCATTTGCTAACAGTTTGACAACTCACTTGGGGTCCAATCACTTTCTCCACTGAGAGAAGAATGTTCCCGCTAGGAGTTTCTGTTACTCTTCTGAACTAAGCCATACCCTTGCGCAACTAGCTCATTAGCTTAGAGCGTCAGTGAATCAGTCTCAGCCATTGCAGAGAATGTCTGGCTCTCTCAGAGGAGATGCCTGGTGCTTGGAGTTTTCTTTTCAGCCAATTGTCCATGTGTCAAGAAATGGGGCATGTTCCAAGACTTAAGGTCTGTAGTTATTGTTTGGGTCAGTTTGGGGAAGTTGAGATCGTATATCTGAGAGATTTAATTTGGTATGTGTACCCCTAGGTATTTAAGTGACCCCTTTGCCCAAGTAAATGGATAATCCTGTCGTAGTTGTTTTGCAGTTTGTGAGGGAAGTGTGATCAGGAGGATTTCACATTTGCTTACGTTTGCCTGAAAGTTAGAAAGTTTACTGTATAATGTAATTTCCCTCATGATATGTGGTAAATAAAAGGTGAGGTATCCTACTATCCAACCCTCTTCCAACACCTACCCATATCATCTGATATTTTCAATATAAAAGAATACATACATTGTTTACAGTATTCAAACCGATAATTATTTGCCTCCCATAAGCCTTTAGCGACATCTATTTAGTCGCTCTGAAATGATACATTGATCGCCTCTAATTAAATCTAAGCCATAGTATGATCAAATTTGGAGTTTAGTGAATAACCTTGAAAGTGATCTCTTTTGGGTGAAAACGGATTAAATTACAATCATTGACATAACTCCAACATATTTCACCGTGCCGCACACAAGGTAAAACAAGACAAGCAATTCATTCTGACAAAGCTTCAGCTCATTTTACCTTGTATTGTGTAATATACTATAAAAAAATTAAATAAAAATAATAACTAATAGATTAGAATGTTTGGTTTGACTGTTTTTCAGCTTGTATAATTTCAATCACAATTTGAAGATGTGGTTTAAAAATGGGAGAAAAGTGGAAAAGATCCATAAAAAAAACTGGACTTTAATTTGAGTTATGCGCCAAAGTTTTCATGAGACAAAACTTATAATTAAATAGAGTACATGTACTGCCATCCAGTATAATTATATGATGAATTGTATCTAAATGATGAACACTCTTACCTATTGCAGGGCTATTCAATATTAAAGGGAGGGTATCATTAATTATAAAAGATATACAGTTTGTTAAGCACATCAGATGAATGATGGGTAAAATTACTTCTGGGAGATGTCTCTTTGAAGCATAATTGAAGAGTGAAAAAAGCATTTCTTAAATGGATTTGAGCAATTTATTCACTAAACAGGAAAATGATGAATGGACATATCTACAGCTACATTTTATAAGTATTTAAAAGATCTGGGACTTCTGGACCAGGAAATATGACAATATTCCATTCTGGACTCCTACATGCCTTTCTGTAATTAATTTTTACTGTAAGTTCTAGATCTCTCTATCTTCTGTTCCCTCTAGTTCATCTCTGATTTGACACCACAATCTTATACTCATAGTCCTTCTCTGTTCTTGCATGTTCTATCTTCTATACGTTTTCTGTTCTTGACCACTCTATCTTCTTTTTCTCCAGGTACTTTTCTGCTTTTGACCGATCTATCTTCAGCTCCTAGTCATTTTCTACATTTGACATCACCATCTACTGCTTCTCTTAGTTACCTGTTCTTGATTACGTTATTCACTGGTCTTTTCTTTTCTTTACTAGTCAAGATTCTGCTCCTCCTAGTCTTTTTCTGTTCTTGATTCTTCTGTTTTTTGCTCCTCTAAGCCCTTTTCAGTTTTTGACTCTTCTATCTTCTGCTGTTCCTACTTGTTTTCTGTTAACACTTTTATCTTCTGCTCATCCTAGTCCTATCATTTCCCTTTTAATTCTATTCCACATGCCCTTTCTTTGTAATTCATTGCTCTTTAAAAGTGTTATTTATGCTCTCATGAATTATTTATACCACGGGTGCCGAGAAGGAAGATCACCAGATGTTTTAAAACTCCAAATTCCATGATGCATTGTCATTCTAAAGGCATGCAAAGACATACAAATGGGAGTTGTAGTTCTACAATACCTGGGGATCTACATTTTGGGCACCACTGGTTTATACAGTTTGGCATTGATCCTGATCTGGGGATTGTCGGTATAGTGTGACATATCTTGGATATTGGAGAGCTTCATAAACTCGTGACCCACACGGGGTTTGCTCACGATGGGGTATGGGAGAGGCGTTTGTAATGTCTCCTGATTTTCTAAGAGTATGTATAATCGGTGATACAGAAATTTAGTTACTCTGGCTGCATTCTAAATTTCGAATTAGAATGCTGCCCCATTATAGAGGCAGAGACTCTTTCGCGTACTTTTTCTGATGCCGTTATTTATTTTGAGAAAGATCGACCGACTAGGGTTTTGAGTAGTATATAACATAACATCATTAAACACTCCCGTTTATGTAACAGGGAATGTTAATGTAGTATTTGATACAATTTCAGTCAGCCCCAGTTATTCCAATCTGCCACTAATTTTGGGAGGGGGGGTGTAACTAACACTCATCCCGCCCCCAACAATACTGGATTGGTTACGAATCAACTAGGGGGCTGGACTTTGCATTTTGGCGCAAGTATTTAAAACACTGCCATGAGGAGGGCCATTCATTAGTAGACCCAGACGAAGGCGCAATATTGTGGTGCCGAAACGCGTGTCGAGCGTTTTAACACTTTTGTTTTTTTATTTATGGGCTATTACTATTTGGGCACACGAGGGTATGACGTGTGTGTTTAGCTTAGTTTAGAAACTTTTCTGAGATTATGTAGTGTCTTGAGTAGCTATTGGGCTGGTGCTTTGGGGTATCAGCTATACTCACTCACTCCTAACTGAATTAACGACCTAGCTGGGTCAGTCTTAGAGCTTTAGGTTGGGTATACTCTTTTACCTTAGGTCTGATGAGTGGGTAGGAATCCCTTATCCTGATGTCACAAGCTGTTCTGGTCTATTAAAACTTTGCACTTAACTATCGACTCTCACTATCTATCCAGCCCAGCTCTAAACTGCCACAATTCAAATTTTTTGCTATCATCAAATATACAATGTTATCAGGATGTAAAATTTGACTAGATATTTTGTTTTAAGTAAGTTAGCCTCTACATGGCTTCTATACATATATCTAACCACATCCTGATTTCTAGGAATAATTCCTTCTAATTTAAGTGGTAATTTATAATCTTTTTTTTTTAGACATTTAGGAGACTTACCATTTCACATATGTCCTAGCATTAAATAAAGGATTTTCCAATAAGATTCGCACTTGCATTGCCTGTATAGATACTTATGTACCATTTTTACTTGTGCGATTAATTCTATCTTTAGTAGGTAATTTTTTGTAATTGAATGTTTAGACTCTGTGGTCTATTTATTCTTATATGCTGTTTTCTTAAAGGGATATTCCAACATTTCTGGTTCTTTACATTTTTTTCTAGTTTGGGACCGCTCTTGATAGTCTGAACTTACCCTCATTACAAGGAAAGAAATGAATTGTAAAAATTCTTCTACTTGAGAAATGTTTACTTAAAATTGCTAAATACAGTTTTCAAATCACAGCTGTAATTTATTTGTTAAAATAGTAACTGTGGAGAACTAGCAAAGAAATTAACAATTTTAGGCCTAGTAGCTAAATTGAAAAAAAAAAAGTAAAATAAATTTACCTGGTTATTTTTATCCTACAATTAATTAACCTACAATTTTAGGCCTAGGTAGCTAAATTGAAAAAAAAGTAAAATAAATTTACCCGGTTATTTTTATCCTACAATTAATTAACCTATGGTTTAACACCATTTAATTATTACATAAAACATCTGCAAGTTTTTCTCAATTTTATTATTATGGTATTTGTGTTTGATCTATTTTTTATTATTTATTATTGCTTTAAATAAAATATTGAAAATAGAATTAATCTGAAAAAATAATATATAATATATAGATAATCATAAATGATTTTCCAATGTTACCAAGCTAGACATAGTTCTGAAGTGATTACATCACCAATTCTGGTAAGGGAGGTAGCAGCTGGATGATCAGGAGGAAAGTTCAAAGGATGTTTGCCAGCATTTTAGCAAATACATTTGATATTTACATTTAAAAGAGAAATTGTTTTGTGTTTACTACACAAGGTAGGGTTTTCGCCAGCCTTTGAAATGACTATAGTTACTATTAAAGATTTTGGCAGATTGCTGTTATCCCACAGAATTGAAAGGAAAGAATAATGTGTGAGGCCAGGCCATAAAAACATCTTATAATATTTGTGAGGCTATCAGAACAGGGTTTTTGCCTTTAAAGAATGTTTTCAAAGCTAAATGCAAATCATCCAACCTAATTAGAAGCTCCACCATCCATACTGTCTCTTGGAACAACTTCACATTGAGGTAATAAGCCAAATACTGTAGAGATTTTAGCTGCAAATATATATATAAAGAGTAGAGTAATACTGTTTTCTAGGTCCAATACTCAGTTTTCTCCTATGTTTATAGGTATGTATCCCATGAATATATATATAATTTATTTTTGTATATTTTATTATTATTTATATATTTACTTATTTTTCCAATTAAAAAAAAAAAACACAATTGGGAGGAAATTGTACAAATACAAAGTAAAAAACTCAGGATCGAAAATAATGAAATTTGGAACTAGAATATACATTTGTAAAGAGGAGATTATGTGAATATTTATTTTAAATGTATAAAGGTAATGAAAGGTTAAGGATAATTGGGATTTCTGACTCTGACAAATGGGGCTTGTATAAACAGAAATTATGTACTTTATCTATTTAAGAAACTTTGAAGTATAAAGTTAGAGCCCACCGGTTCCAGTCTTCTGTGATAAAAAAAAATAATAATAAAGGTTTTCTATTCTATGCTTATTTAGCAAATTCTTGTTTTATAACGATTTCAATACACTTCTTTGATGTTAGTAGACAATTTCGTTTTCTTTCATGACGGGATGATCAAATCTTTTTTTTTTTTTTTTTTATTCCAAAGCTTAGGAAGAATTAGTGCTTAAAGCAAACATTTGTCTATGCCACATATAGTCTTGTACAAGCACTGAATGAAAGCTCACACTGTGCTTTTGTGGAATATTCTCCTGTCCCTCATAAGCAAGATGCAAAAAAAACCCTAAACTAGTATGGTAGGCCCTAATTGGGACCGTGGAATTGGGAGACGTTTGATATATGAAACCCACCTGAGGCGGCTCTCTAATTAGGTAGTTTAGGTGGCCGCCTAAGGCCTCGTGCTGTCTGAGGCCTCATGGCCCCCTAAACCACCATAGGGCAGACTGACATATCGGGTCCTCGAGGACCCGACACAGGAGGGGGCCTGGCGGCTTGCCCTGTATGCCACCGCGTGCAGGCCCCTATTGTCAGTCCGCCTGGGGAGAGAGACAGCCTTCAGTCTGCAGCTCCACCAGGTGTGAGCTGCAGACTGAAGTGTCTCGCGATCTCTAACCCCGGCAACGCTCTGACTGGACATCGCGAGACATTCACCATGTGGTCTGCAGCTCACACCCGGCAGAGCTGCAGACCGGAGAGCCCACTGGACCACCAAGGAGTCTGCCACCACTGGACCACCAAGGAAAAAGGTACCTGTTGTCAACCCTCTCACCCTGCCACGCCCCCTCAGCCTGTCACCCTACCTGTCACCCCCCTCAGCCTGTCACCCCCCCTCATTCTGTCACCCCCCCATTCTGTCACCCCGCCTCAGCCTGTCACCCCCTCACCCTGTCACCCCACTCAGCTTGTCACCCACCTGCCACTCCCCTCAGCCTGTCACCCCACCTGTCACCCCCTCACCCCACCCCCCCTCAGCCTGTTGCCCACCTGTCACTCCCCTCACTCCTGCCACCCACTTATCACCCTGCCACCCCACCTGTCACCCCCTCAGCCTGCCACCCAACCTGTCACCTTCTCTCACCTGCCACCCCACCTATCAGCTCTCACCTTGCCACCCCACCTGTCACCCCCTCTCACCCTGCCACTTACCTGTCACCCCCCTCAACCTGCCACCCCACCTCTCACCCACACCACCCCACCTGTCACCCTGTCCCACCTGTCCCCCCTCTCCTTACCACCCACCTGTCACCCCTCTCACCCCTGTAAGCCCCACTTTGTCACCCCCCTCTCACCCACCACCACCCCACACCTCCTCTACCCTGCCACCCCACCTTTCACCCAGCCACCCTTTCACTCTGTCACCCCCTCACACCTACGTCACCCCCCACACTAATGTCCTCTCCTCTTACTCTGTCACACCTTCACACTCTGTCACCCCTACACGTGCACCCTCCCTCTCACTCTGTCAACCCCCTACATTATGTCACCCTCTCTCTCACCAATGGGTCTCCACCAGCTTCTCACTAGGTCTCCCCCCCACTCACACTAGGTCAACCCTCTAACACGGTCACCCCTCACCTCCTCTCACACTATGCCCCTACACGTGTCCCCTCCTCTCACTCAGTCACCCCTCTACATTATGTCACCCTCCCTCTCACACTAGGTCTCCCCCCCCTCTCACCCTGTCACCCCTCTTACTCTGTCATCCTGTGACAATCCATATGTCACCCCCTTACTCTGTCACCTCACCCTGTCGCTCCCCACACACCATGTCACCCCACCTCACACTTTCATCCCCTCACACTGTCACCCCCTCTTATTCTGTCACCCTCCTCACACTGTCACCCACCCTCTTACACTGTCACCCACCCTCTTACTCTGTCACCCCCCTCTTACTCTGTCACCCACCTTCACTATGTCACCCTCCCTCTCACTCTGTCACCCCCTCTCACTCTGTCACACCCCTTACACTAATGTAACATTCTCCCACTGTCACACCCCTCTTACAACAGTGTCACCCCCTCACACTCTGTCACCTCTCTCTGCACTCTCTGACACCTCTCTCCGCGCACACTGACACCACTCTCTGCGCACACTGACACCACTCTCTGCGCGCACACTGACACCACTCTCGGTGCACACTGTCACCCCTCCATACACATTTACACCCCCCCCCATACACACTGTCACCCCCCTCCATACACACTGTCTCTTCCTCCAAACACACAGGCACCACTCTCCGTACTCGGGCACCTCCCTTCATTCTCACTGTCAACTCTCAACACTCTGGGACCCCACTCCATACACTCTGGCATCCTCCTGCTCTTTTACACTCACCCTGCCACAGTTACCCCTTTATTCACCCTGTCACCCCCTGAAGTCAATAATTATACACACTGTCATAAAACATAGCTTCGCCATAAATTCAGTGCCAAAGGCCACAGGCAGTGCACAAACATTCACATGTTTAGAGAAACATACATACATATACAAGGATACTCAGTGCCAGACAAACACTCTCAGGCACACACAGGTAGACAATGCAACGATGTATACAAAGACTAGCTCTCTATATCCAGTGCTGCAAGCTCCCCCTTCAGTATATCTACAGCTTCTTATACACACATAAATTAACTGCTATTTTTTTCAATAATGGTGTTAGTGGGGGCCTCATGTATGGGTTTCGCCTAAGGCCTTGCCAAGTCTAGAGCCGCCACTGAAACCCACATTCCCTCTAATGCAATTTTACTTACTTGGTTGGCTGCTTCCTTGCATGTTTTTATCCAGTAAGAATGGAGAGATGGAAGTGGGTTATATCACACATTATTACTGTACAAAAATGATTTTAACCTAGATATATTACTAATTAAAGGGACACCCTACATTCTGTAGTAAAAATGTTTCATTTAGAGAAACACACAATCACTCAGCATTTTTTTTTTTTTTACTTAATTTAAAGTGCACGATGTGTTCATAAACAAACAAATGCACCATAACTCTACAATTTCTCTCTCTCTTCCAGAAGGAAATGTGAGGCAATTTAAAAACATAGAGCTAGTTAAACATGTCCCAGAATCCCCTAATGAGCACTTTATAATGCATGTCTAAGAAGAAGCATAGGCATGACCAACAGAGCAACAGAGCAGCAGAGGCTTAGCCAGTGACCTGAATTAATTAATAAATCATTCGGGCAGCTTATGTTCATTTGCGCAAGCATTTATTATAATTTCAAGTCAAGAGATAATTCACATCGGGTCTACTGGGCATTCACACACTTCTCCATTGACCTGCATAACGAACAAGAGCACATATTCATTTGTGACATGATACACACTGTGGCGAAACCAACCTCGCCACTGTGAACTGGAGAAGCCTGGTTGCTCGCCTGCTCCCTTTGGACTATGGCCCTGCAGGTTAAACCGTTTATTTCCCCTGCAGAAAGGCTTATTTGTGTGATCTGAGTGCCATTCATCTAGTAATGTGCACTCAGATCCCAGCTATCTGGGGATATGTGAAATGTCTGTGTGTTATGTGTAAATGTGACTTTATGTATTTTAAAGTGTTTTGTGTCTTTTTGCAACCATGTGCTTAATAGAGTCTTGTGTCTATCCTGGGAGATAATTGAATTACTCTCCAGGATAGAAGACTCTGAAACTGGTTTGGGCCAGAAAGCCATGCTTCATTTAGTCACAAAGGACTTTCCCTTAACTTTTGAACCCCTGGTCTGATTAGTGCAATTTTTTAATATGTTGTTCCCCTGAATGGATTGATTATGAAAATGTATGTTTTATGTTTGTGACATGTATATTTTAGAAGTTAGAAATATTGTGTAAAAACTGTATTCCTCTGCCAGTGATAATGAGATTACCCATTGTGTTCAGTAATCATATCACCTGCAGAGGGGAGGATTTTGTGTGGGAGTGTCTGGGTGTATTGTACGGATTGATTGGTTGTTTTGTAACGCCCTGTGGGCTATACTATGTTTGTGGATTGGGAATAAAAGACTGTATGTGACAGTACAGGGAGTTCCTGTTTTAACCCTCAAAGTGAAGTGTCGTCTCATTATTGGGGGAAGGATTTATTGTATGCTGTTCCAGTTTGACTGCTGGGAGAGTAAACCTATTCGTATGGTTCCTATTCAACTGTCTACAGCATTCATATGCTTGAGAGAAGGTTAACGCTTCTCTGGTTCGGTGATTGTGGCGTCTGCTGCAGTGCTTGGAGTCCTCAGGAAGCGCTAGGAGCATCTTTCAACGGAGGTACCCAGTCGAGGTGCCAGGCGATCCGTTACACACACAAGTATACACCCTAACACCCTAACCCTTCCATCCATTAGAATAGTAGGGCAAAGATTGGCTTGGATGGTTCAGCCATTTTATAATGACAATGAGGGCAAAGGGAAACATTCATAGTATTTATATTCTTTGTAAGATATATATATATATATATATATATATATATATAGTGCATTAAATGAACACAATAGTCCCCAAAACAACTTTAGCTTAATGAAGCCGTTTTAGTGTATAGAACCTTTTAGCAGCCCTGTGCCGAAATATAATTGTGATGTCCCGTAGCGTGCCGGTCCTATTTTTTTAAATTGAGGTGTGCATGTTGCCGTATTCTGCTTGTGTTATTTACACTGCAATTGCTTTGTATCATTGTATTTGTGCGTATATGAACTATTATATTGTATATGTTCACAAGTAGTTTGTGGTGTTGTGTATGATACCTATGAATGTGAGCTGTGTATGTGGTGTCGCTTGCGGAATTGTGTGTGGATGGATATGTCACATTGTGTTTTTTCTGTGAGGGTTTTTTTTTGGGTATTGCATGTGAGAGACTGCATGTGGGGTTGTGTGCATGTATGTGGATAGTTAGTGGTGTTGAGTTTGTGCAAATTGTGTGTATGTTTATGTGTGGGCTATTTGTATTATTTGTATGAGGGGAGGGTTATTCTGTATTTCTGTGTATATCTAGCAGTGTAGGTGGCTTCCCTGGGTTCCAGTGGGGACCAGGCTGGCCAGATACAGGTCAAGGACAGGAGCTGCGACAGCAGCTATGGGCTGCTCTACTAGTGTGGTTTCGTATTCACAAGTGCTGGGAGGAAATGATCTGAGATCACGTCCTCTGCGTGCTGCAATGCATTAAATTGAGGATTGTTCTTCATCACCTTTTCGTATTAGCAGATATCTGAAGTTTCACTGGGACTCCTGGTAGGCCAGAGCCTTTGGCTCTAGCAGCCTTGAGTGCCGTGCAAAGACATCTTGAGTGCCGTGCCTGGCACACGTGCCATAGGTTGCCTACCCCTGGTATAGATCATGCCTCTGAAGTTTCCCTGCTTAATTCTCTGTCATTGAGGAGTTAAACCACGTTAGCTTCTGTCCATACCTCCCCTGGCTATAACAGACACAACATGCATGAAAACAAAATGGTTTTCTCATCTATCAGGTGTAGCTTACTTTAAAAGTTTTTTATCTCCTGCTCTGTAATTTGAACTATACAGGAGACTCATAAAGGGTCCAGCAAGCTATTAACAGAGCAGGAGATAAGAAATTCTAAATGGAACTAATTTTGCAATAAAGGAAGTGTAAACATTAGATTTTACTTTACAGGAAGTGTTTAGGAAGGCAGTGCAAGTCATGTGCAAAGAGGTGTGACTAGGGCTGCATAAACAAAGTGATTTAACTCCTAAATGGCAGAGAAATTAGCAGTGAGACTGCAAGGACATGATCTATACACCAAAACTCCTTCATTAGACTAAAGTTGTTTTGGTGACTATAGTGTCCCTTTAAAATTGAGTGCTAAATGCACCACAAATAAAACATTTTAAATATATTAACCCTCTAAAGGACTACTTGTAGCACCATAACCACTAGCTGTAGAGTCATTAGTGCATTGGCACCTCTACAATGTAACCAGTCTGTAAATAGTCTGCTAGTGGTGTGATAACTTACCTGAGGTCTGAGGTGTCCCAGTTACCTCTCCTATGAGCAGGCTTTAGCTCAGGAGAAGCCCATGGAGGAAGTGATCAGAACCTGGTAGACCCAAGTAAATTTTGACTACTTACATCAAGGGCGCCAGGACACTCCTAGCACTATAACCACTACACAGCGCAAAACAGTTGTATACCTGTAAGAAATTCAAAACACTTGTACACCTCAGACATTTAAAATCCCTTGTTCTAAAATATTCTATGCATATTTTAAGACATAATTATTGAATTTAAATGGTATACAGGTGGCCCTCGTTTTGCAACCCACCTGTTTTACGATGGCTCACACTTACGACCATCTCTCTCGCGGGGTGTTAAGTGCGAGCCGTCATGGGGAATTAGAGGGATTCCCTGCTCTGCTGCGTTCTTCTATGTTCGGGGAAATGTCCCTGAACATAGACGAACGCTACAGAGCAGGGAATCCCTCTAATCTATGTTTGGGGAAATTTCCCCCAGCATAATATAGAGGGATTCCCCGCTCTGGTGCGCATGTCTGTGTTCATGGACATTTCCCTGAACATAGACGAACGCAAAAGAACCTTTGTTAACATTGCTCATTGATTAATGCAAGCAAATAAATGTAACTATATGCAAGTCTCTTTTCAGGTATCTGCTAATAGTGAAAGAGGAAGTGGGCACTTTGAATAAAACTGAGTAAAAGCTATTTTTTAATTTAGATGTTTAAGGATCTGGAGGTCCAAAAGGCATTTGGGAGTTTAGCTTGACCTTTTCCCACTGTTTGTCTTTTTTATCTTTATGCCAAATAAGCTTTGCTTGGACTTTAAAGGACCACTAAAGGACCCCGACCACTTCAGCTCAATGAAGTGGACTGGGTGCCAGGTCCTCCTAGTTTTAACCCTGCAGCTGAAAACATAGCAGCACTGTTGGGTTAATCCAGGCTCTAGTGGCTGTCTTCACTAGAGGCGCTTGCACGATTTACACTGACCTCACGGACCTCCAGCGTAAAAAAAGACCCCAATAGGAAAGCATTGAGTAATGATTTCCTATGGGCGGTTTGAATGCGCGCGGGCCTCGGCCGCGCATGTGCATTCGGCACCACTCGGGAGCTGACGTCGATGGAGGAGAAGAGGTCACCAGCGCCGAGGGAGCCCGGCGCTGGATCAAGGTAGGCAAATAAATAGTTAATTAACCATTTATTCGCCACGGAATGGGGCCCTAGTCACCGTTTAGGAATACATATTTGTATTTGTATTCCTAACGCTAAAGTGTTCCTTTCTTTTGATTTTCCTCTTATTTTTCCAAGATTTGGAGTCCCTATGCACATTGTCTCATTTTTCAAAGTGGGACTTTTTCCTCCCATTACTTATTAGGTTTTCTAATTAATGCTCTTTGATAATTATTTTCAGAACCATATCTGATTCTGTTATCCGGGTAACATAGTTACATTACTGAAAAGAGACATGCGTCCATCCAGTTCAGTTTTGCTCACATTTGTTTTTGCTGTTGATCCAAAAAAAGGCGAAAAACCCCAGTTTGAAGCGCTTACAATTTTGCAACAAACTAGAAAAAAAATTCCTTCTTGACCTCAGAATGGCAGTCAGATATCTCCTTGGATCAAGAATCTAGATGTATTTTAAGCTTGAATTAAATGCTGTCTTTGGATGGGATAAGCCTTATTTTAACTGTCTCCTTTCCTATCTCCACCCATAAAAGGATAATCTTACATGCGAGCCCACTCCGAGGCTCCAAAGTTCTCCTATAGCTCGATCTTCTATGGGTGCTGACACTACCTCTCGCTGGAGGGATATCCCAGGGGATGGGCTTAGAGGAAGACTTTGGCGGCATGGGGGTAAGAGGTTTTTGGTTGTCAGCATAATATAAGTGCTGAAAACAGATGCCCAATATGCACAAAATTAACATTAGCCAACCCGGAACTCTTTATCTCGGTATGTGCAGCTTTTCAAATTGAAAGACTACGAGCACCATGACCACTGAAATGAGCTCGGATTAACCTTTCAACAGAATTACACAGACGGGGCGATAGATTGATCACTAGATATATGAGGTATATAGATGAGGGAATGTGTTCTGCAAGCACAATAAAACACTCTGTCATGGAGCACTTTCCCTCAGTACCCTCGACACCAAGAGGATTTAGAGTTAAATTTAGGGCATTTTAGGGCACAAACACTACTGTAACTCTCAGTGTTTGGGCAGCCCCGATGGCGCAGTGATAAACCATCCCTTTAACCTCCTGCCCCCCAAACATCAAATAATAAAAGACAAGGTAGCAGAGAAAGGAAGAACTGAGTAATGGATTTGCTCATCTCTCTTTATCGCAAAGATCCATGGATTCAGGAGGAACCACCTGTGAGGACTTTGTTACCACCATTACCAGCGAGTCAAAAACATAACCTTAGCAGGGTATATTTAACCAGCATGGTGTATGTTTGTACACATCTAAAGTAGACCTCATACATTCCATGTCCATAATCGTCAACACTCCATAATTAAAAAGTCAAAAAACAAAAAAGAATATGTTTTGCTCCATCTCTATAAAAGGGATTCCATAAGGTAACAATGGAACAACATTGTGCAATAAAGTATTGTCATTTATTTTACGATAGGAAGAACAGGAAATTGTTGAGCGTTTTGTACTCAGCAGACTTTTATGACAAATTGATTATTATTGGATGTTTTATGAGTAATTAATGAAAACATTTTTGATTAATATAAAGTGCACTGCGACTGTCTTGAGTTGAGAGTTTGGGATACAACTTTAATTTCTGCTTGCATCATAAATAAGCATAGTTGACAATGTAAGCAGATACTTACCCTTGGTTTCCTGGGAAGATTCTTGTTCTGCATCCTCGGTTGCCTCGACCTCCTTTGGCTGAAATCCGTTAACATGCGAGTCTGTCTCCTGGGCTTTCTTTGACGAGCACATGCTCAAATCTGGAACATGAGATAGAGACTTCAATACACACACACAGACGGACACACGTGTTCAATATCTTAAAGGGTAATCAATTTCTTGTATGTCCCACCGTTTAAATTTACTAGACCAGGCATACGCAACCATCGGGACTCCAGATATTTTTGACTACACCTCCCATGATGCTTTGCCAGCATTACAGGTGTAAGAGCATTATGGGGGATGTAGTCCAAAACATCTGGAGTGCCGAAGGTTGCCTATCCCTGTACTAGACAGTACTAAAAAAAGGAGAAAAGGGATTTGAATGCTGCTCTTGATGACAAAAAAATTGGATATTTGGAACATAGCATTTATATAATTACTATGCGCCCTTCAAGTTACTCCGATAAGATGTAATACGCACGTAAAATTGAAACAGCACTCACTAATGGAGGCTGTCTCTCACATAGTACAAAAGCCCATGAAAATGGGAAATTATCAAAAGTAGAGATACAAACTTTTATCACAACATGGAGAGCTAAAAGAAATAGTCCAAGCACCATAACCACTCTCAGCCAGTCTAGAACCAAATTCCGCTGCTGGGTTTAACTTAATGGAGAGGACTTCTGGCTCTCATGGAGCAAGTGACTGGAGAACGGCAGACCCCAGGTAGGTTAGCAACCCTTTAGCTACTTACATTGTGGGGGTGCCAGTACACTAAGAACACTGTAGTGGTTATGGTGCTTCAAATGTTTAATCAATACCTTAAAATAGTGATTTCACCATACAGGGTGACATGGATGTCAGTTACATATACCTTTTGTACTAATACGAATGCCTGTCTAGACGCTCATTTGTAATGATCCTTAGATAACATTTGCAAAATCTCTTTTATCTCATTCATTGATGTTTTTTTTAATCTTATTGTTCTTACGTTAAAAATATGGGAATTTTATGTACTTAATTCTTGTGACTTGATACTGTGTATTGCGAATGTTCCTTTCTTTTAAATCAGGGCTGTCCAACCTGCGGCCCCCCCAGATGTTGCTGAACTACAATTCCCATGATTCCCTGGCTATCTTTTTTTAATTGAAAGAATCATGGGAGTTGTAGTTCAGCAACATCTGGGGGGGCCGCAGGCTGGACAGCCCTGTTCTAAATGAAGAACTCAAAAAATATATAGTAGCTTCATTAGGATATGTAGAACCATTACTAAATAATATTGATAAGAAAGGTGATAAATAGTAGAAAAGATCATTCTGAAACTTCATCAGAAAATAATATTCATATCACTAATGTCACAAGCCGATAAAGAGGAACATTTTGTTGAATTTGCCTATACCTTTTCAGAGAGACCATAATTTTGATAGCTTCCCTCTTCACACGTCTTATCTTCACTTGTTAAAAATGTCAAAATGCTTAAACTGACATCTGCAGTCAGGTCCATAAATATTGGGACATCGACACAATTCTAATCTTTTAGGCTCTATACATACACCACGATGGATTTGAAATGAAATGAACAAGATGTGCTTTAACTGCAGACTTTCAGCTTTAATTTGAGGGTATTTACATCCAAATCAGGCAAAGGGTGTAGGAATTACAACAGTTTGTATATGTGCCTCCCACTTTTTCAAGGGACCAAAAGTAATGGGACAATTGGCTGCTCAGCTGTTCCATGGCCAGGTGTGTGTTATTTCCTCATTATCCCAGTTACAAGGAGCAGATAAAAGGTCCAGAGTTCATTTCAAGTGTGCTATTTGCATTTCGAATCTGTTGCTGTCAACTCTCAATATGAGATCCAAAGAGCTGTCACTATCAGTGAAGCAAACCATCATTAGGCTGAAAAAAACAAAACAAACCCATCAGAGAGATAGCAAAAACATTAGGTGTGTCCAAATCAACTGTTTGGAACATCCTTAAAAAGAAAGAACGCACCGGTGAGCTCAGCAACACCAAAAGACCCGGAGGACCACGGAAAACAACTGTGGTGGATGACCGAAGAATTCTTTCCCTGGTGAAGAAAAAAACCTTCACAACAGTTGGCCAGATCGAGAACACTCTCCAGGAGGTAGGTGTATGTGTGTCAAAGTCAACAATCAAGAGACTTCATCAGAGTGAATACAGAGGGTTCACCACAAGATGTAAACCATTGGTGAGCCTCAAAAACAGGAAGGCCAGATTAGAGTTTGCCAAACAACATCTAAAAAAGCCATCACAGTTCTGGAACAACATCCTATGGACAGATGAGACCAAGATCAACTTGTGCCAGAGTGATGGGAAGAGAAGAGTATGGAGAAGAAAAGGAAATGCTCATGATCCAAAGCATACCACCTCATCAGTGAAGCATGGTGGTGGTAGTGTCATGGCGTGCATTTCACTTGATGAAGACAAAACTGAAGGGAAAATGCCCCAAGAACAAGCAGGAACTGAAGACAGTTGCAGTAGAGGCCTGGCAAAGCATCACCAGGGATGAAACCCAGCGTCTGGTGAGGTCTATGCATTCCAGACTCCAGGCTGTAATTGACTGCAAAGGTTTGCAACCATGTATTAAAAAGTGAAAGTTTAATTTATGATTGTTAATCTGTCCCATTACTTTTGGTCCCTTAAAAAGTGGGAGGCACATATACAAACTGTTCTACTTCCTACACGTTCACCTGATTTGGATGTAAATACCCTCAAATTAAAGCTGAAAGTCTGCAGTTAAAGCACATCTTGTTCATTTTATTTCAAATCCATTGTGGTGGTGTATAGAGCCAAAAAGATTAGAATTGTGTCGATGTCCCAATATTTATGGACCTGACTGTATAACCTGTCTAGTTATTTTATAACTAGTTCATGTGGTTTGACTTTTATTCCATTCAATAAGTTCTATTCTATCTGGTTGTTACATCTTTTTAATTTACTCATGGCGTTTGATAGTGAATTAGGCGCTAAGGTCCGTTGAATGAGGTAATGCTACAATACTCACATGGGCTTTGAATTTTGAAAAACCTACGAATAAAATAGTATAGCGTTTGTTTGCATGAGGACATAAATAACCAATCTTTCGTGAGAACAGCTTTGAATATAATAACAATGTTGTTTCCTGTAAGTTCACTGATATGACTGTGCCGATAGATGTATTAAAGGGAGCTGGAAGGGTGCCAACTGTAATCTAAGTCATGTGGCTTATTCCAAAAATGCAGTAACAAAATAAGATTTGCATCTTTAAGGTATGCAATACTTCCACTGGTATCGTATGGGACATCACGTTAAAATCAACACAGATAATATGTAAAATACTCAGCTTTCATTCCATATCAAATCTAGAATTATTAATGGCATTAATTTAGCAGCAATGCTGATTTTCGTAGTGTAAATATAAAAGGTCCCTATGTTTAGACAGCCATTACATAGTTACATGGCTAAAAAAGGACATGCATTCATCAAGTTCAGCCTTTCTCACATCTGGTTTTGCTGTTGATCCAAAAAAAAGGCAAAAAAAATAACTTTTGGAAACAAAAAAAATTCCTGCCAAGAATGACAATCAGATCTCTCATTGGACCAAGAAGCTATTACAATTTAAAAATGATGTCCATGAATACTATGTTTTTGTAAATATTTATCCAATTGCTGTTTAAAAATCTGTACAGACTCTTCAGGCAGAGAATTCCACATCCTTATTTTTCTTATTGTAAAAAAAAAAAACCTTTCCGTTGCTTTAGACTAAATCTCATTTATTCCAGTTCAAATGTATGTATAGTGCTGTCTATGAATAGTTCATGATATGGGTTCCATATATCATTATCATCAAACATAAAATAGATGACAGGAGAATAGATATGACTGATAGTTTCATGTCGCTCCCAACAGAGATTCAAGTATTTTGTGACAGAAAATAATCCTGTCTTTAAAGTCCTTAGTGATATGTATATGAAGGTGAGGGGTGTTCTATAAGAGGCAAAAATAAAAATGAGACACAATGAGACATTACAAAACAGCAATGTGTCTTAGTAAAATGTGTTTTGGAAGTTGCAGATAGTTGAATGCTGATGGTAGAAAATGTATCTATTTACACTGACGGGCTATTTACTAAAGAGAGAATTCAAAATAAATAATTTGGACATTATTAATCATTCAAAATGGTGAATATCTGTCCAATCAGGAGATTTTTTTTTCTTTTAAATTACTGATTGTTCACAGTTTGACATAAAAAAGTGATGCAGTTGATTAGTCAAACAGTCTTAACGGTAAATTAGATCTGTAGTCATCCCGAGTGGAATTCCTCAAAGTGTGAGAACATAATAAATGAAGGCAATCTTGCTCAAAGACAATTCTCAGGTTCATAGGAAAATATCTGAAAATGAGATATTGTTTTTGTCCCTGCTAAGACACATCACATCGACTCTAGAAAAGAGTAGTGGTTGGGAAACCACATGCCATGGAATATATAAGTTTAAAGTGTGAGAATTGCGAGTGCAGAAAATGAACAGTAGTGTTTATATTGTGAACACATTGTAGTTACAAAAGGTCACATGATAACCAAATGGATGTAAGCCTTGTAGTCTCAAGAAATCTCTGTATGTCTGTAATAATCTGTAAGAACAAAATGCTCTTTGGAAGACGGGAGACCTCTGAATTTACCTAAAATTTACCTATTTACCTAAATTAAAAGTGAATTTTAAATTTTCAGAAAAAAAAGCAGGTCTGGAAAAAAATCTCTAAGTTGGCTATGCTCTCATTTCAGCTACTCTGGCTTATATTTGAAGTTCACTTTAAATTCACTCTGAATTCTCACATTAGTAAATAAGCCTGTTAGTATATAGAGCCAAAACTGGCCTCATTAGTGTCTTTCACTGTTCTTTAGAACTCATACTTGCCTTATTTATCAACAGTGACCAACTCGCTCCCATGTGGCCATGGAAAAGCTTTAAACTGTGATGTAATCTTTCTACAATAGATTGTTTAATGATAACAATTCCAAGTTCCAGTCTTCCACCTCACTTCGATCTGTCATGTACATCAATAACTTGTCTAACACTGGCATTCTTTTTTCAAAAAATATCTGAGGTGGTTTTGGGTGAGTGTGTTGTCTATTTGGGTGAGTGTGTTGGGTGACACTCTGAAACTATTAGGTAAACTCAGATGTCTCACCTGTCTTCCAAAGAGCAGACATACAGAGATTTCTTGAGACTACAAGACTTACAGCCATTTGGTTATCATGTGACCTTTTGTAACTACAATGTGTTCACAATATAAACACTACTGTTCATTTTCTGCACTCGCAATTCTCACACTTTAAACTTATATTTTCCATGGCATGTGGTTTCCCAACCACTACTCTTTTCTAGAGTCGATGTGATGTGTCTTAGCAGGGACAAAAACAATATCTCATTTTCAGATATTTTCCTATGAACCTGAGAATTGTCTTTGAGCAAGATTGCCTTAATTTATTATGTTCTCACACTTTGAGGAATTCCACTCGGGATGACTACAGATCTAATTTACCGTTAAGATTGTTTGACTAATCACCTGCATCACTTTTTTATGTCAAACTGTGAACAATCAGTAATTTAAAAGAAAAGAAAAAAATATCCTGGACAGATATTCACCATTTTGAATGATTAATAATGTCTGAATTATTTATTTTTAATTTTCTTTTTCCTTATGCAAATCAACTTATTTTTCCATGATTATTTCATTAGCACTTCTTTTTACTGAAATCTATGTTAAATCAGGTAGATAATCTACTATAAATAGAGATACCCACAATTAACCATTTCTATTATTGGGCAGACTAGATGGGTCGAATGGTTCTCATCTGCCGTCACATTCTATCTTTCTAAGTCTGCTGATTTTGCCACTGCCTTTTAATAATTCACTTCACAACAAAATGGGCTATCTTTTTAGGAGCAGACATTAAGAGATCAGATGGTACCAGGGGTAGGCAACCTTCAGCACTCCAGATGTTGTGGACTACACCCCCCATAATGCTCTGGCATTCATAATCCTGGCAAAGCATCATGGGAGGCATAGTCCAAAACATCTGGGGCGCTGAAGGTTGCCAATGCCTGTGTAGACATTCATTACTTTTTGAATTTCACTAGATATGTTTTGGGATTTTTTTACCTGCTGGTTCTGGCTGCTCTTGAGAATTCACAGAATCCATACTTGTCTCGTTATCTAAAAGGTAAACAAAAAAAATAATTAAAAACAAAATAGAGGGTTTTTTTCATCAAATAAGTTACTAACGTCACTTATGCCATTTAATTAGAGAATTTTTTTATTGAATTGTGCTTAATTGTGATATGTATCACCTCAATGTTTCAGAGTCGTCATGTATAAAACATGCATCAAGAAAATGTGTTGTTACTGAAAGGATTAACTCAACTGGTTTAGACCAAGATACATAGCTGTATGGAGGTATTTCATTAAAGGGGCATAGTGCTCTTTTTCAGTTTGCAATAAGTGAAGATTTCAATAGAAATTGACACTTTTGTAAATTAACCTGGTTACACCCCCCTGACTTTCAAGCAGACAACTGGTAATGTTACTACCTGGTTTGTTTAACTCAGTGGAGCTAAACTTAAGAGGCTCCTGCCTTGCAAAGACTTCTCATTGAGCTGTATTGAGAAGTCTGTGATTGGACAGCCACAGAAAGTCTGGGCGGGGTTAGAATGGGAGGGCTTGTAAATGTGGCAGACAAGAGATCTGCAGCTTTTGCAAGCTTTAAGGTATACCGCCAACCAAAAAAAAGGAGTTGCAAAGGCAGAAGACAAGAGAAATGCAGGTTTTACAGGCTATTTTAGATATTTCCACGGTGGAAAATAGTGCATAATTAAATGCATGTGTGCTTTCATGTGGCTATATCTACTAAACAGTGTTTTTACATTTTTTTTTAAGTTTGACCAAATCTCACAAATTATTCCCACTCTAGTACAAACTCCAATTCCCAGGCACTGATGGACTACAACTCCCAAAACTATATGGATGCAACATGTGGAAGAGAATTATGGGGGTTGTAGTTCAACAGCATCTGGGGGCCAGAGTTGACCAAATCCTAAATTAGAACATTCCAGCAAAAAACAGTGGTATTTTGGAAACAAACTTTTTTGCTTCCAGGTATTCAGAGCAATAAAACATACAACAAATGTGTGACTGTTGGATTGTTTTACAGACATATGAAAAAAATACACTAATGTGAACATGTTAAAGGGACACTATAGGCACCCAGACCACATCAGCTCATTGAAGTGATCTGAGTGCACTGTCCCATGTCTCTTAACCCTATGGTCAGAGATGTTTTAGCCGCGAGGCAAACAAGGTATTTGCCTTGGGCGGCATTTTCCAGGGGGCGGCAAAAAGAGCCGCCCCCAAATTCCCAGGGCAAATGCCTTGTTAGCCTTGCGGCTAACTGACAAGGCACGCTGCTGGGCAGGCGGCGAGGAGCACTTTCCCCTGAGCTCTCTGCTCAGCTTCCTCGCTGCAGAGTGAGGCTGGGAGCCGGAATATGACATCATATTCCGGCTCCCAGTCTCACTCTGTGGGCAGTGCTCCCTCGCCGCCTGCCCGCCCATCAGCCACTGGACCCCCAGGGAGAGAGGGAAACCCCCCCCCCCACAGCATTCCCAAAGGTAAGGAGGCTGGGGGAGGTGGGGTTAAATAAAAAAAAGTGAGTGTGTTAATGTGAGTGTGTGTGTCTGTTAGTGTGTGTGTGTGTGCGCGTCTGTTAGTGAGTGAGTGTGTGCGTGTGTGTGTGTCTGTTAGTGAGTGTGTGTGTCTGTTAGTGAGTGTGTTTGCCTGTTAGTGTGTGTCTGTTTGTGAGTGTGAGTCTGTCTGTTAGTGAGTGTGAGTCTGTCTGTTAGTGAGTGTGAGTGTGTGTGTGTCTGTTAGTGTGTTTGCCTGTTAGTGTGTGTGAGTGTGTGTGTCTGTTAGTGAGTGTGAGTATGTGTGTCTGTTAGTGAGTGAGTGTGTGTGTCTGTTAGTGAGTGAGTGTGTGTCTGTTAGTGTTTGTCTGTTAATGAGTGTGTGTCTGTTAGTGAGTGAGTGTGTGTTAGCTAGTGTATGCGTATCGGTCAGTGAATGTGTGTGTGTGTATTTAGAAGGCGGGGCAGGGGGGAAGGGTTGGGTGGGGGTGGTGCAAGGGGGGGAGCTGCAGGGGGGAGAGAAGGGGGGGAAGCTGCAGGGGAGGGGAGGGGGGCACCTGAGTTTTGTCCTGCCTAGGGCAGCACAAAACCAGGATACACCACTGCCTATGGTGGTAATTATTGCAGTTTACCTCTACCAGACAGCCATTAAAGGGACTTCAGGGTAGTTAGGCGACCAAAAGTCACCTAAATGACGCTGGATGTCCTCACGCTGTGCATGAGGACACCCAGCATCAATCAAACCTCCACAGGAAAGCATTGAAACAATGCCTTTCCATAGGAATCCTAATGCGAGCGCGTATGCGCAATATGTATCCACCGCCGGTTGACCTCGGCGGGGGAGGAGCATTGGTGGAGCCTGACGTTCCTCAGCGCTGGATTCAGGTAAGTGACTAAAGGGGTTTTAACCCATTCAGCACCACGGGAGGGGGACACTGTAGGAACCTATAGTACCAGGAAAACAAGAATAGGACACTCTCTGTATGATAAAGTAATAGAGGTTCAGGAACTCCTTGGTTCAAGACAGGTACTTTATTAGGAACCACAACAGCAACGCTTTGACCCTAAAAGGTCAAGCTGATACATACATGAATTTTACAATATATATAACAAACTTTAAACAATCACAATTATAGAATACACTTGTGAATCAGTATCCTAAGCAAGTAGTTTAACAGCTGGAAGTAGTATACTGCTTATCAGCAATACTTAATTAATTACATTAATTAGAAAGAGTGTCTAATACTTAATTGCCAAAAACAAATGAGCTTTGAAAGACTTATTAATTTGTTGATACAGGAAAAAGAAATGTATATATTTTTTTTATGGATACTGACATAACATCCAAGTGTATATAGGACATAAAATACTCATCTACAACATAAATACAATCCAAAAATAAGACCGGAGTATACGATTACAGAAATTTCCATTATCAATTAGAAATCCTTGATCAAAATCACAGAGTATTAATATTAAGTATCCTTAACACATAAAGCACATCAAGTTCAAAGAGTTTTCATATATAGAAGAAAGTGTGTATAAAGAGATGCCCTTAAATAGGTTATTTCCATTATCGATTGGAGACCCTTGATCAAGATCACAGAGTATTGATATTAAAGGGACTCTCCAGTGCCAGGAAAACAATCCATTTTCCTGCCACTGCAGGTCCCCTCTCCCTCCCACCTCCCAATCCCCGGTTGCTGAAGGGGTGAAAACCCCTTCAGTCACTTACCTGAGACCCCCGCCGATGACATCGGCGGTGGTTTCGGGTTGCTGCCGCTCCTCCTCTTCATTACGTCGGCCGGTGGGCGACACTGATCCCGCCGGCCGTGGAGACCTAATGCATGAGAGCTCTCCATAGGAAAACATTGAAAATGATTTACAATGCTTTCCTATGGGGAATTGAGCGACGCTGGAGGTCCTCACACAGCGTGAGGGCGTCCAGCGACACTCTAGCACAGAAAATCTGTGCTATGAAGCATGAAGTTCCCTCTAGTGGCTGTCTAGTAGACAGCCACTAGAGGTGGAGTTAACCCTGCAAGGTAATTATTGCAGTTTATAAAAAAGGGTAGTGGGAGTTGGCACCCAGACCACTCCAATGGGCAGAAGTGGTCTGGGTGCCTGGAGTGTCCCTTTAAGTATCCTTAACATATAAAATTTGCGCATATTTGTGTATATAGAAACCTAAAATGGGCTAGAACGACTCATTTGGAGTCGCAGTGTATATAATATTTGCATAATTTAAAACTTTTAAAGAGACAAAAATTCGACTATAATCACAGTAAGTTATAGAAAAGTGCAAAGTGTATAGGATTTAAACCAGTGTTAAACTGTGTTTGAATTAGATAAGTGGCTATATATATATATATATATATATATATATACACACACAAATATAGGGAACAAGAGGCAAGCACTCACGGTCTTTTGATCTCTTTAAAACGATTTTCTTTATTTCATTGGTTAAAACTTGATCGACATTTCAGCCACACTTCATGGCTTTCATCAGGATCTTTACAGCTCAAAATACATATTACAAATAACACATTTATAAATGTGTTATTTGTAATATGTATTTTGAGCTGTAAAGATCCTGATGAAAGCCAAGAAGTGTGGCTGAAACGTCGATCAAGTTTTAACCAATGAAATAAAGAAAATCGTTTTAAAGAGATCAAAAGACCGTGAGTGCTTGCCTCTTGTTCCCTATATTTGTGTATATTTTGGCATTGGCTTGACAGCACCAGGCAGAAATTTATATTGAAGTGTGTGTGCAAGGAGACAACAGGATTATATATTTATTTATATATATATATATATATATATATATATATATATATATATATATATATATATATATGAATGGAGCCATTGGTTATGAAATTAAAATAAATACCATACAAAATAAGGAAGTATTTGAAAGATTACAAGTGTTAATAGTGCAAACAAAGTGTAAGGAAGTGTAAAGAAAATATAAAAAAGGGGTGAAAAATGGTGCAAAAGAATAATGAAGAGAGATGACAGTGGTATAATTTTAATTAAAGAGATATCCACAAAGGATATAGTAGAAGACTGTCATCTCAGTTTTAAATTATGCAGATATTATATACACTTCGACTCCAAATGACCTGGACCTCTATTACTTTATTAATTTTTGGAAATCTGGTGTTTGTATTTCCGGTTCAGCAAGCACCCTGGTTCAGATTTATGGGAATGAGTGCAGTTCCACACACACTACTCTCTGTATGATGACTGGCTGAAGGCAAAGGGCAACGTTTAAAACGATGATTGACAGGGAGCCAAAACGGAGGCATCAATTTTTACAATAGAGTTAAATACAGTGGTGTGTATTAATAGATTTATTTTTATTTTTCAGAACTCACAAACACATATTTGTTAAATATAGGGGCCAAGACAACATGAAGTACCCTTTAAACAATTTGATTAAAATATATCAAAAGCTATCATTATACCTGAAGAACTAAAAAAAAATATATATATATACCGTATACATATATATATACAATGTGTCATAAACAGAGCTGTCTTCTATTTTCAATGGAAAAGCTAATTTAGAAATTGAGGGGGAGAAGGTGCCCACATGAATGACAAGTATGGAAACACCAGATCAGTAAAAGGCAACTAAAAAAAAAATCCCAAGCTTCCAAAAAGTACACAGTGATACCAAAAAACTCTACTTGGCTACAAAACTAGGGTATGTAAAAATAACGGCAATGTTCTCAAAACGTTCTTCATCTCACAAGTAGTTGAGTTTCCACTCAGACTGTCGATTCCGACTGCAAACATTACAATATCAAATTCAAAACTAAATTGAACATTTTATACGTCAACCTTATTGCTTTTTAATGATAAGCAACACGTTTCATAGTTACATAGCTGATAAGCGACTTGCGTCCATCAAGTTCAGCCTTCCTCACATATTTTTTTGTTGTTGATCTAAAAGAAGGCAAAAAACCTAGTCTGAAGCGCTTCCAATTTTGCCACAAACTAGGAAAAAAATCCTTCTTGACCCCAAAATAGCAGTCAGATATCTCCTTGGATCAAGCAGCTATTACCCCACTAATTATATCCCTGTATGTTATGTTTTTGCAAGTATTTATCCAATTTCTGTTTAAAAATCTGTATGGACTCTGATAAAACCACCTCTTCAGGCAGAGCATTCCATATGCTTATTGCTCTTACTGTAAAAAAAACTTTTTTCTTTGCCTTAGATGAAATCTCCTTTCTTCCAGCCTAAATGTGTGACCTTGTGTCCTATGTATAGCCCTGTTTATGAACAGATTTCCAGATAAAGGTTTGTACTGGCCCCGAATATATATGTATAATATGTATAATGTTATCATATCCTCTCTCAGGCGCCGTTTTTCCAAACTAAAGAGATTTACATTTTTTAACCTTTATTCGTAACTAAAATGCTCCAATCCTTTTATCAATTTTGTAGCTCGTCTCTGCACGTTTTCTAGTGCCATGATATCCTTCTTTTTAACAGGTGCCCAAAATTGCACAGCATATTCAAGGTGTGGTCTTACCAGCGATTTATAAAGAGGCAAAATTATATTTTCATTCCGAGAATTTATGCCCCTATTTATACATGACCAAACCTCACTGGCCTTAGCAACTGCCAATTGACATTGCATATTGCTGCCTAATTTGTTGTCTATAACAATTCCCAAATCCTTCTCGTGTGTTATCCCTAATTCACTACCATTTAGGGTGTAAGTTGCTTGTGCATTCTTGACCCCGAAGTGCATAACTTTGCATTTCTCTACGTTAAATTTCACCTGCCATTTTAGTGCCCAGTCTCCCAATCTATCCAAATCCCTCTGCAGCAAAGCAATATCCTGCTCACATTTTATTACTTTCACTGAATATAGGGACAGTCTACAGAGCCCTGTAGAAGTTATGGTGCCAGGAATTCTCTGCCGCTGTCTTGCATTACGCAGTCAAACCATTTTCCATTTGTGTGATTCTACCTGGGTCACCCAGACGACAAAAGATCGCCCCTTGTCTGAGATAGGCGGAGTGGAAATTAGATGTATCAATCTCGTACCTATTTGGACAGAGTTCATTAGCTGAAAGCATCAGCTGATATTACGCCCTAAGACGGGTGAATTTCATATTACAAATGTTTTGGGAGCCCTGCTTCAGTGATCTGACTTCTGTGCCATCAGCATACTTGTGTATGCAGTTCTTTGACTAGACATGCATGTTGATAGCACAGAAGGCTATGCTGACAACTGAGGGACAGGGAGAGCAGAAGAACCCTCTTGAAGGCAGTTGTCTGCTCTCCATCGCGGTGATATTTCCCTACAAATTGTATTTTGTGTTTTCTGATAGAGTATAGGAATTAAGCTACTGTTGTCACTATTGGAATGTTCATAAGGTTGATCTTCTGGCAATGAAACCAATATGTTAGCGTAATAAGGAGGATGCATAGAGAAGCGTTATAGACACACTAGGCAAAAATGGACAAAAGTCAGTTAGTGGTTGGAAAGGCCAGCGAGTTACACTCAAATATAATTAAATATATATAATTTATAAATAAATGTAATTTTTCTTTATAAACAATGGTAAGAATGCACCTTAAATAGAAAGTGTAATTCTGGGCATTAGTTAAAGAAGGATATATTATCATTAATTTTTACTAAAAGTAAAGAGGCGAATGATAACATTAATAAGAAGAATTTAGGTTTATTGTTCAGAAAAAAGTGTTTGAAAGATTGAATGAAGAAGATAGGATAACATTATACATTTATATACAGGGCCGGTACAATCAGGTACAACAAAATGCTAATCAGTTCATTAACAGGACTGTAAAAAGGATACAAAGTCATCTACAATGGGATTTCACCTACAGTAGAGTAACAGGTTCTTAACAGCATGTATAGTAAAGATTTGTAATTATGTGCCTAAAGAGGTTGTTTTATCAGATTCTATATAGAGTTCTTTAAAATATTCAAGGATATCATAGTCTCGTTTTTTTTTTTAATTAACTGGAAAAAGTTTGTGTGAAAACCAGAAAAAAAGCTCAGACATAAGTGTGAACTCAACCCAAACACTAGTGTTTTTAAAGCATTTATATAGTTCGGCAAACATATTTACATGTGAGAAGAATTCTTTTAATATCATCATGTCACAGAGGAACTGTCATGTAAACAATTCTTTCCCGTAAAGGAAGACTCCCAACATGATGCAGTGGTTATGGTGTCAGGGTGCAACTGCATCCCCCCCATTGTAGGCAAACAGCTTACATAGGGTCTGCCAGGCATCACTCCACTGCTTCCAACAGAGCTGAAAGTTCCTGCATAGGAGCTTCTGTTAGCCCTCCCAGGCTAGGACATGCAGCGAATGACTAGCTCACAGGTCGAGAATCCCCTCATTCTCAGCCAATGAGCTAAGCCCTGCCTTAGCTAAGATATAAAGCTTCTGGCACTGTATCGGAAGTAATGGAGGCAGGGAGCAGTGCTAACTACATTAGATTGCGCTGTAGTGGTTATGGTGCTCATAATGTTTCTTTAATATGTGTTAGAATCACACAGTGGACTGTTAAAATTAAAACTTTCACTTTATATAGATCCCCTATTAACAAGCACATTTTTGTTAAATTAATAATAATTAAGAGTAATAAAAAAAAAAGAATATATATATATATATATATATATACAGTTGCAAGAAAAAGTATGTGAACCCTTTGGAATAATATGGATTTCAGCACAAATCGGTCATAAAATGTGATCTGATCATCATCTAGGTCACAACAATAGACATTCATAGTCTGCTTAAACTAATAACACACAAAGAATGAAATGTTGCCATGTTTTTATTGAATACACCATGTAAACATTCACAGTGCAGGTGGAAAAAGTATGTGAACCCCTAGACCAGCGATGGCGAACCTTTTTGAGCCCGAGTGCCCAAACCGTAATACATGCCAATTTTTTTTCCCCTCAAAGTGCCAAAACGGCAATTAAACCTGAATATTGAGGTTTAAGTTTAGAAAAAACAACTCATACAGTTGTCCGAACTAATTAACATCTGTGTGTGTATTAAGCAGTTTGTGTGTGTGCTCGGTAGTCTGTCTGTATGTGTATTTAGCAGACTGCTGAATACACACAGACTGCTGAGTACACAGTCTGCTAAATACACACACACACACACACACACACACACACACAC
The DNA here is from genome assembly GCA_933207985.1 of Pelobates cultripes. NCBI lineage: Eukaryota > Metazoa > Chordata > Amphibia > Anura > Pelobatidae > Pelobates > Pelobates cultripes. The sequence goes on along the minus strand of OW240917.1, from coordinate 224,166,075 downwards.
ACACAGACTGCCGAGTACACACACACACAGACTGCTAGTGTACACACACACAGACTGCTAAATACACACACTGCATTGAGGGGTACAGTGTATGTGTTTGTGTGTGGGGTGATGTGTTTGTGTGTGGGTGATGTGTTTGTGTGGGGTGGTGTGTGTGTGTGTGGGGTGATGTGTGTGTGTGTGGGTGATGTGTGTGTGTGGGTGATGTGTGTGGGGTGATGTGTGTGTGTTTGTGTGGGGTGATATGTGTAGGGCAGGGGTGCTGTGTGTATGTCGTCCCCTCTCTCCCCCCCCCACTGTTTTCTTTCCCCCATCCCTCCCTCATTTTTTTCACCCATCCCACACTCAGTTTCCCCCCCCCATATCTCTCCCTCAGTTTCCCCCCCCTCTCTCCCTCAGTTTCCCCCCTATCTCTCCCTCAGTTCCCCCCCATCTCTCCCTCAGGTTCCCCCCATCTCTCCCTCAGGTCCCCCACTCTCTCCCTCAGGTGTCCCCTTCCCCATCTCTCCCTCAGGTGTCCCCCCCCTCTCTCCCTCAGGTGTTCCCTTCCCCCCCTCTCTCCCTCAGGTTCCCCCCCCCTTGAGCTCCTACCTTGTAGCGTGGCCGAGCGCACCGGGGAGCTCAGTCTCCTGTACCCGGCGGACAGGAAGTGCTCTTTCTGTGAGCACTTCATTTCCGTCCGCCCGGGTACAGGAAACATAAGTTCCTGTACCGTGGCGCGCTCGGCCACGCTACACAGAGTGCCTGGCAGGAGGGAGCGCTATGCTCACCTCCTGCCGGTCACTCCGGCTTTGCGCCCGCCGGGCCGGTGCACCCTAAGGCGGCCACTTGTGCCGCCTTATGGATGCGCCGGCGGAGCACACCCTCCCTCCCTCCGGCGACCTATGGCCGCGTGCCCACAGAGGGGGCGCGGCGTGCCACCTGTGGCACGCGTGCCATAGGTTCGCCATCACTGGGCTATAACATCTGTATGGC
>OW240917.1:224130895-224165000 GCA_933207985.1 Pelobates cultripes | reverse complement strand
GATCACTGAAAACCATTTCGGACACCTGTGATAATTAGATTGCCAGGGGAGCCCAATTTAAGGAAAAACTACTAAAGGAGGGTGTTCCGCATTATTAAACAGAGCACCATTTTCATGCAATATGGGGAAGAACAAGGATCTCTGCTGCCGAAAAGAGTGAAATAGTTCAATGCCTTGGACGAGGTATGAAAACATTAGATATTTCACGAAAACTTAAGCGTGATCATCGCACTATTAAGAGTAGGGATCGACCGATATTGATTTTTTAGAGCCGATACCAATACCGATATTCTGTGAACTTTCAGGCCGATAGCCGATATAATTTGCCGATATTCTGTACATTTACCATTTTGGAAAACAAAAACTATTTCTAAAGGTAAATGCACAAAATATACATGCCACGTGTAGTGGATGCAGTGTGACAGGGGAGCTGTGTGTGTTTGTGCAGTGGATGCAGTGTGTGTTTGTGTAGTGTGCGTGTTGTGGATGCAGTGTGTGTTTGTGTAGTGTGTGTAGAGGATGCAATGTGTGTATTTGTCTGTGTGTAGTGGATGCAGTGTGTATTAGTGTAGTGTGTATATAATGAAAGCAGAGTGTTTGTGCAGTGTGTGGGTAGTGTGCGTAAAGTGAATGCTGTATATACTAAATGCAAAGTGTGTGTATATAATGAATGCAGAGTGTGTGTGTGTATTTGTGTAGTGTGTGTATAGTTAATGTAGTGTGTTTATATAATGCAGAGTGTGTGTGTTTGTATAGTGTGTGTATATAAAGCAGTGTGTTTGTGTAGTGTGCATTATATACACACACTACACACACACTGCATTATATAAACACACTACACAAACACACACTGAATTATATAAACACACTACACAAACACACTGCATTATATACACAGTGTGTTTGTATAGTGTGTGTGTATATAATGCAGTGTATTTGTGTGCATTGTATACACACACACTATACAAACACACACTGCATTATATACACTGTGTTTGTATAGTGTGTGTATATAATGCAGTGTATTTGTGTGCATTGTATACACACACACACTATACAAACACACACTGCATTATATACACTGTGTTTGTATAGTGTGTGTATATAATGCAGTGTATTTGTGTGCATTGTATACACACACACACTATACAAACACACACTGCATTATATACACAGTGTGTTTGTGCAGTGTATGTGTATATAATGGAGTGTGTGTGAGGGGGCATTTTTTATTAAATTATTATTATTTTTTTATATTTAATTATTATTATTTTTTTTATATTTAATTATTATTTAGTTTTGTTGTCCCCCCTCCCTGCTTGTTGCCTGGCCAGGGAGGGGGGATATAGCAGTCCCTGGTGGTCCAGTGGTATTGGCTCACCTCCCAGCAGCTCCTCCAGCTCCGCAGTGCAACTCTCGCGGCCAGCGTGTCGCGCTGCCATGGTGATCCATGGCAACGCTCTGACGGCGGCGGGTCTCGCGAGAGTTGCACTGGGGAGCTGGAGGAGCTGCTGGGAGGTGAGTAAGCGCTTGCTCTCCGCCCCCCCCCAGGACCGCCGGGCTTGTAATGAGCCTGGCGGTCCTAGGAGGTATTATCGGCAATATCGGTATCTGAATTGGCCGATACCGATATTGCCGAAAATACCGAATATCGGCCGATTATATCGGTAAAACCGATAATCGGTCGATCCCTAGTCCAATCAATGAGACGAGTTTGGAGGTGTTGGTTACAGCTGCCCTATAAAAAACATACACCAGTTCTGGGTTTGCTTTTCACAAGAAGCATTGCCTAATGTGAATGATGCCTCGCACAAAAGAGCTCTCAGAAGACCTACGATTAAAGGACCACTATAGTGCCAGGAAAACATACTTGTTTTCCTGGCACTATAGTGCCCTGAGGGTGCCCCCACCCTCAGGGTCCCCCTCCCGCCCGGCTCTGGAAAGGGGAAAGGGGTAAAACTTACCTTTTTCCAGCGCTGGGCGGAGAGCTCTCCTCCTCCGATCCTCCTCTTCTCCTCCCCGTCGGCTGTATGCGCACGCGCGGCAAGAGCTGCGCGCGCATTCAGCCGGTCACATAGGAAAGCATTCATAATGCTTTCCTATGGACGCTGGCGTGCTCTCACTGTGAAAATCACAGTGAGAAGCACGCAAGCGCCTTTAGTGGCTGTCAATGAGACAGCCACTAGAGGAAATAGGGGAAGGCTTAACCCATTCATAAACATAGCAGTTTCTCTGAAACTGCTATGTTTATGAAAAAATGGGTTAACCCTAGCTGGACCTGGCACCCAGACCACTTCATTAAGCTGAAGTGGTCTGGGTGCCTAGAGTGGTCCTTTAAGAATTCTTGACTTGCATAAAGCTGGAAAGGGCTATAAAAGTATCTCCAAAAGCCTTGCTGTTCATCAGTCCACGGTAAGACAAATTGTCTATAAATGGAGAAAGTTCAGCACTGCTGCTACTCTCCCTAGGAGTGGCCGTCCTGTAAAGATGACTACAAGAGCACAGCGCAGACTGCTCAATGAGGTGAAGAAGAATACTAGAGTGTCAGCTAAAGACTTACAAAAGTCACTGGCAAATGCTAACATCCCTGTTAGCGAATCTACAATACGTAAAACACTAAACAAGAATGGATTTCATTGGTGGATACCACAGAGGAAGCCACTGCTGTCCAAACAAAACATTGCTGCACATTTACAGTTTGCACAAGAGCACCTGGATGTTCCACAGCAGCAGTGGCAAAATATTCTGTGGACAGATGAAACCAAAGTTGAGTTGTTTGGAAGAAACACACAACACTATGTGTGGCGAAAAAAAGACACAGCACACCAACATCAAAACCTCATCCCAAGTGTGAAGTCTGGTGGTGGGGGCATCATGGTTTGGGGCTGCTTTGCTAAAGTGGAATTATGAGGCAAAAATCTGGTTCTTTGTTGAGCTCATTTGCATATGCCTACCCAGAATCCCTTGCAGTAGTGAGAGTACAGTTAAAGTGAGATTTCAGTGGGAAAAGCAAGTCTTATTGCTTGACTGATGTGTATATTTGACTGGTGTGTGTATTTATGTTTAGCAATGTATTAACTGTATATATATATATATATATATATATATATATATATTTATTTTTTTAATAAAAAGTCTAATTGAGCCCACTCTTTCAGCATATATCCCCACTAAAAGGGCCTTTATATTTTTAGGCATTTGGTTGGCTTTCAAGGACTACAAGAATACTATTTTATACTTTCTCTCCATATCCATAGCAGCACAACCATGGGTAGCTCCTCCCGATCCCTAATTAAAACAGAAGGTATAAGTAACCCCTCCTACCCTCAGTCTTTTTGTTCCTGTCCTATCCCTAGGACAGACTTAGTCATTCTAAGACTAGAGAATTTTTCTTTCCGGCTTACCTGAGGGTTGTTACCTTCTGCCTCAAGGGAGTTCAGCCTCTCTCCATTGGGAAGTCTTCAGTACACAGCCCTGTGCAAAGGTGACCCCCTTAAGCTACCCCTTTAGTGACCGGGGATTTGACTTGCTGTAACCCTAGGGGTACAAAGATCATGCCATCACCATAATTCCTGCAGTGACCCAAGGGGTAGCAGGCTGGGCATTCATATACAGAGCATATAGATTTACTTGCTGTGAAAGTTAGCCCTATCGTTGACATTAGTATTCGGCTGAAGGATATCAGATCTTCAAGCACTATTTTGCATAGAACCCTTTACTGCCTTCCACAATATATCTAAAGCCTATTGATTAGAAAGAGTAATGAAACCTTCTCCTCCTGTCCTAAATACATATCAAAAGCATAATCTGAACAATTGCAAACAAATGGACACATTTGATCTGTCTTAAGATCTATTTCTATAGATCCACTATCTGTCTTTTTTCTGATAGTCTGTTTATCTTTACTAATGGACCAGAAAAGGTCTTCAAGCCTCTATATAAACCATCAGCAGATGGATAGTCTTGGCTATTTTCAGTCTACTAAACCCTAGGGGTTACAGTACCTGAACATCTTTTTGCTCTCCACTAGAGCCGTTTCTCCCTCTTGAGTGTCAGTGGCCAAGTTTCCCTTGAACATATAAGTAAAATGGCTGCTTGGTCCTCAACCAATAATTTTCAGACATTTTTTTTTGCACATTTGAGTTGGTCAATTTGATAATGTGTCAATAGTGGGCAATCAGTTTTTAATTTCATGAGGTGTATGTTGTCTTGTGTATTTCTTCCCTCCCTTGGTTATTGATTAGGTATTACCCATTGTTGTGCTGCCATGGGTATGGCCAGGAAAAAAGTATTCCTACTTACCATCATAGGCCATGGCGGCACAAAGATCCCACCCTGGGATATTGCTGGAAACAAGACTGAGGGTGGGAGGGCTACCTTTTAATTGGGTTCCTGTCTGGTTAAGGATAGGGAGGAGCTACCCACTGTTGTGCTGCCATGGCCTATGACCAGGAAAAGAAAATTACGGTAAGTAGGAATATATTCTCCTTTATATTATGTCTAAATCCCAGGATGATTTAAGAATCATATACAAAAACCCATTCTAGAGTCTTTCACCATTTTACTTTACTAAATTTTAGATATACTATATGTTATACAATTTGTTCTACTATTTTAAAACCTGCCAGAAAATAAAAAAGGATACCATATTGCTAAACAAAAAGGATATGTCTGACAATTACCATAAAAAGAACAGGTATGCTTTACTTCTTTAGTAATACCTCTATGCAAGGTCCCAGGTAGTCCTATATATTATTTCTACTAATTAATGTAAAATTAAATGACATAATTATTTATGTGCTAAGTAAATAAGACGAGATAAAAGCACAGCCACATTTCAGTAAATTGCCCTTTACTGCAAACAAAAAAAAAATGTTTGTAACAGTTCCTTTTGCACATAAAACTTATATTCTTCCTTTTACTCCAGTGTTGTTCCTTAAAGCACCACTATAGGCACCCAGACCACTTCAGCTCAATGAAGTGGTCTGGGTGCCAGGTCCCTCTAGTTTTAACCCTGCAGCTGAAAACATAGTTTCAGAGAAACTGATATGTTTACACTTAGGGTTAATCCAGCCTCTAGTGGCTGACAATCACAGTCAGAAAACGCTGGACATCCATAGGAAAGCATTGAGTAATGCTTTCCTATGGGCGGTTTGAATGTGCGCATGGCTCTTGCCACACATGAGCATTCGGATCTGACGTCGGCAGGGGGAGGAGAGTTCCCCAGCACAGAGGGAGCGCGGCGCTGGAGAAAGGTAAGTGGCTGAAGGGGTTTTAACCCGTTCAGCCCAGCGGGAGGGGGGCCCTGAGGGTGGAGGGTACCTAATGACCCTATAGTGCCAGGAAAACGAGTTGGTTTTCCTGGCACTATAGTGCTCCTTTAAATAGTGGAGAAACTAATTTCTGCACAGGAGTTATAGACAAAGTGGAAATACTTCAGGACATACATAAATTCAAGCAGCAATGGCCCTAAAAATTCAAGTGCCTGCTTCTGAATGAATTTCAGCCAATCTGAATGAATTTTGTGAGCATGAATTACCATAAATAACATCAACTTCCTTATAAGAACCCGTGACCGGAGTGTTTGATCATTTTAACTTTTATATCAGTGTTAAACATATACCGTATCATTAGTTTATGTAACTAAATGTGGTTTTTGAGGAGGTCCCACCTGCAGCAGACTTTGATAGCTATGACTCACGGGTAACCTTTACTCTATCTGACTTATTTTTCTGATCAGACTAACCACACAGGCAACAAATATCCTTCTGTGAGTATGTGATCAAAGCCTGCGAAAAATGAAGATGTCGATTTCGTACATCTTAATTGTTTTCAGGATGATTCCTTCATCTGCATTGTACTAAAGTAATTTCCTTTCCTATACGCACCACTGAAAAAACAAAAAAGGCAATGTTACGTCCTTGTTAAAGACGAAAATAAGATATAATATATGTGTGTGTGTGTGTTTATTTTATTGCATGATCTTTGTTAAAATTTTACCCCTGTTTTTATTGTTATTATTAATTAATTTTTTTATTATTATGTTATTACTGAAAATTCATTAATAAAAAACATTTGAAAAGAAAATAAGATATAATCGAAGAAACAAGAGTTATTCATTAATTGGCAATGATGGATTACAGCAGAGGCGCCCAAAAGGTAGATCCCCAGATGTTGTTGAACTACAACTACCATGATGCTTTGCTCATGTTTTCATGCCTTCAGAATGACAAGATATCATGGAAGTTGTACCGTAGTTTTAAAACATCAGGGGTCTACCTTTTTGGGCACCTCTGGATTACAGTATAGGCAGATAAATATATAAACTATATTAAAATCTCAACCAACTGATTAGTTGGAATAGGTATATGTTTTGAATTTGCAATGCAAATATCAAAACGTATAACCACCAAAAATTATGCACGACTTATTTTAAACTGAATGGTACCTCTGTTGTTTAAAATGGGGCCGGATGAATCTCACATTTTGGATCAAAGTGAATCAAAAATCAACTTGGAGTGAATATTAAAACATGAACAACACGGGTTTTAAAAATCAACCTAACGAGTACAAATAGATTTAAAATCAATGACAGAAAGATGTATTCATTGTTTAACAAAGTTGTCAGAGGAGAGGGAGTTAGGGGGTAGGCGTCAGTGAGCGATGGGTAGTGGGAGTGATGTGTGAGTACAAGAGAGGCAAAGTCAAATAGTTGCTAGTAGGAATCAAAAAGGAGCCTGTTGTAGGTGTATCATGGGTATTAGTAGGTATTAGTGGTTGGGGTATTAATGGATAGACCAGAACGCTGAAAAAGTAAGATGTGTGGAGTCAATTAGTGGGACTAGGCTCCTTCAACTCTAGTACATTTAAGCTATACTTGGCATATGACGATGTCATTAGAAGACCTGTATAGTTGGTCATTAAATTAACCAAGTAATATGCCAAGTTCTGATATCATTAGGGGCACTGATCTGGCACAAAGTTCCTTTTGTGCTACCGAATTTTCATATTTGCTTGTGACAAAGAAGAGATTCAACCATTTAAGAAACTGTAATGCATAATTATCTATTATAAGCTGCAACTTTAAAGGGTCAGTATAGACATCCTAAACACTAGTAGTGGTCACAGTTCTGGAAGTCCCCTGGTGAAGCCCAAATTAAACAAACTGTTTTCAGAACGTCTGACAATTACCTGGGTGCCTTTAGCAACCCCAGTATGGTTCTCCTCTTCAGAAATTACTATAGTGAAAGTATGTTGATGGGCCAAACTGTTCAATAATTGACTGCTTACCATAGGATGGAGCATTTCCTGTAATACTCTTACAGCCATAATGGTGGCAAAGCATCAGAGGAGATGAAGTCCACAATATCTGGAGTGCCAAACTTTGCCTACCCCTGCATTGATGGTTACGGTGCTTGTACTGCCTCATTAAAAAGGTAAAATCAAAGGACCACTGAATGTAGTTTTGCAGGGTTAAATCCAACTCTAATGGCTCTCTCCCAGGCAGTCACTCGGGGCACTTACTGTGCAATAACTGAGCAAAAGATATTAAAATGTCATCAGATAGAGCTCATAGGAATACACTGAATTCACTGATTTCACATGAGAAGCATCTAAATAGACAGACGCATGAGCGCACCTCTCCTCAACGTTCCTCTGTGAAGAGCATTTCATTTGACTACTACGGTGGAAGCGGCACCTCCACAATGACGTCGCAAGAGGAGGAGGAACCAGCTGCACCAAGCAAGTCTTGACACTGAAAAACAGCTACAACATTTTTTTCCTGGGGAGGTGGAGGACTAAATCTAATTAGGGACTCGGACACTATAGCTTTAGAAATACAGGTATTCCTAACACTACAGTATTCTTGTCAAGGCAAAAAAAGATTTAGAATCAAGTCAGTATATGTTAATTTGTAGAGGTACACCTTATGAAATTAAGAAATATTACACTTGTACATAACTTTATATAATTCTCAACGCTGCTCAAGCCATTTTGTTAGTAACCCACGAACCTAAAGGGTTTAGACAAAGTGTAGATGACGAAAAGCAAAATAACTTCTCAGACACAATGATGCAAATACAAAATTGTGTATTATCACACAGACGCCAGTACATTTTCTACATGCTACTCCTTTAATGTCGTGTTATACAATTGCGTGCAACACCTCAAACATGTAGCATCGCTGATATCTGGTACTAGACCACAGAAATTAAACTCACACATCTCTGAATCCATTTCATAATTAGAGCACGATAACACCCACTTTAATAAAACTTCCTAAATCTCAAAGCAAAACTATCTCAAACATGGTCCTCAACAAGCCATTTACCTCCTCTACTAAAATATCCCAAATCTCAAAACGTAACTACCGGTATGTAAAACCAGGTCCTTGACATGCCATTAACTTTTTTCTTTTTTTACATTTGCTTGGCTATAGATTTGATTCGATATTTGTCCTTTTTTTGTTAAATGTTTTAAAGCTATTTGTAAATGCTCACTTTAACAATAAAATAATATAGCGCTCAATTTCATATATTTTTTTAATTAAAATATTTTTCAAAATATTAAATCATTTTAAAAGTATATGAAAAATATGAAATCAATTCAAAAGCTTATCCAAAAATATTAAATCGAGGTCATAATTTGCTGGTATCTTCATCTTCTCATATTTTAGTCAAAATTATGTGCGGGGAATAAATAATTTCATTTTGTAAACTAATGCAACTTATTTCCATACATGAGTTGTGCCCCTAAGTTAGTGGTTCTTTAAGTAACCTCTGCCCTACGTTCTTACAATAGTCCTCTACTCCTCTGGAGTTTCAATGAAGATCCAATAGATCTATTAGATATCACAATCAGCCAATACGTAAGAGAAGATGATGACAGAAAGAACATCATGACACTGTACCTCTACCCTAACATCAACCAAGTACAAAAAACACTGAAAACTTTTTTGAATTATTTTTTTTTAAATTGTTTAAATTAATTAAAACATGTTGGGTTTTTTATCCAGTGACCCTATTAGGCAAAGGCATAACACATAAACATATTTTCCACTCACTGTACAACAAATTGAAAAAATGAAAAAAAAAAGCTGCCTATTACAATATGGGGAAATGCTGATAAATCAATGTATTCCAAGGTGAAACTAGTTTTCAAAACGACCTCAAACTTCTGTGCTATAGATTGAAATCTCCCCTGTCTACGATAATTGGATAAGGCTATATGGAATCCAAAATTATCCCACATTGTAAATGGACTGGTAAGTTGAATGTGCACTGCAACCCATATGGCCTTCTTCAGATAATGCTGCTGCTCCCACCATTCGAAGTGTAAAGACAAATATTTGGTTTGATTTACCTTTAACACATACCACTGCAACAACCATTCATGTTGACCCAAACGTCAATGTCCTTTGGCCTTCATGGCTGGATGCACAAGATACTGTTTTAACATTGGGAGCGTTCCTTTCACCATGTTGTATGGATTGAACATAATTACATAGTTACATAGCTGAAAATATGTAATTATGAAAAGAGACTTGCGTCCATCAAGTTCAGCCTTCCCCACATTTGTTTTTTGCTGTTGATCCAAAAGAAGGCAAAAAAAACAGTTTGAAGCACAATTTTGCAACAAGCTAGGAAAAAAATTCCTTCTTGACCCCAGAATGGCAGTCAGATTTATCCTTGGATCAAGCAGTTATTACCCTACATTGAAAGATTATATCCTTGAATATTCTGTTTTTGCAAGTATGCATCTAGTAGCTGTTTGAACATCTGTATGGACTCTGATAAAACCACTTCTTCATGCAGAGAATTCCACATCCTTATTGTCCTTACAGTAAAAAAAACCTGTCCTTTGCCTTAGACGAAATCTTCTTTCTTCCAGTCTAAACGCATGACCTCCTGTCCTATGTAAAGTCCGGTTTGTGAATAGATTTCCACACAATGGTTTGTATTGGCCCCCGAATATATTTGTATAATTTTATCATATCCCCTCTCAGGCAACGTTTTTCTAAACTATATAGGTTTAAATTTGTTAACCTTTCTTCATAGCTGATATACAAAAGAGAGTAGAGATAGAGCCGAATGAAAGGTACACTTTAAAGAACGGGGGGTAACCCCAAATGGAACATAGCAAGAAAAACAAGAAGTGTACCTGCATATAATGAGTATTAAATCAAGAACAAAATAAGTTTGATAATAGGTATACCAGTCTCAGACAAATATGCTGAGAGGATATACTATTAGGCAAAGTATACCACTGATATATAATCCAAGGAAGAAAATAATAAACAAATTTTATTGAATAATATTAAAACCAAAACGTGCTAGTGTACATATGTGAAAGCCACTAATAAGTGCTACAATAAATACCCAAAAGTAAGTGTGCAAATCTAAAAAGATAAAAAGGTATCTGCCAGTGGTTTAGTCTCTATATATCAGGACTGGCAAACAATCACCAGGCCACTTGGTAGATGTAACAGGAAACTAAAAAATATACTAATAAATATCAGCAATTAATGCAGCTATACCAAGTGCTAAGGGATTGTAACCAGTATTATAAGAGATTAGTGAGAACTTAATAATCAAAAGGATTTTGATAATAATGTATGGATACAGAACAGAGAGAGCACAGCTCGGCATACAAGCGAGGATAGTAAAGGTCACAACGAGTGTATTAGCAACATTGTAGCTGAAACTTAAAATGCATGAAAAGTCCAATGTTTCATAGTGGATCTCAATAGGCAGCTACAACTAATCCGACTGTGTTTGAAAAATCAGAATATAAAGATACACTGTGAAGAGCAGATATAACGCTAGATATATGTTGCAGCTGTAGCAAAAATTAACTCTGTGCCTTCGAGGGCACCTAACAATCGTCCCGCTTACACGGAGTGAATCAAACATGAAATTAACCGTTTAAGTAACGGTTAAACTCTATATAGAGCAGGACTATTGGTAGGTGCCCTCGAAGGCACAAGTACTATACTTAACAACCTATTGTCCGATTCATAGTTTATCATGACACTCTATGTATTAGTTGAATCAATGACAAGCTGCTCTATATAGAGTTTTCATCTGCCATTTGAGTGCCCAGTCCCCAGTCTATCTAAATCCCTCTACAGCAAAGTAATATCTTGCTCACATTGTATTATTTTACAGAGTTTTGTGCCATCTGCAAACACTTAAATATGACTTTTAATGCTGTCTTCAAGATCATTTACAAACATGTTAAATAGAAGGGGTCCCAGAACAGACCCCTGAGGGACACCACTTGCCACCTCTGTCCAGCTTGAAAATTTACCATTAAAGGACCACTATAGGCACCCAGACCACTTCAGCTTAATGAAGTGGTCTGGGTGCCAGGTCCAGATAGGATTAACCCTTTTTTAAATAAACATAGCAGTTTCAGGGAAACTGCTATGTTTACACTGAGGGTTAATCCAGCCTCTAAAGCTTCAAGTGGCTGTCTCATTGACAGCCGCTAGAGGCGTTTGCATGCTTCTCACTGTGAAAATCACAGTGAGAAGACGCCAGCGTCCATAGGAAAGCATTATGAATGATTTCCAATGAGACTGGCTGAATGCGCGTGCGGCTCCTGCCGCGCATGCGCATTCAGCCGATGATGTCGCTAGGAAGAAGGAGAGAAGGAGGAAAGCTCCCCACCCGGCGCTGGAGAAAGGTAAGTGTTTAACCCCTTTCTCTCCCCAGAGCCCGGCGGGAGGGGGCACCCTCAGGGCACTATAGTGCTAGGAAAACGAGTATGTTTTCCTGGCACTATAGTGGTCCTTTAATGACAACTCATTGACAACTCATTTTCATCTAGACCAATTTCCTTGAGTTTGAACACTAATCTATTGCGTGGAACTGTATCAAATGCCTTGGCAAAATCCAAATAGATCACATCCACTGCAACACCCTGATCTATACTTCTATTTACTTCTTCGTAGAACGCAATCAAGGTAGTTTGACATGACCTGTGCTTCATAAAACATTATGAGGTTATGGTTGGTTGGCTGGGCCGTGGCTGACAACTGAGTGACTTGTTTCACCTACCTTTTTGTTTTTTTCTTCTTGCCATTACTCTTAAAGTTTGCCTTTCTATGTCTCGTTATCTATTTTATCTTTCCGATTTGTGCCCCCTTGTGCCTCTCAGTTATGATAAGACTCGGGCACAAGAATTCCTATCACTGTTATGTGATTTGACATCTTTCTTCTGATACAGAGTAATTCTCCTCTCAGCTTTGAAATTACAGAATGTTAAATAACGTTATTTTTTTGCTATTGTGAAATTTAATAAGCAAAAATTATATTTTAAAAGATATGTTACAGGATCAGTCTAAGCGCCATTATTATTGGCATTATGTAGCACCATCAATAACAATATATTATCAGTATTAACAAGAATGAATAGGTTATTAATGAGGAGCCTGCACGAACAAGCATGCGATCTAGAGGTGAGGTATAAAAACCAAGACGATAAAATCAACAGGTGAATGTGTTGGAGTAGGGTTAAGAAGGTAGGAGAGTGTAGTTGGCTATAGATCCACTAAATATATAAGAGAATAAGCAGACAGCTTTAAGAAACCCTGTCCCTACAGTAGCTCCCCATGAATTTGCCCCCAAAATATACATGTATATATAATATATATAAGGAAAGCATGCCTCCAAGCCGTCTAGATAGGATAGCCAGCTTTCATACCCAGGCATATTGTGACATCATGTGCGCATGCGCATTGCCATCACAGCATGTCATAGAGAATGATATCATTCGATGACTCCATGTGACAGGAGAATCTTTTGAGGAACATGGCTTGTAACCGTCACTCAGGAAGCTTTGGAGAAAAGGCAACATACTTTATTTTTATATTTCAGAGCACACAGACAGGGTGGTCAGAAAGCAGTTAAGGATACTAAGACTATAGCAATAGTCTTAGTACGGACTACTTGGGTATTTTTCATGTGCTTGAAAAGAGATTGAGCTACTTTTGGACAAGCCTTGTCAAGCCCTCACTAAAACAATTAAAACTGGATGTAATTCGATTGGTTGCCACAGGCACACGTAACATTTGGCACTGTCCCATAAGAGGTTAAATAGTAGGTCAGCCGCTCATAGACTGCCTCCTCACACTTCTTGTAAGCCTCGATTCTTTAGTTTTTTTCGCTGAGCAGAAGTGGGGTTACAATTCTGTTCCACAGGAAGGAGAAGCATGCATAACTAGGAATGTAAGTACCAACTGCAAAGTTAATCCGTCATTACTCGGTTAACCACCTTTTGAAGCCCACCCAAACAACAAAAAAAAGAGTATATTTTTAGGTATTACAGAAAATGTCACATATTGCCTCTCAGATCATGCTCCATCCTGTCAGAGTAGAGTTCATGGGAGACCATTCAGAGGTGTTAATGTTTGATGCTTAACAAAGTGGTTACTATGTAACTGGTACTTATGAATATAATGTGAAAGTAGGACTCCATCTCGCATTCTTAAACGTATCAAAGACATGATGGCTCCTTCCAAACATCGAACATGCTTATTAAGACATTTCACCAGCCACCATTTCTTTTCCTCGGCATGTTCATTTTTTAAAAACTCTTTATTTGTAATATTGTCCAAACTGATAACAAGGTACAAAATCCATTAAAGAAATATTGTGCTCTGTAAAACGGAAATAGAATGAGATTTTACAACTATACCAAAAAAAATAAAAAAATAAATGCAGATAAACTAGAGAAAAAAAGCTATTGAGAAATAGAGATCTTCGGTCTCATTAAAAGGGCTTGGAGACCTTATTCAGGCTAGTACTATAAACAGTTTCCATTGTATCAAATTAGGTTTTCTCATGCAATTATGAGACATTTTATGGGGAGATACCTCCGTATAAAGTTCATACAATGTTCTTTGTAACATGGAGGGGTGTAATCGACCGAAAGTGAAATGTAAGGTGAATAATGAATGCGTTGTGAGTATAATTTATTCGGTTTAGATGGAGCTGGGGGTGAGAGGGAGATAGAGCTGTCAGGGAGAGAGGGCGATGAAGCTGGGAGGTTAGTGAGAGATGGAACTTGGAGAATGAGTGGGTGATGGAGGAAATACCCTTCAAGATAGCTGAGCGCCATTGAAAAGACAGGACAAGTAACTGGGGCTGCCATGAATTCTGATAGATGACATCATAACCCGCCCCTGCCCACACAGCAAACAGTGCCCCAGTGAAGCGTACTGAAACAGCACCATTAGTCTCAGGGCTGTCATTTCAGTGCCACCCTACTGGGCTAATAAATAAGGGTAGGGAGACTAAATTATTAATATATATATATATTTATTTTTTTTTTCTGGGTTCGCACTGTCTGGCACGTCAGCGGATAGAGCAGAGGCTCATCTGGTTGTGAGATGGAGCTGTGAGGATGGGAGGGAGATGAAGCTGGGGTAAAAGGGGAATGGAGCCTGGGCTGAGAGGAAGATGGAGCTTGGGGTGAAAGGGGGGCTGGTGCTAGGCATGAGAGGATCATGGAGATAGAGCTGTGGGTGAAAGGAGAATGGAGCTTGGGCTGAGAGGAAGATGGAGCTGGAGGGTGAGAGGGAGATGGAGCTAAGGGAGAAAAGAAGATGGAGTTTGAGCTGACAGGGAGATGGAGCTGGGGGTGAGAAGGAGATGGAGCTGAGGGTGAGAGGGAGGTGGAGAATGATAGGCAGAGTGTAAGCAATAAAACTCCCAGTAATGTGCAGTGCTGAAAAGTGTTTTATAGAGCTCCACAACAATAAAACTCCCAGTAATGTGCAGTGCTGAAAAGTGTTTTATAGAGCTCCACAACAATAAAACTCCCAGTAATGTGCAGTGCTGAAAAGTGTTTTATAGAGCTCCACAACAATAAAACTCCCAGTAATGTGCAGTGCTGATGTTATAGAGCTCCAGGTTGTTTGAATAAACATTTATTTTTTTATTAGCCAAACCACCAAAAAAAGTGGCAATTTGGGTCCTGGATCCACCACAACATTTGTGAAGTTGCTGGATCTTTGCTGGAATAACGGACAATCATGCCGGATAGGTGTTGCAGACCTTTAGATCCTTTATTTTCTATTACTGTTTAAAAACCCAACATTACCATCTGTATCTTTACACAGCAATAACTGGCAATAAAACTATTTAGTATTTTCTTTTTTTAATAATACTATTGCAGATATGGCAGTCTGTGGCATCCTCCATCAGTCTGTCCACCACTCCTTACTGACATGTGAAATGTTAAACCTTGTGAGACACAGTGTATCTCTTCCAGGTCTGTGTCTGGCTTATCAGTAAGGGGAGAAGGAAAGTCAGCAAGAGCTGCTATGAGACAACAGCCAACTTAGAAGTCAGAGCTGCTGATGCAGCCTGAATGGAAAGCCTGTTAACTGCTGTGTTTATATATTCATTTTCACAGCACCTGGAAAGAAAGGGGACAGCCATTTTCTTCTTACTTAGAAATAGCTTTATTCAGGCAAAAAAACTTTAAACCAAGACAAAAATGAACATGAAAACAACAGACAAGACCTTTTCAGAAACAGAAAAAAATGTGCAAGCTTGACATTGACGAAACTGACATATGACTGTGCTTCTGCTGTCCAGCTTTGTCAAGTCCCAAATCCGTTGTTAGCGAGAGCTATGAAAATTTCAACCCTTATCCTGAACTGGCTTTTGATGCCCAGTGATGCTGGTGGAGTTACACCACCAAGCAGGAAAGGGGTTAAATTATGAATGTGCAGCGTTCCATAGCGAAATGGTGCACATACAGACTCCAGACACCATAACCACTTTAAATCAGTGAAGTGATCATTGTGCTTGGAGGAAATCATTACCCTTTGGCCTCATAGCTAGCCGCTCACTCAGGCGTACACTGACACACAGATAAAGAACAAGCCACTCATTCACATACATAACTAGACTTGCAATTACATTATTCTCCTTTACTTTCTCCTCACCTCTGTCTGCTGTGAGGAGCGAAATAAGTGAGGAGGTCAATAGGTCTGGATTACTTATGTTCCAGGTGTTTAGCAATTGACATTACAATCCATTTTGTCTAAGTTTATCTGTAGGCTGGGTTGGAGTTTTTAATGAAATTCCAACATAATCAAAACTAGGATTTCATAACAATTATATATTTATAAAATACTAATTTTTCAGGGAAGAGGCAACAGTGCCACTTTAAGGCAAAATAAAAATAAATACAAAGAAGTTGCAAAAGTAATACATAATGAAAAAGTCTGTTAAAACTGATAACTCACAAAACAAAAATTCAGAATTGGCTCAGATTATTTAGCAGCACTCTAATAAATCGTGTTTCTTTTTATCCATCTCCACGTTCTATGTTCATTTGTTCGTTGACCGAAAAGGACAGAGCTTGTAACGGTGATCGACAAGGAGCCAAGATGGAGGCACCCAGTTCCAGGATTTAACTAAATACATCAGCGCCGATTTCAAGATTACATTTTATTTTTCAGACCTTAGACACACATGTTTATTACACATGGAGAAAATAAAACATACTATTAAAAATCTTAGGATGTGACAGTTTCCCTTTAAGCATCTCATTTGCTGATTGGACAGAAAAAAAATAATGAAAGCTTTCCTTTACAGTGTCTCTATTATAAGACAGTCTATGCACCATCATGTATCATGTTAAAAACTGCCTACGCGTTTAGTCATTTCATATAATTGTATAAAACCTATTGTTCCTTTCAAAATGTCTAATAATTTGTCTCATTTGTTGTTAAAGTCCCATTGACAATATTATAAAATGATGCAGAATAAGTTGGCGCTTTATAAATTCCGATAATAATAAAAATAATATAGAACAAAAAAAAATACTTACAGCTAATTTTGGGCATTTGGACACACGGCAAACAATGATCGCCTGTTTTCTGTGCTGGGGAGAGATCTGTGCTATTGTGCCAATCACAGCCAGTTTGCTGGCATCATGTTCCCTGCGGTTTAGGCAATACTTGCAGGGCTCTGGCATATTTATGCATACACACTGATTGCACTCACTGCAAACAAAGATACAATTACATACACACATGCACATCTGTATTAACACTACACTCACACCTAGGAATACACAGATCTGAAATATCATAAGGAATATACAAAATGTGAAATATTATGCTTCTAGGGTCCCTCCAACAGCTAAACAGCTTACCTGTTAATGAAAATAAATAGAATACTTCACGCACCATATTCACTGCAGTGTGATGTAGTGGTTATGGTGCCACAAATGCCTTGGTGTCCCCCGTCCCTTTGTAAGTAGTCAAACCATTGACTTCTTATCTAGGATCTGAAAGGCATGGTGCAATACAGGACGAGCCCATTGGCTGAAAGTATCAGCTGGTTTCTCTTAGCCTACGAGCTAACAGACCGGAACTGCTTGGCTTAGCTCAGACATAGAACTTCGAGGTCTCTGACGATTGTAAATTAAATTAATAAAATGCTGTTCACATATACTTGTGCTGTGAGGGACATGCAGAGCTCTATAAATGTCATATAATGTCATATCATACTGAATGCAATAATAGTCATAATCTGTCAGTTTTAATATATTCACAAAAAATATACTGCAATAATATTTGAAAATATCAGAACTGACAGCCTACGTACCTACAGACATGCTAAACTGCACACAATCTATACATCCGTCAGATTATGTAACCTAATATAATAATATAAGGCAAGCCCAAACCGGATCGCACAACTTTGTGTGTCCATATAGTTTACAAATATAATGTATACCCTCTTAAGAGAGTAACGCTATATGTACATCTATAGTGTAATAATATACTGTGCAATAGTATATTGTGTGCTATTCAAGTATACCAATTTATTAATGCAGTGTAATAATAAAATGTGTCCCACCTTAATATCCACAATACAAGTATTCATATAATTTTAAAAAATTACTCTATACACTCTCCTCTTTTGTCAGCTTCAAAGTACAGTCACATGTGTGCACTCACAGTGCACTCAGAGTGGTACATTTACCTGTAAAACTACACATCAGTTAAAGCAAGATTATATTGATCTAATTTACTGTGTACCATATCACGGTCTGAAAGTTATATCTATACTGATTTAGAGTATGCTGTCTTTTGAGATATATACCCAAGTGACATAATAATATACTTTAGAAAAAAAAGAGGTCCAGGCACTCCAGATATCAGTAGAACAGGCAATTTTTTAAAACTCACAGCCAAGGCAACGTTTCGACCAAACTGGTCTTTATCAAGCTTGATAAAGACCAGTTTGGTCAAAACGTTGCCTTGGATGTGAGTTTATTTTCTCTATTTCTTTATTTTTTTCTACTAATACATTGGTCTCTTTGTGCTGGGGCCGGTCTGTTTGCACTCAGACTCAGATGGGGATTGAGTGCAGTTCCATTTCATTCTTTACAAATAATAATACACTTTGACGTAATAATTTATGCCTAATATAGCTATACTTACTATACTTTAGGTCTTCACTTTTATACACATAAAGTATAATAACATACTGAATGCTCTTTCCAGATGTGCCAGCAACATAATTGCACATAATGTCATAATGTCACACTGTATGTCCTTTCTAGGTATGCTAACTACATATTATTATTATTATTTTATTATTTCTAAAGCGCCAGCAAATTCCGTAGCGCTGTACATATCACATCATGTTATAACATAATGTGCTTACACTGTATATCATCCAGCTACATGTACACAATATATAATAATAATAATGTAACCATATACAGTAAGCGCTCTCCAGATCGGATGGTTATTGGTACACAACATATAATGAATTAATATACACTCTCCAGATCAGTCAGTTACATGTACACAACATATATAATGTAATAATATACTGTGTACACATACTCCAGATCTGACAGTAGTAATATGTACACAATACATTTACCGGTTATATGGTCCAAAATGTTCTAATTTATTGCATGCCCACTCCAGATACGAAAGCTACATCTACATCTGGGTTGAGAATTCAAAGTGAATTCAAAATGAATTTTACATTTAAGGCCAGGGCAGCAAATCCGGTTTAGAGAATTTTTTCAGTTTGGCTATTTTGACCTTAAATTTGTAACTAATTTTGAATTCACTCTGAAGTGAATAACCCTGTTCATCTCTTAACTGTATGTCACCGTAAGAACTGTCAACTACATAAACACATAAGAATATACTTTCTGTGCACTTCTATTTTTCTGTGAGGAATACATATTATGTAATAACCAGTTACATATACCAATACAATGTAATAATATACTATATGCCCTCTTAGAATGTACCAGTTACAAGTATCAATACAATTTAACAACACACTCTTTGCTCTGTACACATAAGCACTTACATACATCCATGTAATTTAAAAATGTACTATATTTCCACCTAAGGTACTACATATACAAATATAATGAAAAGCAATTTAAAGATATACTGTATGCACTCTCCACATTTTAAAAAGTACACATATCAATGTAATGTAATAATAATATACTATCTGTTTTTTTCCCATATCAGTTGTGTATACCCAAATCGTGTAATATACTTGTTGTACTTGCCAGATTTGTCAGTAGCACACACGCATTTGATGTCTTCGTAGTACTGTATACTGTATGCACTCTGAAGGTCTACAGCCATGCAATGTAATAATAAAAAGCATGCCCCCTCTAGATTTGTCAGATACATGTACCTAACCACACAAAAATATACAGTGTGTCCTCTCCAGATCTGTCAGCTACGTATATCTAACCATACAAAAATATAGTGTGTGTCTTTTCCATATTTGCAAGCTATATGTACCTAACTACATAATAATATATTGTGCGCCATCTCCATATCTGTCAAACATACACACCTAACCACTCAAAAATATATAGGGTGCCATCTCCATATGTGCCTATGATGTACCTATTCTCCAAATTCAGAATAATATACAGTGTGATCTGTCCAGATCTGCAGAGCAACAAAAAGCTATGTAACACACCAATATACGGTGTGTCCTTTCCAGATATCCCAGCTATATTTACCTATTCCACATAATAATATACTATGTACCCTCTCCAGAACTGCCTGATAGGTGTACTAACCAAACAATACTATACTGTAGCCCCAATCCAGATATCCAACTATATAAGACAGCAACACGTACATATGCCACATAAAAATATACTGTGATATGCCAGCTGTGTGTACCTAAACCCGCAATAATATACTGTGTGCCCTCTCAAGATATGCCAGCGGTGTTTACTTAACCACACAATAACATACTGTGTGCCCTCTCCAGTTCTGCCAGCTGTGTGTACCTAACCATACAATAATATACTGTGTGCCCTCTCCAGATATACCACCTGTGTGTACCTAACCATACTATAACATATGGTGTATGCCCTCTCCAGTTCTGCCAGTTGTGTATACCCAACCATACAATAATATACTGTGTGCCCTCTCCAGATATACCACCTGTGTGTACCTAACCATACAAGAACATATGGTGTGCCCTCTCGAGTTCTGCCAGCTGTGTGTACCTAACCATACAAGAACATGTTGTGTGCCGTCTCCAGATCTGTCAGTTCTAACCATATAATAATATAGTGTGTGTACCTAACCATATAATAATATACTGTGTATACGTAATCATATAATAATATACTGTGTGTACCTAACCTTATAATATACGGTGTATACCTAACCATATACTAATATACTGTGTGTTGCTAACCATACGATAATATACTGTGTCTACCTAATCATATAATATACTGTGTGTACCTAACCATATAATAACATACTGTGTGCCCTCTCCAGTTCTTCCACCTGCGTGTACCTAACCATATAATAACATACTGTGTGCCCTCTCCAGTTCTTCCAGCTGCGTGTACCTAACCATATAATAACATTCTGTGTGCGCTCTCCAGTTCTTCCAGCTGCGTGTACCTAACCATACAATATACAGTGTGCCCTCTCCAGTTCTGCCAGCTTCGTGTACCTAATCATACAATAATATACTGTGTGCCCTCTCCAGTTCTGCCAGCTGTGGTTACCTAACCCTATAATATACTGTGTGCCCTCTCCAGTTCTGCCAGCTGCGTGTACCTAACCATACAATAATATACTGTGTGCCCTCTCCAGTTCTGCCAGCAGTGTGTACCTAACCATACAATAATATACTGTGTGCCCTTTGCAGGCCAGCCATCTACTTGCAGGTACACAAGGTAAAAGTCTACTGCATGTCCTCGATTTACTAGTGATGACATACATTCAGATCTGTCTACCACAGACTAAATAAAAACCACTATGTAAGCACTCTAATGATCAGATATCCTGCACAGCTAGTGTCACTATGAACAGGGGGTTCTATCCAGATCTAGCAGGCAACTTTAATATTTATTAAACCTCCATGTCTTTCATTAGGGTAAGGAAACAATTTTGCGATTATGAAAAAGAGACAGAGACTCCTTCCTGTCAGTGCACACACACTAATAAATCATCCTGGGGGGCCATATATCAAAGTATCTTGTCCTGTAAAAGGGTGCAAAAAATATGAAATTGATGGAATGCGCCTGAGGATTCTACTAGTATCCATGACGACTGCTTCATGTTTAGAACTTTGCGGCACTTTTCAGAAAAAAAAGCCACTTTGATAAATCTATTCTGATATAAGCACACAACAGGCTGCAATTTCCTTCGGCACATCAACTATAATTAATCAATCCAACAACTATAATTCACAACCACTAGAATTTACTGGAGACACATTGCGTAAAATAAAATAATAAAATATAGATTTTAAAAACAAATTGCTTGTAAACATGTGTCCAGACTTCTGCCGAGTATAATATATATTCAGAGGTTTTCTATATCGAATTTAACCATCTAATAAATACAATTCCTATGCCCTCCTGTGTTTCAGTGTTACATGTAGCAACAATGTAACTGTAAGAATAAAATATCTGTAGATATACAAATTGCTTGTAAAACAATGTAAATGATTCTAGACTTCTATAAAGTATATTTTCTGAGATTAATTAATATGGAGTGTTACCATCTAACAAATCCCATCCCTGTCCCCTATTTTACACACAGAGAGTTTCAGTCTTACTGTTTTTTTAACAACAAATTCACTCTAATTTTTTTATATTTTTTTTTGAATGAGCCCTCTCACCTGTCATCCTTGTCTCTCCCTTTAAATCCCTCCACTAGTTCTGCTCCACGTGCTTCTCCCTCTGCCGCGCAGCCTCCAAGTACCAGGCAGGCGGGAGGCTCCCACTGTGCTGTCGGCTGCGGAGGGAAGCGGCGTCATGACGTCAGACGGGGAGAAGAGGGGAGGGGGGTAGTGAGAGGATGGTACTTGTGTAGTTGCTGCACATGTGGTTTGGGATATGGACACTCTGGCTCTTATGAAAAAAATAAATTTAAAAAAAAAATGTAAAAATTCTATTACTAATAAAAAATATTATTTAAACAATAAATATAAACTATATAAACAACACTTATTAGTAGGGTGATTGATACAAAAAATATAAGAGAATGTAAAAAAGTAGTTGGTGATGCCTGTGTCTATCAATAGTGACAAAGTATGGACTGTTACTATATTAGCATTGCTAAACTCTACGGTATATAAGCTATGTTTTACACCTGCACAGTTTTAAATGTATTTTTATGAACTTCCTGTTTATATGGCACAATGGGTGAGCAAATTTGTAGTTTATATTTCTTAATAATTTTCATTTTGGCAGACCCTGTGCATTGTGGGCACTCCTAACTGTTCATATATGGTCTGGCTGAGATTAGTAGGATTGATGCTCCTGAATAGAAGTTGCTGAAATTTTAATCCAGCCCTCTATCATTAGTGAGCTGTATGACAGGAAAGGGATTTAACGGTTTAGTGGTGGCAGATGCAAATAGCAGCTGCTATAGAATGATGTAAATCCCAGCAATCTCAGTCACACGGGGATATGTGTAACTTGCCTGCAGATTAGAACAGTTCTGTCACTTTTGATTATTTTATAAAGATATAAGCTTTATGAAATACTCATGCTGACAGTGTTGAAATTTCATTGAAATTCCAATTCAATCCACAGATTTCATAAAACAAATTCAAGATTATTTCGTTTGGTTTTTTTTTTTTTGTGGTAAAGTTTTAGGTTAACAAATGCCAACAAAAGGCAGATTTCCACCATTAACTTTTGTTCAATCCTAGCAGCCATCAATAATGACAGCTTTGGGATTCAGAGGTCATCTCACACGCTGTAATATATGGATGTTATCACTGGACCCTCCATAGACCTTAGTGTTGTACTCTGGAACACGAGAGAGTAGAGCACTGATACAGTCCTGGCAGGTGAAGATGGAGTCAACTGCGAGGGACAGTTTCAGGTCACTATACCTACCTTCCACTGCACTCTGCAGTCATCGGACCCTAATTGGAGATATCACTTTAGGGGGTCTTTGCTAAATATGCAAATTAAGCAAACAACGAAAGTTACAAAACTGCTTTAAACGATATGTATTATAAACTATATGCAATGTCAAAACATGTATTAAAAGGACAATATGTTATTAGTTCTGGATATATTTATAAACCAGTGGACTTTCTCTCGTGAGGTTTTTTTTGTTATGTTTCCTGAAATATGAATAACTATCATGGCCTCACTAGTAGGTAGACCTTTCTAATACAAGGTAAAATGGTGGGCGTAGGTTGCCCCTAGAACAACCCGCATATTCGTGGCATGATAGGATTGCACAGTTGCTGCATATTTGTCAACTGCTCATTCCTGCTGACAATCTTACTCTTCCGCCATATCCTAAAAGTTCTCAAATGTACTGAGGTTCGGTAAATGTACAGGTTTGTGTCATAATCTTGCTACCAGCTTGAGATAAAGTGAGCATTGTGGCATATAATGTTTTCCTCCAGGAAGTAGTCATTGGCAGATGAGTAGACGGTAGCCATAACGGTATGCAAATGGCCAGCAACAATTATCAGGTAGATGCTCAGTTGGGAGAAAAAGGGTCTATTGCGTGCCAAGAAAGATTCCCCACCCCATAACTACACCACCATCAGACTGAACCTTGGACAAAAGTCACGATTGATCCATGGTTTAAGGTTTTTTTAAACCATATCCTGACCACTGCATCTGTATGTGACAGAAAAATCAAACAAAAAGGGTATGACCAGGCAAATCTTTTCCAATCTTTTAAATTTCATTTTTAGAATGACTGTGTTCCCTGTAGCTTCCGTTTCCTGTTTTCAACTGACGAGCTGGCAGGAGTGTTCCTTGATGTGGTCTTCTGCTGCTGTAGACCATCCACTTAAAGGTCCGACGTGCTGTGCGTTCATGTATTCTCTCCTGTATGTGGTTACTTCAGTTAAGGTTGCCTTCCTGTCAGTTTGAATCACTCTGACCAGGCCAGCAAGGCATTATCACCCACAGGACCGACTCTTGTTTGTTGTTTTGGATTGTCATTCCATTCCCTGTAAGTTCGAAAGACTGCTTTGCGTGACAAAGCCCAAGCTTTAAGCAGATTATGAGATATTCTAACCATCACGTCAGGATGCAACAACCATACCACGGTCAAAGTTACTTAGATCAGATTTTTTTGTCCATTCTTATTTCTTAATTTGAATGTGAATTTTAGTACCTAATGATGTGTCCTCAGATTGTTTATATATATATATATAATACACAAGATCCAGCGCACTCACCTATCCACTAAACAGCAACTTCAATGTTGAAAGATTTTATTTGTTTTTTTAAAAACACCTAATCTAGGCAAAAATAATGGGGGTTTAGTTACATTATATGATCATACATTGCATAAGCCTGCCACAACGTCAATGTACCCCATCTTTGGCAGGTCCTACACTAACAGCCTAATGTCTGCTCTTATGAGATTAACCTACTTGGGGAAAGAAATTCCATCTGGGGCTCTCTGCAGTACAAGGCTAAATAGGGCCCTGGGATGAGGCACCTGTGACAGGGAGGGGTGCAAAACCAAGGAGTTGGCTAGACTCCCAAATATATATAAAACAAGAGGGGGTTGGCTGCACTCACCTTAACATGCATAAATGGGGGTGCTGCTGGGGGCCAAATAATACAATACACAAGATCCAGCGTACTCACCTATCCACTAAACAGCAACTTCAATGTTGAAAGATTTTATTTGTTTTTTTAAAAACACCTAATCTAGGCAAAAATAATGGGGGTTTAGTTACATTATATGATCATACATTGCATAAGCCTGCCACAACGTCAATGTACCCCATCTTTGGCAGGTCCTACACTAACAGCCTAATGTCTGCTCTTATGAGATTAACCTACTTGGGGAAAGTAGGTGCCTCATCCCAGGGCCCTATTTAGCCTTGTACTGCAGAGAGCCCCAGATGGAATTTCTTTCCCCAAGTAGGTTAATCTCATAAGAGCAGACATTAGGCTGTTAGTGTAGGACCTGCCAAAGATGGGGTACATTGACGTTGTGGCAGGCTTATGCAATGTATGATCATATAATGTAACTAAAACCCCCATTATTTTTGCCTAGATTAGGTGTTTTTAAAAAAACAAATAAAATCTTTCAACATTGAAGTTGCTGTTTAGTGGATAGGTGAGTGCGCTGGATCTTGTGTATTGTATTATTTGGCCCCCAGCAGCACCCCCATTTATGCATGTTAAGGTGAGTGCAGCCAACCCCCTCTTGTTTTATATATGTTTTAAGGCCGTTTGGCCTGTATTTGTGGGAGGGGCTTAAAACAATTCACTCCCCTATATAAGGGACACCTCTTACCTGACTCATATTGCTTGAGGTCAGCATCAGAATGATTTCCACTTCCGGGTCATTCCAGACGCCATTTTACCTGATTACTCCATGAGGTTTTCTAAGCTGAGCTGTGTCAGGAATCCAGCCACAGGCTTTTCCGGCCTACCACCTTCTTTCTTCAATCCATCGCCGTGGATGGTGTCCAAGTGACTCACAAACCGTAAGTCGACCTACCCGTTACGCCAGGCATCAGTCCCACGGCACCATGCAAGGGTCAGGTCCTCACTTTACAGCTGCATTTTGTCTATGTCTGTTCTAAAACCATTGCATGTTCATGAAAATCATTCGTTTAAACCCCCTACCGGTCTTTGGGTGTACTACAGGCTTCTTAGACATTATTGCATTTCATGTACAAACCAATGAACCACTGCATTTTCGCCTACACACTGACCCCTACCGGTCATTTGGTGTACTACCGGCTTCTCAGACATTATTGTATTTCATGTAAAAAATCAACCAACCACTGCATTTTTCACCTACACACTGACCCCTATCGGTCATTCGGTGTACCACAGGCATCTTAGAAGTTTTTTTCATTTTCATGTACAAACCAATAAACCACCTCATTTTAACCTACACACTGACCCCTACCGGTTTTTGGTGTACTACAGGCTTCTTAGACATTATCGCATTTCATGTACAAATAAACGAATCACTGCATTTGCGCTACACACTGACCCCTACTGGTCATTTGGTGTACTACAGGCTTTACCAGCCAATATAAATTACACATAAGATTGTTTTAAACATAACTATAGACCATAAATTAAACTCCAGCACGGGCTCAACTTCAGGTTTAATTCACAATAATTTACATTTCACATCAAGACCAACAGTGGTTCTATCAACACTGCCACCTACAGGTCTGTCAAGTACATTGACAATTTTCATGGGGTTTTACAAACACCAAAACACTGACACCTATAGGTCAACAGACAAACATTTCACATACCAATCAGTATCCAACTACACTGCCACCTATAGGGCACTCGGCAGATCTCCAGTGCACTTGCATTTTGCAACACCATGTTCACTGACCCCTACCATTCAATAAGACATACAACAATTCACATAGCAAGCACTATATCAACATCAGGTATAAATACATATATTATTACACAGTAGCAGATGCATCTGTATATATGTAACTGGTAATATAGTTCACATACATTTTTCACAGCACGCTGCTCCCGCAACAGACTTCCCCTAGCAAGGGGACATACAACATACAAGGTGGGGACAGACCACATTTTCACTTGTACATACGGCACTTAATGGGTTAAGATTGATACATATTTAACCAGTATGGCTACGATGTTTAATATTTACACATCACGTCACTTTACTTTTCACATATACTGTACGTATTAAGATAAGCTTGGTCTATGCCATATTTCCTTATGCCATACGGTTTTATCCATTCAGGTTACAGTTACTACTAAAAAACCTATACGGATTGTCAGGTTCAATACCATACTACCAGGTACATACACCTGCTCACGTAGTTATCCATCTCTTACCTTCCCTGGAATAGTAATAGTGTACTGGCAATTAGGGTTCTAGGGCCCAATAGGTATTACCCCCTTTTTTCTCTGCATTATGCTTCGGTTAGTGGTCCCGCGAGGCCAACACCCCGCCTCACACTCGGAGGCATACACCCCTCGGGCCACTCGTGAGCTAGCCGCCTCGCATTGTATCATAGAGAGGGCCTCACCTGTCACTCCCCTTCCTATTTTCTGGTTACTGTCACCGAGAGGCCAACATCCTGCCACAACGTTCGGTGGCCACACAAAATCCCCTCGCGCCAAGCATAGATAGAGCCTCTCAAGCCACTTGGCAACTAGCAGGGCCTCACCAGTCACCAAAAAAACACAAAGCCTAATCGTTTCGCCTTACGGCTTAGCTAGCAAGCCAGTACAAGAACCCTGGGTACAAATAATAATTGCAATCTTTATTGTTATTTAAGTATTTCTCAAAAAGATGGTGAATAATCACCTCTTCCTAGCACCCCGGCTAGAATTGATACACCTTCAAGCAGAGGAGATGTTGCTAGTCCAGCAGCAATCAGATCCTGGACGATCCCACACATTACCACCGACCTAAGGAGGTGACAAATCCCCTACCCTGCTACAGCAAGGAAAGCAGTTATTCAAACTCCTCTATACATCAACGGACAACACGGAGGCAGGGGAAGGCCCAGCTACATCAACTCAGGTGACACCCAGGCTATGCTAGCTTCACTCATAAACTCATGAGCCAAAAAATTTATGACAGACTGGCAATCTCGAGTTGGTCACCACAGCCCTCACAAGGCTGGGCCTCACGCTACAGTACAACCAGCACCAACCGAAACTCTGTTACCTGGTACAATCAATTCTTATGACACACAAGATGTTAAACCTGCACGTATGATCCCAGCACATTGGGGAAGCAAGGCATATATATGTATGATGATGTATCTGTGATGGTCAGATCCAGGGATTCCAGGTAAATCGGGAACTGACCATCCCTTGGTTGGGTTGGCATTTGGAATATGTGGCAATGTTTATTTGTGCAGGTACCCATACAGAAGGGATTTTGTCCCAAACAAATGGACGAGCACTCTCAGGCTCCAGGTACCAGCACCTCTTAACTACCAGAGACCACTGATATGAGTAGTTGCATTGCATACAGACTGTTGCATATATGTTCAAATAGTTCAGGGCACATGACAAACCATGTGTCCCAATACAACTTACAAATAACGTATTCACCATCTGTACACACCAATGCATTTTCAACACTACTGACTCATCACCCTTCCAGACTTGTAGTAGATTTACTAAAGCTCTGGAGCTTCAAAGGGCTCCCATACAGTTATCATAAACACACCTTCAAGGAATATAGCATGCCCTCACTTACAGTCAGCACAACAAAACCATTGGCTGTAAACACACTCATAGCCAAGATTTGCAGAGGGGTCTTCCAATTTCCACCATTTACAGCATACACACACATTGGTATTGTCACAAGGAATCTTCCCTTAAACAAAGACTAACCATAGACTTATTGGCACCACACACCTCCGCTACCCCAAGTCTCAACTCCCTCATACCCTCCGAGGATTTTTCTTACTATACAACACCATTGATCTACCTTTACAGCTATCACTCAAGCATGGGTTGAAGCTTGGTTAAGTAAGACCAATATCATCAACGCAGTAAACAGCTACCATCTACCCTACACACTGGCACTTACATGGCATAAAATGGGCAATCCTTTCCCCACTAAAAGCAGCTGCTGTGGCATGGGGTAAATCATGGTCAGGGTCATCAATCCGTTGTTACGCATGGTATTGCTGGGGAACTCACTTGGTTGGCCACTTACCACATTTCTTTTACTTTCATGTACCAGGCGGGGGTATACATCCCTGCGGACAATTGTCTCATTTATATTCCAGGCATGTTCATCATATGCTTCCTACAGCCGCCCATACAGTCACGGCCACTCTTTCGTTCCATAGACAAAATCATGGATTAGACATACTCATGCAGCATAGCATGCACTATCCCACCTAGCACTTTCATCCCATACTTGTAGAACGCATAACACAGCTATTCACCTGGCTTTAAAGAATCTCATTGGAACACGACATAGCTCAACCTGTGTCATAACATTTCTCCTAGGTTTTGCTTCATTTTTTGCCACCTTAAACTAAAACCATCTCACACACCATTAATTATATATTTTACAGGCATTCAACAACACAGGATAACCTATGGCCAAAACTACCATAACTTCATGCTATCATACCAGACAAGAATATACTCAGAGGTTTTCAGGAATCCATCCCCCCACGTTCCTCTCAGAGATTACCAATAGCCATCCAACTTTTCAATCCTTATCGGACCTATTAGAGCTACAACCATTCAATTATGCTACCAAGTCGGCCATTACCAGCCATGCACACTGCCTTTTATGCCTTTCACAGGCCAGAGAATCCACTACCATAACCACCACTCAGACAGATCATTGTCTTCAACAATCCCACGTATGTAAACACATATATCATTACCTATTGGCTCTACCACATTCCGAAACGAGTCAACACGCACCAACAGAGATAACATACTATCCTACCCACAACAAATGGTGTCCAGTTGCGGTCCTAGATTCCTACCTTCAAAATCCTTCAAGGAATTAAATACCGTAATGCATTTAAGGAAATGTCTGGTTAATTTGTATATATTGTTGACTGTATTAAATCTTTGATTATTCTTTTTGCCCTCTTTATTTACAGGCCTACCGTATCGTCGGTCTCGGCACACCACAACCGACTTGCTCCCTTTATACTATCCTAAGCTTATGCTGGAACCTTACTCCATATACGGCTATTTGCCCCGAACACAAGTTTTAAGGCCGTTTGGCCTGTATTTGTGGGAGGGGCTTAAATTAATTCACTCCCCTATATAAGGGACACCCCTTACCTGACTCATATCGCTTGAGGTCAGCATCAGAATGACCCTCCCACCCACTCCTCATTTCAACACTTTCTCTTTTCTTTCCATTTACTTTACTTACTCCTTGGTGGGCCCTCTTTATTTACAGGCCTACCGTATCGTCGGTCTCGGCACACCACAACCGACTTGCTCTCTTTATACTATCCTAAGCTTATGCTGGAACCTTACTCCATATACGACTATTTGCCCCGAACACAAATATAAATATATATATATATATACAAATGTAATTTATTTATTTATCTTTATTTTTGTACTGTATGGCAAATACACAATACAACAATTGTCAGCACATTGTAATAGTAGAATTATTTTGTAAAAGTGAAATACATGACAGAATACTTCCATTTATTTTTTAGTGAACCAGGAAATAAGACCCTAGGGAACGAGATCAGGAGGGGTACTTACAGGGCACATAAAACATACTTGTGTCCAGAAGAGGAGTAACTTATTAAACAATTATAGGTCTCCCTTAAAAACAGTTCGGTTTGGCATAATAGTCCATAAGAATTCAAGTGTGGAATGGAAGAGCAATGTATGAATAGCCAATAGTTTGTTACACAAGAATTAGTGTGCCATATGAAAAGCAGTATAGTTGGTGGAGTAGTTAGGCAACCCATACAGGTGTGGGAGCTAAATTGGCTATATGCCTTGATAAGATGCCCTTAACCCAGGAGGCCATGGGACCCCCTCCCATGGCCTCCTAGGTTAGGGGCATCTTATCATAACATAGCATCTTTGGGAACTACGCACCCAGTGATCTGGGCGATTCTCAATTATCGCTATACTTGGCAATAGAGGCTCTAATTGATTTTTAAAATAACACAATATAGAAGAACATAATATAAAGAGAACAAATGGATATGACACATGGTGAATTTAAGAGACTGTAGAATGATAAGATCTGGCGGTAGGTATATCGGAGCTGCAGTTCTGAGTTTTGCCGTCCAAAGATTGAACAGGAACAGCACTGTCATCCACTTAAGTCAGGTTGCTAAAAAAGGACGATGTGCAAGCCTTTGGAGTAAAGGATACAATGTTAGCCGGATCCTATGTTTCTGCAGGATTTGGGGTATTTGAGCTCTCAGCGGGTGCCGTCAGACCTAGAGCATTAAACAATGCAGGTGCCTCTTCCGTAGACCAGAATATATGAGTAGTACCATTCTAAATCACTATAAGCAAGCCAGGACCACCCCACTAGTAGGACATACCAGCGGTTTGTAGCTGAGATGTACTGGGCCCAATGGAGATGCGCCATTGTAGAGGTCTTGATAAAAAGGTAAAAGAGAGTCCTCAAAATGTAGAGGTGTTTAACCTCACAGGCCAGCCATTAAGTGATTTCTGTTTGATGAAGAGGAGCTTTGCAGGATGACATCACTTGTTACAGAGGTTGATAGCTTAGCATTGCATGCAACTCTGTAGACCCACAACAGGTCACAGAATGGAGGTTAGCAACCTATGAATGTCGTGTGGCATTTCATCAGCCAGAATTGCACTGGGTTTGCTGCAGATTTTTACTTGGTTGCGGCTGTTTTGATCTTCAAGGGACGTTATCTGCAGAGCTAGAGAGTGTTAGGAAGTTTGCAATTGTTGGCCTGAGTGTTCATCACATCTTCTTCTGATGCTTTTACTCAGTCATTGACCGCTTGGATCTCTGACCTGATGAGGGCAACCTGCACTGCCATCATTTTGTGTAGATTATTGAGTAAGACTTTGAGGTCGTGTTCCATGGCGGGTGCAGTGCCATCCACTTCGTCTAAGGGAGGCAGCTATTCCGATTCGCATGCAGGCATAGTACAAGTGCGTCGGCATGTCTGTAGGCCCTCTGCAGGGATTGATTTGGGTTGAGCTGTCTTCTGGAGCACAGCCCCTTTGTCTCTACCATCAGGCTTTTTGGATCTGCGCCCTATGTTCGGATAGTGTCCGGAGATGCAGGATGTTACTAGTAGGCCACACTCCGCCCGCTACTTACAAGAGAGCTGCCAAGGAGTGTTTCTAGACTTGAGATCATCAGCGTGAGGTAGGCCCCAGATTTGCGCTTCAGCTGCTTGGAATTGTACATGAAAGGCATCAATCGATGCAGCAAATCACCTTGAGGTTGAAACATCACATCACATAAGTGAGGAGCTGACAGAAATGGCATTTGGTCAGTCTCACATGCTAGTTCCGCCCCCCCCCCCCTATTTATACATTTTATGCAATTCTGAGGTATTTTATAGAAGAGCGAATGGTTTGAGACTCTAGACTAGCACAGGGTAGACATTTAGGGTATCCCTAAAATTGCATCTAAACAAGCCGTAATGCAGTAAGATGCAAAGTGAAAAAGTAGACCTGGGAACATGCAACATTTCAGCTCAAAAAGGGCATTTTGTCAGGCTTGAGAAAGGCCCTTTTTGAGCTGAAATGTTGCATGTTACTATTTAATAAATGTGTCTGAATCCTACTTTTTTACTTTGCTGGTTATGTGAGACAAGTTTGCTCCGGACTGGAAGCGCTTTCGCTTTGGTGGTTTATTTTACATGTGCTGTCCTGAACTTTTGTCTGCATTGTGGACAAGATACGATGTGTTAAAACAAGTAGGTATACACATTTAATGTGCACATTGTTTTGCCATAATTCATTGAAAATGTACAGATTCCGTTATATACTGACATGAAAATGCCCTTAGCCCCTTCCTAAATAGCAGTTACCCCTGGCATCTAGAACAGCAGGTCAGAAGATGCTTGTCATGTCTGTGATTGCTGTCCAATCACAGTCTTCCTGGTGCAGCTCAATGAGAAGTCTTTGCAAGTCAAGTGCTGTGAGCAAATGCCTCCACCTAGTAAAACTACCAGTAAGTAACAGGACCGGTTGTCTGATTGACAGCCAGAGGGATGTAACAAGGTTACTTTATAAAAGTGCTATTTTCTGTCAAAATCTGCATGTTTTGTAAAATTTAAAAAAAGAGGACAGACTCTGCGCACCTAAAGCATTTCATTAAGCTGAAGTGTTAAGGGTATGGAGTGTCAAACAGATTATGAACAGAATTGACACTAACTTTGGCCTTGATTTAATATCTTCTTTGTGAAAAATTTAAAAAATGAGTTAATATTTTGAAAAATGTTTTAATATTTTTATATGCCAATATATTGGTATATGTTTGATAGTAAATATTTTTTGATATCTTAATATTCTGAAAGCTCATTGTAAAAGTTTAGTCAAAAATATTAAATTAAAGCCTTTGTCAGGTACACGTGGTTTGCACTGATACACCAAAGAGGAAGTGCGTTTGCATACCAACTTTGTCAGCTGACAATCTAAGCTAATGAATAATGTCCATGGTTGGTATGGTTATGTGCAGAGCCACCTGTTAGATGGGGCAAACCTGGCTCAAGCCCAGGGCCTTGCGTTTTTAAGGACCCTTGAGGCAGTCGATAGACTGGCAGTTGGTGGACTGGCCCAGGATTAATATGCCCCTCCATAGGTCTGCTAACCAAGGAACTGAGCACCACAGAATGCCAGGATTATTATTATTATTGCGATCTATATAGCGCCAACAGATTCCGTAACGCTTTACAATATTATTAGAGGGGGGATTTGACTATAAATAGGAAAACTCACAGAAATGAAGGGTTGAAGAGGGCCCTGATTGCCATTGAGACCGAGATGGCTTAAGGTTAACTTTGGCTATCCAGGCCATTCTGGCAGCTTTTGCTTAGAGACAGTGAAATGAAGTGGAGGGACGCACAACAAGTTTTTTCTCCCCTGCTGAGTGGCAGCAGTCCTTCTGTCT
>OW240917.1:223963249-224130795 GCA_933207985.1 Pelobates cultripes | reverse complement strand
CCCCCTACCGGTCTTTGGGTGTACTACAGGCTTCTTAGACATTATTGCATTTCATGTACAAACCAATGAACCACTGCATTTTCGCCTACACACTGACCCCTACCGGTCATTTGGTGTACTACCGGCTTCTCAGACATTATTGTATTTCATGTAAAAAAATCAACCAACCACTGCATTTTTCACCTACACACTGACCCCTATCGGTCATTCGGTGTACTACAGGCATCTTAGACGTTTTTTGCATTTTCGTGTACAAACCAATAAACCACCTCATTTTCACCTACACACTGACCCCTACCGGTTTTTGGTGTACTACAGGCTTCTTAGACATTATCGCATTTCATGTACAAATCAACGAATCACTGCATTTGCGCCTACACACTGACCCCTACTGGTCATTTGGTGTACTACAGGCTTCTCAGACATTATTGCATTTCATGTACAAATCAGCGAATCACTGCATTTGCGCCTACACACTGACCCCTACTGGTCATTTAGTGTACTACAGGCTTCTTAGATATTATCGCATTTCATGTACAAATCAACAAACCACTGCATTTTCGCCTACACACTGACCCCTACCGGTCATTCGGTGTACTACGGGCTTCTCAGACATTATTGCATTTCATGTACAAAACAATAAACCACTGCATTTTCACCTACACACTGACCCCTACCAGTCATTCAGTGTACTACAGGCTTCTCAGACATTGCATTTCATGTACAAACCAACGAACCACTGCATTTGCGCCTACACACTGACCCCTACCGGTCATTCAGTGTACTACAGGCTTCTCAGACATTATTGCATTTTATGTACAAACCAACTAACCACGGCATTTTCGCCTACATGCTAACCCCTACCGGTCAATCAGTATACTACAGGCTTCTCAGATTTTATTCCACTTCATAAGCAAACAAACTAACTACAGCATTTTTGCTTTCATACTGACTTCTATCTGTCAAATGGTAGCATTAACCCCTTAAGGACACATGACATGTGTGACATGTAATGATCCCCTTTTATTCCAGAAGTTTGGTCCTTAAGGGGTTAAAGGGTATTTTAACATACAATCAGCATTTCTGACCCCTACTGGTCAACAGCAAAACTGTCTTCACATGTCATATACAATTTACCAGCCAATATAAATTACACATAAGATTGTTTTAAACATAACTATAGACCATAAATTAAACTCCAGCAAGGGCTCAACTTCAGGTTTAATTCACAATAATTTACATTTCACATCAAGACCAACAGTGGTTCTATCAACACTGCCACCTACAGGTCTGTCAAGTACATTGACAATTTTCATGGGGTTTTACAAACACCAAAACACTGACACCTATAGGTCAACAGGCAAACAACATTTCACATACCAATCAGTATCCAACTACACTGCCACCTATAGGGCACTCGGCAGATCTCCAGTGCACTTGCATTTTGCAACACCATGTTCACTGACCCCTACCATTCAATAAGACATACAACAATTCACATAGCAAACACTATATCAACATCAGGTATAAATACATATATTATTACACAGTAGCAGACGCGTCTGTATATACGTAACTGGTAATATAGTTCACATACATTTTTCACAGCACGCTGCTCACGCAACAGACTTTCCCCTAGCAAGGGAACATACAAGGTGGGGACAGACCACATTTTCACTTGTACATACGGCGCTTAATGGGTTAAGATTGATACATATTTAACCAGTATGGCTACGATGTTTAATATTTACACATCATGGCACTTTACTTTTCACATATACTGTACGTATTAAGATAAGCTTGGTCTATGCCATATTTCCTTATGCCATACGGTTTTATCCATTCAGGTTACAGTTACTACTAAAAAACCTATACGGATTGTCAGGTTCAATACCATACTACCAAGTACATACACCTGCTCACGTAGTTATCCATCTCTTACCTTCCCTGGAATAGTAATAGTGTACTGGCAATTAGGGTTCTAGGGCCCAATAGGTATTACCCCCTTTTTTCTCTGCATTATGCTTCGGTTAGTGGTCCCGCGAGGCCAACACCCCGCCTCACACTCGGAGGCATACACCCCGCCTCACACTCGGAGGCATACACCCCGCCTCACACTCGGAGGCATACACCCTTCGGGCCACTCGTGAGCTAGCCGCCTCGCATTGTATCATAGAGAGGGCCTCACCTGTCACTCCCCTTCCTATTTTCTGGTTACTGTCACCGAGAGGCCAACATCCTGACACAATGTTCGGTGGCCACACAAAATCCCCTCGCGCCAAGCATAGATAGAGCCTCTCAAGCCACTTGGCAACTAGCAGGGCCTCACCAGTCACCAAAAAACACAAAGCCTAATCGTTTCGCCTTACGGCTTAGCTAGCAAGCCAGTACAAGAATCCTGGGTACAAATAATAATTGCAATCTTTATTGTTATTTAAGTATTTCTCAAAAAGATGGTGAATAATCACCTCTTCCTAGCACCCCGGCTAGAATTGATACACCTTCAAGCAGAGGAGATGTTGCTAGTCCAGCAGCAATCAGGTCCTGGACGATCCCACACATTACCACCGACCTAAGGAGGTGACAAATCCCCTACCCTGCTACAGCAAGGAAAGCAGTTATTCAAACTCCTCTATACATCAACGGACAACACGGAGGCAGGGGAAGGCCCAGCTACATCAACTCAGGTGACACCCAGGCTATGCTAGCTTCACTCATAAACTCATGAGCCAAAAATTTATGACAGACTGGCAATCTCGAGTTGGTCACCACAGCCCTCACAAGGCTGGGCCTCACGCTACTGTACAACCAGCACCAACCGAAACTCTGTTACCTGGTACAATCAATTCTTATGACACACAAGATGTTAAACCTGCACGTATGATCCCAGCACATTGGGGAAGCAAGGCATATATATGTATGATGATGTATCTGTGATGGTCAGATCCAGGGATTCCAGATAAATCGGGAACTGACCATCCCTTGGTTGGGTTGGCATTTGGAATATGTGGAAATGTTTATTTGTGCAGGTACCCATACAGAAGGGATTTTGTCCCAAACAAATGGACGAGCACTCTCAGGCTCCAGGTACCAGCACCTCTGAACTACCAGAGACCACTGATATGAGTAGTTGCATTGCATACAGACTGTTGCATATATGTTCAAATAGTTCAGGGCACATGACAAACCATGTGTCCCAATACAACTTACAAATAACGTATTCACCATCTGTACACACCAATGCATTTTCAACACTACTGACTCATCACCCTTCCAGACTTGTAGTAGATTTACTAAAGCTCTGGAGCTTCAAAGGGCTCCCATACAGGTATCATAAACACACCTTCAAGGAATATAGCATGCCCTCACTTACAGTCAGCACAACAAAACCATTGGCTGTAAACACACTCATAGCCAAGATTTGCAGAGGGGTCTTCCAATCTCCACCATTTACAGCATACACACACATTGGTATTGTCACAAGGAATCTTCCCTTAAACAAAGACTAACCATAGACTTATTGGCACCACACACCTCCGCTACCCCAAGTCTCAACTCCCTCATACCCTCCGAGGATTTCCTTACTATACAACACCATTGATCTACCTTTACAGCTATCACTCAAGCATGGGTTGAAGCTTGGTTAAGTAAGACCAATATCATCAACGCAGTAAACAGCTACCATCTACCCTACACACTGGCACTTACATGGCATAAAATGGGCAATCCTTTCCCCGCTAAAAGCAGCTGCTGTGGCATGGGGTAAATCATGGTCAGGGTCATCAATCCGTTGTTACACATGGTATTGCTGGGGAACTCACTTGGTTGGCCACTTACCACATTTCTTTTACTTTCATGTACCAGGCGGGGGTATACATCCCTGCGGACAATTGTCTCATTTATATTCCAGGCATGTTCATCATATGCTTCCTACAGCCGCCCATACAGTCACGGCCACTCTTTCGTTCCATAGACAAAATCATGGATTAGACATACTCATGCAGCATAGCATGCACTATCCCACCTAGCACTTTCATCCCATACTTGTAGAACGCATAACACAGCTATTCACCTGGCTTCAAAGAATCTCATTGGAACACGACATAGCTCAACCTGTGTCATAACATTTCTCCTAGGTTTTGCTTCATTTTTTGCCACCTTAAACTAAAACCATCTCACACACCATTAATTTTATATTTTACAGGCATTCAACAACACAGGATAACCTATGGCCAAAACTACCATAACTTCATGCTATCATACCAGACAAGAATATACTCAGAGGTTTTCAGGAATCCATCCCCCCACGTTCCTCTCAGAGATTACCAATAGCCATCCAACTTTTCAATCCTTATCGGACCTATTAGAGCTACAACCATTCAATTATGCTACCAAGTCGGCCATTACCAGCCATGCACACTGCCTTTTATGCCTTTCTCAGGCCAGAGAATCCACTACCATAACCACCACTCAGACAGATCATTGTCTTCAACAATCCCACGTATGTAAACACATATATCATTACCTATTGGCTCTACCACATTCCGAAACGAGTCAACACGCACCAACAGAGATAACATACTATCCTACCCACAACAAATGGTGTCCAGTTGCGGTCCTAGATTCCTACCTTCAAAATCCTTCAAGGAATTAAATACCGTAATGCATTTAAGGAAATGTCTGGTTAATTTGTATATATTGTTGACTGTATTAAATCTTTGATTATTCTTTTTGCCCTCTTTATTTACAGGCCTACCGTATCGTCGGTCTCGGCACACCACAACC
Source organism: Pelobates cultripes (assembly GCA_933207985.1). Lineage (NCBI taxonomy): Eukaryota > Metazoa > Chordata > Amphibia > Anura > Pelobatidae > Pelobates > Pelobates cultripes. The sequence goes on along the minus strand of OW240917.1, from coordinate 224,126,010 downwards.
GACTTGCTCCCTTTATACTATCCTACGCTTATGCTGGAACCTTACTCCATATACGGCTATTTGCCCCGAACACAAGTTTTAAGGCCGTTTGGCCTGTATTTGTGGGAGGGGCTTAAATTAATTCACTCCCCTATATAAGGGACACCCCTTACCTGACTCATATCGCTTGAGGTCAGCATCAGAATGACCCTCCCACCCACTCCTCATTTCAACACTTTCTCTTTTCTTTCCATTTACTTTACTTACTCCTTGGTGGGCCCTCTTTATTTACAGGCCTACCGTATCGTCGGTCTCGGCACACCACAACCGACTTGCTCTCTTTATACTATCCTAAGCTTATGCTGGAACCTTACTCCATATACGACTATTTGCCCCGAACACAAATATAAATATATATATATATATACAAATGTAATTTATTTATTTATCTTTATTTTTGTACTGTATGGCAAATACACAATACAACAATTGTCAGCACATTGTAATAGTAGAATTATTTTGTAAAAGTGAAATACATGACAGAATACTTCCATTTATTTTTTAGTGAACCAGGAAATAAGACCCTAGGGAACGAGATCAGGAGGGGTACTTACAGGGCACATAAAACATACTTGTGTCCAGAAGAGGAGTAACTTATTAAACAATTATAGGTCTCCCTTAAAAACAGTTCGGTTTGGCATAATAGTCCATAAGAATTCAAGTGTGGAATGGAAGAGCAATGTATGAATAGCCAATAGTTTGTTACACAAGAATTAGTGTGCCATATGAAAAGCAGTATAGTTGGTGGAGTAGTTAGGCAACCCATACAGGTGTGGGAGCTAAATTGGCTATATGCCTTGATAAGATGCCCTTAACCCAGGAGGCCATGGGACCCCCTCCCATGGCCTCCTAGGTTAGGGGCATCTTATCATAACATAGCATCTTTGGGAACTACGCACCCAGTGATCTGGGCGATTCTCAATTATCGCTATACTTGGCAATAGAGGCTCTAATTGATTTTTAAAATAACACAATATAGAAGAACATAATATAAAGAGAACAAATGGATATGACACATGGTGAATTTAAGAGACTGTAGAATGATAAGATCTGGCGGTAGGTATATCGGAGCTGCAGTTCTGAGTTTTGCCGTCCAAAGATTGAACAGGAACAGCACTGTCATCCACTTAAGTCAGGTTGCTAAAAAAGGACGATGTGCAAGCCTTTGGAGTAAAGGATACAATGTTAGCCGGATCCTATGTTTCTGCAGGATTTGGGGTATTTGAGCTCTCAGCGGGTGCCGTCAGACCTAGAGCATTAAACAATGCAGGTGCCTCTTCCGTAGACCAGAATATATGAGTAGTACCATTCTAAATCACTATAAGCAAGCCAGGACCACCCCACTAGTAGGACATACCAGCGGTTTGTAGCTGAGATGTACTGGGCCCAATGGAGATGCGCCATTGTAGAGGTCTTGATAAAAAGGTAAAAGAGAGTCCTCAAAATGTAGAGGTGTTTAACCTCACAGGCCAGCCATTAAGTGATTTCTGTTTGATGAAGAGGAGCTTTGCAGGATGACATCACTTGTTACAGAGGTTGATAGCTTAGCATTGCATGCAACTCTGTAGACCCACAACAGGTCACAGAATGGAGGTTAGCAACCTATGAATGTCGTGTGGCATTTCATCAGCCAGAATTGCACTGGGTTTGCTGCAGATTTTTACTTGGTTGCGGCTGTTTTGATCTTCAAGGGACGTTATCTGCAGAGCTAGAGAGTGTTAGGAAGTTTGCAATTGTTGGCCTGAGTGTTCATCACATCTTCTTCTGATGCTTTTACTCAGTCATTGACCGCTTGGATCTCTGACCTGATGAGGGCAACCTGCACTGCCATCATTTTGTGTAGATTATTGAGTAAGACTTTGAGGTCGTGTTCCATGGCGGGTGCAGTGCCATCCACTTCGTCTAAGGGAGGCAGCTATTCCGATTCGCATGCAGGCATAGTACAAGTGCGTCGGCATGTCTGTAGGCCCTCTGCAGGGATTGATTTGGGTTGAGCTGTCTTCTGGAGCACAGCCCCTTTGTCTCTACCATCAGGCTTTTTGGATCTGCGCCCTATGTTCGGATAGTGTCCGGAGATGCAGGATGTTACTAGTAGGCCACACTCCGCCCGCTACTTACAAGAGAGCTGCCAAGGAGTGTTTCTAGACTTGAGATCATCAGCGTGAGGTAGGCCCCAGATTTGCGCTTCAGCTGCTTGGAATTGTACATGAAAGGCATCAATCGATGCAGCAAATCACCTTGAGGTTGAAACATCACATCACATAAGTGAGGAGCTGACAGAAATGGCATTTGGTCAGTCTCACATGCTAGTTCCGCCCCCCCCCCCCTATTTATACATTTTATGCAATTCTGAGGTATTTTATAGAAGAGCGAATGGTTTGAGACTCTAGACTAGCACAGGGTAGACATTTAGGGTATCCCTAAAATTGCATCTAAACAAGCCGTAATGCAGTAAGATGCAAAGTGAAAAAGTAGACCTGGGAACATGCAACATTTCAGCTCAAAAAGGGCATTTTGTCAGGCTTGAGAAAGGCCCTTTTTGAGCTGAAATGTTGCATGTTACTATTTAATAAATGTGTCTGAATCCTACTTTTTTACTTTGCTGGTTATGTGAGACAAGTTTGCTCCGGACTGGAAGCGCTTTCGCTTTGGTGGTTTATTTTACATGTGCTGTCCTGAACTTTTGTCTGCATTGTGGACAAGATACGATGTGTTAAAACAAGTAGGTATACACATTTAATGTGCACATTGTTTTGCCATAATTCATTGAAAATGTACAGATTCCGTTATATACTGACATGAAAATGCCCTTAGCCCCTTCCTAAATAGCAGTTACCCCTGGCATCTAGAACAGCAGGTCAGAAGATGCTTGTCATGTCTGTGATTGCTGTCCAATCACAGTCTTCCTGGTGCAGCTCAATGAGAAGTCTTTGCAAGTCAAGTGCTGTGAGCAAATGCCTCCACCTAGTAAAACTACCAGTAAGTAACAGGACCGGTTGTCTGATTGACAGCCAGAGGGATGTAACAAGGTTACTTTATAAAAGTGCTATTTTCTGTCAAAATCTGCATGTTTTGTAAAATTTAAAAAAAGAGGACAGACTCTGCGCACCTAAAGCATTTCATTAAGCTGAAGTGTTAAGGGTATGGAGTGTCAAACAGATTATGAACAGAATTGACACTAACTTTGGCCTTGATTTAATATCTTCTTTGTGAAAAATTTAAAAAATGAGTTAATATTTTGAAAAATGTTTTAATATTTTTATATGCCAATATATTGGTATATGTTTGATAGTAAATATTTTTTGATATCTTAATATTCTGAAAGCTCATTGTAAAAGTTTAGTCAAAAATATTAAATTAAAGCCTTTGTCAGGTACACGTGGTTTGCACTGATACACCAAAGAGGAAGTGCGTTTGCATACCAACTTTGTCAGCTGACAATCTAAGCTAATGAATAATGTCCATGGTTGGTATGGTTATGTGCAGAGCCACCTGTTAGATGGGGCAAACCTGGCTCAAGCCCAGGGCCTTGCGTTTTTAAGGACCCTTGAGGCAGTCGATAGACTGGCAGTTGGTGGACTGGCCCAGGATTAATATGCCCCTCCATAGGTCTGCTAACCAAGGAACTGAGCACCACAGAATGCCAGGATTATTATTATTATTGCGATCTATATAGCGCCAACAGATTCCGTAACGCTTTACAATATTATTAGAGGGGGGATTTGACTATAAATAGGAAAACTCACAGAAATGAAGGGTTGAAGAGGGCCCTGATTGCCATTGAGACCGAGATGGCTTAAGGTTAACTTTGGCTATCCAGGCCATTCTGGCAGCTTTTGCTTAGAGACAGTGAAATGAAGTGGAGGGACGCACAACAAGTTTTTTCTCCCCTGCTGAGTGGCAGCAGTCCTTCTGTCTTGGCCAGATCTTCACTTAGCTATCCCTCATGGATGACAGGCAGGGATAATTATTGTTATTATTATTACTGCCATTTATATAGCGCCAACAGATTCCATAGCGCTTTACAATATTATGAGAGGGGGGATGTAACTATAAATAGGACAATTACAAGAAAACTTACAGGAACAATAGGTTGAAGAGGACCCCTCATCCCCTGCTCTCTCCTCCCATGCAGAGTGCTCTCACAGTGTGTGAATAGAGAGGAGAAGGAGCAGAAACATGGAAGAGACAGCAGGTATGCGGTCTGAATAGTTTGGAGAAAGGGAAAATGGGGGCTGGTGGAGAGACAGTGGTTGGGGGGTGATATGAGATGAAAAGGTGAGATGGGGCATTAAGGTGAGACAAATGTGGTTGATGACAAGAGACACAAAATGAAGGGAGTAGGTTAGACAATTGTATGTACTCAGAGAGAAACGTTAAATGTGGAACAAAGACAAAAGAGGGTTGTTTGTGAAGCAGGGGTGTGAGGTGTAGCAGAGGAAGAGTTTAGAGGGTTATGAAAGGACAGACAGAATTAGAATACCTAAGAAGAAAATAGATGAAAGACTAGCTGAATATCAGCGAGAGATGGAAGATACAAAAAATAAAATTCCAAAGAGACACCACAGATTACTCGAAGGATGGAAGAGGCACTGCAATTATAGTCTCTAGCAGAATTAATTTTGAAATGATACATCTAACTGGGGATCCAATGGGAAGATACGTGATACTCTTCGCAAAAATTAATGGTATTATATATACTTTGGTTAATGTTTATGCACCAAATTCGTGCCCAGGAGATTTTTTGGATAAAATGATGGAAAAAGTTGATGAATTAGCATGTGGTAATATCATAATTGGGGGAGACTTCAATTGTGTATTGGATCCAGTACGGGATAAAAGCCATAAAAATGCTAGAGACCATAAATTTGCAAATACCTATGCTTCTGATTTTTCTAAATTTCTAGATAGGAATTCCCTATTTGATTGTTGGAGGACCTTGAATCCTAGTGAGAGAGATTATACTTTCTTTTCACATGTTCACCAGATCTACTCTCGAATAGATATGTTTCTGGTGAAAGCGGGGTTTTTGAGTTCTATTATTAAATCCAATATAGGATCCATAGTTGTATCAGATCATGCACCAGTATTCATTAAGGTTAAGTTAAAAGGCGGTCTTAGACCAAGGACAAGGTGGAGACTTAATGAAAGCCTCCTGAAATCAGAGTGCAATATTGATTTTTTGTCATCTGAAATTGAAATTTTTTTGATCACCAATGATAATGGGTAAGTTTCCACGGCAACGGTATGGTGTACCTTTAAAAGCTTTATAAGGGGATTATTGATTAAACTTGGTTCAGAATCTAAGAGGAGGAAGGGAGAATCTTTGCAGGAGTTAAGAATAAAACTGGCAAACAAGGAACGTCTAAATAAAAATATGGTGAATAAAGATTTAACCGAAGAAATAGCTAAATTAAGGGAAACTATTAAAGATAGAATCTATGATTTGGTCAATAAAAATATACTATTCCTTAAACAAAGATGGTACCATAATAATAATAAAATAAATAAAGATCTTTCTAATAAAATTAAAAATAATCTCAAAGATAAATTTATAAAAAAAAATTGTTTTAGGTGATAAACATTTAGTGTCACCAAATGATATTGTAAATGCATTTGCGGAATTTTATAAATCTCTATATAATCTAAAGGAGGTAGGGAGGAGTAGAGAAGAAATGGATACATTTCTGAGTAACCTTAAATTACCAAAAATTAATCAAAGGAAGTTGGAATCGCTGAATGCCCCATTCTTACTATCAGAAGTAACCGTAGTAATAGATAAGTTAAAATTGAATAAGGCTCCAGGCCTAGATGGCTTTTCAACAATGTTTTATAAAACCTTTTCTAGACTCATTTCCCCTATCCTTCTAGAGATGTTTACGAAGGCGTCCGCGGATACCCCTTTCCCTAATGAGATGTTATTGGCTTCAATCATTCCTATACCCAAAGTAGGGAAAGATCTAACACTTATAACTAACTATAGACCTATATCTCTCATTAACCTAGATATAAAGATATTTTCTCAAATATTATCTAATAGATTTAAAATGGTAATTGGAGAATTGATTGATGTTGATCAGTCTGGATTTGTGCGAGGGAGAGGTACTACAGATAATACGCGTAGGACATTTAACTTAATACATAGAATAAATGAGCATAAATGGGGATCTGTTATTATGGCCCTCGATGCTGAGAAGGCCTTTGACAGAGTCAATTGGAGATTCCTGGACTCTGTCATGGGCCAATTTGGCTTGGAGGGTCAGTTTAGACATAAAACTATGTTGCTATATAGGAATTCTACAGCTAAAATAATTAACCCTCTTGCTGAGTCTGACCATTTTGAGGTAAAAAATGGTACTAGACAGGGTTGCCTTTTGGCCCCCCTGCTATATATTCTTACAATTGAACCTTTGGCCACCTTGATCAGACAGGATACTAATATAAAAGGGGTCAAATCTCACAATGGGGAAACCAAGATTTCCCTTTTTGCAGATGATGTCCTCCTTACCTTGACGGACCCGATGGTTTCAATTCCATCGGTATTGGATGTTATATCCAACTATAGTAGCTTCTCCAACTATAAGATCAATATGAAAAAAACTCAAATTCTAGCCTCTTTTTTATCTGAGGCCCAGAAAGATTTTTTGGCTGCACATTTCCAATTTTCATGGGCAAAAGATACTATTGGCTATTTGGGGATTAAAATATCTTTTGATATAGAGAGGACGATACAAACAAATTATGATACATTATTAAGAGACTTGCAACAACTGGTATACAATTGGAGGAAGATTGAGTCCTCATGGATAGGAAGACTAAATATGATTAAGGCTTTTTTGATACCTAAACTTATATACTATTTTAGGGCGATTCCTTATAGACTGGGGAAGGGTACTCTTAATTGTTTTCAAACTTTGATTTCCAAATGCATTTGGGCAAATAAACCACCTAGGATAGCTTTTGACACTCTTCGAAGGAGCTATCAGAAGGGTGGTATAGCATTTCCAGATGTTGATAAAATTCATGAAGCATGTATGGCGACTCATCTATTACAGTGGTTAGATAGGGAACAGGGATCCATATCATGGTTTACCCTAGAACAGGAGGATAGCCCTAGAAGTAAATTGTTTGTTCTTTTTTGGATGAGTTTGTTAAATTTGGGTGAATTGGATACCAGGAATTTTTTGAACCGAATATTGATAGATATGGTCAAGACTTCTAGAATTCTAAATAAAAAATTGAAGTTGGAAGATAAGTTATTATATAGAGTTCCATTAGTGGTCCTACAATATATAATGGATAATATAAATGTTCAATCTTGGATACATCTAGGTCTAACGAAGATCTCGGATTTATGGGATGGATCTAAACCATCCCATTTACACAATTGCAAGAAAAGTTTAATCTTCCCCCCAGAGATCTTTTCCAATATTTAAGGATTAAGAATTTTATACTTTCTCGGACCATACTTAAGGACCATATTGTTAATCCCCTTATTATATTATATAAAAAGAAGGGTGGGATCTCTAGATTTATTAAGGTGCTAGAATCAATGGAACAAGATTCTCATGCTACCTCTTTTGTTAAATGGGAACAAGATATTGGGGAATCCTTTTCACTTCTGGAATGGACCAAAGCTACACTCCTAGTTAAACGTTGTATACATAGTGTCTCTCTTTATGAAACACATTTAAAGATAATATATAGGTGGTATATGGTACCGACTAGACTATACAAAATATCATCTGTCCATTCTAAGAATTGTTGGAGATGTGGAACTGAGGAGGGAACTATTTACCATATATGGTGGGAGTGTCATGGTCTGGATAATATAAAAATTCAAATGTTTGGCCTTATTAATTCTATTTTTAAGGAGATAAAAGAAATTAGTCCTCAACTTTTTCTCTTCAACATTGGTCTTCCTTCACAGGACAAATATCAAAAATATCTCTTGACTCATATATTTTTTGCTATTAAAATATGTATAGCTAAGGCTTGGAAATCTTCTATCCCATTATTATGGCACAATATTATGGAGCAAATAGAGTATCAATATAGGATGGAATCAATTCCCTTTTTTGGTACTAGAGATGTGGCCAAATTATGGTTACCCTGGACAAACAGACAGAACTCATGATTATGCATTGTGGTCCCCCCCTTATCGAGTCTCAGAGGAGTAATTATTTGTATTATAACTATTTATATTTTTCTATTTAATTAAAAAAAAAAATTTTTTTTATTTTTTTATTTTTTTTCAATGTGATATCTATACCATGGGATATGTTGGCGTTAACCCGTTTTTTGATAGCGATTGGCATTGGACAAGTGTAGTGTGATGGAAATACACATTGGGTGCATGATGGCTCTCAACGAATACACTGTACTATATGTGTAATCATTCAGTGTTTAATACTACACAGTGCCTATATTATAATATACTGCCTACCTATCTATGCTCTTAGCAGTTACATTGATTTTTTTTTTCTTTTATTATTTTATTGTCCCTTTTTTTTTTGTGTGTGTTTAACCTTTTTGCTGTCCTTTTTAACATTTATCTTTTGTATTTGGTTGTCTTAATGTGCTGGAGGATTGCCTTTGGGATACCTCATATGCAAATGTTAAAATTTCATATAATAAAATAAAGAGATATAAAAAAAATTCCAAAGAGACACCACAGATTACTCGAAGGATCAGATTTAAAGCTGGTATAACTACAATAGCGACAGGAGACAGTAAAGATGCAATAGGGATAAAACCACTAGACGATGGATAAAAAGAGATGAAATTTCAGCAGTTCCATCTTCAATCAGGAGTAAATATCCCGGTGAATGTCTAGCACCAAGAGATGAAATATCCACTTCTAAAACGATACAAATCATAGTTGAAGAATCAGCAGTTCCACCTTCAATTAGAAGTAAAGATCCCAGAGAATATCTAGAACCATGAAATGCTGAATCCACTTCAGCATCTCCATTTTCAATCAGGAGTAAAGATTCCGGAGAACGTCTAGCACCAAGAAATTATTAAATATCCACTTCAAATAAAGAGATGATCAAAGAACTGCTCTTCTTGGTTGCTGGAACAGTAAGCAGGTTGAGGAATTTTAGAAAAAAATAACATGGTTGCACTGTTCTTAACAAGAAACTTGTGGTCACACTGATTATGTAATTGCCAAATGCATTATTAGAATTAACCAAAAATATATCAACTCTACATACAAAGTCTTCAATACAGTTTACAGCTTAGCAAAAAGAAATAGGCCGATTTCTGACATTGAACAGAAGATCGAACTGTAAGTAAAAAATAGGGTTCAACCATATCTAATAAACCAGCGATCATCATTTTTGTAAAAGTTGAAGATTCTCATATATCACCTATAATTTTCCTTGGTTTGATAGAGTTGGCAGAACAGAGACTATCCACAAATGTTGCTAAAAGTTTTGTATGATGTTGGATTTGATATTGGCTATTTAAGAAATGATTTGATTGCATTTTTGCTCCTTTGAAACAAGTGTAATGGTGGGGTGCAAATCAGGGGTGAGCACCAGACTTGAAATGATTTTGCAGTCATCATTGTTTGGCATTGTTTAAATCATCACCTGCAACTCGTCTTGGATGATTCTAACATTTAAGTAAAACTGGTGAATCTCTTAGAAATGTTAGAAATGTTTAAAGATAAAATATACACAATTTTTTTTACCAATCACACAAATATCAATTGGAACTTGTCATAATTCCTGAAGAACATGGACTTGAAATTCTGAAGATTGGTAGATTTTGGCTTCCTGTCTTTGCAACATTATTTTCATAGATGATCTAGCATTAATGATATATTGATTTATACGAAATTTCCCTACTTTCCTTCAAAACATAAATTTGCATTTTGTACAAGCTGAAAAATGAATCAAAAGAACAATTAGGGCATTTGAAATATTTAAAGAACGCCTACAATAAAATCTAATGGCTTTTATAAATATTGACTTTGTTGACAATTAAAAAAATATGTAAATCTTTCTCGTCAAAACTACTGGAAGCTGTTATCAGCAACATGCAAAGCAGGTTAATGTACAGTGATCGATTAAAATCTGTAAATAAAGCAGAAAACAATGATAATGCAATTCAGGAAATAGTGAACATACTAGACACAGATACACAGATACATGGAATATTGAAGAAGTTGTAAACCCCTCTTTCATTATAAAATCAACATCAATGATTTTCTATGTGACTATGTAGAAAATGTTCTAAACAATCAACAACAACCATGAGATTCCAAGTATAGTACAAATGGCAAAAAATATTCTAACTACCGTTGATGTTAGTTCTGCAGCGGCAGAAAAAGGATTTTCGACAATGAACAATATACAGTATATTCACATAAAAAAGGGGGTCTTATAGTTCAGAATGTTGCTAATTTGATGACAATTAATTTGATTGGCCTTCCATTGGACTCCTGGTACCCCACTCATTCTGTTCAAACATGGCTAAGAATAAACCACATAGCAGATGAAACAGTTTGAAAAAAGTGACAAAATGAACAGCATGATGATAATCAGTTAGCAATTTGGAAGTATTTAAAGGGATACTGTAGTGCCAGAAATACAAAGATGTATTCCTGGCAGTACCGATAAAAGCACATTGAATCTCACAACATTATGGTAAACAATTTATTGGGTTAATACTTATGGGTATAGAGAGAGCACTCTGTGTATCGGGGGGTGTAATTTGGGTGGAATGCGTTACTTTTTTTTATTAATTTGTTTACAAAAAAAATACCACCCCTTACTGCAGTTACTTTGCAGGGAGGGTGTTCATTCAAATCCCTGGTGGACATATCTGGTGTGCAGCTCCTCTGGGGTGCAGACCAGGAGTAACCTAGTGAGAGCCCCAGCACTGAAGTTAATGTCAGAGTGTTGCCATAGTAACCTGTAGCAAAGCTCTGATTGGCTAGAGCTTGGGACACAGCAGTTGCTCATGTTCTGCACCCAGAACATGAAATACCTGTCCAGTGGTGACAGGTATTTTCCGAGAGCCAATCACAGTCCTCGATTCAGCAACTGACGTCTGGCCTCACCACATCTCTTTAAGTGGCTTGCTGATTGGCTGTCAAATCCCATCCTGCACGGTGATTGGTCAGTGTGCCCACTCTGTGGTCCTGTGACAGTTTAGTTGCAATCTGTAATGGATGCTGAGGGAGTATTTTTGATTGTTAGCAGTAAACAAGGTCTGGGGCACTAAGGATGTATACTGCGAGGATGTATACTGCGAGGATGATACATCTGGCTCTGGTTTTCTTTGTAGGTAAAGTCAAATGGACCTGGTATCCACAGGGCATCCGCTAAAGCTGAATTGTTGGACATTTTGAGTGGATTTCAAATGTCAGACCAAAATAGCTGAACTGGAAAAAATCTCCACGTCTCCTGTGCTTTCAGTTCAGCTATTTTGGCCTTAAATATACAATTCACTCTGAATTCCTGACAATTTTTCACTTTAGTCAGTCACTCTTGATTTTGAAAATGTTTCCTCTTGATTTTTTGCTATTCTTAGCAGCAATAATAATAATAATAAAAATAAAAATACCAGCGCTCATTGTGACAATACGGACAACAACGTATCAGGAGTGGCCAAAGGCTGATACCCAGTCAGACAGGCCATTCGGCAGAAATGTTTTAAATAAAAATAATGACACTATTTGCACACATACACTACAGCCACTATGCACACACTACACACTATGCATCCTCTATTCAGCAACACTGCATCCAATAGACACTGGTTCCCTATACCCAAACACTCTCCATCCCCTTCAAACACACACACACTAATTTCCCTGTACACACACAAAATACATATCCTATACACAAACACTGCATCCAAAAGACACTCTCCATCCCCTTCAAACACACACACACTACTTTCCCTGTACACACACAAAATACATATACTATACACAAACACTGCATCCAAAAGACACTCTCCGTCCCCTTCAAACACACACATACTACTTCCCCTGTACACACACAAAATACATATCCTATACACAAACACTGCATTCAAAAGACACTCTCCATCCCCTTCAAACACACACATACTATTTCCCCTGTACACACACAAAATACATATCCTATACACAAACACTGCATCCAAAAGACACTCTCCATCCCCTTCAAACACACACATACTACTTCCCCTGTACACACACAAAATACATATCCTATACACAAACACTGCATCCAAAAGACACTCTCCATCCCCTTCAAACACACACATACTACTTCCCCTGTACACACACAAAATACATATACTATACAGAAACACTGCATCCAAAAGACACTCTCCATCCCCTTCAAACACACACACACACACTACTTTCCCTGTACACACACAAAATACATATACTATACACAAACACTGCATCCAAAAGACACTCTCCGTCCCCTTCAAACACACACATACTACTTCCCCTGTACACACACAAAATACATATCCTATACACAAACACTGCATTCAAAAGACACTCTCCATCCCCTTCAAACACACACATACTACTTCCCCTGTACACACACAAAATACATATCCTATACACAAACACTGCATCCAAAAGACACTCTCCGTCCCCTTCAAACACACACATATTACTTCCTCTGTACACACACAAAATACATATCCTACACACAAACACTGCATCCAAAAGACACTCTCCATCCCCCTCAAATACACACATACTACTTCCCCTGTACACACACAAAATACATATCCTACACAAGAACACTGCATCCAAAAGACACTCTCCATCCCCCTCAAATACACACATACTACTTCCCTTGTACACACACAAAATACATATACTATACAGAAACAATGCATCCAAAGGACACTCTCCATCCCCTTCAAACACACACACATATTACTTCCCCTGTACACACACAAAATACATATCCTATACACAAACACTGCATCCAAAAGACACTCTCCATCCCCTTCAAACACACACTACTTCCCCTGTACACACACAAAATACATATCCTATACACAAACACAGCATCCCTCACACACACCCTGTATCCCCTACACACACAGAATCACTACATACACACACATATGCACTTTGTATAAACACACATTGGCTACATCCCTATACACACACTCGCTACATTACCTATAAACACGCACGCTATATCCCCTATACACACTACATCCTCTATACACACACTACATCCCCTATACACATATATCCCCTTTTAAAAGAGGGGGCAAGAAGACTGACTGAAATTCTTACCAAAGGCCATTGCCATGTGTTGAGATAACAGTGCTTTTCATTTTATCTCATCCTCCTCAATTTTGCCTCTACTTAATCTCCCACATATCCTTACACAACCTCTTCACAATCATCCCCACCTTGTGTTTCTGTCCTTATTATCCCCAAGGGAAGTCCTTGTATCTCTTCTTATCACCCCTGCCTTTTGTCTTTTCCAATTACTCCTTTTTCCCATGCCAATGCTATTTTCACATGCCCAAACTTACCTGGAAGTCATCTGATTTCTGTGCCAGGCTGCCTGCTTCCGCACGCGGCACTGCATGTGTGAAGAGAGCATAGGACCTGAGTTTCTGTTTAGACTCCACCTCTCATCCTTCAGCCTTCACAGACAGCGCTTAGCCATAAAATTATAAGATCTGTCATTAGGTTTCACATAACAGGGGCCTGATGCTGAAATGTTTCCATTGGCTGACTGTGTTGATGCAATTTCCTTTGACGACAGGTTGTCGCAACACGTAATTTTAAATGTTAGGGATCGCAGGTCAATGGTCATGCACTCCTGCATTATACACACACTAACTCCCCCAGCTACACATAATACACCATGGTTGCAACAGAAACAGACCTATTTAAACAAAACACCACAAACAACCCCCTCTAAACACACACAATTTCACAAGCAGTCTCCAGATGCATGCAAAATACTCTCTCCTGGCATCTTCTTGTATCCCACGTATGTAGACACCAGCAAACTGAGTACAACCATGTCAATTTACATGCACTGCACAAAACAATTACAGGGTCGGGGTTCTGTGCATGGGATGCCCTTAGAGCAATTTGAACTAACATGCACACTTTGACCGAGGGTGTGGTTGTCATTCCTAATGACACCACATGCCACCTCTCTGGCCCCAAACCTCCAATGGGGCTTCTATGATTTTAAAGGAACACTATAGGGCCAGGAACACAAACATTCCTGACCCTATAGTGTTAAAACCACCATCTAGCCCCTCTGCCCCCGTAAATATAGCAAAATCTTACTTTTATTCCAGGCTGCTGCTGCTGGCTCTGACCCTGATCTGCCTGCTTGGTTGACATCATCGGAAGTGATTCTCTCAACCAATCCTAATGCTTTCCCATATGAAAGCATTGGATTGTCTGAGCTTGTCAAGGAAGCAGATCAGGGGCATAGTAAGCACAAGACAAACACAGCCCGGCAAATCAGCATCTCCTCATAGAGATGCATTGAATCAATCAGGAAAGTTCAATGCCTCCATGCAGAGGGTAGAGACACTAAATGGCAGTGCTGCACAGTGTGCAACACTGCCCCAGGAAGCACCTCTAGCAGCCATCTGAGGAGTGGCCAGTGGAGGTATCCCTAGCCTGTAATGTAAACACTGCATTTTCTCAGTGTTAACAGCAAAAAGCCTGAAGGCAATGATTATACTAATTTTACTCACTGTTTGCGCACCTACACTTTTTTTGGTTTAATGATTATACTCACAAGAACAAATACAATACAGCTGTAATTGTTCTGGTGACTATAGTTTTCCTTTAAATACCCATTTTGTTCCTTTTACTATTCTACAACTAATCTCTTAACTCTCTTGAATCCTAATCCCCCCTCCTCTCTAATTCTTATCTTGTTTTTTCTTCTCTTTTTATCTCGTTTAAATATCATACTTGATTTTTTTGTTCTAAGTATTTCAGTATTTAAGTTATGGAAATGAACTTTTGTATACTGCATAGTTATTTAAATATTTATAAAACATGACAAAACATCTATTTTCAGTGTACAGTCACAAGCTTAGGCATACTGTAAGATGTATTGTATCTGTATTAAACATAATCGTTAATCATTTTTTGTTCTTTTGCAGTCTGTGTCAAAACCGCTGGAAAAGATCCCCATCCTCATACAGAACACTTTCTTTATGGGAAAGTAAACCAAAAAGGTACACTTTTCTTAATACTTTAGTTGGTTAATGTTTTTTTAAATAAATACTATTTTTTAAATAAAATAATATAAATATAATATAAATTATAAATAGTAGAGCAGAATGTGGTATATCCTAAATGGGCTTCAAGAAAAAAAGCTTAGCCTTTTACTAAATTCAGTATTGTTAATACTTTAGATGCGGAGAAGGTGTTCGATAGGATTCATTGGGATTACCTTGGGGAAGTACTATCACGTTTCAGTTTGCGTGATCCTTTCATCAAGGCTCTGTTTGAATTATATTGCAGGCCTATGGCTAGAGTTTTGGCGGTTGGATTCATGTCTGAAGAATTTGAATTGTCTAACAGCACGAGACAGGGATGTCCATTGTCGCCACTTTTATTTGTGTTGGTAATGGAACCTCTGGCAGAAATGATACGCCAATTAGTTAACATTGAGGGAATTTCTGTATGAGGATAAAGAACATAACATTGGTTTATTTGCAGATGACATCATACTTACTTAAAAAAAACTGTTGACCTCATTATGTCTATTCTGCAAGAATTTGGCAATATATCCTATTACAAATTAAATACGACAAAAACTCAAGCTCTTCAGTTTTTTTTATACCGTGGTTTCGATTTGGATACCATTAAAAAAAATTTATGATTTTGAGTGGAGGGACTCCTATATTTCTTATCTGGGCATCAATCTGTGCAATAATTTGTCCACGATACATAGATGTAATTTAGAAAAGGTCTGGTCCGAACTTAGGGAAGACATTGAGAATTGGTGTGGTCTCGAAATCTCTTGGTTAGGTAGGATTAATTCAGTCAGAATGACCCTATTTCCAAAAATTTTATATACTTAAAACAATTCCCCTCTCTATACCTTCACCCTTTTTCAGAAAAGTCCACTCTGCCCTTGTTTCATTTATTTGGAACAAAAAAACCTAGTAGGATTAAATTATCTATTTTACAAAAAAACAGAGTAGGGGGAGGTATGTGTTTGCTTTACCCGAATTGGATGTAGATTACTGTGCCTCCCTTTCAATTGTCCATATAAATGATCTATTTACTTCCAATGGTCTAAATGTGATTTAAGTTAACTTGATGCCCCAACACATGAGAGACTTGTCACAACAATTAGAGAACATTTTGCTCTTTCCGATCAGGTTCCGAATGTGTTGAAATTGAATATGACAAAATTAGAAAACATCCATTTATTAGATCCTGGTTGGACACAAAGCATCTCCTTGTGTTACAATATTTTTGCAGGTGACATGTATGATAAATTGAACTACATGTTGAGGTGGGAGAGTGAGCTAGGTGGGATATACACAGTAGAGGAGTGGAATACATTTTTATTATTGTTAAAAAGTATCACTCTATGTACAAACCATTTGGAATCCCATTAAAAATTAATTTATAGATGGTACCTAACTAGTGATGTCCCAAACGGTTCGCCACGGACGGCGAACATATGCAGGAAACTTTGACCCTGTACCTCACAGTCAGCAGACACATTCCAGCCAATCAGCAGCAGACCCTCCCTCCCAGACCTTCCCACCTCCTGGACAGCTCACTAAGAATGCAGCTTCACAATGAATGTAAAATGGATGCTGTCCAGTAGGTGGGAGGGTTTGGGAGGGAGGGTCTGCTGCTGACTGGCTGGAATGTGTCTGCTGACTGTGAGGTACAGGGTCAAAGTTTACCGCATATGTTCACCGTCCGTGGCGAACCGTTCGGCGAACCGTTCGGGACATCACTATACCTAACCCCTTCCAAACTTTTTAACAAGCACCTTAGTGAAAATAATAATGTTGGAGAGACTGCGGTCAATTTGGTATATTATTCCAATTAATTAATTAATCACATATTAGAATTCGATGTAATATTATCCACGTGTCTTTGACTCTTTAAGAAAATTCCATCTAACCTGCCTAGATACAAAAAAATTATACGAGGCCATCTTCTCATATCAGCTAATTCCATCATCTCTCGTAATTGGAAGTCACCCACTGTACAAACTGTGGGTGAGGTCTTATCACTAATTTTTGAAAGTAAAAGGTGTGAATTGGCTTTTTGTGATCCATCTACTTTCAGATCTATATTTCAGAATGAATGGTCAATGTGGGATGTTGATGTGAAAGATAAATTCGGACTTTAACCATGTTCCCACCTGACTGAAAACATATTCTGCTTCCTGATTTTTTTTTTTGTGTTGTCATTATTACTTGACACTTTATTTTATTTATGTATATAGTTTACATATTTCATATACAAATATTTATTTAATATTTAGAATATTTATGTGTATTTTATTTGATTGCTTGTTTAGTTTTGACAATGGTTCATAAGTCATTATATATATGCCAATGTTGTATGACATATTTATAATTTTTAAACATTAATAAAAAATATTTGACCGAAAATAAAGTAAAGCCCTTGAAAATACAAGAAATCAAAAGAAATTGTCTTTTTTTTTTTTTGTAGAAATTAGTTACAGAAAATGATTTACTCCAGGTTACATAATCAAGGATCTTTTGCAAGCGTTTGCAAAGGAAACGGGGAGACATGGACAAAACATAGATTGTGGCGTGGATAAACCACTTAATGTCAGAACAATTGGAAAAACTGCTCAATATAAAAAGCCTAAAGGAAATAGATTATATTTATGAATGAGACAGGCTAATTTATGATCCTCTATATAAAGTTATAAGACACTCTAATCAATAGCTGCTTTTGTGAAATAGAATGATTACATTTTCACTTGCAGCTAAGGTGACAATGATGATCACTATTGCTAATGTATATGTAGCTCCAACGTATTCATCAGTGCTGTTTAATTGATTTACAAACAATGAAAGAAATATATTCTGACAGGTGTGTGACTTGGCTTTGGACAGGAATGGACGCACATTTCTAAGTGCTCCACCCCAAGACTTTTTTACAGCGTAAAAATCTTGGCTTTATTACTAATTTCCCAACCCTTATTTAACTATGTCCAATAAACTAGAATTGGCAAGGCATAATTTTTTCTCACGACCCAATCAGCCTCTTGTAAATCTATTGGTTTGCCAGAACACTCACAAGATGGCATAGATATCCTCTGCAGCGTGACCTCACCACTACCGCTTGAACAAATTTCCAGGCACAGAGATGATGATGACCCAATTCACATGCATGAGTTGTGACGTTTTTGAAGTGGTTACTGGCACTTTCACAACTAAATCCCAAATGATGCTAACAGAGGTAACCAAAGTAGTCCAAGATATTGGACGTTGTATTCACCATCTTCAGACGCAGATGAATACATTTTATGACACACATAACTGATAGCATTCAGTGGCTTGAAGCAGGGCCAGTGCAAGGATTTTTGTTAAAGGGATTCTTCAGTGCCAGGAAAACATTAGTTTTCCTGGCCCTGCAGGACCCAGTTGTGCCCCTCTCTCTCCCACCCCCTATCTCAAGTTGCTGAAGGGGTTACAAACCCCTTCAGTGACTTACCGGAGTCCAGCGCCTACTCTCCGCCTACTCTCCTCCCCCGCCGACGTCAGCTGGCGGGGGAGACCTAATGCGCATGTGCGGCAATGGCCGTGCCCACGAATTAGACCTCCTCATAGGAAAGCATCATTCAATGCTTTCCTATGGGAATTTCGGCGATGCTGGAGGTCCTCACATAGTGTGAGGTCCTCACATAGCGTGAGGATGTCCAGCGTCGCTTAAAACACTTTTTGTGTTCTAAGAACATGGAGGTCCCTCTAGTGGCTGTCTGATAGAGTTTATAAAAACTGCAATAATTACACTTGCAGGGTTAAGGGTAGTGGGAGTTGGCACCCAGACCACTCCAATGGGCAGAAGTGGTGTGGGTGCCTGGAGTATCCCTTTAATACAGCTGAATACGCATTTTGCCACTCTATAATTTGTGTCTATTAAACCCTCTGTTTGCTGATCATTCCAATCCTTTTGCCCGTTTTGTGGATCTTGCTTTTTTGCTTTTTTTCTGCCTTTTTTCCTTTTTTACTATATTTTTCTGGACATTTTATTTTCATACATTTTTTAGATCCACAACCTATGTATATAGATATATAGTTCATGAAATTCAGCACAGGGAGGTTTTTTGTGTGTATATATGTAAATAATCGATGTATATATATGATTGGAATGAACTTCACTAAGGTTTACTTGATTAACCTATGAATTACTATTATAATAAATATTCTTGCAATTCAATACAGTTTAGATTTCACAAGAATTATCTTTTTTGAGTGCGGTATTCATATTTGTTTTTGGATTTAGATTAGGAGGTTGTCGTGGGGTTAAACCTCGAATACCTGCACCTTGCATAATTGAGTGCCAACACTTATTTTGTTTTTTGTATATATATATATATATATATATATATATATATATTTTTTTTTTTTTTTTTTTTTTTATTGATACATTTCTTCTTCTTCTAATTCAAAATATTAGTTCTTTTAGGGTAATTAAATTATACAGTAAAGCATACTCACACACAGACAATCTTACTGATGCACACAAATAGGCTCATTGACAGACAATGACACACACAGACAAGGTTACTGGCACACATACAACTTTAGTACAGACAAACTCTGATACACACACACAAGTTTACTATAGACAAGCTCACTGTCACACACACACGCTCACTACAGACAAGCTCACTGATGCGCACACACTCTCCCTACAGACAAGCCCATTGACACACACGCTTCCTACAGAAGAGCTCACTAACACACAGATTCACTACAGACAAGCTCACTGACACACACATGCTCACTACAGACAAGCTCACTGACACACATATGGTCACTACAGACAAGCTCACGATCACACTCATGTTTACTACAGACAAGCTCACTGTACACACATGCTCACCACAGACAGGCTCCGACACACCCATGCTCCTTACAGACAAGCTCACTAACACACACACACACACATATGATCCCTACAGACAAGCTCACTGACACACATACAAGCTCACTCACTAGCAGGCACACACACAAACTCACTAGCAGGCGCACACACACACACACACACACACACACACAGAGGCTCCCTCACTAGCAGATGCACGCACACACACACACAGAGGCAGACAGTCACTGACACCCAGGCAGACAGCCACACACACACACACACAGAGGCAGACAGTCACTGACACCGAGGCAAACACCCACACATACAAAGACAGGCAGACAGCCACACACACATACACAGGCAGACAGCCACACACACATACACAGGCAGACAGCCACGCACTCACACAGGCAGACAGTCACGCACACACAGGCAGACAGTCACACAGTCACACACTCACAGACAGTCACACACTCACAGACAGTCACACACTCACAGACAGTCACACTCTCACAGACAGTCACACTCTCACAGACAGTCACACACTCACACAGGCAGTCACACAGTCACACAGGCAGTCACACAGTCACACTCTCACACAGACAGTCACACACTCAAACACAGTCACACACTCACACAGACAGTCACACACAGACAGTCACACACTCACACAGACAGTCACACACAGAGTCACACACAGACAGTTACACACTTACAGTCACAGACAGTCACACACACACAGTCACACACAGACAGTCACAGACAGTCACACACAGACAGTCACAGACAGTCACATACAGACAGTCACAGACAGTCACACACAGACAGTCACACACTCACACAGACTGTCACACACTCACAGGCAGTCACACACAGACAGTCACACACTGACCTGCTTCTTACCTCCTGCTTGGAGCTCCTGGAGGCTTGTTGTTGGGGAAGCAGGGACTCCTTCCTGCTTCCCATGCTGCAGTCAGCCAGGCCCCCGCCGCACAGTAAGCCCTGCCGCATGCTAAGCCCCGCCCGCTAGCTCCGCCCCGTCACACGTAAGCTCCGCCCCGCCACAATTTTTATTTTATTTTTTATGATCCCGGCCGGCCATGTGTGAGCTGTGCCAGCCGCCTGGCTCCCCCTGCTCCCATGGGGCTCTGTGCGGCCGCACACTTTGCACATGGCCGGCCGGGATCACAGGAGCTTCAGCCCAATGATTAGGGCTGTCAGACCGGCCCCAGGTGCCGCGGCCCACCGGAAATTTCCCGGTATCCCAGTGGGCCAGTCCGGCCCTGGCCTAAAATGGCCGACTTCTCAGACGACACTGAGATCTCAGATTACTTTTCACTGGGAACGGCAGAAGGACGCACAATGGAGCGGAGGGCTCCCAATCCTACCGCCTCTCACCCAGACTCGGCCCCGGTGACGACGGCGATCATAAAAGAGCTGCTCGCGGATCTCCGACATACCATCCAGGCCAACATGCCCAGCTCCGACAAGAACTACACGGCCTAAGAAGCTGCATGGGGGCTTTAGAAAGCGACATGCACCAAAACACCCAGCACATGGCCCAACTTCAAAAGGCAGTGCAAGAGCTGCAGATCCAACAGGCAAAAACAGATCAGAGGTTTGCAGTGCTTGAGGATCAAGGGCGCAGACTGAACCTCAAGCATAGGCGTGCGCACGCCCGCCGGGTGACACCACTGGACCCCAGGGAATCCCCTCAGCACTCCCAAAGGTAGGGAGGCTGGGGGGATGAAATAAAAAAAAAAAAAAAGTGTTAGTGTGTGTGTGTCAGGAACCAGGAACCAGACAGAGACAGATCTAGATGCAAAAACACCTTTATTTAATAAATAACAAAGAAATAACCAAAAGCAAAGTCCAGGAGGAAAGCAGGGGTCAGTCACCAGAGCGGGTAGTCAGACGAGCCAGGATCAGGAGAACGGAGAGCAGCGGAGTCAGGAACAAGGCCAGAGTCAGGAACCAGGAGCAAACAGGAAACACAGGAACAAGGAGACTTCTGGGGAACAGGAAACCACGCAAGGGCAAGGAGGTTCTGGGATTTGCTGCTTAAATAGGCTGAACTGATTAGCAGCAGGGTTGATTACTATTCTCAGGTGAGTAACCGTGGCAACATGCTGAAGGAGCTGATCGTTAATTACAGCTGAAACCTCAGACACTGAAAAAGGAAGGGTGGCTGTTTAAAACAGCAAAGAAACCCTGACAGTACCTCCCCCTCAACGACTCCCCCCATCTCTGCTGGTGGGTCCGGGCTTCATGGGGAAGCGAGCGTGATAGGAACGAAGGAGGGATGGTGCATGGACATCAGAGGCTGGAACCCAGGAGCGTTCCTCTGGACCGTACCCTTTCCAGTGCACCAAGTATTGGATCTGTCCTCTGAAGACTCGTGAGTCAATGATGCTGCGTATTTCATATTCCTCATGATTGTCAACCGGAACAGGACGTGGACGTGGTACTGAGGTGGTGTAACGATTACATACCAATGGTTTCAAGAGGGAAACATGGAATACATTAGAGATGCGCATGTTAGCAGGAAGGTCAAGTGCGTAAGCTACAGGGTTAACCCTTCGAAGTATACGAAATGGCCCAACGTATCGGGGTGCCAGTTTTTGTGAGGGAACATGGAGCCGTAGGTTGCGAGAAGACAGCCAGACCTTCTCTCCGACTTGATAGGTAGGTGCAGGAAGGCGTCTGCGGTCGGCCTGGTGTTTGTAGTTCTGCATTGCGCGTTGCAAAGAGTACTGAACCTGCACCCAAGTGGAACGGAGTTCCCTGAGATGTTCCTCCAATGCCGGTATCCCCTGTGGCATGAACGTATCAGGCAATATGGACGGTTGAAAGCCATAGTTCGCCAAGAACGGGGATAGCCGGGAAGAGGCATTAATCGCACTATTGTGGGCAAACTCCGCCCAGGGTAGCAGATCAGACCAGTTGTTCTGGTGGTCAGAAATGTAGCAACGCAGAAACTGTTCCAGTGTTTGGTTAGCTCGTTCCGCGGCACCATTGGATTGCGGGTGGTAGGCAGAGGAGAAGGAAAGCTGATTTCCCATTTGTGTACAAAAAGCTCTCCAAAATCTGGACACAAACTGGCTACCCCTATCTGAGATTATCACTTTGGGTAACCCATGCAAACGAAAGACCTCCCGAGCAAAAATTGTTGCAAGTTCCTGAGAAGTTGGTAGTTTTTTCAAGGGAATGCAATGCGACATCTTTGAGAATCGATCAACAACCATGAGAACGACTGTATTGCCACGGGAGACCGGAAGATCTACGATAAAATCCATGGACAAGTGGGTCCAGGGTCGTTCACCATTAGGTATGGTTTGCAGGAGACCCACTGGAGGGTGTCGTGGGGTTTTATTTTGAGCACATACAGGACAGGCAGCTACAAAAGCAGTGACATCCGAACGGAGACTAGGCCACCAAAATTGCCGAGAGACGGACCAGATTAATTGGTTTTTGCCTGGATGTCCAGCTGCTTTGGGGTTGTGATAAGTACTTAATAATTTAGTACGGAGATGAATAGGTACAAAACAACGGCCATTAGGTTTCTCTGGAGGAGCATTACTTTGTGCAGCCAGAATCTCCTCGCCTAGGTGTGAGGTGAGGCTAGTACGGATGGTGGCCAGTATATGGTCCGGAGGAATCACAGGAGTAGGGGTTATCTCCTCTCTAGATGGAGGGGAGAACTGTCGAGACAAGGCATCAGCCTGAATGTTTTTAGTACCGGGCAAGTAAGAAACCACATAATTGAATCTTGATAGGAAGAGAGCCCATCTAGCTTGCCTGGGGGAAAGTCGCTTAGCTTCGGAAAGATATGTCAGATTCTTGTGGTCTGTGAGGATGAGAATTGGCACTGAAGTACCCTCAAGAAGGTGCCTCCATTCTTTGAGAGCTAATATTATGGCTAGAAGTTCTCTATCACCAATCTGGTAATTGCATTCCGCCGGGTTTAATTTCTTCGAGAAATACCCGCACGGATGCCTGGAGCTCTCTGGGTTAGGACGTTGAGACAGGAGGGCGCCTACTCCTGTCTCAGACGCATCGACTTCAAGAATGAATGGTAAGGCAGGGTTAGGGTGTGCCAGTATAGGAGCAGCAGCAAAGGCGACTTTGAGAGACTCAAAGGCAGAAATGGCTTCCTGTGACCAATGCTGTGGATCAGCATCTCTCCTGGTCATATCCGTGAGTGGTTTAACCAAGGAGGAAAAGTTGCGTATGAACTTCCGATAATAATTGGCGAAGCCAAGAAAACGCTGTATAGAGCGAAGACCCGTAGGTCGAGGCCATTTTAGTACAGCAGAAAGTTTTTCTGGGTCCATAGAGAATCCAGCATCAGAGATAACATAGCCCAAGAATGTGACCTGTTTGCAATTGAACTCACATTTCTCCAATTTACAGAACAGATTATTTTCTCTAAGTCTCTGTAGAACACTAGAAACGTCTGCGTGGTGGTTCTCGAGAGATGTGGAATGGATAAGAATATCATCAAGATAAACCACCACACATTGCTGCAGCATATCTCGCAGGACGTCATTTATAAATTCCTGGAAAACCGCCGGAGCGTTGCAAAGACCAAAGGGCATTACTAGGTATTCGTAATGCCCGCTCCTGGTGTTAAATGCGGTTTTCCATTCGTGGCCCTCTTTTATCCGGACGAGATTATATGCCCCTCTCAGATCAAGTTTAGTGAAGACCGTTACTCCCTTGAGGCGGTCAAATAACTCTGTGATCAATGGAATGGGGTAGGCATTCTTAATAGTAATGCGATTGAGACCCCTATAGTCAATACAGGGTCTCAACTCACCACTCTTCTTTTTCACAAAGAAAAAGCCGGCCCGGCAGGAGAAGATGACTTCCGAATGAATCCCTTTGACAATGCATCAGTAACATACTCCTCCATGGCTCGATTCTCTGCTACAGACAGCGGGTAAACCCGTCCACGGGGAGGATTGGCACCAGGTTGGAGTTCGATACCACAGTCATACGGACGGTGTGGTGGCAGAACGCTAGCTTGACCTTTGTCAAATACATCTTGGAATTCTTGGTACTCAGCGGGTAAGGAAGAGGCCGAAACTGTGCCCAAAACTTTGACCGGTTTCCGGAGACAGGAAAATGTGCATTGCTGGGACCAAGATAATATCTCAGATTTGCGCCAATCAATTGTGGGGTTATGCTTCTGTAGCCAAGGGTATCCCAAAACAACCTGGTAGTATGGAGAGGAAATGACCTGGAATTGGATCATCTCATGATGTAGAGCCCCTACAGCCAGAGATATGGGCACGGTTTCCTGGGTCACGAGGGTTGGCTGTATAGGTCGGCCATCGATGGCTTCGAAAGCTAGTGGGGAGTTGCGAGGCTGTAAGGGTATAGAGTGCTCTGATGCTAATGCACAATGTATAAACAAGCCTGCGGCCCCAGAATCAAGAAATGCCCGGGTTTTAATGGACGACTCCGGCCAGGAGAGGATAATAGGCACCAAGGGTTTGTCCTTATTTATCTCTGGGTCTGCAGAAAGACCCCCCAAGATCTGCCCCTGACAGTATCTTGGGTGCGGGCCCTTTACCGGACGAATCGGGCAAAACTTTAATATGTGACCGTGGTGTCCGCAGTATAGGCACAGGCCCTCCCTCCTCCTAAAGGCTCTCTCCTCGACAGAGAGGCGTGAGAAGCCTAACCGCCTCGGCTCCACACCGACAGAGGATTTAGGACCAGGAGGCATGGGAGGTGAGGGAGGTTTGGGTGGGCAGGAAAAGCTCGGTGCCAAACGTACTGGAGGCCTCCGCAGGCGCTCCCTGGATGAGGATCTCTCTCGGAGTCTGATGTCAATGAGGGTGACAAATGATATCAGTTCCTCGAGATCTTTAGGTAATTCTCTGCCTGCAATCTCATTTTTCATTACATCGGATAGCCCCTGTGCAAAGGCAGCCACAAGAATCTCGTTATTCCAGCCACCCTCTGCTGCCATGGTACGGAATTCACTGGCATACTCAACAATAGTTTTCGTGCCCTGAGTATTAGACATGAGTTGTTTGGCAGTAGGGGTGGAGCGAGCTGGAATATCAAAAACCCTTTTAAAGGACGCAACAAATTCAGGGTAATTGTAAATGATGGGCCTCTCTGCCTCCCAGAGAGGTTTTGCCCAAGCTAGGGCTTTTTCAGACAGCAAAGAAATCATGAACTGGACTTTGTCGCTGTCTGTAGGAAATGCCTGGGGCAGCATTTCAAGGTATCCTTTAACCTGATTTATAAATTCTTTGCACTGAGCTGGGTTGCCCCCAAAATACTGAGGGAGCGGGACAGACTCAGTCATTCCTCTAGCCGCAACAGGTTCGGAGGCTACAACCGGTGCTAGAACAGGAAGTGAGGCAGAGGCGGCCGCAATCGCAGGCTGGCTGGGTTTTGGATTCAGATTGGCATACTGGTCCAAATGGTGGTTCTGCTGGTCCCACCGGGTAAATAGGTTAGGTATAGGTGTATTGCCTGTACCATCTGTATTCATGGCCCTTGCGTAATGTCAGGAACCAGGAACCAGACAGAGACGGATCTAGATGCAAAAACACCTTTATTTAATAAATAACAAAGAAATAACCAAAAGCAAAGTCCAGGAGGAAAGCAGGGGTCAGTCACCAGAGCGGGTAGTCAGACGAGCCAGGATCAGGAGAACGGAGAGCAGCGGAGTCAGGAACAAGGCCAGAGTCAGGAACCAGGAGCAAACAGGAAACACAGGAACAAGGAGACTTCTGGGGAACAGGAAACCACGCAAGGGCAAGGAGGTTCTGGGATTTGCTGCTTAAATAGGCTGAACTGATTAGCAGCAGGGTTGATTACTATTCTCAGGTGAGTAACCGTGGCAACATGCTGAAGGAGCTGATCGTTAATTACAGCTGAAACCTCAGACACTGAAAAAGGAAGGGTGGCTGTTTAAAACAGCAAAGAAACCCTGACAGTGTGCTAGTGTTAGAATGTGTGTGTGTGTTAGAGTGTGTGTGTGTGTGTGTGTGTTAGTGTTAGTGTGTTAGAGTGTGTGTTAGAGTGTGTGTATGTTAGAGTGTGTGTATGTTAGAGTGTGTGTATGTTAGAGTGTGTGTGTGTTAGAGTGTGTGTATGTTAGAGTGTGTGTATGTTAGAGTGTGTGTATGTTAGTGTGTGTGTGTTAGTATGTGTGTGTTAGAGTGTGTGTGTGTGTGTTAGAGTGTGTGTGTTAGTGTTAGTGTGTGTCAGTGTGTGTGTGTGTTAGTGTGTGTTTGTCAGGATCGTGACAGGGATCCAATACGCAGAGTGCGGACAGGAGGAGGTACGTATACCGGACCTTAGAATGGCCGGACTAACGTATAGACGAAACAAGAATGGTCAAAAGTAAGCCGAGGTCGAGGGAGCCGGAGGACAGGTAAGCGAGGAACAAGCCGAGTCAAAGGAGAGGAGAGAACAGCAGGACAAGGTACAAGCAAGGTCAAAACCGAAAACACAAAGAGAGAGAACGCGCTGAGTGACTAGCAAGCTAGAACCACGACAGGGCAATGAGCAGTAGAAAAAGTTTCCCTTAAATACCCTGTACCCTTAATTGAGACCACGCCCCCAAAAGGTCCGGGATTGCGGTTCCCAGCGCTTCACGAAAATGATGACGTCATGACGTCGACGCTAGCCGTCGCGTCATAAAAGGGGGAGGAGCTAGCGCGACCGCGCGAAAACGGCCGGAAAATGCCGAAATGCCTGGGGAGGAAGCCCCCACGAAGAGAGACCGACCTCCTCAGATGCCTAATTTACAGGTACCCTGACAGTACCCCCCCCTTTTAGAAACGCCCACCGGGCGGATGGGACCGGGCTTAGAAGGAAACCGAACGTGGAAGGCTCGAAGAAGACGAGGAGCATGCACGTCTTCACAAGGAACCCAAGATCTCTCTTCTGGGCCATAACCCTTCCAGTCTATGAGGTATTGTAACTTCCCCCTGGAAATACGAGAATCAAGAATGGACTTAACAATATATTCTTCTTGACCATCAACTCGAACCGAAGATGGAGGAGCAGGGTGGGAAGAAAACCTGTTACAAACAAGAGGTTTCAATAAAGACACATGAAAAGATTTAGGAATACGTAGAGTAGGAGGTAGGTCCAGCAAATAAGAAACCGGGTTGATCTTCCTCAACACCCTGTAAGGACCTATGTAACGAGGAGCAAACCTCATTGAAGGGACCTTCAAGCGAATGTGTCTGGTACTCAACCAGACCCTATCACCCGGGGAAAAGACAGGAGTGGGCCGTCTACGCCTATCAGCATGCCTCTCAAACACCGCGGAACTATGAGTAAGAATTTGTCGAGTCTGATCCCACAACTTTCTCAGGTTGGCAATATGAACATCAACCGACGGTAAACCATGAGAAGGTGACACCGACGGAAGAATAGTAGGGTTAAAGCCATAATTCAAGAAAAAGGGGCTATTACGAGTGGAACCACAAACAAGGTTGTTGTGAGCAAACTCCGCCCAAGGAATCAGACCGACCCAATCGTCCTGGTGTTCAGAAATAAAACAACGTAGATATTGCTCAATTTTCTGGTTAGTGCGTTCGGCTGCCCCGTTAGATTGAGGATGATAGGCTGAAGAAAAATTCAGCTTGATGCCCAACTGGGAACAGAAGGATCTCCAAAAACGGGAAATGAACTGGGACCCCCGGTCAGACACAATCTCATTGGGAATCCCATGTAAGCGAAAAATCTCCTTAGCAAAAATCACGGCCAATTCGGGTGAGGAAGGAAGTTTATGCAAGGGGATGAAATGAGCCATTTTGGTAAACCTGTCAACAACCGTGAGGATAACGGTGTGTCTATTGGAAACCGGCAAATCAACAATAAAATCCATAGCCAGACTAGCCCAAGGTTTGTTGGGAACGACTAAGGGCTGCAACAGACCACAAGGAAGGGCCTGTGGTAGTTTATTCCTAACACAGATATCGCAGGCCTTTACAAAGTCTTCCACATCCCTCCGTAAACTAGGCCACCAGAAGTCTTTGGAAATCAGACAGCAAGTTTTGTGGATGCCGGGGTGACCGGCAAACTTGTTATCGTGAAAGCATCGAATTATGTCCAGTTGGAATTTGGGAGATACAAAGAAGCGGCCCACAGGAGTACGTTCAGGAGCAAGAGATTGTTCGTTAATTATATCTGCGAGCAATGGAGAGTGTATTTTGACATTGGTGTTGGCGATAATGTTATGTTCAGGAACAATAGGAGACAATGTGTCTTCAATAATGGTAATAGGTTCGTGCTGACGAGATAATGCGTCTGCTTTGGTGTTTTTAGAACCAGGCCTGTAAGTAAGTATGTAATTGAAATGTGTAAGAAACATAGACCAACGTGCTTGCCTGGCAGATAATCTTTTGGCCTCCCCAATGTAAGATAAATTTTTGTGATCAGTCAAGATGGTAACTGGGAGAACCGTGCCCTCTAACAGATGTCTCCATTCTTTCAACGCCATAATAATAGCTAAGAGTTCTCTGTCACCAATATCGTATCTCCTTTCAGTGTGTGATAATTTCTTGGGAAAAAAACCCGCAAATGTGTAAAGGCTTATCTAAACTTTGTCTTTGGGACAATACTGCGCCTATCCCTGTTTCAGACGCATCAACTTCAAGCAGAAAGGGCAGAGAGGTATCAGGATGAACTAATACAGGTGCTGAAGCAAAAATCTGTTTGAGCGTTTCGAAAGCAGATAAAGCCTAAGTAGACCATGTTTTGGTATCGGCTCCTTGTTTAGTCATATTAGTGATAGGAGCGATAACAGAGGAGTACCCTTTAATGAAACGTCTGTAATAATTCGAAAATCCAATAAATCTTTGAATGGCTTTGAGTCCCTTGGATAAAGGCCAATCTAAAATCGATTTTAGTTTGATCGGGTCCATCATAAACCCGTCCTTGGAAATTACGTAGCCTAAGAAAGTTACCTGAGACTGATCAAAGCTACATTTCTCCAATTTACAATACAATCCATGTTGTAAAAGTTTCTGTAACACCCTTCTGACTTGTCTGTGATGAGAGTCAATGTCCCAAGAATGTATTAGTATATCATCCAAATATACTATCACGCATTCGTGTTGAAATTCTCTAAGGACCTCATTAATCAAGTCTTGGAAGACGGCCGGGGCATTGCATAGCCCAAACGGCATTTTGCAACGCTTTTGCAACGCTAGAGCCATTTGGTCCATTCTATGGTCCATGGCCTCAAATCTGGGGTCAGGAGGACTAGCACCTGCAGGATCCATATGGCCCTGTCGTAATGTCAGGATCGTGACAGGGATCCAATACGCAGAGTGCGGACAGGAGGAGGTACGTATACCGGACCTTAGAATGGCCGGACTAACGTATAGACGAAACAAGAATGGTCAAAAGTAAGCCGAGGTCGATGGAGCCGGAGGACAGGTAAGCGAGGAACAAGCCGAGTCAAAGGAGAGGAGAGAACAGCAGGACAAGGTACAAGCAAGGTCAAAACCGAAAACACAAAGAGAGAGAACGCGCTGAGTGACTAGCAAGCTAGAACCACGACAGGGCAATGAGCAGTAGAAAGTTTCCCTTAAATACCCTGTCCCCTTAATTGAGACCATGCCCCCAAAAGGTCTGGGATTGCGGTTCCCAGCGCTTCACGAAAATGATGACGTCACGACGTCGACGCTAGCCGTCGCGTCATAAAAGGGGGAGGAGCTAGCGCGACCGCGCGAAAACAGCCGGAAAATGCCGAAATGCCTGGGGAGGAAGCCCCCACGAAGAGAGACCGACCTCCTCAGATGCCTAATTTACAGGTACCCTGACAGTGTTAACTCAATGCTTTCCTATGGACGTTCAGCGTCTTCTCACTGTGATTTTCAAAGTGAGAATCGCGGAAGCTCCTCTAGTGGCTGGCTGGATTAACCCTCAGTGAAACATAGCAGTTTCTCTTAAACTGCTATGTTTTCAGCTGCAGGGTTAAAACTAGATGGACCTGGCACCCAGACCACTTAATTGAGCTGATGTGATCTGGGTGTCTGTAGTGGTCCTTTAAGTGTATCTGCATGCATACCACAGTCGCAGGGGTCGCAGCCCTGCGACCAGGTGCCCGCCGCCATGTGTTGCGCAGAGTGAGCGCGCACGGGGGGGCCCCACGGATCAGTTTTCGCACCGGGGGCCCCATGGGTTGTGTGTACGCCACTGCCCACATTAGCTATGTGCACACATATATAGCGATTAACGCTATATATGTGTGCACTGCGGGCCCCCCGATACCTGTATTCTGCAGGGGACCCAGCACACTTGAAATATACTGCCCAGATGCTCTGCTCTGTCGAAGTCTCGCGAGTGACGCGATCGGCAGAGCGTTGCCATGGCAATGCACCGCACGGCTCGCGAGACTTCGACAGAGCAGAGCATCTGAGCAGTATATTTCAAGTTTGCTGAGCCCCCTGCAGAATACAGGTAGCGGGGGCTGCACCATTCCTCAGGACCTCCGGCTCCAGCCAATGTGATCTCCCCCCTCCATGGCCACAGGTGAGATACAGGGAGGGGGGAATAAAACAATACAATTAATGGATGGAAAAAAAACCTGTAGGCTTTCCCCCCCACATTTTGCAGCCCCTTACATTTACATACACTAACATTTACACACACTATTCACTAACATTTACACACACTATTCACTAACATTTACACACACTATACACTAACATTTACACACACTATTCAATAACAATTACACACACTATTCACTAACATTTACACACACACACTATTCACTAACATTTACACACACTATACACTAACATTTACACACACACTATACACTAACATTTACACACACACTATACACTAACATTTACACACACACTATTCACTAACATTTACACACACTATACACTAACATTTACACACACTATTCACTAAAATTTACACACACTACATCCTTACACAAACATACACTCTGCAGTCACTACACACACTACATACTTACACAAACGCACACTCTGGAGTCACTACACACACTACTTCTTAACACAAACATACACTCTGCAGTACCTACACAAACACACACATAGTTACATAGTTACATAGCTGAAAAGAGACTTGCATCCATCAAGTTCAGCCTTCCTCACAAATGTTGTTGCTGTTGATCCAAAAGAAGGCAAAAAACCTAGTCTGAAGCACTTCCAATTTTGCCACAAACTAGGAAGAAATTCCTTCTTGACCCCAAAATAGCAGTCAGATGTCTCCTTGGATCAAGCAGCTATTACCCCACTAATTAGAAATTATATCCCTGTATGTTATGTTTTTGTAAGTATTTATCCAATTTCAGTTTAAACATCTGTATGGACTCTGACAAAACCACCTCTTCAGGCAGAGAATTCCTTATTGTTCTTACTGTAAAAAAAAACTTTTCTTTGCCTTAGATGAAATCTCCTTTCTTCCAGCCTAAATGTGTGATCTCGTGTCATATGTATAACCCTGTTTATGAATAGATTTCCAGATAAAGGTTTGTACTGGCCCCGGATATATTTGTATAAAGTTACCATATCCCCTCTCAGGCGTCGTTTTTTCCAAACTAAACAGATTTAATTTTTTTAACCTTTCTTCATAACTAAAATGCTCCATTCCTTTTATCAATTTTGAAGCTCGTCTCAGGACCTTCTCCAGTGCCATGATATCCTTCTTTAGAACAGGCGCCCAAAATTGCACAGCATATTCAAGGTGTGGTCTTACCAGCGATTTATAAAGAGGCAAAATTATATTTTCATCCCGAGAATTTATGCCCCTATTTATACATGACAAAATCTTACTGGCCTTAGCAACTGCAGATTGACATTGCATATTGCTGCCTAATTTGTTGTCTATAACAATTCCCAAATCCTTCTCGTGTGTGGTTATCCCTAATTCACTACCATTTAGTGTGTAAGTTGCTTGTGCATTCTTAACCCCGAAGTGCATAACTTTGCATTTCTCTATGTTAAATTTCATCTGCCATTTTAGTGCCCAGTCCCCCAATCTATCCAAATCTCTCTGCAGCAAAGCAATATCCTGCTCACATTTTATTACTTTACAAAGTTTTGTGTCATCTGCAAACACTGATACATGGCTTTCAATGCCTATTTCAAGATCATTTATAAATATGTTAAATAGAAGTGGTCCCAAAACAGAATCCTAAGGGACACCACTTACCACTTTTGTCCAGCCTGAAAATTTACCATTAATTACAACTCGTTGTATTCTGTCCTTAAGCCAATGTTCTACCCAAGAACAGGAATATTCATCTAGACCAATTTCTTTTAGTTTGAAGACTAACCTATTGTGAGGAACCGTATCAAATGCCTTGGCAAAGTCCAAGTAGATCACATCCACTGCAACACCCTGATCTATACTTCTACTTACTTCTTCGTAGAATGCAATTAGGTTAGTTTGACATGACCTATGTTTCATAAAACCATGCTGATTATTGCTAATAACAAAGTTCTTCCCAATGAATTCCTGAATATTATCCCTTAATAGCCCTTCAAATATTTTCCCAGTTACAGAAGTTAAGCTCACAGGTCTATAATTTCCAGGCAAGGATTTTGAACCTTTTTTAAATATAGGAACAACATCTGCCTTCCTCCAATCCTCCGGTACAACACCTGAAACAAAAGAATCTTGAAAAATTAAATACAGAGGTTCACTTATTTCCCCACTTAGCTCCTTAAGTACTCGTGGGTGAATACCGTCAGGCCCCGGAGCACACACACACTTTGTAGTCACTACACACACTACATCCACTACACAAACACACAGTCTGCAGTCACTATACACACATTAAATACTTACACAAACACACACTATGTAGTCACTATACACACACTACATCGACTACACAAAGACACACTCTGCATCCACACACTGTATTCACTAAACACTACATCCAATACACACACTCTGCATTCACTACACACACACACTACATCCACTACACAAACACACTCTGCATTCACTATACACATCGCATTTAATACACACAAACACTACATCCACTACACAAACACACACTCTGCATCTAATATACACCTCATACATTACACAAATGTACAATCTGCATCGACTATACACACTGCATCCACTATACACACACCAGAATCAGTACAGACACTGCATCCCTGTGGGCGGACTTGGGGGGGGGCAGCACTTTGGGCGGACTCGGGTGCAGGCACCGGGGGGCCCAGACCTTGAGCTGTGTCAGGGGCCCCAAAATTTCTGATGGCAGCCCTGCAGACTAGCCCCTAAAGATGATTGGCAGTGAGACAGCGAGTGGCCCAGTATGGGGATGATGTACCCATGGAGATACGCCGGGCGATCTGGAACCAGGTCACGGCTGAGCGAAACACAAGGCTGGACTGAGAGTTCCGGCTGGCGAAAGAGAGAGAGTATGCTCAGCGGAAGGAGTGTTACAGCAGCCGAGTAGAGGCTGCATCCGAGGAGGTTAGCCGTCTCCTCCTTAGGCGGCCGGAGGAACCCGAAGTAGGGGTCCTCATAGACTGGTCTTGTGAGGAACCACAACAGGCAGGTGGAGATGGGACCGAGGTCTCTCCACTGGGCCCACCGGTATGCTGGGCTGCCGGCCCAGATCCCCAGCAGCAGCCGGAGTTGCCACGTGCGGAAGCAGGTGGTCCTTACTCGCAAAATGTTGAGGGACCTCACAGACTGGTCCTGGGAAGACCCACAGATGGCAGGTGGAGATGGGACGGCGGTCTCTCTACCGGCCCTACAGGGCAGTATGTATCACAGGGAGCCGAAGGTGCCGTCCTTCCTCCCCAGCGGCAGTGTGTGTCCTGCAGGGAGCGGAGACAGTCGGTCTCACTCCCCAGCAGCGGGACAATATATTGAAAGAGGAGACAGTAGGTCCCCCTCTCCACCAGCAGAGAGAGTGTCAGGGAGAGGAGCCTGCTACCCCCTCTCCCCAGCGGCTGACAGTGTTCCAGGGAGAGGAGTCGGCGACCACGTCTCCCCAGCGGCAACTTATTTCACAATGGGTAGACCTTATTCTCCCAGATGGGGCAGATGAGGCAGATGAGACAGTCGGCCTCGCTTCCCAGCAGCAGGACAATATATTGAAAGGGGAGACAGTCGGTCCCCCCCTCCACCAGCAGAGAGGGTGTCAGGGAGAGGGGCGTGTCACCTCCTCTCCCCAGCGGCTGAAAGTGTGTAAGGGAGAGGAGCTAGCCCACCAAGGGGAGATGATAAGCCCCACACCAGTGCAGATGGGACCGTGCCTCACAGGGGCTGGGGACAGTCGGTCCTGTCCCCCAGCAGCAGGGATTTTCATCCAAAGGGGAGACAGCCTGTCCTCCCCTCTAGCAGCAGTACCAGGTCCAGAGTGAGGAGCCTAATACGCCATTCCCTCAACTGGGCTCCAACCAGGCTACTCCTGTGGTAGTGCTGGCAACAGGGCAGAGTACCGTTGGTCTCTGCCCACTCAGCAACCCACCGATCAGGAGTGCTAGTACCCCCCAGAGCCGAGGTGGAGCTTCTGGACATGGACAAGCTACCCACTACTCCAGGTGTAGTAACCAATTCTTGTGGGTGGGTTATACTGCGGACTCTGTTTTGTGGGTGGGTTGCTGGACTAACCAGGGCACTGACCGACAGGAGGTCAGATACCCTGTTAGTCTGAATAGTAAAGGGGAGAAATGTGGCGGAATCAGCCTTGCCACTGTCCACTGGAGGAGCCTGGTTGCTCGCCTGCTCCCTTTAGACTATGGCCCGGCATTTAAAACCTTTTATTTTCCCGTATTTGTGCCTTTCTGCCTGGGTGAGATTTACTCTACCGAACAAAGTACTGAACGATCGACCACCTGGGAACTGGAGTGTGCCGTCAATTGACTGCCCAGAAGCTGCAGTTAACCGCAGCTTAATAGACGAATGCTGGGTGGCCTTTGTTCGTTTGCCAAAACATGTGGCAGCGGCCATTTTAACTCCCGAACGGCCAGCGGTGTTAGCGCCCAAACTATGGAACTAGAAACAGACACTTATTTGCGCGAACACCGCTGAGCCGCCAGCCTCCTTACCTCTGCATTTGGTAGTGGAACCGAATGACTGTTCATTCGGTAGTTTAACCGTATGAACAGCATCACCCCAGATAGCCATGCCATGGAGCCTATTCGTGTAACGAAAGACTATGGGAAAGACTTTGGCTCCATGGCGATTAAACTGTATGTATGTGATCTGAGCGCCATTCAGTAATAATGTGCGCTCAGATCTAAGCTATCTGGGGATAGGTAGAAGGTGTATGTTTTATGTGATAAATATAACCGTATGTAATTTTATGTCTTTTTACTGAAAATGTGTGTAATGGAGTTTTACCTCTGTACTTGGAGATAATTGGATTACTTCCCAATTAACTCCAGGCCAGAGAGGAGGGATTGTGATGCATTGTGGGATTGTTGAAATGTGTAAGTCTGTGATTGGTCTTTTTACCCTTTGTGTTCCAGTCTTCCATCTGGTCCCCTAGGGGAGTGTCCACCAGGTGGGAGACCTGCATAAAAGCCGGGCAGGTAGCCCCAGTAAACCAATTCTGCTTGACCCTCAAACGAAGTGTCGTCTCGTTCTTGGGGGGAATTGGATTGTATGCTGTTACAGTGCGACTGCCAGGAGTGTAAACTGTTCGTATGGTATTTCCTGTTCGGCTGTTTACAGCATTCGTGTGTTTCCTGTTCGGGAGTTTGGAGCATCCCCCTGGTTCCAGTTTGGGAGATTGGTGAATTCATGTGTTTGCAGTTCGGGAGATTGGTGATTGCAGTAGCTGTCTGTGAATCTGAAAAGGGGAATATCGCCTAAACGGCTTTTAACCTTTTGTGTGCAAAACGGTCCGTTACACCGTGCAACCCTGGATGGTCCAGATGGATGGAGTAGTGGATGGTTGGTGGACGGCCACCCTGTTCCAACAAGGCTGCGACGTCAGCAAGGCGGTGGTGGAATCATGGAAAGAGAGCTGGTCGGCCCCTTTAGGGTCCCCGAAGGTGTAAAGATGACCTCTGCAAAGTATGTGGAGTTTCTGACTGACCACTTTCTTCCCTGGTACAGAAGGAAGAACTATGCTTTCCGTAATAAAATCATCTTCATGCATGACAATGCACCATCTCATGCTGCAAAGAATACCTCTGCATCAATGGCTGCTATGGGGATAAAAGGAGAGAAAGTCATGGTGTGGCCTCCATCCTCCCCTGACCTCAATCCTATTGAGAACCTTTGGAGCATCCTCAAGCAAAAGATCTATGAGGGTGGGAGGCAGTTTACATCCAAACAGCAGCTCTGGGAGGCTATTCTGACATCTTGCAAAAAAATTCAAGCAGAAACTGTCCAAAACCTCACAGGTTCAATTGATGCAAGACTTGTGAAGCTGCTATCAAATATGTTAAAATGTAACGTGACCTGTTAAAATGTTTAAAAAGTTAAAATGTTGTTATAAGTTTGATTGCATAATAATTTGGTACAGAGTGTATAGTTAGGATAGCCTTATGTCTATCCCACGCATGCTTAAACTCCTTTACTGTGTTAACCTCTACCACTTCAGCTGGAAGGCTATTCCATGCATCCACTACCCTCTCAGTAAAGTAATACTTCCTGATATTATTTTCAATCCTTTGCCCCTCTAATTGAATACTATGTCCTCTTGTGGTAGTTTTTCTTCTTTTAAATATAGTCTACTCCTTTACGGTGTTGATTCCCTTTATGTAGTTAAATGTCTCTATAATATCCCCCCGTCTCGTCTTTTCTCCAAGCTATACATGTTAAGTTCCTTTAACCTTTCATTGTAAGTTTTATCTTGCAAACCATGTACCAGTTTAGTAGCCCTTCTCTGAACTCTCTCTAAAGTATCAATATCCTTCTGGAGATATAGTCTCCAGTACTGCGTACAATATTCCAAGTGAGGTCTCACCAGTTTTCAATAGTGCTCCTGCTATGATAACTTTAGCTTTCTATTAAATATATGTCAGATCCTTCTTTAGCTCTCAGCACACAATGTGCATGTGGTTAAAGCATCAAAATACTGATTGTGACGGTAGGCACCATCACCAGGAGTTTAAGATGACACTTTATGTTGGTCCCTGGAATATTATTATGTTTTAGTCACCCTGTGCCCATTATAGGTGCAGGGTGTGTGTAATGTAATTGTTTAGTGTTAAATGTTTTGTGTCCCTGGCCTGCTGATGCTTTCAACCAACTAGGTGGATTTGGCTGTAGAGCCTTGCAGCGCCATCTGTTGGCAGCAACTGTCATGTGCACTACCTGAAGAGAATAATTTGGTCACATGCATAGGCAGGCAGATTTGCATATTATGATTTCTGCAGGCAGGGGAGATATTTAGTGTTGTGTGTGTGTGTGTGTTCCTTTGGGAACTGTGTCCTGTTTTTTTTTATTTGGGGATCCCAGTAACAGAGTCTTAGGACCTGTTGGCTGGGTGTTAGGTCCCTGGATCCCTGGAGAAGTTAAAAAGAGCTAGGCCTGGGAGCCACATGTGTCTTTTTAAAGGCCATAGCTGGTCACAGTTCAGGCAGAGTTGTGGATAGCTGCCTGGTAAAGTAGCTAAAGAAACAAAGGCAGAGGGGACAGTACCTGCCTGGAAGGAGAGAGAGCCACCGCCTGGTCCAGGGTGGAAGAAGTTCTCAGCGAACCAAGTCAATCTTCAGCGACTGGGGTTGAAGCGTTCCAGGATCCCTGAAATCAGCTAGGAAGCAGACTTGGTGGAAATAAATTGAAATCACAATCAGATTAGTCCTCAGCGTTACATACTCAGTCCTGTAGTTTCAAGCTTCATAACTTTTCAACTAGCCACAACATGAGTGTCTCAGGCTGTAGAGTGACTGTGCACTTTAAAAAGTTGGTGTTATGGGGGGCGTGGCCACGCGACGAGCCAGGACGGACGTGTAAGCCGCAAGCTCCTGCACACGAGGCTCCACTCAGCGACTAAAACAGCGGCATAAACTAAAGTCACGAGCTCCCCTGGGTGTACAAGGACCATGGCACACCGGGCTACTAAAAAACCCAAGCAAAAACCAGCAGACCTGCTGATATCGGCACTTACATCGCCGAGACAAAAAATCCAAGATGGCGCCGATAACCTGTCCTCGCCGGCTTCCTGCTCGGACGGCAGTGACAACGCATCTATCTCCACACATGCCTCTGCACCAGCCACAGATTCTTCCATACACAGAATGCTATAAGAACTCAAAAACTCCATGCATATGGAATTCACAAAACTGGCAAGAGACATTAAAGCTGACATACATGCAA
Source organism: Pelobates cultripes (assembly GCA_933207985.1). Taxonomy (NCBI): domain Eukaryota; kingdom Metazoa; phylum Chordata; class Amphibia; order Anura; family Pelobatidae; genus Pelobates; species Pelobates cultripes. Next base: position 224,086,607 of record OW240917.1, on the reverse strand, counting down.
TAGGTGAGCGTACTGCTCATCTGGAAGATAAAACAGATGAGATTATAAGTGCTCATAACACACTGGCTGATGCATATACAGATATCACTGCCAAACTCGATTTCTTGACAAATAAAGTAACAGACCACGAAGACAGGGACAGGAGGAGCAACGTACGCATAAGAGGTATTCCTGATGATATACCCCCACAAGATCTGCCAAACTTCGCAGCGGACCTCTTTCACGCCCTGTCCCCAGAACTGACACAGGCGGAACTCCTACTGGACAGGATTCACCGCCTCCCGCGGCCAAAGAACCTGCCGACATCCCTTCCAAGAGACACTATAGCAAAATGTCATTATTTTACGTCCAGAGACAAAATCATGAGGGCCTCAAGACTCCTCCCTGAACTACCAGGCAAATATGCAAAAATACAGGTTTTCACTGACCTCTCTGCGGCCACACTCCTTAAGAGGAAATCACTGGCACCGATCACCATGGCTCTGAGAAAGGCTAATATTATCTACAGATGGGGTTTTCCAGCACGACTGATCCTCAGGCGGAACGGCGTTGAAAAACATATCCTCACTGTAGAAGAAGGACACCGCTTGCTGAAAGAATGGAACATACCCCAGCCGACACCGACCGGCGGCGAAGTGCAGATCCCACCAAGACGCTCCCCTGCACAGATATCCAGAGACTGGAGTACAGCTAAGTGACTTTACAGAGCACAGCTTGACACGCCAACCTCTAGCCGTTCTTGCGGCCTGGTATTAACCCTTTCCACTCGAGATGCCCTAACTTGATTTAATCCACACCTGTATTTTGCGGTAACAAGTTAGGAAACACGTCATGTTGAATCCCCAATCGCATAATTTGTTAATTTCACAAGGCCACTCACGGGTAGCACATTAGCTAAATACCCACGCTGTACAGAGTCCCTGTACCCACAATTAGAGCCTCTTGCAGGTCAACCCTCTGGTCCCCCCCACCAGGCCAATGATGGCCTCCTATACACCGTTTGTACCCACCAGTACCACCCCTGACGGCAATGTGTATATAGTTCAAAATGTTATACTGTTTTTATTGTCTATGTTCCTATATGTTAACGTGTCGCTAATGTCACACCTCACCATTACCTACTACCCAACCATGGGGCTATACACACGGGTTACACCCATGTCATGTATAGCCAAAGCCCACGGTACCCTCCCCCCCACAGACAGCTTCCCCACTTTAAAACCAGGTAAATCACATCTAAACATGCTATGGCCATACCTGCAAAACCACACCACGCAACCTATAGGGTGCAGCAGGGCGTCCACTCTTATGACAGATAGGCAATGGAGCGATAAGTTACAAAAACCAAAGACCTATATAGCAGATTCCCTAATCTACACAAAATGACCCTCACAATTATATCATTAAACACAAAAGGCCTCAACACACCTCACAAACGACGGCTAGCGTTGGAAGAAGCCAAGAAATCTAAAGCCCAAATAGCTTTCTTCCAGGAAACCCACTTCAAATGGGGCAATAGGCCCAAATTTAACTCTGCCCTATACCCCCACGATTTTCACTCATGTTATAAATCAAAAAAAAGAGGAGTAACCACTCTAATTAGCAAAGATGCATCCTTCACATTGGTAAAAAAAATTGGTGACAAACACGGTAGATACCTAATCATTCAATGTTATATCAACAACAACCCATACACACTGGTCAACATCTATGGACCAAATGACAACCAACACGAGTTTATGGTAAAAATATTTGGCTTACTTTCACTATATCGCTTCGGAGATACCATAATTGGAGGGGACACCAACTTTTTGCTAAATGCCTCCATAGACACATCCGCATACCACCCAGACCATTCGAAAACAACCAAACAACTAACAACCCTCACCTCCAAGATTGCACACACCATCCTCACACACGACTTCATAGACCCCTGGAGGATACTCCATCCCACTGACAAAGATTATACCTTCCACTCTGCAGTACATAACACATACACAAGGATAGACAGGTTCTTGATATCTACCAAATACATAGACAGAGTCCAAACAGCAGGAATAGGCCTCATAACGTGGTCAGACCACGCACCTATCACATTGTCCATCCAAGAACAACACATGTTCAAAGGAAAAGGCACCTGGAGACTAAATGATACCTTGCTCGCAAGTCAAGACATAGTAGCCAACATACAACACGACATGGACATCTACTTCAAAGAAAACGCAACGGAAGGCACAAGCATAGAGACACTATGGCAAGCACACAAAGCAGTCATCAGAGGCACAATTATTAAAATAGCCAGTTACCACCACAAGCAACGTAGGATGAAATACACACAACTCATACAGGACATCGCAGATCTCACACACAAAAATAAACTACAACCCTCCAAAGACACACACGCACAACTAACCACACTACACAAAGATCTCCACCAACTAGAACTAGAGAAAACCACCTATCTATTGCAGAGATACAAACACAAATTCTTTGCCACTGGAAACAAAGCTGGGGCCCTACTAGCCGCGCAGCTCAAAACCAAGTCACAATCCTCAAAAATAGCGTATATACAAAATCCCAAAAAACACAAAATAATCAACCCACAAGACATAGTGAATGAGTTCGCATCCTACTACAGCTCCCTGTACAATCTTAAAGACGATCCGCAGACAACACCACCCTCCCCCCAATCTGTTATGGACTTCTTACACTCCACAGATGTCCCCAGTCTAAGAGCTGAAGACATAGCAACTCTCACCTCCCCTTTCACAGTAAGTGAAGTGGAAACGACTGTCCATGACCTACCCAAGCAAAAAGCCCCAGGACCAGACGGCTTTTCCAATTTATATTACCAAACCTACGCCAAAACCCTCATACCCCACCTGACGAACCTCTTCAACTCCTGCTACACTTCAGGGCAAATACCCAGGGACATGCTAACGGCCCACATATCGACACTCCCCAAACCAAGTAAATCACCAACACTATGCCAGAACTTTAGGCCGATTTCCCTTATTAATGCAGATGTCAAATTATACGCCAAGCTCCTGGCCAATAGGCTATCGCGAATTCTACCTACACTGATACATAATGACCAATCTGGGTTCATCAAAGGCAGACAAGGCTCGGACAACACGAGAAAAATCCTAAACATACTATCACACATGCACAAGTCACAAACGAAGGGTCTAATTTTAGCCCTTGATGCCGAAAAGGCCTTCGATAGGGTCAATTGGGAATATATGCAACAGGTCCTCCGCAGGTTCGGATTTCCGGAAGGCCTTATTGTAGGCATTATGGCCCTATACAACGCCCCACAAGCGATAGTATCCAACTCAGGCTTCCTATCTACGCCCTTCCATATTACCAACGGCACTAGACAAGGATGCCCTCTGTCACCGCTTCTCTTTATACTATCACTAGAACCCTTAGCGTATAAAATCAGACACCACAGCTCGATCACAGGTATACCCATAAAACACCACACATATTGTCTCTCTATGTTTGCGGATGATATTCTGCTCACAGTCAAAGAACCGGAAAAATCGGTACCAGCACTGATACACCTACTAGACCAATTTGGACAACTATCATACTACAAACTTAACCAGAGCAAGACACAAGCCCTTCCAATAAATCTACCACATGCACGGCAAGTACAACTCAAACAAGCATTCCCCTTTGACTGGAGAACTAACGATATCACCTACCTGGGGGTAAAACTCGGGCCATCCCCCACAACAACTTTTGATCTTAACTTTAAACCCTTAATATCACTCTGCATAACACATACCCATCAATGGAAAAAAGTGAAACTCTCCTGGCTAGGTAGGATAAACTCAGTTAAGATGTTGCTACTCCCAAAGCTACTATACAAATTTAGAATGTTACCTATCTATGCTAACCCGAAGTTTTACAAACACCTACAGGCCATAATCTCCTCCTTTGTGTGGGAGGCACATAAACCACGGCTAGCAAGTTCACTCCTCCAACAACGCACACAGCAGGGTGGCCTAGGCTTCCCAGATGTGGCCAAATATCACAAAGCATCACTCTTAGAGGCGGCAATTAAACTCCACGCCACCAAAAGAACCTTCCAATGGGTAGATATGGAGCACGCCACTGCACCTGGGGGCTCACTAATACCGATTCTATGGACACCCCCACAATTCCGACCACACACACCCCATATGTTCCAGACCTCAGTCCTCACGATGAAACAATGGGACAGCCTACACCACTCTAAGAACAAGAGTAAAAAATTCCACCCGAGAGCTCCAATGGCAGCCCTAAGCTCCCTAGCCCCGGGATTGACGTGGAGCTCTTGGAGGAAACAAGGTATCACACACATAGCGGACGCTTACCACAACCAACAACTTATGCCCTTCCCGGACCTCCAAAAGAAATACGGACTACCGAATTCCTCAATTTTCCAATACCTCCAACTCAAAAGTATCGCGGCCCATAAAATCCTTACACAAGGGGACACCGCACCCTATGATCACCACTCCCTAGACACCATATATGACAGATGCTGGCAGACACCCACTAAACCCAAGTCCCTCGCTCTATGTTATGCTTCACTGCTACACAACACCGCCACCACACACTTTCCCTACGAAAAACAATGGCAAGCAGAATACACCTCCTCTCCATCAGGAGACGCCTGGTTGCGCTCTCTTAATGCACTTAAAGGTGTCACCAACTGCTATTCCCATGTGGAAGCCCACAAAAAATTGATTTATAGGTGGTACCTCACACCCAGTAGACTTCACAAAATATACCCCACGGTCACAGCGGAATGTTGGAGGTGCAAAAACACAGAAGGCACGATGATCCACATTTGGTGGGATTGCCCTGCCCTGCTACCACTTTGGCGACATGTGGACAGCACCCTCAAATCCTTAAATGTCAAGAATGTAACTCTCAATCCATCAGTTTGCCTATTCTTACTATTCCCCACACCCCTACCCAAACCTTTAAAACAGGTAGCTATACTTACCATACTGGCGGCTAGGAATTTTATCGCGACAAACTGGAAAAGTGACATTTGCCCATCCAGACAGCAACTGTTGGAATAAATCCATCTATACTATACGTATGAACGTATGACCACAAATTCCCCCAAACATTCACAGGCTCTGAGAGAAGCCTGGACGCCATGGGCCAACATATACGCCAACCAACGGCGAGTACCAGACCTACCCATAACCATATAACTATATAAGCCAACCCTTTCCCCGAACATTATATGCTACTATCCAGAACAGAGCTACCCCCCCGACCGCCTGCAACACCCAAACGCTGGATACAAAATTGGGCTCCGCTATAAATAAACAGAAACACACCCATAAATAAATGGAAACGCGCCCACACACATATGCTCGCACTTCCCCCAAGGTAGACAACAAACACCAAGATCGTATGCGTTAGTGACACTATAACCGGTTATCCCCCAACAAAGTTTGATAAGACATGTTACTACCCCCCGGTTACTAACCCTTCCCTCACCCTGGTGTGGGCCCAAGCCCCGCACTATTAGGTCATCGTCACAAACAAAACCTGAGGTAATCCATAGGATATACGCAACTTGAAACCAGCTGTATGGAATATTGAATGACTTTGTGATGTACCCCACCCCCTCCCCTCCCCCTTTTTCTTTTCTGTACCCTATATCCCAGTACTTTACTGAAAAATAAAATGTAAATTATAAAAAAAAAAAAGTTGGTGTTATTAAATGCTATTAGTGACAGGCAGCACAGTGCTCTGTATCAGAAATGTCCCCCTCCTCTTGTCACCTCTGGGCTTCATATAAATTAAAGGAACACTATAGTCACCTAAATTACTTTAGCTAAATAAAGCAGTTTTAGTGTATAGATCATTCCCCTGCAATTTCACTGCTCAATTCACTGCCATTTAGGAGTTAAATCACTTTGTTTCTGTTTATGCAGCCCTAGCCACACCTCCCCTGGCTATGATTGACAGAGCCTGCATGAAAAGAAAACTGGTTTCACTTTCAAACAGATGTAATTTACCTTAAATAATTGTATCTCAATCTCTAAATTGAACTTTAATCACATACAGGAGGCTCTTGCAGGGTCTAGTAAGCTATTAACATAGCAGGGGATAAGAAAATCTTAATTAAACAGAACTTGCAATAAAGAAAGCCTAAATAGGGCTCTCTTTACATGAAGTGTGTATGGAAGGCTGTGCAAGTCACATGCAGGAAGGTGTGTCTAGGGTTCACAAACAAAGGGATTTAACTTCTAAATGGCAGAGGATTGAGCAGTGAGGCTGCAGGGGCATGTTCTATACATCAAAACTGGTTCATTAAGCTAAAGTTGTTCAGGTGACTATAGTGTAAAGCATTAATATAGGCATCAAAACAACTTTAGCTTGAAGGGACACTTTAGCTTAATGAAGCAGTTTTGGTGTATATATCATGCCCCTGCAGTCTCACTGCTCAATTATCTGCCATTTAGGAATTCATTTACTTTGATTACACAACCCTAGTCACACCACCTTGCATGTGATTTACATAGTCTGGTGTTTTCATTTTACAGGTGTAACAAACCCCTTGTACTTAGTATCATACATTTGTTCGCATTCTCCTGAATTCTTTGAAGGTTGTGGGAAAAATCAAGCACTTTGTCGTTCACATACTCAAATATGACTTGATGGGGGCGGAGTTAAGCTACGGAACAGAGCAGTCGCACGGCACACAAGCTCCTGCACTTTAGGGCCTAAAACTCACCGACTGAGACCCCTAAAGTCAATAACTCCTAGCACACTAAGCCTTGTGCAAGACAGAGGGACGTGATGGGCCGCAAAACCAAAAAATTAAAGCCGGACAAGCCAAGCAAGGGGCCAAACATTGCAGAACTCCTGCGCCAGACCCGTGAGGCTGGCAGGCCCAAAATGGCTGACTACCACGGGACTTATTCTGAACTGTCTGACGACTTCTCCTCGGGCGGTGAAGAGACTGACCTACCTCCGGTACAGGGATCGCCCCCGAGCACCCAAACTTTGGACACTTCACCCGTAACAAGCGGACGTTGCAACGCTCCGGGCCGACATCCACGGTCTGACTGGCCGAATGGGGGCCCTGGAGACGGCATCGGGCGCCTGCAAAAACCACATCACGACACTGCAGCAAGAGGTCAGGGACCTCAAACAACAGAATGAGGCGCACGACCGCCGTTTTGCAGCCCTGGAGGACGCCCGCCGGGCCAACAATATTAAGATCCGGGGCATTCCGGAAAACATCCCACCAGCAGAGATACCACACTTACTGAGACGTCTTTTCATGGCACTGCTAACACCGAAGCAAGCCAGAAACGTCAATCTGGATGGCTACTTCAGGACCCAGAAACCGGCCAAAGCACCGACCTCGGCACCCCGAGACCTCATCCTGTGCTTCCAACTGCACACAGACAAGATGGCGGTGATGGCAGCGGCCAGAGACTGTTCACCATATTCTTTTGAATCCATGGAGTTGTCCTTTTTCGCTGACCTCACTGGAGGCACGCTTGCCTGGCGGCGATCACTCCGGCCTTTTACTACACTCTTACAACGGAACAGAATACGCTACAGATGGCACCAAGCCCGAATGCTGCAAGTCACCCAAGGGGATAACAAACACGAGGTCCGAGACCTACGGGAAGCGGCAACCTTGCTGCCCATCCTAGGACTGCCGCTAGACTCCTTCCATGGAACTGAAATTCCGGGACCAAGCAAACCACTCCACCAATGGAACCCGGAAAGGGTGACCTCCTTTGTCCCACGTGGAACCAAGGACACTCACAGCGCCACAGGGAAAACCTGAGTGAAGATCTCCAGTAGGCTGAAGAATACCGGGATACCACGGCTGCATTGACTTTACTTCAACTTGATTTCATTTTAGTTCATTAACTTGTTTTAAAAAAGTTTTAGCCTCTCTGAATATACTCTTGACGTAACCTTACCTTCCCTAACCAACCAGTTCTGCTCTCATAAAGTGCAGATCACACCACACTTATTAACCCCAGATGAGTAGTCCTGGGACCACAATAACTAATTGGCCCCCCCTCCGCCTGAATCCACCGGGTCTCACCCTGCACGTAGAACATGGCCATAGCCAGGGGTAAAAATTCACAGAGAGTTAAAGTTCTCCCCCACACATTAGTCCAGTAACACTCAGCCCATACATACCTGACAGTGAACATGGGCACGTTCCTCGGCTGCTCCAACTGCTGCCGGCTACTGCCGGCATACCCTGACACCTGTCAGGTTGGTAATCCTTGTACCACGGAAATCTCTTGTATCTGGCAAGGGGAGACTCTTGCCAGTGTTAAAGCGTTTAGTTGGTACACAATCATTGTGACCTACGTTATATTAACCCTCATTGCCTGTTTTATGCCCTACCCGAATGACTCACACACGGGTGCAATTACCCAGAGATGCGGCCTAACAGGGATACACACAAGAGCCTACTAAAACTATAGAGAGCCTGGTCTAGGCATCCCTACTCACCACACAGTGGCTTACCTCTGTCACCCTATGCAGGTCTCCTTAAGCGACCCAAGACCGTAACTGTAGGAGATCATGGTGGTCCGTCTCCCTAGCAAGCCTCATTAAAGAACTAAGGACATCCCTTACGCTATGCAACCACCCCACTTGTACAAGCACAGATTCAATATACCATATCTGTATACCATCTTGTACCGCTGTTTAACTGTCAAGCACTGCAGGAAACACCTTTGGGGCAGGCAATGTTAAGCTACATGGATGCAAACATCTATTCTTACCTTACAGATGCATAGGTTTTAACTATTAGAATCTTTAGCATAAAATTATATCTATTCTCATGACATAACGTTACAATTTTCACCTGTCTTTAATATAAAAAGTGCTGTCAAATTGTATGCCATACCAAGTTTAATGCTACTACCTAGCTTGCTATTGCTGTTGTGGCATTGTAAGAAAATGTTCATTGTCTTTTCGTGCACAAGAAAAATAAAGAATTTTAATAAAAAAAAAAAAAAAAAATATGACTTGATGAAGGGTACAACTGGTATGCTTTATTATGGCCAGATGGCCCAATGTTATACACAGAGCCCAGCAGGGGGTCTCCAGCAGAAATATGAGTAAAACACGCCCAGGAGTCTCTGTGTCTAGGAGTTAATTGACTGTACTTTGCTTAAAGGATCACTAACCCCTTCAGTTACTTACTTTAATCCAACGCCGGGCTCCCTCATCGCTGGTGACCTCTCCTCCCACTCCGACGTCCGCTCCCCCGTCCGACGTTAGTGGAGCCGAATGCGCATGGGCGGCAAGTGCCGCACACGCATTAAAAGTATCCATAGGAAAGCATTTCTCAATGCTTTCCTAAGGACGCTCTGCGCGATGGATGCAAAATTCGCATCCAGCGTCGCAGATGCGCCTCTAGTGGCTGTCCAGAAGACAGCCGCTAGAGGCTGGATTAACCTCTAATGTAAAACTGCTATGTTTGCATCTGTGACGAAGTGCCCTTCGCCACTTGGTCCTGGAGAGGCCTGCTTGCCAGCCTCCTCCCCTGTGACTATGACTATTTCATGTATTTGGCTTTAAAGCCCCTAGTCTATCTTCAGACAGACTATTTATGTAGGCTGCTTTATTTATCTTATGTTTTAGTTACCCTGTACCCATTATAGGTGCAGGGTGTGTGTAATGTAATTGTTTATAGTGTGTGTGTGTGTGTACTGTGAAATGTATTGCCTGCTCTCCTGTACTGCTGAGGTTTGCTACCAACTAGGTGGGTTTGGCTATGGAGCTTGTCTAGTGCCCTCTGTTGGTAGCAACAGCAATATGCACTACCTGACTGGTTCATTTGCATATTCGGGTAGATTTGCGTATTGCTAATTCTGCAGGCAGGTGAGATATTTACTGTTAAATATTGTCTCCCCCACCCCTTTAAAAATGTGCCATTGTGTTGTGATTAGTCACTTTGTGTTGCCTGCTATGGTTTGACTGTTTTTGATTTTATTGAGGTTTCACAACAATGTTATTGTAGTGACCCTCTGGGCTGGTCCCAAGGGAAATAAAGGTTTAGACAGTTCTTCTTGATCCCTCTAAATGTAGCCTTGTCTCATTATTGGAGGGAGCTGTTTTAATCACACTTTGCTATGCTCTGCATGCTCCCCTGAGCTTGAATCACTTAGCTCTTTTAAGAGCTTGTTCCTGACACGCTCTCCTTGGAGGAGGGGCCTTCACCACACAGTCCTGGAGGACAGAGGCTGATCCAGGGTGGAAGGAAGACGGTGAGACTCCAGTCAAGATACAGCAGTTGTGGAGTCTGTGGTGGTTGTGTTGTGTGCTGCACTGCTTGGAGTCCTCAGGAAGTGCTAGGAGCATTTGTCAACGGAGGGTACTCAGTCGGAGTACAAGGAGCTCCATTACAGCATCTGAAGGGTTAAAACCTGAGGCACCTGGCACCCAGACCACTTCATTGAGCTGAAGTGTTCTGGGTGACTATAGTGTCCCTTTAAACTGATTATCTCCCAGGCACTAGCGGTACAATGCACAAAACATAAAACACCCCAAAACATAGACAATATTACTAGGGACCCCCACAAGTCCTATATCCCCAGATAACCTGGATCTGAGTGCACAAAGTGTCAAAATAGCCTCAGATCCCACAAATACAGCCGAATCGCCACCGGGATAAAGTTTTGACCAATAGTACACGTGGCACCTGCCCAAAATAGTTCCAGAAGAAAAATGGTAGCAGTCGCTCACTTTCAGAAGTCCAAAAATGAAAGAAATACTGAACAGTCCCCTGGCTCATAGGTAGCAGTTGTCCGTTTAGTTCGTGCGTACCTTTTTACCGATTAGCGCTCTCCTAGCTTGTCGGAAATAGAAGCAGGCGTTGGTACAAAGTTACTAGTGTTCGCGGGTTAGAACTTAGAGTTCCAGACACTCGACGATCAAGTACCGCTGCCTGCTTCCGGGAGACAAGCGCACGTGTTGGTCGGTTATACAAACAGTGACCGCCCAGGAAGAGCACATAACTTTATTGTTACTGTGACGTTAATGAACCAGCAGGGTGGTCAGTGTTCAGTAGATCAAACTACTGAATGCAGGGAAAATAACTGGGGAAATGGAAATCACAGGGTTTGTCACAACAGACATGCTCTCGGGATGTTTTGTTATCTATTAAAGAGTTTTTCTAACGCTTTTTACAATGATGTGCAGTAGGGCATTTTATTCATTAGATCCCCCTTTTGCACTTTGGGTGAAGCTCTCCTCGCTGAATTCCACACCCCCATCCAACGTCACCATAGCCCTGTCATGGTCCAGTCAAATGCTTCTCATAGAGAAGCATTTGATTAGACTGTTTCACCAGCTATGAGCAAATGCAAGTGTTCTGAACTGGATAGAGGAGGGAGAAAGGGGGTTGACGGAGGTAGAGAGGAAAAGTTTTCTTATTTAAATGGAGTAACTGTCACGATAGGGAGGCAGGGAGGGTGGGGACACGGATGTTACTCCTTGCAGGCACTCTGCTGCAAGGGAGAAGCTCATTACTCCTGTTGCCAGCACGCTGAGAACAGTCAGAATTTTTGTGGTGAGGATGCAACAAGCCCAAAAGTGCAGATTACTCATTATCTGCAGCATTTCAAGCAGAAATGCTGCACATGCAGATTTCTACCACCATGACCACTTCTAAAAGCAGAAGTGGTAATGGTGGTTGGAGTAACCTTTTAATGATGTGAAATCATTTTTGTGTAACCAATAGAGTGCCATATCCTATTTTCTAAACCAGGTGTAGCCCAGAATTGGAACCCGAGTTAATGCATCGTGGGAGTTCCTCAACAGGGGGTACCATTTACGATTTTTAGGTGATCTCAGCATGACACATCCATGGCAAAGCAAAAAAATTGTCAGAGAAGAAGAGACACATTAATACAAGATGTAAGGTATAGTATTTTGATATAAACACCATACTACCCTGAGCTATGCAACATTTAAATGTGCAAACAAACATTTTTTATTTTTACCTTTCCTTTTAATTTACAATAAAAATAGACTTTACGTGAAATCATGTGTTTATGATCCAAATTTTTAAGTTCAATTTTACACATTGCTGTATCAAAACAAAGTAAGACGAAAATCTCCCAAATTTCCCTTTTGCTTCAGTTTGTCTCTTCAAAGGTCTTGTGTGTAATGAATTATGCAGTGTTTTCAATATCAGATATCATGTGGCTGTTGTAGGGACAGCACCTATTAACAATGTGATTTCAGCGATTCCCACGGACAAAATGTATTACAGTCATTATATCTGTGGATTATAGAATTATATAATCCTTGCAGGAATAATAGCTATTCTGAAAATATTTTCAGGAGTAATTTTCCTTTGTCTGTGTCCCTCCAAGTCAATGGTGCTACCATCCGCTCTACCTTTAAGGCTCACAGCCTAGGTGTTCTCATTAACTCCAACCTCTCCTTCACCCCTCAAGTCCAATCAATTGCCAAATCCTGCCGCTTCCATCTCAAAAACATTGCGCGCATCCGACCCTATTTAGCACCTGATACGGCAAATGTGCTTGTCCATGCTGCTGTCCTCTCTAGCCTAGACTACTGTCCGCTTCTCAGTGGTCTTACGTGTTCCCAACTTGCCCCGTTACAGTCTAGCGAGGCTCATCTTTCTGTCCGCTTGCACCTCCCATGCCTCCCCCCTTTGTCAGTCCCTCCATTGGCTTCCCGTAAGATATAGGGCTCAATTTAAGATCCTGACACTTGCTTACAAATCTCTATACAATGGTGCTCCGACCTACCTATCCTCACTAATACACAAATATGTCCCATCTAGGCCTCTACGCTCTGCTGGAGACCTACTTCTTACCTCTGTTCGTACTCCTACCTCTGATGTTCACCTTAAAGACTTCTTTAGGGCTGCACCATTCCTATGGAACGCCCCTCCCCTCTCTGTTAGACTCTCACCCAGTCTCCACTTCTTCAAAAAATCTTTTAAAACTTACTTCTTTAGGAAAGCATATCAATAAAACTGTGAACAGCTTTCCCTCCCCACACCCTGATTCCTCTCCTGAAACTGTCATCATCAAAACAAAACACTAAGCCTTCAATGAATGCTATCCTAGCAACCTACTTTTCTACCCTACTCTTACCTTTTGTGTCACTATAACCCACTCCCTCTAGCACAGGCCTGTCCAACCTGCGGCCCACCAGATGATGCTGAACTACAACTCCCATGATTCTTTCAATGAAACAGATAGCCAGGGAATCATGGGAGTTGTAGTTCAGCAACATCTGGGGGGGCCGCAGATGGAACAGCCCTGCTCTAGCATGTAAGCTCATTGAGCAGGGCCCTCAATCCCTCTGATCCTATGCATCCAACTTGTCTGGTTACAGATACGTGTCTGTTAGTCCACCCATTGTACAGCGTTACGGAACTTGTTGGCGCTTTATAAATAATAATAATAATTTTTATTTGAGGGCAATGCCAGGGTGACACAAGTTAGCCTTTACAGATAATATGAGTTCAAGACTTGGAACTTGAAGCCAGATGAGAATTCTAGAACAGGATAGGGAATCTTCAGTTGGACGAAGACTGAAAAATAAAAATTAAGAGCTTGAAACAGGGAATTATTAATTTTGAAAGTATTATTATTGCCATTTATATAGCGAGAACTTATTACGCAGTGAGAAAGTTACAAAATGATACCGGAACAATAGGTTGATGAGAATCCTGCTCAAACAAGCTCACTGTCTTGAGCGTATATAAACATAATAGAAAGGACATTATAGAGAGTATATAAACACAATAGAAAGGCATTAAGGTGGATAGCAACCAAACAACAAGGTGGGAAAGTAACAGAACTGGAAGGTGAGAGTGGTGTGCGGTCCACCTGAGGAAGAGACAGGTTTGTAAATAGAAGTTACTCTGGGATTTCATAGGCTTTTCTGAAGAGAACGATTTTGAGGGACTTCTTAAATGATTGAAGACTAGGACAGAGTCTGATGGGGTAGGTAGGCTGTTCCAAAGGAAAGGAGCCACCCACATGAAGTCCTACAAGTGCGATTTAGCAGTAATAGTGCAAGCAGTGGACATGAGAAGGTCACTGGCAGAATCCAAAAAGGGAACATATATTAATTAGTGAAGAAATATAACAGGACCTGGAGTTGTTTAGAGCTTGTGACAAACGCTCCTTCCCTCGAACGTTTGCCACGAACTCCTGGAGAAGTGTGGAAGCTGGCCTTCTGCCCACCGACTATGGTCCAGGTCTGAGACACCGTTTGCGACTTACCCTGCTCTGAGACACCGTTTGCGACTTACCCTGCTCAATCGCCATTAGTAGCAAACCCACAAATGGTCCTCAGTGGTATTTAGCTGCAACCACTATTGAACTAATTTCAGCATGAGGACTTTGTGGGTCCCTAGTCACAAATATTATGGAATTGTTTTTGGCATGAGGTTCCCAGACATTTTGAACCACTTTTTGAAATGCACCCTCAGAGCGCTTTTTGGAGGGAAGGGGCCTGAGACTAAGGGGAGCAAACCCTACCTGACAGCCAGGCGGAGCACGTCGTATTGCGGCCGCAGGAGCTTCCGGAAGTTGACTGGCAAAAGCATTAAACTATTTTGGGCAAAGGACAGCGTGTGCGGCTGGTCAGAACTTGAACACAGTGGCGTTATCCAGCTGGCGTGGATCTGTCCCTGGGGTACAGTGGGGCTGCTGGGAGGCATGCGGCTGTGTTAGAGTCAGCGGCGAGGGAGCTCTGATCTCCCTGCTCTGCTCCCTCGCGCCTCGTGGGCTGTTTACTGATGCCGGGAGCCGGGATATGACATCATATTCAGGCAATGCTCTCTGAGGCAGCAGCCTTCATACAGCCCAGGGCGGTTGGCTACATACTCCCAGAGCCGGTCGCCTCCAGGGCGGGCTGTTACAACACTCCATGAGCCAGCCGCCTCCATGGTCCTGCGGGGGGCATCCGGTCGTCTTTATTGTTTGCCCAACGGCCACTTTAGGTAAAAGGCTGACAAATCCTAGATGCCAGGGCTAAATTTCTTGTCTTTGTCGAGCCCTGCGTTAATTACACAAGGGATATGCCCCCATTATTCGGAGAATGGTATCAGAGGCGGCTCTAGACTTTATGAGGCCTTAGGCGAAACTTAAACATGAGGCCCCACTAACAAAAAAGAGTCACATATACACATTGATGCACTGTCTACCTGTGTACGTGCCTGAGAGTGTGTCTGACAAAGAGTATCCTTGTGTGTGTGAATGTATGTCTCTGTGAGCATGTTTGTATTTGTCTGAGACCCTATGTGTATGGGGTAGCTGCTTGAAGTGTGTTGTGTGTATGGGGGAGGGTGATGGTGAGATGGAGAGGCAGGTGATGGTTACAGGGAGGTGATGGTGTGGGGGGTGAGGCTGAGGGTGGTGAGGGGGAGGTTGAGGGTGGTGGGGGGAGTGGGATGCTGAGGGTGGTGGGGAGCATGCCGGTGGGTGGTGGGGGGTGATGCTGAGGTGGTGCTGAGAGTGGTGAGGGGGTAATGCTGAGAGTGGTGGGGGGGTGGTGAGGCTGAGGGTGGTGGGGGGTGATGGTGAGGTGGTGGGGGTGATGTGAGGGTGGTGGGGGCTGATGGTGAGGGTGGTGGGGGTGATGCCAAAGGGGTGGTGGGGTGGTGAGGCTGAGGGTAGTGAGGCTGAGGGTGCTGGGGTGGGTGAGGCTGAGGGTGGTGGGCACTGGGAGTGGTGGGGGTGGTGAGAGCTGAGGGTCATGAGGGGGTGGGATGATGAGTGGGGGTGGTGAGGGCTGAGGGGGTGATGATGAGGGTGGTGGGGGTGGTGAGGCTGAGGGTGGTGAAGGGGTGATGCTGAGGGTGGGGGGGTGGTGATTCGGAGGGTGGTGGGTGGTGAGGCTGAGGGTGGTGGGTGTGGTGAGTCTGAGGGGGTTGGGGGTGGTGGGGGTAGTGAGGCTGAGGGGGGTGGGGGGCAGTGAGGCTGAGGGGGTGGGGGCTGGGAGGCTGAGGGTGGTGGGGGTGAGGCTGAGGGTGGTGGGGGTAGTGAGGCTGAGGGGGTGGGGGCTGGTGAGGCTGAGGGTGGGGGGGTGAGGCTGAGGGTGGTGGGGGTGGTGAGGCTAGGTGGGGGGTGGTGAGGCTAAAGGGTGGTGTGGGCTGGTGGAGGCTGAGAGTGGTGTGGGGGGTGAGGCTGAGGGTGGTGGTGAGGCTGAGGGTGGTGGGGGATGAGGCTGAGGGGTGGGGGTGATGAGGCTGAGGGTGGTGGGGTGAGGCTGAGGGTGGTGGGGGTGGTGAGGCTGAGGGTGGTGGGGGTGGTGAGGCTGAGGGTGGTGGGGGGGGTGAGGGAGAACCTACCTTAATTTCCCTGGTGCACCAGTGGGCTCCCTGGTGGTCCGGTGGCCCTTGCTCCCTGGTCGTCCGGAGCTGCAGACCATGTAATCTCGCGAGACCATCAGAGCGTTGCCGTGGTAACCCGCGGCAATGCTCTGATTGGCCGGTTTTCACAAGACACATGGTCTGCAGCTCTGCTCCTCTCTTCCCCCCCGTCCCTTAGTGGTCTCCGCTCTCCGTAGTGGCTTCCTTTCCTCTCCCTGTCCCTTAGTAGTCCTCTCCCCTCCCTTCTCTGTCCCTTAGTTTATCTCTCCCCTCCTTTCCCTGTTCCTTAGTTGACCTCTCCGCTCTCTTCTCTGTCCCTTAGTGTTTCTCTCCCCTCCCTTTCCTGTCCCTTAGTTTCTCTCCTTTCCTCTTCCTGTCCCTTAGTGTCCCCCCATCCCTTTGTGGTCCATTACCCTCCCTGTCCTTTTGTGTACCCCCATAACCCACCCCTTAATGTTCCTCCCCCTCCCTTCCCTGGTTTGCCTCATTACCTCTCTTGTAGCGTGGCTGAGAGGAGCAGACCACGGAACAGGAGCTTCTATTTCCTGTATCCAGCCGGACTGAAAGGAAGTGCTCTCCCAGTGAGCACTTCCTGTCAGTCCGGCCGGGTACACGTATCAGAAGCTCCTGTGCCGCGGTCTGCTCTGCTCGGCCACACTACACTGAGTGACGGGCAGAAGGGAGCAATGTGCGCTTCCCTCCTACTGGGTCACTTGTATCTTGTGCCCCCAGAGCCGGTGTGCCCTAAGGCAGCCACCTGTGCTACCTTATGGACGCACGGGCCCTGGGTGGAGATCAAGAGAATTCAGGTTCCTCCTGAGTTGAGGGGGGTTAGGCTGAGAATGTTGGGTGAAGGGGCTCCAAAGCATAAATAATAAGAGGTGATGATCTGAGAGAGGAAATGCAGCATTACAGAGATTTGAGACCGTGCATGCATCTGAAAAAAAAAAGATTGAAAGAATTGCCAATTACATGCGTGGGAGAATCAGTTCACTCTGATAGCCCAAGGGAGGAAGTAATTAATTAATTAATAGGAATGCTGAAATCTCGAAGAATTAGGGATGGAATATTAACGGAAAAGAAGGAGGGAAGCCAGGTAGCAAAATGGTCATGGAAAAGAAGAGGGGAACCAGGGGGGCGACAAATAATGGCAACGTTTGCAGAAATGTGTTAGAACAGGTGCATTGAATGAATATCAAATGAGGTAAAGGGGGGGTAGGGGGTGGGAGTAGAGGTTTGAAGGAGCAGTGAGGTGAATGCAGGAACCCTACACAGCCACCCGATGATATTGTAATATTATAATAAATAAATGTTACTATATGATGCATTTTCATTGACATGTTGTTTAACTATATATTGCTTCTATTGATGCTCCATCAGCATATCATCGAACAAACTGTGGCCACTGGATTTAAAGGGTTAATACAACCATCATAACTACTACACCCTCCTCTAGATGTTATAATGTCAAGAGTACACAGGTCTTATTTCCGGTAATGGGCCAAACTGTTTTACAACAGCCCTCTTACCTGGGTCACACCGAGCTCCTGGTTTCCTTTTGTAGGCAGGTTCATGACATCCGAATTCAAGATCCAGATCCAAGATCCAGCACATTCATTCACTAAACATCAACTTCAAAGTTTACAGAATGTAATAGTTTTTTTTTGTTTGTTTTTTTAAGAAAATACCTGACTTATAAATTATACAAATAATTGGCATTAAGTTACAGTATATGATTATACATTACATTTGCCTGCCACAACGCCAATGTACCTAATTTTTGGCAGGTCCTATCCTAGCAGCCCAATTTCTGCAGACCCACTTACTTGTGTAATTTGATATGTGGGATTGGCCTATGTAGGATATCAAATTTGGGCGCTGTTTAGTAGATAGCTGCCCTAATTTGGAACCATTTTCACCAACACATCTTTCTCACGTATTGTTTGTCCTTTTCTTCCTAATCTTTGCTCAAGGGCATAGATTGACGTCATCTTTCAGCAACACTTGTTTCTAGTCTTTTCTATTGTCATGATTGGTCAAAAGAAAGCTTGTGTGTGAGATTTGTACATTGATATATTTATAAACCAATTAAAGTATCCTCCATTTGTGACTCCTACCATTTTACATTTTTACCCCACTCTTTAGAATAGAACACTTTGTTAAAATACCCCCTGTTGCTGCATCATCAGGAAACAGATATCGTTTTCCAATCAATATAATGGCATTGTAATGAAAGAAAAGGAAATAAATAAGGCATATACATTTTTGTGTATTCTCACATGTAGTTAGTGTAGCCATTGTCTTTAGTCCATGTAAAATATGAATCATTGATCAATGACCAACAGATTTATTTTAGCCTATATATAAAGTTACAATCTAAAAATAAGGAAATAAAAAAGAGAACACAATAGTGTAATATTGTAGGCTCCAAACAGTAATGGAAAATATATTTCACTCACAAGAGTTAATTTATTGCAGGCTCTTATTAGTATTAGAAAGCCTTCTTTTCTTCTCTCTTCCCAGGTTAATAAATAAAATAAATATAAGGGAAGAAAAGAGACACAAACATAGTGCAGAAAGTACTTATAAAATAATACTTTAATTATGATTGCACTCACGGGATATATGAATAGCCTATAGAGATGTTCCTTTGCATAAACCTAACTTGACATTTGTGTTATTTCTCAGTGCAGGTATATGTGAAAGTAAAAATGAATAGCCCGTACCTCCTCTGCATGGATGAAGACACAGCAAACACAGAATTAATAGACCCCTACTACCTGTGGATAGGGCCTAATGAGAGAAACCTTAAAGGTAACTACTTTCCTTACACTTTTTTGGTTTATTTTTAAATCATCATCACACATTATCAGTAATGTGTAGAACACAAGTTTGCAAGTGTTTTCCTTCATCTCCTGTACATGTCCAAAGTATGAGCTCTCTTCTGTGCTTTGCAATAAGCTGTAGTGATTATGCTGCCAAGAGTGCCTTGGCACTGTCCCGCTTTTCACCTATTTCAGCTAGGGATAAAGTTGAAAAGACAAGTTAGTGATTGCAAACTTCTAATATATCCTATAAAAAAACGACATTCCATATGTAAAGTGGATTTGTCAGGGGTGTTTGTATATTTTGCAGAGACATACAAAGGTGACATCTCAGGTTAGAGTCCAGTGGCCAGTGGAAGGTTGGTTTACTTACCTTGCTGATAGCAATACACACACACACTGCACCCCTCACACGCACACTGCACCCCAAAACACAGACTGCACTTCAAACACACACTCTAACTGCACCCCTCACACACACACACACTAACTGCACCCCTCACACACACATTGCACCCCAAATACACACACTGCTCGCCAAACACACACACTCTAACTGCACCCCTCCCACACTGCACCTCAAATACACACACTCTAACTGCACCCTTCACACACATTGCACCCTTTCGCACACTGCACCCCTCTCTCAAACTGCATCCCTCACACAAACACAGTACCCCTCACAAACACTAACTGCACCCTTCTTCAGAGACAAGTCACAAACAAACACAGCGCAAGCACGTTAATACATTTACTTGCGCTGCTCAGAACAAATACAGAGCCTTTTTCTCATGCAAGAGTCCTTCACTAAGGCTCTGCGCATGGGCTGCCCTGGAAGAGCATTGAACCAACATGCTCATTTTGAGAGGGGGCATGCTTGTCATTGGCGATGACAAAGCACACCCCTCTGTGGCCCTGGCCCCTTTTCAGTGGGTCACTGTTTTTAAAAATGCCCGGACTGGATTTTTTCCCCAGTCCGGCCCTGCTGGTTACCAACCCATTACTGAAGGCACATCAACAGATCTGTTTCTACAGCAATACTGAGACAAAATTGACCATTAGTGATCTTTAAGTTAGGATGCACTGTTTTTCAGAACACATTTTTAGAAGTAGATCATGTTGCAAAGTTTCATGATCCTACCCAAAATCCTTTGATGATAATGCTTAAATACTGTGCATGTACAATACACACATTTGCATAAATTAGTAACTCTTTTGTAGTTTATTGTTCAAGTATAAATTGATTTACACTTATTTCCACCATGGTAGATTATATAAATAGTTTATTGACACCATCGATGTTTCTCATTCTAAAAAGATCTTCAGACCACCGGGTAATGCTTAGTAATATTTGTGGCTAACACCTTTTGAGATTAAAGGAATTTATTTTGGGGATTAGTGAAGTGCCAGGCAAGTTGGTATCTGTGGGGTTTTTCTCTCTTGCCGCGAAACAGCCTTCATTAAGCAGCTTTTCTTCTCACCAGCTAGAAAGGTCGTTTCAAGGCTCAATGATCATGGCATATTGCAAAATGTGTTATTTTACTGGAAGTGTTTGCATAGCCTCCCCTGCATATAATGCTTCTATATATATTCCAGCTGTCACATAGTGTCATATCCTGTTTTTGTTTCAGGGCAGAGTAACACGGATATAACTGAATCAGGAAAGCTAATGTTGAAGCCTTTTCGTAAAACCATGTCGGGTACCTACAGCTGTACTCTTTCTTACAGAACCATCAATAATAATTTTGAAGAAGAACTGACCCTCAAACTATATACTTTTTTAGTGCTTGGTAAGAAATTATATTTGCATTTTGATTACATGTAACCTTTCCAAAGTCATCCACAGAAAACAAATCTATCCAGTTCGATCAAGATAAATGGTAGATGTCTAGTAGATAAAGTTGGACAAAACCATTGGTGTGCAAACTAACTGCTCAAAACACCTGTGTGGACCAACACACCCAAAACACGCAATCAAACAAATGTACTAAAACAGCGGTGCCCAAAAGGTATATTCCAAGATGTTTTAAAACTACAGCTTCCATGATTTGTTATTCTAAAGAAGGCTTCCTCAAACTCCGGCCCTCCAGATGTTGCTGAACTGCAACTCCCATGATTCTATGAATGAAATAGATAGGCTGAGAATCATGGGAGTTGTAGTTCAGCAACATCTGGAGGGCCGGAGTTTGGGGAAGCCTGTTCTAAAGGAATGTAAAGCATCACGCGAGTTGTAGATTTACAATATCTGGAGATCTACCTTTTGGTAAAAGATCTATGAACTAAAAAAAAAAAAAAGCCAAAGTAATATCTAAAGAAAACATACATACGAGTCTCTCCTTGACTGTGATTATAGTCCATTTAGTTACAGTATGGTCTGCACTATTGTGTTCTTTTCTCTTTTTTTCCCTTTAAATGGTAAATGTACCCACTATGAAGTAACAATGGAGAATAAAATCTCCAGTAAACGTATACATTATATTGTAAAGTATACCAACTACCTTGAAAAGATAGTCTTGTTGCAGATATGATGGAGTTTTACTTTCCATCTTTTAACCTCTCACTAAATATAACTCTCACACCACGTCCCATAAATACCGTGGCATAGGACTAACCACTTCCCGTCTCCCTTCAGTCTGATAATTATCAAAAATTTGTGCTGCCAAAAGCCCTCGTCACCATTTATTATCATTTAGTAAAGTCACAAAAGGAAGCTTTGATGCCACCTGCGTATACAAGATATTGGGATGCATACCAATGAGCCTTGATAGGTTGCTTCTATTTATTAGCTTGCAATATAATGTCATATGTGTTGTATCAAGAATGAAATGCAGAGTGCTAAACCTTATGTTCAATAAACCTCAGCTGAGTACAAGTTTATTTGACATTCACAGCACTATTGTTGAAAACAATTGGAGGGCCAGGATTGGTTGAAAATCTCAGATACTTCCTGGTCCTTGCAGAACCTGCAGATTTACAGCAAATGACATAGCACAACTTATTTTCTTCTTGTCTTCATAATTATGAAGATATGTAGGAAAATGTATATCACCAAATATTCAAATTCAAACCTATTAATGCACACTTACTGACTTGGAGTATTTAGTTAATTTATGTCTCAAGATTTGTTGCCGTGTTTGTTATATAGTTACCGGTAATAAATGTTCTTTCAAAAAAAACATCATTAAAGGGACACCGTAGGCACTGTATCTGCTTCATCTCATTAAACTGGTTATAGTGTCTGGAGTCTTCTGGTCCCATCATTTCTATCAGCATTAAACAGTTTTTAAAGTTTTAATGTTTTAATGCTAAATAAGAGTCCCCGGCAATCCATCCCCTCTGTGCTGCTTTGGCTAATAAGGAAGTATTAGCCTGAGCAGAATTGGGCAGCTGTGATTGGCTGAGAGTGTCAGCTGAATGCTTTTAGCCTGTCAGAGTTCCAACTGACGGTATGAGTGGGTATGACAACAAGGTAGTGTGTAATCTCTGCCTTAGCTACACATACTGAAGGGGCCGGGCTGTGGGTGGCCAGGGGCTCTTATTTTGTGGCATACTGCACGAACATGGTGCAACACTGAATAGAGAGACAGTGCCAGGATACTCCAGGCACTATAACCAGAGATGCAATGCTTATAGTGACTACAGTGTCCCTTTAACAACAATGCCTCAAAACAAAGTAATTCTGTAAAATTTCTGAGTTTTTACTGTGGTTCATGCACGAGAATTCACATTATTTATTAAGATATTATCTTTGATATCTGTTTAAAGTTAATTTATTTTCCTTTATTTCATTTAACTTTTTGAGGTCATTTTTTGACTTAATTAGAGATGGACAAAAATTTCAAAATGTGTATATGAATAAAAGGGATTTCCAGTGCACACTCTACACCCAGGGAGAAATAAAATAAACACTTTTTAATATGGATGGGACTTCCCTTCAATATTTATTAAATTATCTTTTAATTAGGACCCCCCAATGGGGGGAAAAAATGGTAATAGAATCCAAACATTATAACAACTCCTGTACATTTCTATACAACTAACTACTATACTATAGTAAATTATACTCAATCTGTGTCAAACAACATGACAGGCGCACAGTCGGATTTGCCGGCATATGCGCTAACCTTACCCAAACCCCCATTAAAACACAGACACAGGTTATACTGTTGGAAATAATTAGTCCACAGCTTTATTAAATTATTAATAAAATAATTAAGGAATAACAAATGGGGTCATTGCCAACAAATCTTAATAATGTTAACCTCCCCCATATACATAACATACCCCTAGCAATGACCCCACAATAATAACAATAGATAACAATCTAAATAACATGTTAACACAGAAACTGGCCGCCCAATTTGACCACATTTCCACCAGGTTAAATTGTAGGGGTGTACCGAGACACCGCTACCCACCATATCGATTGTAGGGGTGTACCAAGACACCGCTACCCACCATATCCATTGTAGGGGTGTACCAAGACACCGCTACCCACCAGTTCCAGTGTAGGGTGTACCAAGACACCACCACACCCCCAGGTTCGGAGCCACCGACGGGCTTGAACCTACCAACCACGTGCAACACTGCCCAATCCACACTAAACCTCAGGATGCCCACTTTCTCCTTCATCTACCCTCCGATTTAACCAGGCCATTCCCCGCCACAGCTCAGGACTTGACACCTAAAGCTCCTGAGCGACCCCCACCACACCGGAATAAGGCCTGTTGAATGCCTTCCTGAAGGCCCAATTTAAACAGATCACACCTTACATCCGAAAATGTACCCCATCCCACCTGGAGTACCCAGGGAGCTTTCCTCCCAATTTGTTGTGTCTCACTGTTACACCACCCCCACATTTGATAAATACCGCCATCAATTTTTTATTAAGTCGTCCTCGACACCGAGCTACCATGGCCGGGTACGTAGTATGTCTCCAATGTAACCGAGGAACCATCTCGGACCGCACCACCACCACACCCGTGGCCAGCTCCCATAGCCGGTCCACCTCCCTCTGCCTCCACCTGATCAATTCCTTTTCCGGGACCATGCCAATATCCAGAATGTCCTGGACAGTACCCCTTGTTACCTTTCGGAAAATGTTCTCCCCTAATGTCTTGCCACCAAAATCCCCGAAAACCAAAACCACTCCTGCTCCACCAATTCCAAAGGAAAGCCCAGTTGCGTTTGAACCAAAACGCGGCTCCCATCTGTGCCCCTTAGATATAAGAATGACCCACCAACCATGTCACCAAACCTGAAACGAAAGTAATTAGCGACAAGGCATAGCCCCAAACACAAACCCATACGTCCATAGCCATTAAACCAAATAGACTGGCCTGAAACAGGACTTAAACCGTACTGATTCCCACCTGCCTAAACGTTTCCCTAGGTCCTCACTTAAAACCAGGCGGGGCGCCTCTGTTACCGCCATCATCCGGGAAGAATGGGTCCCAAAGTGCCCGGGATCCAAAACCAACATTGTCAAACCCCTCCAAACAAACACCTGTGGGAATTGAATCGTGACAGCATCGATCTGTCCCCTTTTACCAGTAAGCCACCCGGGATGTCTGAGCAAAGCTCCAAGTAGCATGATGCGCTTAACACCGGGCGTACCCCTTATCCCGGCAGGGAATATAGCTTTACCAAACCTCCTTTACCAGACACATCCATTCTTGAACAACCCTACTGAATCGTTACCTTAACCGACTGAGGTTCGACAACCGAGTGTAGAACCCCCCAACACCTGCCCGAAGGCACTCACCAGTTCCCCAATCCGAATTGCCCCAAGCCTCCGAGAAGGCCACCGCAAGCAAACTCACTGCAAAAGTAGAGTAATACACCACCAGGCGTTCCGTTACCCAAGGAAACCCGCCGCCCAGCACCGACATATTTCATACCTCTCCGTAAGACCCGCGATGCCTGACGGACGTGACAACGTTCCGTCACTTCCTCCCAATCGGTCGGTTTGAACCCTAACGACAATGCCGCCATGCTCCTGTCCATTGCCGATGAAGCTAACGCTGAACGAACAAACGGCTTAGGAACCACAGCAAGGTATCCCTTCGCCCCTCCTTTGACTGGGCCCCCACAGTGAAACCAACCGCCTTGTCCCACATATCTCAAACGTTCACATAGGCAGTCCCTGTGCCCGGTGCCATAGGATTCTGTATCGATCTTGCAAGTCTCGAGCTGCCACATTTCCTCCAGACCGGACTGTCCCTCCTCCCGCGCCCCCTGGGGCCGCCATTCGCAGCTTGTCCCCTTGTGCGCGAGCCAAGTAACCAGCCCCTACCTTCCGCCAACCAGGCACGTGGCGTGCCTGCACCCGATACCTGAACAGTGATACGAATCACCGCCATCGGCGTAGCTCCTGAACCGAGTTCCCGGCTGGATGGTAAACCACATGAACCCCGCCGTATTGTGCGTGAATTATGACTTTTCATCCCTTAATATTTCACCTTTTAGAGCCACAGCCACTCCCAATGGAAATAACTCAAAAGATGCCAACTTCGAATAAGAGGACTTACCTTCCATGCCTCCCACCACCGCCCTGCGCACCACCTGCCTTCCAGGTATGCCCCGGAATCTATGTTCCCAGAGGTATCTGTGAACAACTCGAAACCACCCGCAAAGGCTCCACAAGTAGCCTTTGCCATGAAATGACTACCAACCCAGTCCTCGCGACTAACCTGACATGCAACTTGAAACTGCCTTATGAACAACTGCGATTTCTCAGTGACCTTCTTGGACCTGCGAACCTTCAGCCGGAACTCCCGAAGTGCAGTCAACTGAACCCCAGGCAATCAACACTCTCCTACCACCGAAACAATTTCCATCCCAAGCAAAGACGTGCGGTAGGATTCCCGCGACCATAAGGTATGTCCACAACGGCCCGGCCCAGCCGAGCCCACACAGCAAGCTATCTTACAGATAATGTACTAAGGAACCCCTTTCTGATTGCTCTTTCACCTCCCACTCCCAGACGGATCCAACTTCCCGAAGTAGGAACATGAATGGAACTGCCCCTTGGCAAGTAGAGGTTACCAATAGGAACCTGCAAACATGCAACCCAAAAGATGGAAGGGTCGCCAATAATCGAACGCGTCCTGTTCCCCCAAACCAACTCGACGGCAAGGCCGAATGATGCCAACGATACAGAACAGTTCCGCGGCGATGTCCTCATTTACCGATGCCCCTTTCGGGTGCGATAAGTTTTGTATCGGACGGAATTTGCCCGCCCATTTCTAGGGGACCACCCCCCATGGAGACACCCACAGGTTCGCTAATGGCGCGGAAGTTCCCCCATGGACTTGATATTCGCCCACCACTTTTCCTGGTCCCTCGACTTTGAATGGAATAGCGTAAACCCCCTCAACAATCCCAGCCATAAAACTAGCGCATTCATGGGAGGCTTACTGCCTTAGCCACAGCAGCAATGCACTGATCATTACTTGTGCCCCTCCGAGCCGCAACCACGGGGCTGAAGCCCTGCCAAGTCCCTTCCTGCCTTAGGTTTTCCTTTCTTGACGCGTCAGTTGACACCGTGACTCCCACCGCCTCCGGAACACCCGTATCGAAGCCTACCCGACGGTCCCCAGTTGCACTGACCTTTCTTCTGTCCAGCCAGCACCGCACCTCCTGGGGGTGCGCCGGCAGCCCCCGGAAAGAGCGCATTTCCTGCACCATCATTAGGAACCACCCCTTTTAAATCAATGCACTCCTCGAGCGGAAGACAGGAATTTATTTTTTTCCCAAATCCACTTTATCAAATCTTATCCTCCGCCTTCAAGTGCCCCCCCCCAATGTCCCCGCGAAGGATACGTACTTAATTTTGTTGCGCCGCGCCTGGAATATTGCCACACATCTAACTGTTCTCCTGCCCCGTCAGATGTCCCTGGTACCGGTACACCGTATTCCCCTTCCCTTACCTGGCATGCCGTCACCACCACCCTTACTTCGGCCTCCCGACTGCGCTCTGGTGACCCCACCCTTCCGCACCGCGGGGACGGCCCCTTTTTTCCTTGATCATGACTCTAAAATGACTTTTGCAATTTAAAAAGTGTGGTGTTTATTGACTCACCGCCCGAACCCCCGTCTGCGCTGTCCTTCCATCCACCTTGCCAGGCTCTGAAGTATCCGGTGGATGCCGACTCCTGTCCACACTGGTCCTGCCTCAAGCCCGTAGAAGTAACACTCTTCGACCTGCTCCTCCATCCCTCATCCGACCTCCCGCTGCTGCTGTGCCTGTCATTGTCGTTGCACTGCTCCCTCCCGTACTCACACCTGCTGATGCTCCTCCTGTGTTCCTGCTCTTGAGAACGCCCCCCAGGGGGCTCCCGCTTGCCTATGTGCCTTACGTCCATGTCCTCTTTTCTGCCCTCTGCTTGCAGTACCCTCCATAGCTGCTCTGCTGCGCCTGTGAAGACTCCGCCTGCTGCTTTCACTATCCCCTTCCTTCACCTCTGACCTGACCCTATCCAGGGCCGCCTCTGTCTGTGTCCTGCCGACCTGGACCCCCCCCGCCTGCCCATTGGGGGGCGGGGGACCGCTTTTACACTGCTGGGCCCTTGCATCATTCCCCCCGTCCCTCAGGTATGCCACCAGGGGCAGACTCACCAGGACGCCTCTTGCCACTCTCCCTGCCTGGCGGCCATCATGTCATGCTGGATTCCTCTGTCCTTTGTGCTTTCCCGCCCCCCCCGCCTTATTGCAGGGGGCGCTCTTCCTGTGCGGCCTCATCCTGACCTGCCATCTTGCCTGACCGGCGCCGCGTCGAACATACGGCGCCAGCCGTCCTCCAACTCCTGCCTGCTTTCCGACCTCATTTTCAGCCTTCCCCTTGCCGCCTCCTGACAGGCTCACGGGCTGCCGAACTAACGATGTCACTCATAGGCTGCCGCTGGGGCGTCCTCGCTCTCCATGCTGGCCTCTGTTCCACCGCCGCCTGGGGGGGTGGGGGGGTAGCAGACGTGCTTGGGGCCCCCCAGCTGCTCCTGCAGCCACCAGCCACGATTCTGCCACAACCTTTGTGACCAGGATGGTGGCTTGCTTGGAGTTCTGTCTGAGGCTGATGGGAGTGAGCATGCAGCAGCAGCAGCAGCTCACTCCAGCCTCTCCTGTACCTCCATGCTGTCTCCTGTACCTCCATGCTGCCTCTGTTCTTCTATGCTGCCTCCATGCTGCTGATGGGAGTGATCATGTAGTAGCAGCTCACTCCAGCCTCTCCTGTATCTCCATGCTGCCTCCTGTCTCAGTACTGCCTGTTCTTCTATGCTGCCTCCATGCTGCCTCCTGTCTCAGTACTGCCTGTTCTCCATGCTGCCTGTTCTTCATGCTGCCTTTATGCTGCCTGTTCTGCTATGCTGCCTCCATGCTGCTGCCTTCTCCCTCCAGGGCAGGCAGCTTTCACAACTGACAGGTAAGCTTAGGTTCAGTTAAAATGGCCACTTCATATAATGGCTGGTATAAATACTCCCCTTATGGCTCCGCCCTACCCAGCATGCTAGCTGTCACTAAATTCCTGTGGCTGCTATGCCTACCTCCTGGCTCTGTCAAGGCCTATTCCTCTTAGCTGCGTTGATCAGGGGCGTATTAGCCGCGAGGCAAACAAGGCATTTGCCTTGGGCGGCATTTTTCAGGGGGCGGCA
Organism: Pelobates cultripes; assembly: GCA_933207985.1. NCBI lineage: Eukaryota > Metazoa > Chordata > Amphibia > Anura > Pelobatidae > Pelobates > Pelobates cultripes. The sequence continues at coordinate 224,057,757 of OW240917.1, read as the reverse complement.
AAAAAGCCGCCCCCAAATGCCCAGAGCAAATGACTTGTTAGCCTTGCGGCTAACAGACATGCCGGGCTGGGCGGCGCTGGGCTGGGCGGCCGGCGAGGGAGCTCTTTGCCTGAGCGCTCTGCTCAGCTCCCTCGCGCGCCGCCAGCAGAGTGAGGTTGGGAGCCGGAATATGACGTCATCAACCCGGCTCCCAGCCTCAATCTGCTGGCGGCACGCGAGGGAGCTGAGCAGAGCCCTCAGGGGAAGAGCTCCCTCGCCGGCCGCCCACCCAGCGCCGCCAGCCCGCCCTGCAGCCACTGGACCCCAGGACCCCAGGGAGAGGAAGAACACCCCCGGCATTCCCAAAGGTAAGGAGGCTGGGGGGGGTTAAATAAAATAAAATAAAAAAACACAAGTAAGTGTGTTAGTGTGTGTGTATCTGTTAGTGTGTGTGTGTGTGTGTGTCTGTTAGTGTTAGTGTGTGTATGTTAGTGTGTGTGAGTCTGTTAGTGTGTGTGAGTCTGTTAGTGTGTGTCTGTTAGTGTGTGTATGTGGATGTTAGTGTGTGTGAGTCTGTTAGTGTGTGTGTGAGTCTGTTAGTGTGTGTATGTGGATGTTAGTGTGTGTATGTGGATGTTAGTGTGTGTGTGTGTGTGTGTGTCTGTTAGTGTGTGTGTATGTCTGTTAGTGTGTGTGTCTGTTAGTGTGTGTCTGTTAGTGTGTGTGTGTCTGTGTGTTAGTGTGTGTGTCTGTGTGTTTGCCTGTTAGTGTGTGTCTGTTAGTGTGTGTGTCTGTTAGTGTGTGTGTGTCTGTTAGTGTGTGTGTGTTTGCCTGTGAGTGAGTGTGTCTGTTAGTGAGTGAGTGAGTGTGTGTCTGTTAGTGAGTGTGTGTTTCTGTTAGCTAGTGAATGCGTATCTGTCAGTGAATGTGTGTGTGTGTATTTAAAAGGCGGAGCAGGGGGGAAGGGTTGGGTGGCTGTTGCGCGGGTGGGGGTAGCGCGGGGGGGAGGTGCCTGAGTTTTGTCCTGCCTAGGGCAGCACAAAACCAGGATACACCACTGGCGCTGATCCATGGGCTACAATCTTAGAATTATAAATAAAACATTTTTTTTTAACCCCTTAAGGGCGGAGCCAAATGTACACGTTGTGAACAAAACAAAATGTAAACAAAACCTGGCATTTGCGCCACATGTCTGTCCAACTGTAATTCACTTCTTTTATAGTAAATGCACCCACCCTTATTATATATCATTTTATTCAGGGGAAACAGGGCTTTCATTTAATATCAAATATTTAGCTATGAAACATAATTTAATATGAAAAAAATGGGAGAAAATATGATTTTTTTTTATCTACATGACATTTTAACGGTCAATGTCATAATACTGTTTGCTTTTACTGCAATAAAATACACATATTTGTATTCAGTAAAGTCTCACGTGTAAGACAGTACCCGCTATGTACAGGTTTTATGGCGTTTTGGGAAGTTACAGGGTCAAATATAGCACGTTACATTTGAAATTGAAATTCGCCAGATTGGTTACGTTGCCTTTGAGACTGTATAGTAGCCCGGGAATGAAATTTACACCCATGATGGCATACCATTTGCAATAGTAGACAACCCAAGGTATTGCAAATGGGGTATGTCCAGTCTTTTTTAGTAGCCATTTGGTCACAAACACTGGCAAAAGTTAGCGTTAGTATTTGTTTGTGTGTGAAAAATGCAAAAAACGCCAATTTTGGCCAGTGTTTGTGACTAAGTGGCTACTAAAAAAGACTGGACATACCCCGTTTGCAATACCTTGGGTTGTCTACTATTGCAAATGGTATGCCATCATAGGGGTAATTTTCATTCTTGGGCTTCCATAGGGTCTCAAAGGCACCGTAACCAATCTGGCGAATTTTAATGTGAAAAAAATGAAACGCAAGCCTTATATTTGACGCTGTAACTTTTGAAAACACCATAAAACCTGTACATGAGGGGTACTGTTGTACTCGGGAGACTTAGCTGAACACAAATATATGTGTTTCAAAACAGTAAAAAGTATCACAGCAATAATATCGTCCGTGTAAGTGCTGTTTGTGCATGAAAAAGGCAAAAAACGTCACTTTTACTGGCGATATCATCGTTGTAATACATTTTACTGTTTTGAAACACTAATATTTGTGTTCAGCGAAGTCTCCCGAGTAGAACAGTTCCCCCCATTTCGGCATGGGTTGTCAGGCAGGTCCTGCTAATTGTAATTAATTAAGATACCCAATTATGTAGAAATATTACATAAATATATATGTAGAATTATATGTGTATATATATATATATACGTATGTGAATATATATGTATATATATATAATTTTTAAAAAATATTTTTTATTTATATATAGGTATATATATAATTATTATATCATTATATATTTATGTATATAGATATATATATTATTTAGTTCTCGTGTATTTTTGATATAAATATATATATATATATATATATATATATATTAATATCACAATACAGTTAGAACGAAATAACACACATCTATATATTTTTTAATTATTTTTTTAAATTATTTTTTTATTTTATTTTTTAACGTATTTACATATTTCATTTTTTTACATTATATATAAATATATATAACAATAATTATATGTATATATTTAATCAGTATCAGTCTACGTGCAATTTGATATTAATATATATATATATAATTATATATATATTAATAGTAAAATACACCTAGACAGTGTATGTGTGTGTATGTATATGTGTATATATATACTTAGATCATATATATATATATAACATATATATATAATCTAAGTATATATATATATATATTTTTTACACTTTTATTTTCAGCCAGCAGGGGGACCATCTGTCATTACAGGCAGCCCCCCTGCTGGCAATGCAGGAGGCAGCCTACCCGGCCATGTGATTGTGAGGTCCTCGCAAGGACCTCACTCTCACATGGCCGGAGTGCACCGGAGGAGGAGGATCTGCCGCGGCGGGGCTCCCTGGGAGGCAATTGTACCAGTTCTGATCAAAACAAAATCTGCAATTTGCACTATATGGTAGGAGCAGAAAAAATGGGGGATGGGTCTGCGCCGATGTGTACACTGAGTGTTAAGTCCGATGTATATTATCGTGTCCAAAGTTCTACTTTTGGTGGGGTTCAGAAGGTACGATATCGTGGAGAGTAGTCCAAATATAAGAAATAGAAGAGATCTTACTTACAATTGACAGAGCTTAACCCAGCTCTGGTGTGGATAGCTTGCAGCGGTATTATCCCCGCTTACAGGATATTCGGCAGGTCTCCTCTTCTTTGTGGTAACAGGTGGCCGAAGTTGGGGAAGATAAAATGAAGACAGTAATGGTGCAGTATGTTCTACACTGATAAAAAATAATAAAATATGGTAGATACACTCACATTCTGTAGAGCTTAGGCTAGCTCTAGTTGGTTAGGCGTACAGCGGTATCATCCCCGCTTATGGGATATATGAGGAGTGATCTTGATCGGAATGTCAGGAGCTCGAAGAGAAGGTAAAACAGCGATAGTGCTCTCAATAAAATCTTAAATGGTAAAATAAAATAATAAAATATACTCACAGTGTATAGGGCAGACTAACTGCTCTATGTAACAGCGTAGGTGGTATAATCCCCACCTGGGATTCTTGGAGTATGGTATACAGGACTTTAAAATAATAAAAAAAGATAAAATGTAAATAAAAAATAATAAATAATAAATAATAAATAAAAAGTTTATAAAATAGCCAGGTAATAGAAAAGATGATGGTATAAACGTAAAAATGACCAAAATCTTTTATTAACAATATATAAAATAGTAAAAAATATCCAAACGCGTTTCACCAATGTAAGGCTTTATCAATGGATAGCAAAGGTTCATCATCTTTTCTATTACCTGGCTATTTTATAAACTTTTTATTTATTATTTATTATTTTTTATTTACATTTTATCTTTTTTTATTATTTTAAAGTCCTGTATACCATACTCCAAGAATCCCAGGTGGGGATTATACCACCTACGCTGTTACATAGAGCAGTTAGTCTGCCCTATACACTGTGAGTATATTTTATTATTTTATTTTACCATTTAAGATTTTATTGAGAGCACTATCGCTGTTTTACCTTCTCTTCGAGCTCCTGACATTCCGATCAAGACCACTCCTCATATATCCCATAAGCGGGGATGATACCGCTGTACGCCTAACCAACTAGAGCTAGCCTAAGCTCTACCGAATGTGAGTGTATCTACCATATTTTATTATTTTTTATCAGTGTAGAACATACTGCACCATTACTGTCTTCATTTTATCTTCCCCAACTTCGGCCACCTGTTACCACAAAGAAGAGGAGACCTGCCGAATATCGTGTAAGCGGGGATAATACCGCTGCAAGCTATCCACACCAGAGCTGGGTTAAGCTCTGTCAATTGTAAGTAAGATCTCTTCTATTTCTTATATTTGGACTACTCTCCACGATATCGTACCTTCTGAACCCCACCAAAAGTAGAACTTTGGACACGATAATATACATCGGACTCAACACTCAGTGTACACATCGGCGCAGACCCATCCCCCATTTTTTCTGCTCCTATCATTTGTATTCCAAGGACACTAGAGGGAGTCCTTGTTTGGGACTGCTGCCTCTCTGACTAGCGCTGACTCAACCCCCCGTTTTGTTAATTTGCACTATATGTCTGTTGAACCGTAATACACCTCTATCATATTAAATGCACACACATATGATATATAATTTTATTCAGGGGAAATAGGGATTTCATGTCATGTCAAATATTTATATAAGAAACATAATTTAATATGAATATAATCTAAAACAGTTTACGAAATTAAGAAACTTTATTTTTTTTAGTTCTGCATGGCATTTTAACTGTTAATGTCATAATACTGTTAGCTTTTACTGCAATAAAATACACATATTTGTGTTCAGTGATGTCTCACGAGTACAACAGTACCATACAGGTTTTATGGGGTTTTGAAAAGTTACAGGGTCCAATACAAGGCTAGCCCATTTTAGTTTTTACACATTAAAATTTGCCAGCTTGGTTACGTTGCCTTTGAGACCGTATGGTAGCCCAGGAATGAAAATTGCCCCTATGATGGTATACCATTTGCAAAAGTACACAACCCAGGGTATTCAAAATGGCGTATGTGCAGTCTTTTTAGTAGCCACTTATTCACAAAAACTGGCCAAAGTTAGCGTTCATATTTATGTTTTGCATTTTTCACACATAAACTGTACTTTCATTGAAGATATCCTAGTCGTGATATGTTTTACTGTTTTGAAACACTCATATTTGAGTTTAGCGAAATCTCCTGAGTAAAACAGTTCCCCCATGTACAGGTTTTAGGGTGTATTGTAAAGTTACAAGGTTAAATATAGTTCTTGCAAATTAAATTCTCTGGACTTTATGCCTGGGTTGTCAGGCAGGTCCTTAAAATTATAATTACTAAAATAACATAATTATGTAAAAAGATTAACCTCTGACAGGGTCTCCCAGCATGGCACCATTGATTGGTGCTTGGCTTTCACAGATGCCCAACACCGATCACAGTATAATTGGCATTCTGGAGTTTCATCAATACAGGTAGATGTTTGCGTTGCTGGAAACAGCTAGCAGATGGCGGCAACATTCCACTCTCTACTAGGAAATCCATCTGCTGATATCGTTACTGATATTAGCAGAGGGTTTCCTTAAGATCACGGTTAAGGTTAGAGGTAGGGTTGGTTTAAGATGAATGTTAGAGTTTGTTGTATGTTTAGACAAATCTCTCTTTCTGCATATATTTTTTACCATTAATTGTTTCTTGGCGTTTTTAGCACAAGTAATGTTCATTACATAGTTACATTCACATAACACTGGTTGAAAATACAATATCAATTGTGTTACAATGTATAAACTGTTTAATAGGGTTTTGTAACATTTGTGCTACAACCAGATATCTATTATGTGGGCACATACATTTTATAAATGTCGTAGACATGAGTGTATAATTAGCAGTAAATAAGGTGGAAAGATGACTGAAAAATAACAGAAATCTTAGTAAGTAGATCATAATAAGAAAGTCAATATGCCACCTCAGTCATCCCTACGAGGACATACAGAGTCACGCCTTGCATGTGGTGCATACTACATTGCTCAGTACATTAGGGATGACATCATAACCCTTAGAGTACAGGAATCAGTGGCAGCAATGCGTATGAGCAGGGAATAATCTACAGTCAAAAGTATTTTAGCCGTGGCTGTATTGTTTTTTACATCTTTCTCAAATAGTCAGGAATAACTGTGTCTTTTTGCTAGAAGTTTGTGACATGCGCACGTAAACATAAAATAGTTGAATCTTGTCACAGATTTGTGAGAGAGAGGGGCACTCAATGGACTTCCAATTTGTTGCTATAAAATCGCGATCTTCTAATAGCGTAAGGGCAATGAGGTACCCTCCTCAGTAGCACATATCCAACATGTGGAGAAAGCCATTGGAAAGATCTTTTGTAATCTGTGAGGGGTCATATAGAAGTGTCCTATGTGCCTCAATATGTGAATAACATTTTGTGAATTTGGAGAGGTCCTTAAGGGCCAATAGCCAATCACCATTAGTCAAAGTCATGGTCTTTCTGCATATATTAGAATCAGCTAAGAATAACCAAACAAGACACTTGAGAACCACTGTCACACCACCTATGGAGTTATTGTTGACCTCCTAACAAAGTACTAGGAAACTTGAAGAAATTTCACAGGAGAGCACAGGCAATACCCATATGTGCTGCAGGCTGGAGTTCATGGGACACATACCAGGCGTAACAAGCAAGAAGCCCCACGGGCCAACCCTTTACCCTCTTCCTTGACACCTCTCATGTATCAGTATCTGAGTATGTTAAGGATGTCGATATGTATTCAATGTGTTACTTATTTTTCTGTGAAAACTTACAAAAACACTAGATCTGAAGAATTATGCATGTATGCACAGGGTTAGGGGTAGGGTTGGTGTAGCGTGGTGAGGGGGGAGTTGGTTAACTACCAAAAATTAATTTAGATCCTAGATATATAAGGCATTTGACAATCAGGACAGTAACATGAATCTATGTTGAGGTCTTTGTGTTTAGTTGCACTGGATGTTTAAATATTATTATAAAAAATATTAAAAACCCTTAAAGGGACACTATAGTCACCTGAACAACTTCAGCTTAATGAGGTTGTTCAGGTGAGAACTATAGCTCCCTGCAGCCTCTCATGTAAACACTGTATTTTCTGAGAAAATACAGTGTTTACCTTGAAAGCTAGGAACACCTCCAGTTGGAGTCACTCAGAGTGAACCATAATATGCCTCCATCCACTCAGATCTGCTGTCAGCAGAGCACAGGGCAGCACTGTGCACAGCATGCTGTGATTCAGTATCTCCTCCCTCTGCATGCAGACACTGAACTTTCCTCATAGAGATTCATTGATTCAATTCATCTCCATGAGGAGTAGACATGTGCAATTAGTTTCTGGCCGAATATGTATTCGGACTAATTTCTGGCAATTCGGACATTCGGGTACTTCCGAATGTCCGAATTGCCGAAGTGCCGAATTACCGAGGTTCCGAAATTACCGAATTTCCGAAGTGCCGAAGTTTTGCCTAAGTACTAATATACTTACCCAGTGGAAGAAGAAGAATGTTACAATGTATACAATTTTAAATAAAAAGTATACAAACATAGCCAGGATTCAGCAGTAAGCATTTGCAACACTTACAACAATCAAGTAACACACATTCATATAAAATGTAAGTTACTTAGCCTGTCAATGTAATGACAGGAATGAATAAGTAGATAACTCCCTAATTCCCATGGTATTAAGGAGCTATCTACTAAGGCTGAAAGACCTAAATTGGTCTTTCAGACAAATTTACTAATACTTAGTAAAAATTACTTAGTATTAGTAAATTATGCCCCTACTCACTATACCGCGAGTAGGGGCATGTCTATTAAACAGTTAGCAGCCTGTGGCTGCTCACTGTAAAAACAAACAAACAAACAAAAAAAACACGTCCCCTTCCCCCTCCTAACCTGAAGGGAGGACCTATTCTCCCCCCCGGCCCCCACCCCTGAACGGCGGGTGGGGGCCCTAAAGTAAAATAAGGGCGGGACCTATTGACCTCCCCCCCGCCACCACCCATGAGCGGAGGGTGGGGGCCCTAAAGTAAAGTAATGGGGTGGGGGCACCTATTGCCCTCCCCCCAGTCCCCACCCCTGAGCGGCGGGTGGGGGCCCTAAATCAGAATGTGGGTGGACCTAATGTCCTCCACCCTGGGAGCAGTGGGTGGGGGCCCTAAATACTATTTAGGGGGGGACCTGATGTCCTCCCCATTGGCCCCCACCCCGAGCGGTGGGTGGGGGCCCTAAATTAGAATGAGGGGGGAGCACCTAATGTCCTCCCCCCTGGCCCCCACCCCTGAGCGGTGGGTGGGGCCCTAAATACTAATTGGGGGGGACCTAATGTCCTACCCCCTGGCCCCCACCGCAGAGCGTCGGGTGGGGGCCCTAAATAAAACGGGACGGGGACCATTTAACTAAGTACCTGTAAAAAAAATTTAAATAAACTTACCATTTGATGTTTTCTTTCTTCTAAAATCTTCTTTTTCCAGCCCCCAAAAAGGCCAAATAAAAATCAATAATAACCGACACAATTTAAAAAAAAAATCCATCTTCACCCGGCGAGGGCTCCGCGCAGACTGAGCTCTGCAGGGCGGGGGAAGGCTTATAAAGCCTTGCCCCACCCTGCAATTAGACTCAGAGCACTCTGATTGGTGGGTTTAAGCCATCCAATCAGAGTGCTCTGACAGGTAAATGAAGAGACTGACAGGTAAGTCTCTACATTTACCTGTCACAGCACTCTGATTGGTTTGTTTGAAATCCACCAATCAGAGTGCTCTGTGTCATTATACACAGCGTGGGAAAGTTCTTTGGAATTTTCTATCAAGGTATGTGTGTGTCTCTCATGGTATGTGTGTGTGTCATGGTGTGTGTCTGTCATGGTATATGTGTGTGTCTGTGCCTGTCTTGGTGTATGTGTGTGTCTGTGTGTGTTTAGAAAGTGTTTTTACTCACCTTTTTTTCCCTACGCCGTGCTGCGGGGCTGGCATAGATTTTTTTCCAGGGCTGCTTTGCATCCCCAGTCCGGCCCTGGAGATGCTGATTGGCCAGGACTGTGTTTGAATCATGCTGGCTCTGCCCCTGATCTGCCTCTTTGTCAGTCTCAGCCAATCCTATGGGGAAGCATTGTGATTGGATCAGGCTACCACATATCAGCAGACTGCTTGTTTTTATGAGTCTAACAGCATGCAGATTTACAGCTTCAGGCTTGAATACAGTAAGATTTTTACTATATTTATGGAGGCATGAGGGGCCCAGGGGGGCTAGAGGGTGGTGTTAACACTATAGGGTCAGGAATACATGTTTTTGTTCCTGACCCTATAGTGATCCTTTAAATAATGGTTGAATACACAAATAGCACAAAATCTATGTTTTGTTTTGATTCAGAACTTGGCAGATTGCCTCATTCCTAAAGGTGTTATATAAACTTAGTTTTAAGTAGGTCACAATGAGTAGTAGCTGTTCCATAATTGAGTCCTTCTGAGATATTTTGTCTCATGGTGAATTTCCATTGACACGCACCCATGTGTCTGTCTGGGTTAATTACCAAAATCTGAATTATCGAAAACTAAAAGTAAATTCAAAGGGAATTTTCAAATTTAAGACTAAAAGTAGCCGTAGTGCAATATACACTTTCTATGTCAGCTCTTTTTGCTTTAAATTTCAGATTCTCATTATCTTTTTAGTGAAAAACCCTGATATGTCATAGCTGAGAGAAACAAACTAATTTTATAAAAAGTTTGAATCAGGAGATCTAAAGTGGCATCCATTAAAGTAATATTGGAAGGCAAATACTGAGTTCACAAATTTACATGTTTCCAATGTGCAGACATTGAATCATACCGATACCTTCACAAGCACAGCTTTACACGATAGCTTAAATTGAGATCCATTTATTGCTGACATCTTGTGTCCCAACCGAAAACCTCACAGAAAAAAAAAAAACGAACTTTTCTAGATATTTGTTATATTTCTTGTATACTTCTAATATGTTTAATTTTCAAGAAAACATCATATATTTTTTTTCCCCTTCATTCCTTGGGGTGACATTGTTATTTTTTTTTTTTTTTTATATATTTTCTGTATTTTATTGAGGCATATTAGATGGGATACAGAATAGAGAGAGGGAAATGTGCATTAGAATACAGTACAGGGCTCAATAACAGTGGTATCTAACATTTCCTTAATATTTGTACCTCTTTTTTATGTTTTATGATTTAACATTGCTTTTGTAAACAGGTTTAGGCAATATGCAATTTAAGTCGCTTAACATTGACTAGTTGTAACAAGTTAAGTGAACAAGTTTTGTATAGGGTGATTGCGTAAGCTCAGTAGTTCCCTGTTGTGTAAAATTAACTCAAATAATAAGAACACGCTAACATAATAAGCGATTAACTGCTTGCAAATACTGACGTGCCTATATCCCCGGGCACCCCCCACTACTATCTGCCATACGTGCAGTGGTATATGAGCAGACTGGCTAATGTCCAGGCTCCAACAAATAAATATCTATTTGAGCATATTCAAAATCAGGTTAGGGAGACATAGTAAATGAGGGAGAGCAGACTGCAGTGTGTGGGGGCCGTGTGACATATTAAGCATAGCACTAAATCATTACCAACAGCCGTCATACATGTAGGCGAAAGTTAAGCAGTGAATTCGAGTGAGGAGCAAAGGTTAAAGAGTTCTTTCAGTCCTCTTCATCCCATGCCTGTTCGTGGCCAGTTGTTGTCAGGAGAAGGAAGGCATGTGGAGTCAGTGCAGTGGTTGTGGGTGGAGGTCCCCCTCCAGCCCCAGGCCTTTATGGAGGGTGGCATCTTCGGACCTCTGACTCGAGGGCTCTGAGAGATCGAGGCATTCCCTTGTCGGGTGCAGGTGGAGCCGGTGTATCTTCGCCGCCTGCGGCGGGCAGTCCCCCTGCAGGGTGGTTGATGCTGCGGAGGTGGTTTCCTCACGGCCCTCGGCCTCGGCGGGCATTGTGCTTGCGTTGCTGGTTTGGGGTCAGTTGCTGTGCCCGGAGTGGGGCGCCTCTTCCCCTTAGTGTCTACTGTCTGCTTGTGCATGGGTGACATTGTTATTAATGTGTTTTTTTACGACCCAGTCATCCAGTACCTTTTAAATCGACTAATTTAACATTTGTTGCTTTCAGGATTTCCAGTCTGCCTTTTAACCCCTTCGTGACAACGGTTGTTTTATACCTTAAGGACACGAGCAATTTTTATAATTTTTCTTTGTCTTCTTTTCATTGGTGATTTCCCTCTTACTCATTTAGTACATTTCGATATTGAGGGTTTTTTGCACGTTTTTTTAAATTATACTTAGGGTTTTCTTTTCATACCACGCATAAATGTATAACTGCTCCTTTAACATGGAAAATAAGGGGAAAAGAGGACAATTTTAAAAATCAGCCTAATTTTTTTTTTACAGTGCATAAAAATGCATTCATCTGTTTGTCCTGAGGCTGAGCATACCTTATATATTTAGATTTGCCTCATATTTTTTGCAGACACACGTCATTAACCAAAAGCAGTTCATTTGTTTATTAAAACGAACAGGATTTTTCCCTAAAGTGAGAATTCAAAGTGAATTCACAGGGAATTCCAAAGGTAGTTGAACTGGAAGCATAGCTCACTTAGAGAATTTTTCCAATTTGGCTAATTTGACCTTGAATGTAAAATCTCTTTTAATTCACTTTGAATTCTTACTTTAGTGAAGAACTCTGTAAATATTTATTTCTATTTTTTTTTAATTTTGATATGTATGTATATCTGAGTAGTCACACATGGCCATACCATGTTTAAACCCACGACTGCTTCAAAGTACCCTGATATCAGTGGGACCAATGCTAATTTTAACATGGGAGGAAAAACATGCTTAAGGCAGAGCTTACTGCTTAACCCCTTAAGGACACATGACATGTGACATGTCATGATTCCCTTTTATTCCAGAAGTTTGGTCTTTAAGGGGTTTAACTGCTTTAAGAGAGAATTTATGCAATCCTGTGTTCACTTTCATATGGTGCAGTTACTTGATAAGGTGTGTGATTTTAAGGAGCCCTGTAAGATTTAAAACTCTATTTTGTGTGTGTACTTTTCTCTTAGTGTGTGTTTTGCATATATTTCGGTCTTCACGGGAGCATTACTATTATGAAATGCATATTCTAGGTGTGCCCCCAGGGCCATTTTAAACGTGGTGCCGTGTGGGCCCCGCTGCCTGAAAAACAATAATTTACCTGGGCTGTCTTAAACGCGGAGCAAACAGGGCAGCTGCCGTGTGGGCCCCGCTGCCCGCAAAACAATAATTGATCTGCCCCACAGGCCCACTGGTGCTGTGACTGCACCATGGTCCAACACATTAAGAGGGCCCATCGGGCGGCCCATGTATTTAGGGACACTAGGTGGGCCTTTCTCAGCAGGGGCCTGGTCGGCAGCCGTTTGGGGGGAAGTGACTGCCGTGAGTCACTTCCTCTCAGAGAGAGTGAAGCTGTGCGGGAAGGATGAGGAGGCTCTCAGGAGGGGGCACTGATCTGAAGTGCCAGAGCCTCTCACTCCCAACTACCTCAGCCTGCCACTGGACCCCAGGGAAGCCACCCTCCTGCACCAATAAGGTAGGCAACTGGAGGGTGGCTTTAACCCCTTAAGGACCAAACTTCTGGAATAAAAGGGAATCATGACATGTCAAACATGTCATGTGTCCTTAAGGGGTTAAAGGAGTAGTGTTTCAGTATGTCTGTCTGTGTGTCAGTATGTCTTTCTCTCTGTGTGTCAGTATGTCTGTCTGTGTGTTAGTATTTCTGTGTGTGTGTCAGTATGTCTGTCTGTGTGTGTCAGTATGTCTGTCAGTATGTCTGTCAGTGTGTGTATCAGTATGTCTGTCAATTGTGTCAGTATGTCTGTCAGTGCGTGTCTCACTATGTCTGTGTGTGTCAGTATGTCTGTCAGTGTAGATCTCTATGTTGTTAGTATGTTTATCTTTTTGTGTGTCAGTGTGTATATCTGTGTATCTGTACTTAGTCAGTGTATCTATGTGTCTATGTAGTCTGTGTAACCATGCAAGCATGGGAAAATGGTAGAGCCCCAGCTGACAAAGCATTGTTCGACTTGCACGACAGACGGGCATCTATCTTTTGGCAACCCTTGGGATTGGGGGGCCCCCCAAAAAATTTTGCACCTTGGCCCACTCTACTTTAGTCCCGCCACTGCGTTTGGGTGTGGAGAGCCTGATTGCTTATCAGGGAGGGGGAGGTGGTTGTCAGGGTCCAGGAAGCCCAGTCAAAGTGCCTCCAATTTAATTTATTCCTTAGGAAATTGAGTAAAAGGGGACATGAATTTGATTCACCTCCAAACATCCACCACACTCAGTATTGCCAATGAATCCCTCAATATCAAAGGGATCAAATATTAGTTAGGGAGACTCACTGACAAATGAAAGTGTCAATTGATTTTTTTCTGGTTTAAAGAGTGAGTTAACTCCAAGCTTCCTTCTCTTGATGACACTTACACTTGGGACCCTTAAAAATGAATGAACTATTTGGTCACTGACTAATACAGTAACTCAGTGGGTCATTCGTTTTATATGGGGCATGAGGGCACTTAAATGGAGCGGGATGATAAGGGGAGTGTGGAATATATGGACACTACAATTTAAGCCTACCTGCACAATGTTTCTAATGTCAGAATTTCCCAGCCTGCACTCATTTTCTGAGATTAATCCCACATTAGGGAATGCTGGTAAATATCTGATACTGATAGATTGCGGCCTGCATCTTTGCTGCAAACTCCGAACAGTTCGCTTGTAGCGGATGGCACTGTGGCTGTCCTTAAAAGACTATGAGAATCCTGCAATTCGTGTGTTAATTCTGTTTTGTAATTCCCTGTAACTAGCATTCGTATGTTTGTTCGGTAGTTTCCATGTGTATTTCATACGAATGGAAACTACCGAACTAATAGACCTCCCCAGAGTGAAGTGTGTTCCCAATTAAGTGTCGAACATGTGTTAACCGCAGACTAATAGGTGGTTTATTGCTGTATCTGGGTGGCCGCCATTCGGCATACGAACACGTGGCGGCGGCCATCTTACGCACGAAAGACTCAGCTGTGTTTGGTCGTCGAGTGTCTGGAACTCAAATCGGACACTCGATTACCCGAACACTGCTGACATCTCCAGAGCTCCATAACTCCCGAACGGGAAGACGAATCAGCCCCCCCGTTCGGTGAGTTTGGAGTACCGAACAAGGGCATTCAGGTGAATTACAGTTTAATCGTGGCTGGCATGTATTTCAATGTATTTTACCTCCCGAACGGAGACCGACCGCAGGGCCAAAACGCATGGAACCCATTTCAGATACCACCTCAAATTTCACCCTCCACCCTCCACCTAACTCCCGAACCCCTGGTCCGATCTGGGTGAATTTTGGATATGTTAGTCACCCAGGTCAGGGCTACCAGGGGGTACCCAAAGTATGGGTGTACCTGCTAATCTTGGGGTACATCCAGAACTTGGGGAAAACTGTAACCTGTATAATGGGATTAGGTGTCATACTAAGTGGAGGAGAGGTGTGGGAGGTAACTGCTATTTCATTGGGTACTGTATTAATGAATGTGAATCCCTCCCTTGCATGGGAGAAATGCTTAAAAGGAGGTTGTGTGGAATAAACATCAGTTCTGCTCCTGATGCTGTGTGTCGTCCAGTCATTGGGATCTGTATGGGGATATTCGTGGATTGCTTTGCTTATTGGAATTATTGCTTCATGGGATTTTTCATCACTTGTTCCTGAGCCTCACTGGGATCTTAGTGGAGTTAACCTGTGAAATACCAGGCCTCCGCTACATCGCTCGTGACTGTTTTTTGTGACTTTCCCGGCATGTCAATCATCGTAAACCCTGTAAGGTTAAAGAATATATTTTGCATTTCTTAAACAGGGTAGTTTACATATATTAAAAAGGTACGCCTAGTTATTTTTTCCTGTGTGTTTACTAAAGCTACTCAGGCGTAGTATATTACATTCTACAAATGAATTGTTGATTTATGCATAATTTTGTTTGCGTTTGGTAAGTACCTGGAGTGCACAGTAACAGTCTTGTCTGTATTATATTAATTCATACTGTAAATCATGTGAAAACTTGAGGCAGTTTTATTCAAAACAAAAGAACATTATTGATTAAATGGACACTCTAAGCACCAAAACCACTACATCCTAATATAGTGATTTTGGTGCACAGAGTCAGAGGTAGGCAACCTTTGGCACTCCAGATGTTGTGGACAACATCTCCCATAATGCTCTTATAGCCGTAGTGCTGGCAAAGCATCAGGGGAAATTTAGTCCACAACATCTGGAGTACCAAAGGTTTCCTACCCCAGGCCTGTCCTTGTAGTCTGACAAATATATGCATTGCTATGTCTCAGAATTGGCAGTGTATTCAAGTGACAGTCAGTATGCCTCTAGTGACTGTCATTTCCACACTAGAGGCCTTTCCTGTTGAAGACTTAATTGAAAGTCTTCTTGTTTGCATGATGACTCTGAACAGTGTAGATGTTTCTTTGGTTTACAGGTGAGTTTTACTTAGTGTTTAGACTCCCAAAGTGGGCATAATAAAAATGTTTGGATGACTTTAAATTAAACCTGGTTTAATATAAATGTATTTTCTTACAGGATACCGGGAGCCAGATTACTCATACCAGATAAACGTGCGGTACGCCACATTGGCCTGTCACCAGCTTGCCAACAGCCAATTTTTCGAGGGTCTTCTCAGTACAGTCAGAGGTCTTATCGATGGCCTGACCTGTGAGCTGACAAATTTTTATCATAGTTGTCACGCCATTAAAGAACCAGAAGAGAAGCTTCAAAACGAACTCTTCCTATCTTTCAGAGGTAATTGGTTTTATGAAACATACTACTTTAAAGCAGTTACACAAAGTTTATATATTAGTTTTAGCCCATTTCAACATATATTCATCAGTGTGGTCACACTGCTACTTTAGCCGCAACAAGTCCCCGGTTGGCACGAGCGCACATGAGCAGGGCGGTCAGCCGAGAAGGGACATGTATACTCACCTGGATTGCAGCGTATTGCCGCCTGATCCTCTAGTGAGATGAGTCCCGGCTGGTACGACATTCTAAGGGCCGCTGGCTGCTGTGGTCCCGTTCTTAATAGAAAAATACATAGTGCCCACGTTAAAGAAGGCCATGTACTTACAAATAACAGCAGTGAGAGACATAGTTAAACCCTGTAATGCTTTTCCTGTTGCCCTGTTGTGGTTTCCACTTGTTGGTTGTCAGAGAGCACGCGTAAGCCAATGTAAAAAAACAGAAAAAAAATTAACAAGAACGTTCTGGTTAATTTTTTTTCAGTTTTTTTTACATTGGCTTGTATTTTGACTTTCCCTACTTCTGGTATCTTGATCTTTAGCTAGTATTTTCATATTGTCTTATTCTGTATCATCGACCTCGGCTTGTTTATTGACCTTTCTCTAAGTCCAGCCAGTCTAAGGCCCGGTATACGTTGCTATTGTGTTATCATAGTTTTGCGTGTTGGGTCATACAGTAGTCGTGACAAAATGCAACTCTGTGTAAAATGTTCCATGCAGTGGGTTGAGTGACAGCCACTAGAAGTGTTAATAGTCATCAATGTAAACACTGCTTTTTCTATGAAAAGGCAATGTTTATATTAAAATGCCTTTAGGGACAGACATTAGATACCAGAACTACATTAAGCTTTAGTTGGTCTGGTGACTATAGAGTCCCTTTAAGATTAAAAGATATGCATGTTGGTATTCTAAGATGTATTTAAAAATGTCCACTGTACAGAGCATGTATAAATTACAGCTGTGTACTTCAAAGTAAATATTTTAAATGAAACTCATCTGCATTACGTGTAAGGCTACATATAAGCCTAACAGTATTACTTTTTATAGTATGTGTTCCTTCACTCCCCCACAGACTTTAACAGTTGGCCCATTTTAAGGAAATCCCCATCCAAACAATGTGGAGGTCTTACAATCTTCCCTAATTTAGAGATGTGCACTAAATATCCTATATCATCCTCCCACCCGTTACTCACAGCACTTGCCGTCTAGTCATTCCATTCCAAGCTGGAGCCGAAATTGATTGTAGTGCGTTGGATAGACATTGCATGAAACTTTGTAAAAAAAATGATTAAAAAGAAAACCAAACTAAAAAGATCACATTTGTCGTTTCTGCACTTTCTACAAGTCACAAGAATTTGTCGCTTCTGACAGCTCTGTCCAGACTATGAAGTAGATTGCACCTGATACCCAATCGTACCCTTTACAATTTTCTGAAAGACATTAAAGTTATTTTTGTTTTGTTTTTTACTTCTTATATCATAGGAATTATTTGATTGATTGTTTTATTTCTGTAAAAAGGAACAGAAAAGGAACTATAGGACTAGACACAAACGGTTATGGAGAATTAACTCTAAAGGGACACTATAGGCACCTAGACCACTTCAGCTCATCGAAGTGGTCTGTGTGCCATGTCCCTTTGGCACTTAATGCTGCAATGTAAAACAGAGAAACTGCAATTATTACATTGCAGCTCTAAGCAGGGGCGGATCCAGAGCCTAATCTTGGGAGGGGCATTCATAAATTATTTAAAGAAGCAATCCAGGCACAATAGCTACTATAGCTCTCTGTAGTGGTTATGGTGCTAGGAGCGCTGTGGTGCACTCCCAGAGTAAGTAGTCAAACCATTTAAGAATAGTTTGACGGGGGCGTGGCTAACCGCCGAGCAAGATGGCCGCTTGAAATTTTGCTGCGGCACATGGGCTCTAACAATAAGCATTTTTCTCAGACGATAACGAAAATTAAACACGGCCAGAGCAAGCATGTCGCAGGGCAAGCACAAGAAGAACACTTCCAAAGAAGCAAAACTCAAATTCTTCACGCAGAAACCCAGCCAAACGGCTCTGCACGTGCAGGCAGCAACCCGGGATGGCGGAGGCTCCTCGGATGAGAGCAGCTCATCCCCAGAGACAGGGGAACCAACCCTAAACACTGCCTTAACCAAGCGACACCTACAAGAAGCCATGGAGGCACTGTCAGCAAGACTGATTCAGTCATGGACCTCCAGTGTAGACACGCTCCGCAAAGACATCCTCGACCTGGGCGCAAGAACTACTCGCACTGAAACAAAAATGGCGGAATACGCCACAGCTCACAACGAGCTGGCAGAACAGGTCTCCCACTTACAGCACACCATCGAAACCATGGAAATAAAACTAATGGATGCCGAGGACAGATCAAGGCGGAACAACCTCCGCTTAAGGGGGATACCGGAGGCGTTCTCCAGGACGACTTACCCAGATACGTTCGAGACCTCTTCAATGTGATAGCACCGGACATCCCCTCCGATATGCTGCTTCTGGACCGCGTCCATAGGATCCCGAAACCAAAACACCTGCCACCATCCACACCAAGAGACGTGTTATTGCGCGCTCATTACTTCCATGTAAAAGAAATAATATTAAAATCTAGCCGCACAACACACCTACCAACTGAATTTGCAGGCATCAGGATCTTCGCGGACCTATCCCAAGCGACCCTGAAAAAAAGGAAAACGTTCCAGCAAGTGACAACAACTCTCAGGGACCACAACATCAGGTACCGATGGGGCTACCCCACAAAACTCCTTGTGTGGAGAAATGGCGAATTCAGCCCTCTGACCACGCCAGCGGATGGAATGAAGACGCTAAAAGCATGGGGCCTACAGCTTTCCCAAGCAAGACGCCAGCCACCTCTACCTGCATCTACCAAAGTAACCCAGGACTGGAAAAAAGCCTAAGGACTGGGACTGGGCGCTGCCTTCTCTCCATTCCCGATATCTCTTAATCAGGTTGCCAGACACGTAAGTATTGCAACCACAGCATCCCACCAACCCACCTATACCCACAACTTCTATTCCCCACGCCAGCCTACCAAACAACACCTATGCCACATGCAACACATCATGACCATCAATCCCACAGGCCACCTGGCCGAACGGGAGAGAGAGGCCACAATATATGGGGACAACCTCGAACTGCAGAGGGGACATAGGGACACGACAATAGAGGCACGAGATGACAAAAGGTCACGAAGCCTTTGTGACAAAAAAAAAAACTCGGCTCACCTTATGCACACGCAGAGAGGGTGGGGAGAGGCGGAGCTCATCTGCCCATGGTTTTTATGCATGTATCATTTGTACTGATCATAACAAACATGTTGGTATCTCTTTTATTTCTCCTGTTCTAATAATGTCTAATAATGTTTAATGTTAAACGTTACAAAACTGTTATGACTTCCCAAACCACACAACAAGCTACCACGAGCCCAGGTAGCCACGAGTACCGTATGGACAATACGGATAACCCCAAGGTGCACCCAAACTGCACCACTCCCCCTTGGCGGGGAACTTTGTATATAACCTCCCACCCCCCCTCCCAGTTTCCTATGTCACCCGCACCCGTGTCCATCAAACCTCACCCCCTAACCTGTGAGAGTACAAAGTCAGAATCTATCCTAATCACCACCTCCAAAAACAAGATCATACCCCTCAACCTCAGAGCCAATGGGAAAGTAGGCCTCAAACACGCATACAAATGGCAGTGAAACACCTATCCCAGGTGCAGCCCCCCCCCCAAACATGAAAATCTATTCCCACAATACAAGGGGCCTCAACACTCCACACAGGCGTAACAAACTACTGGAAGATCTCAAACGGGTCAAAGCAGATCTAGTATGTATACAAGAGACGCACTTTGTAAAACTCCGCATCCCCAAATTTGGCCTTGCCGAGTACCCCATACAATTCCACGCCGCACACACCTCCAAAGCCAGAGGAGTCTCCCTGCTTATCCACAAATCCCTCTCCTTTGAGCTGCTCAAGCTGATCACGGATGGCCAGGGAAGGTTTCTCATAGCCCTATCAATGATGTTAAGTACACAATAGTGAACATATATAGCCCCAACACACAACAAAGAAATTTCCTCCACAAAGTCCTCTCAAAACTCGAACCCATCAAAACTGAAAATACAATGGTCTGCGGAGACTTAAACCACATTTTAGACCACACCTTAGACACGTCATTGCTTACTTCACAATCCCGCACACATCACCTCAAACCACAATGCCAATCTATGACAAAACTAATAATGGAGTTTAACCTCTACGACACATGGAGGGCCCTACACCCAACAGAGCGTCAGTACTCCCACCATTCCCAAGTCCACAAAACACACTCAAGAATAGATCACATTCTCTCCACCGGACCACTCCTCCGGAAAGTACTACACTGTGAAATAGGAGACATAGTATGGTCGGACCATGCGCCCAACGTCATGTCCATAGCAACACAGTTTACATCCAGAGGGTATGCCCCCTGGAGATTGAACGAATCCCTGCTGCACGATGATACCTTCCACAATATCATCCAAAAAGAGCTCACAGAATATTTCTCCACAAATAATGACAATGTAACCTCACCCATAATGATTTGGCAAGCTCACAAATCAGTCATGCGAGGGCTCCTCTTAAGCCGCGCATCGTTCCTTAAAAAGCAAGCACAAAAAGAACAAATTACGATCCTAAGAGACCTTAGAGACGCCACAGCACAACACTATATACAACCTACGGATACCCTGATGAAACAAATTGAGAATCTGACAGATCAACTGAACACTATCGCAATGACAAAAACGTCGTACATGATGCACAAACTCAAAACACGAAACTACACCCAGAACAACAAAACAGGCAAACTACTTGCCACACAACTAAGACTCAAATACGCCCAAAATAAGATCCCATACATCTTAACCACAGAGGGGGAAAAATTGTACAACCCACAGAACATAGTGGATGAACTAGCCAAATACTACACCACACTCCACAATCTAAAAACAGACGCACAAACACACCAACCCACTACACCTGAGATCCAATCCCTCCTAGCAAAGGTATCCCTACCGCAAATTCCCCAGAACCATATGGAAACCCTGAAAACCCCGATTTCAGAACAAGAAATCATCCAAACAATAATGTCACTTCCCCCGGGTAAATCACCAGGCCCAGATGGTTTCCCAAACTTTTACTATAAAACATACGCGCACACTTTAGCACCACAACTACTCCAAACATACAATACGATGATCGCACAGGGGACAATGCCAGCAGATATGCTCATGGCACACATCACGACTCTCCCTAAACCAGGCAAAATTCCAAACAAAGGGCAAAACCTACGCCCGATCTCACTGTTAAATACAGACATAAAAATAATTGCTAAAATATACGCAAATAGACTAGCTAACATTCTCCCGGCGATTATCCACCAGGATCAGGTGGGGTTTATCAAGGGGAGGCAAGGCGCCGACGGAACGCGCAAGGTAATCAACCTAATACAGAGCCTACGGGGGAGGGAGCATGGTGTATTTCTCTCACTTGACGCCGAAAAAGCGTTTGACAGACTGCACTGGCCCTTCCTCCTGGCGGTCCTGCAGAAATATGGATTCCCAGATACGTTTATCTCAATAGTAAAAACCCTATACAGCAACCCGACCGCTAAAGTGGTGGGAGGAGGGTTCACATCCACTCCGTTTGAGATCTCGAACGGCTCCAGGCAGGGATGCCCCCTTTCCCCGATGCTATATGTCTTGGCGCTAGAGCCACTTACGGCACTAATCAGGGAAAACCCAGACATCCATGGGGTTCAAATTGGACCGCGTGAGTACAAACTCACGCTGTTCGCAGATGATATTCTGCTCACACTTACTACCCCCCACAGCTCTATCCCCGCATTTCTTCAACTACTACAGGAATATAGCAGGTGCTCCTATTATAAACTCAACCTAACCAAGACACAAGCCTTAAGCCTAAACACACCCCAACATACACCTCTAACCAAACAATACAACTTTGAGTGGAGATCAGACAATCTCACCTTCCTAGGACTGACCATCACACCCACCGCCCTAGGCCTATATAAAAGTAACTACCAAAAACTCCTAAAGGAAACCCGAACCATATTAACAAGCTGGCGGAAAAAATACCTCTCATGGACCGACAGACTAGCTGCCATAAAAATGATAATCATCCCCAAATTCCAATACCTGTTCAGAACCTTACCTATCCACCTCCCAACCACATATTTCAAGGAAGCACAAAAACTACTCAACCAATTCACTTGGGACCATAAGATGCCAAGAGTAAGTGCTCGCATCCTTTACCAAAAAACCCCCGAAGGCGGAATGAACGCACCCAATCTCCAAACATACTATCAGGCAGCCATCCTAAATAGCACGATACTACTTCACGGTCAAAACCTACCCCCCCAATGGGTAACAATAGAAAGAGACGCGGTCAAACCACATGCTCTTATGGCACTAATCTGGGCCCCCAAACAAAGCAAGCTACAACACACTACACTACTACCGACCACCGAGGCGACACTACGAGTGTGGGGAAAAAACAAACATATATGTTGCTCACAAACCCCACATTCTAGAGCAATGCCACTATCTGCCATACCCTCCATAATACCGAACTTTAACCACAAAATATGGGAACGACATGGTATACATTACATACATCAACTGTACCAAGAGAACCGCCTCCTAACATTCACAGAGGTACAAAACCTCCATGGACTTCCAACAGCAGCCCACTTCTCCCACAGGCAATTCCACTCGTGGGTAACAAAACACCAAAGCGAAGTAAAGATTACGCCCAACGAACCTCCACTAACATGCTTTGAGAAAACCATACTCAAACTGATACCAACACAAAAAACCTTCTCAATGTTATACACCAACATATTACAGCATGATACCACATTTAGCTACCCCTTCGTCATAGCATGGGAAAAAGACCTAGGACAAACCCTCCCCGAAGCAATGTGGAGGAAGATATTCATTACCCCCAAAAACCTCACACTCAGTGCCAACCATACTGAATTATCCAGAAAAATCCTATATAGATGGTACTTAGGGCCCACACGCCTCAAACAGATGTACCCGGAGGCCTCTGACAAATGTTGGCGTTGCGCCTCGACAGCCGGATCAATGATCCACATATGGTGGACATGCCCAGTACTACAACCCTATTGGTCCGCACTGACAAATCTAATCCAAGCCAGCACAGGCATCCGCATACCGCAAACCCCAGACTGCCTACTACTCCACAACTACCCACCAAAACTCCCTAAAACAATCAGATACCTGATCTACCAAATCAATATAGCAGCCCTAACCCTAATTGGCAGGTCATGGAAAAAAGCCGAAGCACCAACCATGCCGCAATGTACACAAATAATAAACGCCACTAAACTCTATGAAATAGCAAGCAGAACAGCTTTCTCTACCAAAGCAACCTTTTGGAAAACAGCTTGGCAAATCTGGGAGACCTACGAAGCCACCCTCCCCCTCCCCACCACACCATAGCACACAATCCGAAAACTCACCACCCGAGATAACTATTATAGCGACAGACACTATGCCACCTGCACGATCACAGGTAACAATAAAAATATAACAAATTACCGGGTGACAAAATACCCCACAAAGCGAATCTTCAAGACTCCAAACTCCTTCCTCCCTCCTACCTAACCAAAAGAAAGCAAATACTAAACAACTCGGACTTGGACTCTCAACCCCTGTACTCCCCCCCCTTCAACCCTTACCCTTTCTCCCCAGTTGATATACCACTGAAAACTGTTTTAAGTGAACACTATGTTAAACATGTATGTAACCCAACAAGATGACAATGTATTTCTGTACACATGACAACAACTTGATTTACAAACTGTACAAGGAAATGTTCACGGTAAACTTGAAAAATTGCTTAATAAAAAAAAAAAAAAAAAAATGTCCACAAAGGTACAATAAGGAATTTGAATGTGCTAGCAGAAAAGAGAAACACAATTAAAGGTTCAAAAATAATATCAATAAATCTAGGTTATAATAATATAGATGCTTAAAGAAATCACTTTTGTTGGCCTGTCTTGATCTGAAACCTACACTGAAAATGGAATTTTGAATGATGTTTTATTTACCGTCACAGATATTGCTGCATTCCATTTTCCTTGTTATTATAGATAGCTTAGAATAATTTACTTGACCATTAAAGATTGCCACCTTGTAAAAAAAAAAAAAAAGAACAGTTTGACAACTTACATGGGGTCTGCCAGGATAGGGGCTGTAGTAGGGGATAGGGCCCATAGTAATATGTGTGTGTGTGAGGGGTTAAGAGTGTGTGAGGGGTGCAGTGTGTGTGAGTGGGCAGTGCAGTATGTGTGTAGGGTAGGCAGTGTGTGTGAGGGGTGCAGGGTGTGTGAGGGGTGCAGTGTGTGTGTGTGTGTGTTTATGTGTACAGGAGGCAGTGCTTGTGTGAGGGGTGCAGTGTGTGTGGGAGGGGTGCAGTGTGTGTGTATGTGGGACAGTGGGTGTATGGGGTGGCAGTGTGTGTATGGGGGTGCAGTGGGAGCACTGTGTGTATGGGGCCACTGTGTGTATGACACCAGTGTGTGTGTGAGGGTGCAGTGGAGGCAGGGTGTGTGTGGGGCAGTGTATGTAAGGCAGTCGGGCAGTGTGTGTATGGGGGTACAGTGTTTGTATGGGGGAGCACTCTGTGTATAGAAGTGCAGTGTGTGTATGTGGGTACAGTTGGGGCAGTGTGTGAGTATGGAGGTGCAGTGTGTGTATGGGAGTACAGTGGAGGCAGTGTGTTTGTGGGGGGTAGCTTGTGTATGGGGGTGCAGTGTGTGTGTGTATGATGGTGCATGGGCGTGCAGTGAATGTATGGGGGTACAGTGGTGGCAGTGTGTTTGTGGGGCACTGTGTGTATGGGGGTGCAGTGTGTGTATGACAGCGCAGTGTGTATATGGGGTACAGTGGGGGCAATGTGTGTGTGAGTGTGTGTGTGTGTGGGGCAGTGTGTGTATGGGGGTGCAGTGTGTGTATGGGGGTGCAGTGTGTGTATGGGAGTGCAGTGTGTGTATGAGGGTGCAGTGGGGGCAGTGTGTATATGGGGGTACAGTGGGGGCAATGTGTGTGTATTTAAGTGTGTGTATGGGGGTGTAGTGTTTGTATGGGGGTGCAGTGGGAGGCAGTGTGTGTATGAAGGTGCAGTGGAGGAAGTGTGTGTATCGGGGGCGGTGGGGGCAGAGAGTGAATGAGGGGCTGTGGGGGCAGTGTGTGTGTGTAGTTGGGGGAGGGGGCTGATTAAAACAAATAACTTTATTTTAATTAAAATATATATGCTTTATATCCCCCCCTCCTTTCTTACCTTTGCTCAGGGAGAAGGGATATCGATTGTGAATCCCTGGTGATCCGGTGGAGAATCCCTGGTGGTTCTAGTTGGGAGTGAACTCTAGCCTGCAGCTCCTAGGGCTAGAGTTCACTCTCATGAGAACAGAGCATTGCCGTGATAACCGCGGCAACGCTCCGAACTCGCGAGAGGAGACCTCATGGGTCTCCTCTCCCTCCCCCACCGGATGGCCAGCAAATTGCCTGCGGCCCAGTGAGGTAGATCTCTGATCTCCCCTCCAATCCATGAAGGCACCCTGCATGGACCAGCAAGGGAGAGCCTCAACACTGTTATTTTCTCAGGGGGGTGGGGAGAGCGCTTCCTGGATTGAAATGGACCTTTGGTCCAGTATCTGAAGTTGGACATCC
This sequence comes from Pelobates cultripes, assembly GCA_933207985.1. Classification (NCBI taxonomy): domain Eukaryota; kingdom Metazoa; phylum Chordata; class Amphibia; order Anura; family Pelobatidae; genus Pelobates; species Pelobates cultripes. The sequence continues at coordinate 224,031,943 of OW240917.1, read as the reverse complement.
TCACACTCTACATGAGGACATCCATTTTCCGATTTTTCTTGAATCGTTGCAAAGGAATATCAGCGCTGGGGTAAGATAAGTAACTAAAGGGTTTTTAAACCTTTATTTACCAGGGAGGGAAAGGGGGGGGTGCAATTGCGCCTTTAAACATTTTATATCATTTGGCGAAGAAAACACTGAAGTAAAAGAAGTTGTTTATTTATCAAACTGCAATAAATCAAAAGCCAGAAGGCAAAACAAGGGCCAAACTAGCTATGATTAAATAATTATATCAACAAAGCTTTGTCGGTCTAAATTTTGTGATTTGATTTTCAGTATAACATAATTTATAGTGAATTAATCTGCTGCTTGTTTCAGATAACTAAATTAAATTATGAGAAATGTAAAAATATTTTGTTTTATACTTTTCTTGTATTGCTTAAAGCATTTAAATGAAAATATATTTAGTTTCGCTATTGCCTGTTGTTCCTAAATCTAATTCACAGATGGCACTCACACACAGGACATCTTGTACTTACGTCAAAGCACTCTCTACACATAACAAATTGTCCTATCTCTGCATTGATTTGCAGTTCTGCTTTCAGAACTGCAGAAAACATGCTAAATAGATTCTGACACTGTATGAAGCCAATAATGGTACTACACTTCATTAATATAAGCCAGATAATTTTATGTAAAAAAAATAACATTGAGCTTGATTTACAACCTGATGCAGTGTTTTTTAAATCTGTGTTTATTTGCTTTGTTTTACAATTTCACAGGTGTAAAAAAGTAAAATTTTAGGAGGGGTAGAAGGCTTAAATGTGGCATCTCGTGGGGCCAGGTGTTACATCTCGTTAGCTGTACTATGTCAGTAATGAACTCTTTCATTATCACTGTTCACCGATCCCAGCTTATACTTCCCTAATTGCGAGGTGGGGATACGGGATTGGCGTTGTCGGACCAGGAACAGGACGTAGAAAAGGGGCAGGACCACATTAGAAAGGGGAGGACCAGCTCATAAAATGAGCATTTCACCGGAAATGGGAGCATGTCAGCCTGGTTTGAATGCATCATTCCTTATTGCTTGGTATTTGTAACGTTGTATATAGCCAGATGAATTAGTAATTTATTACTAAGACAAAACACACTAGACATTACTGACAGTTTTATTGCCAAAAACCTGTGTGGTACCTTCATATAGTACATGTCCTGAATTGCTATAGGAGTGCCAGGGTTGGAACAGGGCAGATAATTTGTAGCTTCTCCAGGTAGGAGAATACAGCCCTGAGTCCATAACAGGGACCTCTGTGAGATGTCAGTAAACGTGATATAGAGAAGCAATCAAAATTACTCAGATCTGGGGGTATTATCCATGTGCAATATATGTCTCAAAGAACCATGACCACATCTGTTTTTAGAAGTTTTCATGGTGGTAGGAATCTGTATGGGCACATACAGAGGTATTTTGTGACTTAGTAACACCCTGGCACATGTGACTTAGGTAACCTGGATCTCTGTTATGGACTACCTAATGTCTATGATTCCTGAGCAGATCCTAGTATAGGTTTCAAAATGGAGCGTTATGGGTGAAATGGCAGTTTTCTTTCTTTTGCCAATATTTTTTACATTTATTAAATATAAATGTTTTATATTTCAGTGACTGACACCACCTCCAGTGTTTCTATAGCTCAAATACAAGCAATTGTTTAGCTCTTTTGTAGAAAATCTAAAGGAGCATGTTTCCCTGTAGGTGTCTCACCACTTCCTCTTGGGTGAAAGGAGATGTTGCTTGAGGTTTTTACATGTTTTACAAGAGCCATACATTTAGTATCATGAAAAAAGTATTTTTTTTTTTGCATGATGTCTGACAAGGTGGCAAAATCATCTTTGAGTTTAGGGATGCCTGGCAGTACAGCACGCTTTTGTTTCCGACTTTCTTTTCACCGACACCCTGACTCGTGTAGTTGTCAAGCTTTGTGCACAGAGGTGGGGTTATGATTTCTTGGTGATTAACTGGACTTTGGTTTGGACCCTAACCCCAAATGTTTCTGGAAAGTAACAAAATTCTGTATAGTATGCCATTACTCTGAGTTGGGGCTGCAATATCGCCTTCGTTCTTCTACATTTCCTGTTGCCCTGTCTATTGCACCTTCTGGAGAATGGCCCCTGATTTGTCTCCTGTTTTTTGTCTTGACCATGTCTCTCATACACGGTTTATTATAAGAATCTTTAACCCTCTGAAATCTGTTAGCCACTATAGAGATATGTGCTTAAATTGAAATAATTTTAATCAGCATTAAAGTAGTTAAGTCACCCCATATGTAAAATAAGTATTTCAGAAAGATAAAAATACTCATATTGACGGTGTTAGAATTTCAAACCAGTCAAAATATATACTAAGATAAAGCAGGTACTAGTTTGTCTCAAATTTTCCTCCCTTTCCTCTGATTGACAAAGCTTGACATAAGGCAGAGCTACCGCTTGTCAAGCTTGTTTCTTCCCCCAGCCATCATCAGTGATGACTGTAGGAAAAAAAAGGTCTTTCTATGGATCTCAATGCTGCACTCTCACGCATGCATGCCCTGACATAAGCTCCTGTAGGGCCAGGAGCTGAAGAGGACCAGATTGAAGAGGATGGTGATGCCCATGAGGGCAGGTTCTGGTAAAATAGCCTATCTTCAGAAAAACTCAAGCCGCCCACGGCTACCAGACCCCCAGCAGCGATGTCCTCATTGGGGGTCTTTGCAAAGAGCCTTGAAATACACTGAGCATAAAAATGTAAAACTTCAAAATAAGGCTTTATAGTTATATTAGTTATACATTAAATCTGATTTATGAAGGGAAGGTAGGTGATATCTGCTAAAGCTAATTGTTGATTATATGAAATATATGAACAGATAAATTATATGAATTACGTACTTGACTACCAAGATCTGATCACCAAAGATGAAGCAGGAAAATGCACACTGGATTGCTCTGTAGGTGGCGAATTCATGGGGAACGCTGCAAGTGAAAATATGGCAGGAACGGAAGAATATTCTTCTAACACTCCTTAACCACCCATATATTGGAGCGACTCTGATGTAGTGGTTTTCCTTTAGAGATCTTCTCCAATTGACCTCCTGCCAGGTACCACTGTTCCTGCTATCTTCTAATTTAGACTCTTCACCTGGGGCTTGCATTCCTAGGGGAAGGCTCTGTTGTGCAAATGGCCGCTTTTGGGGCCCACACATACGACAACGCTTGACCCGCTCCTCCAGAATGGGATGTGCACGTCAATGGAGAGATTTACGATACTTCAGACATTACTGCTCTCTCCTGAGAAAACAAGACCTACACAACTCGAAACCCTATGTCTACAAGGCAGTGTGTGAGAAGAGGCATATTTACCCTCTATAAATATCAAAACAGCAAAATTTATGGAACGTTGGGAAGATGACCTCGAAACTGTATTCTCGGAGGAACAATGGCTAAACATGTGCATTGTTCTTCCATCATCACCTCCATTCTGGAAACTAATAAGTTCATATAACAGTGGTACCACACTCATATTCTACATAAGTTATTTTCCATGAGTGCCAAATATTTGCTGGAGAAGCAGCACGGAAATATGCACACTGCTCAGCATATGGTCGTAATGCCTGATAAAGCCTTTCTGCTGTCTGGTTCTTCTCCCTACCTCTAAATTAAAACAATCTTTCACAAGGCATTTCCTCAAAGCATCTAGAGTACTGATCCTGACCCTTGCCCTCTAGAAACACAAGACTCCTCTAAGCTTAGGGCACTGGATAGCCAAGATGGTGGAAATTAAAAATACTGCTCCGCATATGGTCGTAGTGCCCGATAATAAAGCCTTGGTTCATGAGACTATGACATTGATTGTGGGTGATGGGGCCCAGGTTGCCGTAATCCTGAAGCTATGCTGCTAATTCATCTCTTTGTCAAGAGTACTGACCCTTGCCCTCTAAAAACACACAACCGGTGGGGCGGGGCCTGACCGCCGACGGGATCAGACGTGCCTTGTCTGAGCTCCCGCTTCAGGGCCGAAAAATCGGCGAAAACCGGAGGCCAAACCTAACCAGCGGTCCATAATGGCGACCAAACTGACCCCCAGCTGATGGGGAACGCGGGGATACCTCACAAGACCCTGCCTGGCAACAACAGTGACCCGACAAGGGCCCGAAGCAGAACGGAGCTTGAGCCGGGATGGGACGGCCGCCCTCCCGGGTCTCCAGCCGGCGTCTGGCTCCCCTCCCCCCCTCTGGACCGGGGGGGTCATCCCGGTCTACAAGGGCAACCACTGGGGCACAAATCCGGGCCCAGAACAACCACTCTGCCGTGGAACACCTACCGAGCGGCACCCCACAAGATGGCCGCCGCTCGCATGCCATGTGCGCGACCGGCCAGCATGACAGAGCCGATCGCAGAGAGGACCACCCAGCTAGAACAAAGCAAGTCTGGGGACAAAAACATCTACCACAGCAGGGGAAAGAGTGGGGCTGAAAGAGTTACTAACCCTCTGACCGCAACCGACGACCCCTGGGGGAGCTGTGCTCTCACGCCGCATGATGCTTCTACCAGCCACCCTTCCCAAGCAACAACAAGCTTGTTAGCTCTGCACTCGGCTACAGATCAAGCCTGGAAGGAGAAGCCCAACTACCACCCAGATGAGTACCCTAGACACCTGTGAAAGCATGTGGATCCCTGTCATTGTGCATTGAGCAGGACTACTATGTCTCCCTGTCACAGCCCACAAGTCTGAAGTTAACCCATCCTATAGGCCAGCACAGAGACAACCACAGCCCAACTTTACGCGGGCTTTACAAGGGACTACAGTTTTAACTTTACCTCTTGCTGCCTAAGCCCCAGTATTCTTTGCTATACACTGCTACAGTATTGCCTTTCCTACATATGTTAAATGGCAACGATCTGCTAAGCTCCAGTGGTCCTAACTAAGCTTTTGACTAGCCAATATGTAAAACAATAATTCCTACTTAAAACGTAAGCTTTTGTCTAGTCAGCATGTTAAACAATAATTCTTACTTAAAACGTACTAATCGTGCATTGCATAACATAATTGAAACGTATCCTCAGAGGCTTCACCACGTGTGTCTGACATGATTCTTCAGTATCAGTGTGCTAGGCATCTATGCAGATTTAATATTATATTGTCTTGTCTAGATGCCAAACATGCAGTATAAATCTGTTATGTCTTACACCATGATAGACACACTAGTTCAGCGTGGTCCTAGCCTTCCTCAGATATAGCATGTTTACCTTATCGCATGATACACCCAGCATGTATTGTTAACCTGTTGTATATTACTTTAAAAAATGTGTGCAGTCACTCCATATACCATGTCAAAGTTACACAATGTTTGATGCTTGAACTACTTGCCAATACTGTCGTGGTATCGCAAGTCTGTATGTAAACGCTTGCACAACAAAAATAAAGAATAATAAAAACACACAACCCATCTAAGCTTAGGGCAATGGATAGCTAAAATGGAGGAGATTAAAAATATGGAGGCAATGACGGCGGCTCTATATGGCAGAAAACCGAACAGAATGAAACCAAATGTCATTGTCATTGCTTTTCTTGTTTCATTCATTTTATGTTCATTCATGTTGTTGTTTTTATGACGTCATCAAAAAGGACAACAAAATAAATAAAGATTGTAAAAAATAAATAAATCACGTTTTGATCACCTGTATGAGCAAATAGGCAGTGTTTGGGATTCTAGTTGATTGATTTCAATTTTCTAAAGCTAATGAGTTTCAAGAGCATTGTCTTATGTTGTTTTTACATTATGGGATGTGTGTGCCTGTTTGTGTAAAATAAATGAAATGTATATTATCCATATAATATTATGGTGTTGAGTAAATGTATAGGGGTGCACTCTGCAGTATTCCATAACAATTTTGTCAATATTATTGAACACCATCCTTCTCACACCCACCACCAATCATATGTTTACGACACAGCCCATATCTCTTTAAGACATCCATGAAAGGTAACTATAAATCTTATGCATTAAATGGGTCCACTGTGCACACAAACACAGGTTATTAACTCTTGCTATAAAAATGGCAGGGGGTTGAAGAGATGATGAGATACTTTACTGTAGATACAAGCTCATCACAAGTACAGATTTTAAACTCATGAGGATTTTCCCCAATAAACAGTCATTTATGGTGAATCAACATCACATATATAAAATTTAGGCTTAAACCAACGTGAGAAACCTCTATAAATCAGCCATGTATGCAATGTGGTTATGTAAGCATATATTCTGCAACCTGGTTGTCAACACATCACAGTTTATTGGATAAAGAAATTCACCGCTCTTTGTAATGTGAGTTAACAAATAGTAAATAGAAATATGTTCCTCAAACCAGCAATCAAAATGACCAACACTCTCACCATTCTCATAATGGGGTGGGAATCACAACTGCTGGATCCTTTATAAAAATCTAATTTAGTTCTCCACCAAACTATAAAGTAAGATAGAAAATTCATATTGCCAGACTTATACTTAAACATTAAAGTACTATTATTCTTCATTCAATTTCTTATGCATGCATATAGATCTGTAAGATGGAGGTTTGCATAAATGTTGCTGGGTCTATAGCAGTGTAAATGTTTTATCACGTGTATGTGGAGATCATTTTATCAAGGGCCACAATGACAAGATAGGACTCGATTTATTGTCATGGGAAAAAAGAAGGTACGCGCTCTTTGAATTCTGTGTTTTTACATATCAGGTCATAATAACAATAATCTGTTCCTTACCAGGTTTTAAAAGTAGGTAAATACAACCTCAGCTGAACAACAACACCTAACATATTACACCGTGATTTTTTTAACAAAAATACAGCCGAAATGGAGAAATCGTGTGTGGAAATCCAAGTGCACCCTTACTGCGTCCATAGGAATTAAATAGCAGACAGGTGTTACTAATCAAATAATAAGACAAAAATTAATTAGGTAGGCCTAAAATTAATGGTGTAAAAATGAGAAAAAAGACAGTGAAAAGTAGAAATACCAATAACAAAAAGCAATAAAAAGCAAAAAGACAATAAAAATCACCTTTTCAGTGACTTTCTTTTGGGAATCAGAAAGGTGCTACTTCTTCAACTCGTGAGACCAAAAAGAAAAAAACAAGAGAAAAAAAAAAGAGAAAAAAAAACTCCAATGGTGTAGTATGTCACAAACAAGTAATAGGTAGTATCAAGACGTAATCAGTCTACTCACATATTGTAGAGCTAATACCAGCTCTGGTGTAATGCGCATTCAGTGGTGTTGATCCCCCACTGGTAGGATTTCAGTGATGATACTTCCAACAGGTTATTCAAGGCAAGGTGTCCCAAAAGGAGAAAGCAAGGAGAAATAGTGCTCTCTGTATAAAACTGGTTAAAACAAACAATAATAGAAGAGGTCTTATACTCACATTTGATTTAGTGGGAACTACTTCTCAAGTATTAGGCGTAGGTGTTTTAATCCCCACCTGGGATTCTTTGGTGAGTTCTTCTCCAATGGTGTAGATAAGTGACCAGGTTAAAAAAAAAAAATATATATATATATATAATTTAAAATAAAATGAACTAGAAGTAAAAGGTATATGGCATAGAAAAGTAAAATAGCCAATATGCCTTTAATAAACAAACCAAACGTGTTTCACCAACACAGGACTTCATCAAGTGGTAATAAAACATGTAAACCGGCACATAGAGGTATATTTAGAGAGTACATGCAATTACAATTTCACAATTTGGCACCATAATGACGTCATCAGCATGAGACATGAGATTTAAACATGTAAAAATAAGTAAGTTCAAATGGTAAAATTAAGATACTTTTAAAAACATTATAAACAGGTAACTAGGTCCTTTATTTAAAAAAAAAACAAAATGTGGAATGGAAGATTGTGTAATATAAGTTAAAAAAGCTGATCAAGTGATGCACAATTATGATGTTGCACTATGTGGGGAGGGTTATGGGGTGTCATGGGCTGCAGATAGCAACCCCTTTAGGAGACCTGGCTGGATTTGAACTCACAACTCCAGCATCCCAGTACATAGCTCTACCATGCTGTCCACCAGGGGTCTTCAGTATCTACTGGTATTTGTCTGCTTCCTGACTCCTTGCCTGGATGGAGCAGTGCTGATCCACCTGCAGCCTCTTAACAATTAGAGTCAGTTGCTCCTAATCAGCAGGCTGTAAAAGCCAGCTCTGCCTGAGGCCTGGTATCTAGTTGTTTTGTTTTTTCCTGCCGGATCTTTGTTACTCTGCTGACTGATTCCTGGACTCTGACCTCTGCCTGCCTTACTGACTCCGCTACTCCGCTGCCAGCCCTGACTTCTGCTTCTCATCGGACCCTGCCTTTGGATTACCCCTTCATCTGTACTGCGCTTTGTTTTTTTCCTCCTCCTTGTGCCATCTCCTGCACCTGAGCTCCAACTCCTGGTAAACTGTGACATAACAACCAGATCCTACGATGGAGCCTGCGGAGATGATGGATGTTCTGAGTACCCTCACACAGCAAGTGACCCTCCTGTCCCAAACTTTAAGTGAATTGCAGAGTGCCTATGCTGATTGAAAGGGAACACACACCATGTCCCTGAACCTGATGTTGCATAGCCTGAAAGATTCACTGGTCGCAGGACTTCCATACACTCCTTTATCACAGACTGAAATCCTATTTGTACTTAAACTTCATAACTATGCTGTTATCCGGACTACCCAAGACCTGGGCTCATCAACAGCTGTATGCCAAAAGCCCTGTCTTGGAAACCTGGGAGTCCTTTGCTACAGGCTTGACATCCTTGTACGAGGACCCCTTCCATGCCTCCACAGCTCGGACTTCTCTCCATTCCCTTAAACAAGAAAACTGTCTTGTGGGGAATTACATCACAGAGTTCCGTGGCTTATCAGACTCTGGACTTAATAAAACCGCCCTAGTGGACCAATTCTGCATTGGATTAACTGAAACCCTTAAGGATGAACTGGCACGAGTTGGAGCTCCAACCTCCCTGGAAAAATTAAGCTGGATCTCCAGTTCAAAGAAAGAAGGCAAGAGTGATTTGAAACAAACACTCTGCCCGATCAACGCGCCAAACCTGCTATCCCCACCATGGACATAGAGTAACCCATGCAGATTGGAACACTGTCATGCTCATGGTAAATGAAAAGGCCAGAAAGCAAGCCAAAGATCTTTGCTTCTATTATGGCAAGGGAGGCCACTAAATCAGCTATTGCCCGGTACGTCCTCCTCGCCCTAAACATGGCCATGCGGGGACTCTGTGTCGCCCTCCTGCAAGTCCTCCATGGCACCTTAATTGTTGTTGCTCAACTCTGCATGCTACCCGACTGAAAAGACCACCTAACCAGACCATTGGCACCATCATGCTCCCAGCTAAACCTGCTCCTGTTCCAGAGCCTCAAAAGGAGGCTGCTGTGGCTACCTTCCAATTCTCAACCTCTGACTCCCCTAACGTTTCCTGCTCCAAAGCAGAGACTCTGTCCCCAGACTGTGTAATTGCCTACAATGGAACCCTAGGATCCCCTAGTTGAAGCCCTGACACTTGGGGCCCAGAGGTCACCCCTTGTCATAGTGCACCCCAAACCCTGCAGACAACAAGGCATGGCCGCCCCTTTTACACACCTGGCTGAATTTTAACTCACAGCTCCAGCATTCCAGTCAGGCTCTCTACCATGATGTCCACCAGGGGGCTTTAGTATCTACCTGTTTGTCTGCTTCCTGACTACTTGCCTGGATGGAGCAGTGCTGATCTACCTGCAGCCCCTTAACAATTAAAGTCAGCTGCTCCTAATCAGCAGACTGTAAAAAACAGCTCTGCCTCAGGGGCCTGGTATCTGGTCGTTTTGTTTTTTCCTGACGGATCTTTGTTACTCTGCTGACTGATTTCCTGGACTCTGACCTCTGCCTGCCTTACCGACTACAATACTCCGCTGCCAGCCCTGATTTATGCTTCTCGTCTGACTCTGCCTTTGGATTACCTCTTCATCTGTACTGCACTTTAGTTTTTGCCTCCTCCTTGTGCCATCTCCTGCACCTGTGCTCCAACACCTGGTAAACTGTGACATAAGGCAATTTCCAAACAAGTCCATCATTCTACAGTGAGAAAGATTATTCAAAAGTGGAAAACATTCAAGACATCTGCCAATCTTCCCACGAGTGGATGTCCCAACAGGTTCACTCCAAGATCAGACCCTGCAATACTTAGAGAAATTGCAAAAAAAAGAGTTACATCTCAGACTCTACAGGCCTCAGTTAGCATGTTACAGTACAATTAGAAAAAGATTGAACAAGTGTGTTTTTTTTTTTTTTTTTATTGGAAGAGTTGTCAGGAAAAAGCCTCTTCTCATGGCAGCATGGCTTATGTTTGCGAAGTTGCATCTGAACAAGCCACAAGACTTCTGGAGCAGTGTCCTTTGGACAGACGAGACCAAAGTGGAGATGTTTGGCCGTCGTGCACAGCGCCACATTTGGCAAAAACCAAACTCCGCATACCAGCATAAACACCTCATACCAACTGTCAACCACAGTGGTGGAAGAGTGATTTGGGCTTGTTTTGCACCCACAAGACCTGGAAACCTTGCAGTTGTTGAGTCAACCATGAACTCCTCTGTATATCAAAGTATTCTAGAGTAAATTATGAGACCATCGGTCCGATAGCTAAAGCTTGGCCAAAATTTCTTCATGCAACAGGACAATGATTAAAACACACCAGCAAATCTACAACAGAATGTCTGGAAAAAACTAAAGAATCAAGGTGTTGCAATGACCCAGTCCAGACCTCAACTCAATTGAAATGGTGGAACCTTAAGAGAGCTGTGTATACATAAATGCCAGCAAACCTCAATGAACTGAAACAATGTTGTAAAGAAGAGTGGGCCAAAATTCCTCCACAACTATATGAGAGGCTGCTAAAGTCATAGAGAAAACGATTGCTTCAAGTTATTGATGCTAATGATGGTTCTACAAGTTATTGAATCATAAGGTGTTTTTCACACTTGGCTTCTCCATTTATGCTTTATTTTTGTTAAATAAATCATGACATGGTGTAATATGTCATGTGTGTGGTTTTCATTTGAGGTTGTATTCACCTAATTTTAAGACCTGCTAATGAACATATGATTATGTCCTGATATATAACTGAATGCAGTGGGTGGCTGCGATGCGGGCCGGTGCAAGGATTTTTGGGTACACATTCGAAGATGATTTTGGAACCCCCCCTCCCAAAAGCATCTTCACCTGTGTGCCTCTTAACCCGCCTTTTGATTTTTATCCCCTTTTTAAAAATGTTTTACCCCCTTTAGTGTCTTATGCCCTATTTTTTCCCCATTGTGTCTTACACCTGCTTTGTGTTTCTTACTCCCCCATCCTCTGTGTCTCCTTCTCTCCCAGACCCTTTGTGTCTTTTACTCAGCTCCTTTGTGTGTTTTTCTTTCACCACCAGCCCGTCCATCTCCCCCAGCCCCTTTTGTGTCTCTTTTTTTTTTCTTCTCCAGCCCCTCTGTGTCTCATTCACCCCCAACCCCTTTGTATTTCCACCCACAGGCTCTTCTGTGTGGCGCTTTCATCCCCTGCCCCTCTGTGGACTTTCTCAGCCCCAGGCAAATCTGTGTGTCTTTCTCCCCCCTCATGTACCTCTGTGTGTCTTTCTCCACTCTCCCCTCCATTTCACTTAGTGTTCCTCCCCCCTCCCTTCCCTGTCCCTTAGTGTTATTCTCTTCTCCCTCTCCTTTCCCTTAGTGTTTGTATTCCCTCCCCCTTACCTGTCTCTTCGTGCCTCCCATTCCCCTTAATGTCCCTCCCCCCCCCCCCCCCATCTTAGTGTTCCTCTCCCTTCTCTTTTAGTGGTCCCCCCACTACCCCAGTGTTCAATATCCTTCCCCTCCCCTGTACCTTAGTGTCCCCCCAAATGTTCACCCCCCAGTGTTCTTCTCCCCTGTCCCATAGCATTCTTGTCTCCCCTTTCCTGTCCCATAGCGTTCTTGTCTCCCCCTTCCCTGTCCCATAGCATTCTTGTCTCCCCCCTCCCTGTCCCATAGCGTTCTTGTAAACTGTGTAAACCCTTCCCTGTCCCACAGCGCTCTTGTCTCCCCCTCCCCTGTCCCATAGCGTTCTTGTCTCCCCCTCCCATGTCCCATTGCGTTCTTTCCTCCCCTCCCACAGTTCCCCCCCATAGTTTTCCTTCAGGCTCCTATACTCGGCCGGACTGACAGAAAGTGCTCTCTCAGTAAGTTCCTGTACCGCAGGCCGCACTACTCCGCTTGGCCACGCTACACAGAGTGACTGGCAGGAGGAAGTGCTGTGCGGCCACCTCCTGCCGGTCACTTCAATATAGCATCCCCCGCGCCGATGTACCCTAATGTGGCCAATTGTGCCACCTTATTGAAGTGCCGGCCCTTGTGATCTGTGCCATGTTTAGCAGGACACATTCAGAGGTCTTGTGGAGTCCATGCCTTGATGCATCAGAGCTGTTTTGTCAGCATGAGTGGGACCTACACAATATTAGGCATCTGGTTTTAAAGTTGTGACTGATCAGTGTATAATCTCAGATTGGAGACTTAAAGCAGGAAAGGACCTGATTCTAATATTTACCATACCAGTCTGCTACAAACGAAAGCATTTTATAGGTTTAATAAATGACTCAATTGAAACTTCATTCTACACATTGTCCCCTCAAGGTATAATGTTTGTACAAAAATTCCACAAGGATAAAGCATTGGCTGACACATTGTCCTAACTAAACACCACTAAAATGTATTGATGCCACTGTGCTAATATTTGCAGAGGGGCCTTTTAGTCAATCACTGTGTCCGCTGGACACACATTGATTTGTCAGTGAGTAAATTAATCTTCTTCCTAGCTGCAATCATACATGCTGTTAGGGTTGAGCTATTCATATAGCAAATTCTCAGCCATAGTTGTTTAAAAAGCAGCGTAGTTGATTTGCTTATTAGTTGCAATCCAGCTATTATGGCCTATAATTTACATTTCCAACATAAAGGCTCCACAATTGAAGATTATGCTAGCTTTAGTGTACTAATAATGTTAATTTTAATAATGACAGGAGGCGAGTATTTTGCATATCTCTCTTTACTAACTCCATACAGCAATAAAGAAACACATAGAAAAAAGAACCAATCACAGGAGAGCAGGATGTACACAAGGCAATGTGACCTTATCATTTCTTCTTTCAGAAAGCATTACAAGCAGAAGTAATTATATAGCAAACAATAAAACTACTAATAACTCCAAGTTCCCATGTGCAAAGGAGCAAACTTCCAAAGAATTCTATACGAACAACGAAAAAGAGTTCAGGGTTGAGACAAATCCGAAGGATAAAATCTCCAATAGTTTCACGTGAACTGCCAATTATCTTCAGAGACGAATCATACTGAAAAGAGAATGTGTGACAGGTTTAGACATGGTCACGAACATGTAACTCCAATTAAAGTACCACCTAATATCCCATTGGAGAATATAGTAACTATAATCTGATAACGGAGTAATTGTAATGAGAACTCTAATGAGGATTCCATATTAATGGAAGTACGAACATATCATATAAGCACCAATGTGAGAGGCAAACCTACCTTAGCACCTGATATCTGCAAAGCAAACGAATAGAAAGGGTGGGCAGCGAAGTAGGGGGGGAAATACTCGCCTCCTGTCATTATTAAAATTAAGATTATTAGTACACAAAAGCAAGCATAATCTTCAATTTTACCACATGACAGGAGGCTTCGTATTTTGCATTTTTAACGCTGAGAAAAGAGTATAGAACTAAATAAGAGTCCTACGGTGTGCCAAGAGACCCAGTATTCGGCATTGTGGGGAGGTCTTCCCCGCTGAGCGCCCACGTATACACCATCTAATGAGAAATTATACAAGACCAAGTCTGACCAATTGTCAGCAGGATGTTTAGTCCCGTAGAGTGAAAGGAGAACAACCTCCACAACTCATAAGCTGGAGAGGTATGACATTGGGTAGTTGGTATCCTAGAGGATCCTAGTCCCTTGGGCGTCCTCAGGTAGTGATACCGGCTGCAGTTCCGTCTCCATCCTCACATAAGGGATCAAGATGCAGGACTGAACCAGACAGGCTGGGAATGTCCCGATGTAGGGGTAGGGTCTGGGTTCCCAGATTCTCAAGAGGTCCCCGGCAGCCTGCGATCATCCGCTGACCTGCCAAGAAACCTCCAAAGCGGGTCCAGGTCCCCAGGTAGCCGACCCTCCTGGAATAGAAGATGTGAGTACCCTACGGCTCCATGAGGAATTGTTTGTCATGAATGTAGCAGGAGAAGATCCTTGCCTGCTCGAGAATTACTGTAGACCTTGTAAGCATGAGAAGCATAAGTCCTCCAGGGAGGTCCGGTCGGACGGAGCGCAATCACCATCGTGCCTCGACTTATACTGTGACGAGTGGTAATATCCAAATCAGTCGGCCCCTATGAGATGTGTCTCCCCCGGGAGACTGGTTGATCTTCTGTGAAGAAGACGGGGATCGAAGGAGCCTACATGTTGTCTGAAAAACATGAGTTGGTCCATCGCGGTGGATGTGAAACCTGACCGCCTAATCTGTGGTTAACTGCAGTATGGTGCAGCCGATGTAGTACTTCTTTATCCATCCATGTATTGTGAAGTATAGGACCAAGAAGTCTAGGTATACAACGTACAGGGCCACGGTGGTGCCGCGGAGAGTCGTACGAATATTCCCAAGTTGTGGAATAGTCTACAAATCCTCTGAGCGAATATTCTTCTACAAAAGGTTCCAGCCGGTTCTCGGATGAACGTGGATGTTGACGAGTTTTCAGTTCACTGGAGTGATCTGAATGAGGTTTTCCCGGAAGAGAGTGTCTTGTTTTCCCCGCCTGTATTCATTACTTCTTTTTGTAGTTTTTCAGGGCCCACCAGGCTCCGAGCTACTGGATCGGGAAGGAGAGGATATCCCCTGAAAACTGGGTAAGGTGGTCGAGCAGGAAGCAAGAAACCGTCCTGACGTGTCTTTAGGTCCTGAACGCAAGTCGGTTGACTACGTGAAAGTGGTCTTCCCCAGGATTGAGTGCCCTTCACCTAGATGTGGTGAAATCCCCTGTGGATGTAGTAGGAGGTATATTGATGGTATCTGTGCGTACTGTGCTCTCTCCGCTTATCTGGAGCACCATTGGTTGACACTATCGCTCTATATGGGTAATAGAGCCAGCGGTAGCGGATCTCGGGTCTAATGTCCCAAAGTGGTCGACGACCGGCTCTGTTGCCAACTGGTTCCAAAGAATCCCTTGTAAAGGTAATCGCATACCACCTCCCTCCTAGGGGTTTGGGCCCTTATGAAAGCCATGGGACCCTTGCATGTCTAATAAGTTCCCTTCGGAACTTTGTGCCTTGTGTCTGGGGTTCCGACTATCTTGGCGCCCAGTACCGCCAGCCATCCGCCAGTGCGGAGGAGTGCTGCTATGGGCATCCTATGGGAGAGGCCAACACTGGGATTGCCTGCGAGGAGCAGAAACAGTTTTTTGAGTCCATATACACAAGTTGTATGCCCGTTCCCGGACGATGTTTGGCGGCGTCCAGCATCGCCCATGGTAAGGTCGTGAATCCTGAGAGACCTCCTCCGTTGGTCACTATAGTCGTCTGAGCCGTTCTGACCAGCATGGAAGGGCATGGGTTTGTCCGACCATCAGCGGATATGGACATTCTAAGCAAGAGGCTGCAAAGCCACAAGTGCATAATGTTGTCATGTAGGTTTATCGTAGTAAGGTATACCCCTGTGTAAGGCACAAACCAGTAGTCAGGCACAGGATGCAGGGCAAACAGATCAGTCTACTATGACAGTAGGCAGTGTTCACGGAAACCCTTGTGGGTCTATTCCGAATTGTGGCCAAACAAAACAGACTGGGGCTCACCCAGTACATAGAGGTTGCCATAGCATTGCCTCCGTTAAGCAGCACCGTGCAGCGCACGTATATTGGGGGCTCACACCGGGTGCACAGGGTATCAACCCTTAAGTGCTGGCCATCGCCCTGATAGAGAGTGTCAGTCACCTCTTCCATTATTAAATTCACCACAAGGGAAATATATATCGTTAAGTAGGTGGCTCGGAACTCCTGTTCAGCAGTTGTAACCGCATGCCATTTTAGTGCAGTGCACGCCTAGCCGGGCCCTGTGCATTGGGCGTGGGCCTTTAACTGCAGGCCGCAGAATAGGTACAGGGCATAAACCCGTACCATATCATGATTCATTATCAATGGAGGTATTCCTTCAGCTGTAGGTAGAGGCTGTTGCTGTAAAACTTCCTTCGGTTGGGTAGTGTGACTCGCCTATCGTAGGGGTCTCACCCCAAGAGCACCGGGTCTGCACCTGTAAGTGCCGGTCCCAGATTCGAAGTTTGGATTTTCAATGCTCGAGCTCGCTGTTGAGAGGGGTAGGAGTAGAAGCAGCAGTGCTGTAGGGGGCTCACCCCAGTTGCACAGGGTATGAACCCATCAGTGCTGACCATCAGCCTGATAGAGAGTGTCCTACAGCTCTATCAATAATTAATGCACTGCCATGAGGGATATACTGCACTGAAGCTTGCGACTCTGTCCCCTTTTTTGCCGAATAGATTGGCGTATACCTAGTCAGAGATCACCTCAGGTGCGCACTGTATGTACCCGTCAAGCGTGGGTCGCGGCCAAATAAAACAGACTGGATGAGAGCACAATCCGTTTCATTGTGTGCAATGCACCATGCAGACCCCACCAGGGTGTAGTAGTGTGAAATTTATTGTGTGCAATTTATTGTCTCAAAGTATCAAAACAACCCCAGCAGGGTGTGTGATATGGGGTACCCCAGCAGGGTATCTGTTGTAGTGTAAATAATGCCAGTGGACCCCAGCAGAGTCTGTATAAATGACAGTAATGTGTAATAACCCCAGCAGGGTATTCTGTATCTGTCACATAGTGTTGTCAAATTGTCCCAGCAGGGCAAACCACAATATTGGGATTTGTATAACTGGGCCTCACCCAGGATCACAGAGGTGGCCACAGGGCTACCTCTAAAAAGCAGCACGGTAATAGGGGTAGCACCCCATGCAGGCACAGGGTAATAAGCCCTTTAGTGACTAATATGGCAGTAATGAGACAAAAAGTGACTGACCTCTGAGGGATAATAGGATATAGCACTAGCTCTAAGCTCCGTCGTCGGTCGTGTTCTGACAGGTAGTCTTAAGTGATAGGGGTCATCCCTTTTAGCATCCATTACCAGACATAGAGTCTTGCTGTAGATTCCTGAACCCTGCTCCAGGTGATATCCCTTCAAATCTCCCATCACTGATATGTACTTATCCATTACCATCTTGATAATCTGTGTCCAAGGGTGCTATCCCTTAAAGGAATTCAAGGATGGTATCCCTTTAAGGATTTGGTATCCCTTTTAAGTAGTTCCAGAGTGGTATCCTTTTAAGGAGTTCCCTATAAGGGTCCCAGAATGGTATCTTTAAGGAATTTGAGGGTGCTATCCCTTTAAGGGATTTTTGGGGGTGATATCCCCTTAAGGTTCCAGTACCTCAAACCACTATACACAAGTACGACTCAAATCTGTAAATAAAAGGCCAGTTAGAATACTTGCCTTTGCCTGGATTCGAACTTGGGACCCTGGGGTCCAACGTCCGTGTCAGAGAATCATGAGCCCAAGAGCAGCTAGGCTAACTGACAGCCCAGGTATATGTTACTCTTGAGCGCCGAAATTGTGGTGGGCAAAAGTAGCAAAACGGCCGTCCATAATATTGCGAGATTAAAGATGGCCGCCGAAGGTAAAGGATGGGGAAACATGGTCCCTGGAGTCTCGGTAGACGCGGGATCAAAGATGGCCGGCTGCAACATGCTCGGGCTACCTCGTGGTCGACCCACAGACTGCCAAGGTAGTGGATGTTGGAAAGCATCCAGCACATTACCAGGTGTACGGTATGGGGCAGCCTGAGAGAGCGAGGGCAGTGAGTCCGGCCGTCCCCCTGAGGATTGTAGGAGGAAGGGGCCGAACGGATAGGCCGGAAGAAGGGGTTAATGCCTTGGAGCCGGTGGGAGCCGACGGGAACCGCGGAAGGGAAGGGGTTAAGCCCCAGCCAGACCCAGAATCCCCATGACATCCTGGGGGGGATGGAGGAAAGCGGGGTAAGAGGGTCCCCAGATGCCCCAGGTATAGAAGACCAGGAAAATCGCCAGAAAAGTCATGATACATATGGTATAAAGTACATCTACCATAATTATACATAAAACTTATTAAGTCAATAATAAAATTTATTAAATCCATGTTATAAAATACATATGACATCTATTAAATACATATAAAGTACATATAATACTTATTAAAATAAAGGATGAAATGCCTATAAAACTGATAAATTACAACTGATATTAATCACAAGTAAAGGTTATGAAATAAGGATAACATTAATTTTACATAATATCTATGAAATAACATAGAAAAAACACAGCTGTACATAGTACAGAAGCACAGCAAGAACATACAGTAAAGTATATAAATATATAATACAGAAACAACCTCAAAGAGGCAATAGAAACATAAGTAATGGAGAAGAGTAATACTCTGACCTGTCTGCTTGATGGAGCAGTAAAGAAAGAGGAAATGATAAGGTCACATTGCCTTGTGTACATCCTGCTCTTCTGTGATTGGTTCTTTTTTCTATGTGTTTCTTTACTGCTGTATGGAGTTAGTAAAGAGAGATATGCAAAATACGAAGCCGCCTGTCATGTGGTAAAATTCCTAATTTAGGATTCGGTTACAACAACAGATGCTGTACACTATTGCAATTAACTACAGCTGGTTGCTACTTACCGACATGTTTCCAACTATGTTGCTATATTTTACCGGCTGACCCAAAGCCTCAATACACTGTGTAACTGGCCTTCGCAGGAGATGGTGACAGTGTACACAGTGTTTAAAACAGTGATTTTGTGCTAAGCCCAAAACATATTACATACCTGCCAACTCCAGAGAATCTGGAGGCTTGTTGGAGTGAGGTAATGGGGGACGGACCAGTGACACGATTGCGTTTCTAGCTCTGCCCCAAAAGAGCAGTCCCGTCTGGAGAAGGGTAGGGCCCCCCCAAATCAATAGCAGGATAGCCTGGTGATGAATGCACGCAAGGTTGCCTTTCCATTATTTAAGCCAGCCCACTTAGGGAAAAAATTCGCAGGGCGTTCTGTTTCATTGCTCATTTCAGGATCCTAGTGCCCTGAACATAGAGCAAGTGTGTCTAATAACGCGCTGTGCTTATTGTGAACGATTCCCACAAGTGGGAAAGCGGGACAGGATCCATCGGGACTGTCCATCCGAAATCAGGACAGCTGGGAGAAAATATCAATGAAATGTTTTAGGTTAATTTCTGCTATGGTAATTGTTCATTTAAATGCAGCATGCGCTTACTAATAGTAATTTTTTTTTTCCCTGTCTAACAATATAATTATCAGACACATCTGAAGATTGGAATTGGAATTAATTTGTATTCCTCTATATCTTTCAGAGACAGCTTGATTTAACCACAGCTCATTTTCTGCCATTTTCTCAGTTGTAACTATGTAAAATGTATTATAAGAAAATAGGAAGAAATATTCAAACTGTGCTGTTAAAAAGCATTCTGGATTAATTGGTGATCTCCTGGAGCTAGAGAGATCAGTGCCACGGGCAATGGAACAACTTGTTTCATCTTCCTTTCCTTCTGAATTGCTTTCTGAAGGCTACCTTCAGAGTGGGGTGTTTGGCTTTCATTTACTCACTGTTTGAAGCATGCAAGTGTAGCCTAAATAAAGCATAACATAGTCACTAACTTGTGTGCAGGTAGTGGTTATTGTGCGGTGCGAAACCAATACAATCATAAACACGTTTCCCCGTCTTCTCCCAATTAAAGCCAAGAGACATAAGTGTGGTATAAAACAGGCCACAGCTTTATTTATAAATAACAAGCATAAATATATAAACCAATAATTTTACTCGAAACTCGTCCTTGCCAACCGAACCATAACAACTCTAGAGTACCCCCTTCCAGGGTACCTGCCCTCCCCCCTCGTCCAAGATAACTGGCCTTTACCTTGGCCTTCCAATTCCCCATGCCAACCCCTGGCCGCCTTTTACTGGCACGGGGGGCACGCCCAATTACCAAAAAACTCTCCGAGGTTAGGGGAGGGACTAGACCCAGCATTCCTTCTTCCAGTGTACTCGTTTTTCCAACTGGTTTGGCAAGGACCATACCCGCCAGCTGTGACAAGAAAGAAAGTTAGAGATATACAATAAGAAAACGATCTACAATCAAGGGTGGGCGGGAGGGAAGATGTTACCAGCCGTTATTTTTAAGATGGCTGAGGTAAGGGACAAAATGACTGCCCTTTATATGACCCCACCCCACCTCTAGCCTAAGTGACACCCCCCCCACATGTGACACCTACACCCACCACACCCACACATGCCTCCTATCCGGCTAGCTTTCAGCCCGCCTCCTCTGGGCCTAAACAATGAAATGTGGTGAATTGAAAATTCAGATTGTAAAATGTAGTCCAGAATGACTACAGACTATTGCAGAATTTGAGAAGATTTTCCAACTTGGCTACTTTAACCTTAATTTGGCATCTTTAAAATTCATTTATTCAGGAATTGTCTCGAATGAGTTGACAATTGCCACAGCTTACTGTTTATTGAATAGACTCTTACTTGTTATTGTCAGATCCACCACGGCTTATAGGACATATGGACAGTACAGAGCATCATCATATTACATTGATAAACCAGACACACTTAGCTTCTGTCTACTATGTTTTGGGATATGCCTAATGCAATACCATCAATATACCGAAGTCATGCAGATGTCTTGAAATTGAGTCCATATTCATCGTGTTCATTGATGCATTCCTGAGATGGCTAGATTGCCTAATATATCAGTAAAACCTTTAAACATATCACATTACTCAGAGCCAGGGCCGGATTGGGGAAAAAATTTGACCCGGGCATTTTTTGAACCACAGCAGCCCACTGAGAAGGGAGCGGGCCAGAGAGGGCGGGTGTTTTGTCATCTCCAATGACAAGCATGCCCCTTCTCAAAGTGAGCAGGATGGTTCAATCCGCAAAGCCCTGCTGAAGAGCTCTTGCATGAAAAAAGGCCCTGTATTTGTTCTATGCAGGGCAAGCAAATTTATTAACATGCTTGTGCTGTGTTTGCTTGTGACATTTCTCTGGTATCTCCATAAGTGGGATACCAGAGAACAATAGTGTAAGCAAAATGTATTGTACATGTGTTTAGATCCTGCTTGTGAGATTGAGTTTGTGTAGAGTTAGTTCATTGTGGTGTGGTGTTTTGTGTAAATGTCAGTTTAATTTGTGTTGTGTTTGTGGTGTAATATGTATAGTTAGGGGCTGTAGATAGTGTGAGTAAATGTGATGTAGCGAGTGTGTGCATTGGGGCTGTTGTGTATGTGTGTATAGATTATATAGTGTGTTTAGAGGTTGTAAAGTGTGTGTGTTTAGGGAAAGTAGGCGTGTTTTTGCTTACAGGAGATCTAGTGTGTTCATAGGGGATACAAACAACAAAAGAAGAATTCAATTTGTGGCGCTAGATGATGCAGCTAAAACACACTGGTGGGAACAATCACAGAAAATCCCACAAAAACAGAATACACAAACAACACAAAAAGTGTGTAGCGCATATACAAAGTTCACACCATACCCTGAATATCAGTGTATACCAAGTGAGTAGGTGCAAACACAGAATAAATACCCAAATATTGGAGCAATCAAAAGGAGTTGTGTACCTATACATAAGAACATAAAAATAAAAACAAACACATAGCATAATGCTGTAGTGTAATAGGAGTGGAAAATCAACTTCTGTTTGGTCCAACTCACATACTCAAGAGCCTGTTCACAAGAAAAACTGGTTTAGGTAGTAGCGTTTAGGGGTATAAACTTGAATAAATTCCAGTAGGTGTAGCTTGATCCTCAAAAGAAGAGGCTCAGGAAAGGCATACCGATTAGAAATAAAAGTATAATCATTTATTTAACAAATATATAAAATCTTACATTCAAAATGCAGTAATGCTGTTTCCAATAAGCACAACGCGTTTCAACGAATAAACGTCTTCCTCAGGTGCAATAGTTACATCAAGCTTCACCCAAGTATTTAAATCCCCCATATTGGCGTGGGGGGGGGATCCAGAGTGTTTAATGTCTTTAATGTAGTGTGTGTAGGTGATGGATTGTGGGATAGGGGATCTATTGTGTGCATAGGGGATCTAGTGTGTGTGGAGAACCCAGAGTGTGCATAGCAGATTTAGTGTGTGTGTGTGTAGAGGATTCAGAGTGTGTATAGGGATTCTAGTGTGTAGATGTGTAGAGGATCCATAGTTATGTATGGTAACTAGGGTGTGTGTATAAGGGATGTAGTTTGTGTGTATAATGTGTCTCTAGAATGTAGTGTGTGTGAAGAGTGCACGGTGTGTATGAAGGGTGCAGGATGTGTGAGTTAGGGGTGCAGTGTGTGAGTTAGGGGTGCAGTGTATGTGTGTTGGGGTGCAGTGTGTGTGTGTTGGGGTGTAGTGTGTGCTGAGGTGATGTGTGGTGTTTGGGGTGCAGTGTGTGTGTGAGAGGTGCAGGGTGTGCGTTTGAGGCATGTACTGGTTTCATAGTGTTTTTGAAAGTTACAGGGTCAAATATAAGGCTTGCCCATTTAATTTTTTTCATTGAAACTTGCCAAATTGGTTATGTTGCCTTTGAGACTGTATGGTAGCCCAGGAATAAGAATTGGCATACCATTTGCAAACGTAGACAACTCAAGGTATTGCAAATAGGGTATGTCCAGTTTTTTCTAGTAACCACTTAGTCACAAACACTGGCCAAAGTTAGAGTTCATATTCGTTTTTTGCATTTTTCACACACAAACAAATATAAATGCTAACTTTGGCCATTGTTTGTGACTAAGTGGCTTAAACAAAAGACTGGACATACCCCATTTTGAATACCCTGGGCTGTCTACTTTTTCCAAATGGTATGTCATGGTGGGGTTTATTTTCATTTCTGGGCTGCCATACCGTCTCAGAGGCAACATAGCCAATCTGGCAAATAGCAATAGCAAACCCTGTAACTTTCCAAATCACCATAAAAGCTATACTTGAGGGGTACTGTTCGGTGCAAGCCGGTGCAGATGTTGCCCTCCGCTGCGGCGAGCAGGTTTGGTGCTGGCTTGGTTGAGCGCTCGGTAGTGTTACCTGGAGGGTGGGCTGGTGCATACCGGCTGCTGGGTCAGAGATCTGGCTATGGTCGGTTCATATGTTTGTTTAGGCTGGAGCTTATCCTCCAGATTTGCCCAGAAGTTGGCGAAGTAAGAGTCCAGTCGGGCTAAAATTGCGTTGATGTAGGCCTCGGCTGAGGGGACACTTGTTTCCATCGCCATTTTGCTTGTGTGGTGCTTTTCAGCGCTGGTTTCAGGAGGTAGTGGTGTGTGTTCTCCTGGGACCGGGATGACCCCCGCCGGTCCAAAAGGGAAGGAGGGTGCAGAAGTCCGATTGACTAGTCGTGTTTAGCACCCTGAGAGCGGCCGTCCCTCCGACGCCAGAAGTGCTAGTAGGCCGCACCGAGTGTCAGCGTGGCGGCACCGACTAGACTGGTATCAATTTTGGTGTAAATCGATTTGTCGTGGTCTCTGCTGTGCGGTTTGCTGTTTATTGTGTTGTGAACTGCTGGCTGGCTTAAATTATCAGGCGTTTTGTCGTGAGGAGCCCAGGAGCTCATGAAGCATGCTTCCATTCGGCTTGCCAGTCAGGCTCCGCCCCCCCAAAATACCCCAAGTTTAATACCCTAGGTTGTCTTCTTTTAAAAAATATATACATGTGAAGGGTTATTCAGGGATTCCTGACAGATATCAGTGTTACAATGTAATTAGCGTTAATTTTGAAAAAACATGGTTTGGAAATAGCAAAGTGCTACTTGTAGTTATTGCCCTATAACTTGCACACAAAAAAAAGCTACGAACATGTTAACATTGGGTATTTCTAAACTCAGGCCAAAATTTAGAAACTATTTAGCACGGGTGTTTTATGACGGTTGTAGATGTGTAACGGATTTTGGGGGTCAAAGCTAGAAAAGGTGTTTAAAAAAAAATAAAAAAATTATTTATAGTAAATTATATGATGAAAAAAATTGGTATCTCTAGAAAGACCATTTAGTGGCAAGAAAAATGGTATATAATATGTGTGGGTACAGTAAATGAGTAAGCAGAACATTACAGCTAAAGACAAACACAGCAGAAATTTAAAAACAGCCCTAGTCCCAAACGGTAAGAAAATTAGAAAGTGGTCTGGTCACTAAGGGATTAAAGGACTTTAAGCCCATATTCATTACTTAACTGTATTTAACTTCAATTTATTTTGGTAAACAGCTGAAATAACAAAACTTGTGTTAGTGTCCAAATATTTCCGGACCTAACTATAAATATATTAAGATAGAAGTATATATTTTATTTTGTAGATTATAGAAAGTGGAGGAATATATATATATATTTTATAAATCTTTATTTAGAGAGTACATACACATATAAAGGCAGATTTTCAAGTGATTACATTTGTGTTTTGTATATTTGTTATGCAACCTACGTAAAGTACAGTCTGGACGCATAGTCATTCTCAGCCCGTCCGGAACAGTTGCTTTCTAGGACCATCCCTCAATCTCCCCGAGCCCACCCAGTTAACCCTTTCTTTATACAGTGACTCAACAAGTAGGCTAAGGCATATTGTATGTGTTTACCTGCAAGAACAGAGTGCGACACATGCATGCAATAGGCCTTATGGGAGTGAGCGCCCCAGGATCTCCCTTCAACACATATATGCACCCCCTTTATTTCTTTTCTTTTTTGTTATATACAACAGGAAATTCACTTCTATCCCAGCTTCCCCAAAGCCTAGCAATCGCCATTCCCCGGTGATTTCCAATTTGCAGGTACCAGTTTAAATTTGAGACCAGTAGCATGGGAATTTTATCATCAATAACAATCATTAGTACTTATAGACTTTTTGTATTCAATAAGAGTTTATTGAAATAGATTGGTGGACAGATTGAAGAGGTAACACAAAAAGGTTACAACTGTAAAGATTCCTAAAATGTTGACTACATTTTGCATATGTGTACAGGAAAAAGGTTCAAACAATAGTGACAGAAAAGCATATCATCATGTTGAATGATGGAATGGATTGTCAAGGCACACATCTTGATATGGGGTAAAAGATTCTTAATCCAGTTGTCACCAAAGGTGAAGTCCCAATAAAGCCTGGGTGATACTGCCCCAGGTAACTATCAAAGAAAAAAATAATACAAAATAGAAGAAAAATAAAAAGGAGGAATGAGAAGAAAAGAGAGAAAAAAATCGATATATATAAATACATACATACATACACACGCGTACAGATACATTCATGTATACATTATACCCATACAAACAAAGCCAGAGTAGATCTTCTTGCACAAAGATTCACCTGAACTCATCCAGAAACCCACCCCAAGCATTATTTCCACTTGGATCCCACTGAATACAAACAGAGAACAGGATTGACAACAGTACAATGGAATGGAATGTTTGCTGTGTTAAGCAATTGAGGGTCTATCGAGCTATGTTGTCTATGTTGTGAGTGGTAATGGTGTGTGATGTAATAGCATTGCTGCAAGGATACGCATTAAAGGACAATGTAGACCATCTTCCAAAGCTTCTCAACCAAAGTGCAATCACACCATATGTGTAGCAAGGTGCCTTCTGCCTCACCGCAGCACCAGCACAAACCTCGTATTTAAAGAGTTGCAGGGGTCTGGAGCAGATTTTATAAGAGACCTCTTGCCACCATCCTGAATGTGATATCTTATGGACTTGCAAGTCCTCCTCCCACTTGTTTGTGTAAGGTGGAGGAGCTGGTACCAATTGTTGACCAATAAATAATTATAAATAATGGTGTGGGGCCTTCCTCATAGAACAATTCAAATGTTGTAAGTTCCTGTAAGAAGCACCACCTCTGAGGTATACAATGCAGATAATGTAAGATCTGAGCATGGGTAAGTGTGTAAAAGAATGTGTGAGATGGGCTCAAAAATATTTAAAATAGGGGAATCAAGGAAGGGCTGCCATATTAATCGACAGGACGGCTCTTTCCTGAGAAATCCAGATTTCAGAGGTGTCTTTATGGCACCAGTGGAGAGCTCGCAAAAGATATGCTTCCAAATAGTAATTTTCAAACTCAAGGGTGCGCTGTGTCTTTAAGACAAGAAAAGTGCAATGTATCTTTAAAAACACTCCAGTGCTTCAAAAAAACACACAAAACTCTATTCAATAAATGTGTTACTATTACACACTCTACAATAGTGCAAAAAAAGTGCAAGTGTGCAAATAACACTTTTATACCAATGTATTGGTGAGAGTTGGTAATTTTTAAATACCACTTTTCTATCAGTGTATTGGTGAAAAATTAGTAGAAAAAACGGAGCACTTACAATACCCCGCTATATGTACCTTAGGTCTGGTTACTCCAGTTTTGCATACATATGTATAAAAAATAAATAAAAGAACATAGTGTAATACAGTATTATAAATTATGTTATTAGAACAATAAATAGTGTTAAACTCACAAGTGGAGAGCAGAGAAGTCTGCTCTAACTTTATCCGCTTCTTTTGTAAAGCCAAAAGGTCATAGGACAGCAGCAAGTTGAAAGAAACACTTTTTTATTTCCAAAACAAATCTTCACAATATTAAAAAATAGTCCCCCAAGTGGTATCGCTTTGCTCACTCAGTCTCTCTATGGAAGGCGTACTGCATACAGTTTCGCTGCCGGCTAGCACCGTACTGCAATCACTTCCTGGAGGCGGAGCCTAATGACGTAACCACGGGACGTACGTGATGACGCGTTTCGCCACAAAATCGGCTTCCTCAGATCACACTTCCATTCTGCTGCTGTCTTGCTTTTAAGTCCGTTTTCACAGGTGTATGTCCACCTATTAAGTCCTCATTAGTGTAACCCCTTAATATCTTGACAGAAATCTTCATTCAATTATTCATTCCCAGGGTCATATCTCCTAAATCAAATTTTTCCTTACATATGAAAAAAACACTAATTTATACTAAAACACATTTATCAGTCACATACATAAAAAACATAGATTAAAAAACTAAAAGTATCTCTTAGCTATAATTATTAAAACATACTAAAAAATATATAATAAAAAATATCAATATATATTATAAAAAATTATATAAATCAAATTCTATATTTAAACCTCTCGGTTCCAAAGTTCCTAAACGGTGTACCCATTTCATTTCTTCTTTACCTATTGCATTTATATGATCTCCTCCTCTCCAAGATTTATTAACTATTTGAATTCCTAAGAAAATTAACCCATTTGGATCCCTTTTATGGTATTTATTAAAATGGGCTGACACACTATGTTGCTCAAAGCCACGTTTTATATTATATACATGCTCATAAATACGTTTGTGAAGGGGACGTATTGTTCGACCCACGTATTGTAACCCACATGGACAAATCAGCAAATAAACAACATTTTTACTACAGCAAGTAATAAAATCTTTTATAACAAATTCCTCTTCTTTTTCTCTTGCTTTAAATTTGCTTATCCCTTTTAAAGTTCTATTTTTACTGCATTTGCAGCCCATACATTTTCCACATGAATAAAAACCGCTTTTATTATTTAAGAACGTTGTTCTAACTTCTTTTCTAGGATGATTAAAGGTAAGGAGTCTTTTAAAATTTGGGGCACCTCTAAAAGTGATAAAAGGTCTCTCTGGTAAAATTTTTCCCAAATCTTTATCTTTCTTTAATAAAGGCCAATGTCTATTGATTATGGATCTAATTTTTCTAGAATCACTATTAAAATCAAATACTAAGGGCATCTTTATATCTTTTTCTTCAGTCGATCTGTTCTTTTGTCCCACAATTAAATCTTCCTGATCAAGTGTAATTACTTCCTCATATGCTCTATTTAATATATTTTTCGGATATTTCTTTTCCGTAAATTTATCCATAAGGATACTTGCTTGATCTTTAAAAACATCTATTTCTGTGCAATTCCTTCTCAGACGTTGTAGTTGTCCTTTTGGAATATTATCTAACCACGGGGAATAGTGGCCACTATTATATAGCACATAACTATTTGCATCAACTTTTTTAAAATAGTTTCTAGTTTTTATACTCCCTCCTTCTATATAGATATCCAAATCTAGAAAGCTAATGTTATTTTTACTGTGAGAACTAGTAAGATGAATCCCCCAGTCATTTGCATTCAATTTATTTAGAAAATTTTCTAAACTTGACTCCGTACCTCTCCATATAAAAAACATATCGTCAATGTACCTGTAATAGGAGACTAGGTCCACCCCCCATTCGCAACTGTTATAAATATTAATATTTTCCCAACTTGACATAAATAAATTAGCGTAGCTGGGGGCGAACCTAGTCCCCATAGCGGTGCCTTGACATTGAAGATAAAATTGGGAATTAAAGAAAAAATAATTATTATTTAAAATCCATCGTATACTATCTATTAAAAATTCTACATGGGAATGACTGAATTTTCCAGATTCTTCTAGAATCTTTTTAATCTCTCTACACCCTAAATCATGAGTGATTGAGGTATATAAAGAAGAGACATCACTAGTAACAAGTATAAACGAATCCTCCCATTTTATTTTCTTTAGGATTTTTATTACTTCTGTAGTATCCTTCAGATAAGATGGGATTATCTTTACTAGATCTTGTAGCCATATGTCGACATATTTAGATAAATTAGCCGATATTGACCCTATCCCCGAAACAATTGGCCTTCCTGGGGGGCATCTAATATTTTTGTGTACCTTTGGTAATGTATAAAAAACCGGTAGTCTTGGATGCTCAACTTTTAAAAAATTATATTCTTTCTCGCTAAGGACTCCTGTATTTCTACCCTTTTCTAATAATACATATAAAGATTCTTTAATTTCTTGAGTAGGGTCCTTTTTTAGACATTTATATACTTTTACTTCCCCTAATTGTTTATTACACTCTTTCAAATAGTCCTCTGTATTTTGTATTACTATACTCCCCCCCTTATCCGCCGGCTTGATGACTATATCCTTATTAGTCCTTAATTCTTGTAAAGATCTCCTCTCACTAAAGCTCAGATTATGAAGTCTTCTCTTCTTATTATTACTTGTATCTAGTTCCTCAAAATCTTCTAAAACACATTTCTCGAACATATCTATAGCACTTGTTCTATAATTTCTTGGATAGAATGTAGATCTATTTCTTAAACTGGTATGATCTTTATCTTCTATCTTATTGTCACATTTATTTATAGAAAAAAACCTTTTTAATGTCAAGTTCCTAGAATATTTTAGCATATCCACATATGCTGAAAAAGAATTAAAACCTACATTGGGGGCAAATTTAAGACCCTTATTTAGAATCCTAATTTCATCTTTAGTAGGGTTATACTTGGAGAGATTTATTACTCCCTCCAATTTGATGTCCTTCCTCTTTTTCCTATACTGTAATTCTCGTCCTCCTCTACATCCTCTATATCCCTGTATCTCCTTCTTTTTTGAGGTGAGAAGGTTACCCTTCCTTTTCTCTCCCCTAAAAAATCTTTATGTTCTGATTGTAAATTATCATCTGAAAGGATTTCAAAACGGTTCCTTAGTTCGGTATCCTTTCTTTGCTGTACATAGGGCGGACTCCTACCTTGTCTATTTCTATTCAGTTGGTATTTATTTTTCGGTTCTACTTTTGTCCAATTATATTGTTTCCTATTCTCTGGTGTTTTCCACTGAGTCCGTTCTGAATATTTGACAGTATTTGCTCTTTTCCAATAAGGATGATTGGGGGAGTCTGACTTATATTTATAATTATACTCTTTTTTCTCTCTGTATAAATTCGTATAAGTTCTAACTCTATTATTCTTATAATCTTGCATATCCCTCTTGTATTTCTTATGCTTGATCTCTTTCACTTGTATCTCCAATTTATTTAAATTGTCCTTAGTTTTCTTAGTTAGTTCATCATAATCTCTAGTACCCAATGTTGGTTCTAATAGTTTTTGGATTTCTTTTACCTCCTTATCTAAATCTTCCAGGCCTTCAGTTCTACAGGCAATAACTATACTCATCATCTCCCTAGAGAATCTTTCTAATGCATCATTCCAAATGTCTACATATTTTTTATTCTTTTCATTCTCAAATGTAGGTGTCTTAGAGAACCTTAGACCTCTAGGGGTGATGTTATCTTTTAAATATCTATTTAGGGTGGCAATTTCACATTTATATTTTATTTCTTTTGCTAGAATTTTTTCGAGAAAGAATATAATTTTTTAAAAGTTGAGCATCCAAGACTACCGGTTTTTTATACATTACCAAAGGTACACAAAAATATTAGATGCCCCCCAGGAAGGCCAATTGTTTCGGGGATAGGGTCAATATCGGCTAATTTATCTAAATATGTCGACATATGGCTACAAGATCTAGTAAAGATAATCCCATCTTATCTGAAGGATACTACAGAAGTAATAAAAATCCTAAAGAAAATAAAATGGGAGGATTCGTTTATACTTGTTACTAGTGATGTCTCTTCTTTATATACCTCAATCACTCATGATTTAGGGTGTAGAGAGATTAAAAAGATTCTAGAAGAATCTGGAAAATTCAGTCATTCCCATGTAGAATTTTTAATAGATAGTATACGATGGATTTTAAATAATAATTATTTTTTCTTTAATTCCCAATTTTATCTTCAATGTCAAGGCACCGCTATGGGGACTAGGTTCGCCCCCAGCTACGCTAATTTATTTATGTCAAGTTGGGAAAATATTAATATTTATAACAGTTGCGAATGGGGGGTGGACCTAGTCTCCTATTACAGGTACATTGACGATATGTTTTTTATATGGAGAGGTACGGAGTCAAGTTTAGAAAATTTTCTAAATAAATTGAATGCAAATGACTGGGGGATTCATCTTACTAGTTCTCACAGTAAAAATAACATTAGCTTTCTAGATTTGGATATCTATATAGAAGGAGGGAGTATAAAAACTAGAAACTATTTTAAAAAAGTTGATGCAAATAGTTATGTGCTATATAATAGTGGCCACTATTCCCCGTGGTTAGATAATATTCCAAAAGGACAACTACAACGTCTGAGAAGGAATTGCACAGAAATAGATGTTTTTAAAGATCAAGCAAGTATCCTTATGGATAAATTTACGGAAAAGAAATATCCGAAAAATATATTAAATAGAGCATATGAGGAAGTAATTACACTTGATCAGGAAGATTTAATTGTGGGACAAAAGAACAGATCGACTGAAGAAAAAGATATAAAGATGCCCTTAGTATTTGATTTTAATAGTGATTCTAGAAAAATTAGATCCATAATCAATAGACATTGGCCTTTATTAAAGAAAGATAAAGATTTGGGAAAAATTTTACCAGAGAGACCTTTTATCACTTTTAGAGGTGCCCCAAATTTTAAAAGACTCCTTACCTTTAATCATCCTAGAAAAGAAGTTAGAACAACGTTCTTAAATAATAAAAGCGGTTTTTATTCATGTGGAAAATGTATGGGCTGCAAATGCAGTAAAAATAGAACTTTAAAAGGGATAAGCAAATTTAAAGCAAGAGAAAAAGAAGAGGAATTTGTTATAAAAGATTTTATTACTTGCTGTAGTAAAAATGTTGTTTATTTGCTGATTTGTCCATGTGGGTTACAATACGTGGGTCGAACAATACGTCCCCTTCACAAACGTATTTATGAGCATGTATATAATATAAAACGTGGCTTTGAGCAACATAGTGTGTCAGCCCATTTTAATAAATACCATAAAAGGGATCCAAATGGGTTAATTTTCTTAGGAATTCAAATAGTTAATAAATCTTGGAGAGGAGGAGATCATATAAATGCAATAGGTAAAGAAGAAATGAAATGGGTACACCGTTTAGGAACTTTGGAACCGAGAGGTTTAAATATAGAATTTGATTTATATAATTTTTTATAATATATATTGATATTTTTTATTATATATTTTTTAGTATGTTTTAATAATTATAGCTAAGAGATACTTTTAGTTTTTTAATCTATGTTTTTTATGTATGTGACTGATAAATGTGTTTTAGTATAAATTAGTGTTTTTTTCATATGTAAGGAAAAATTTGATTTAGGAGATATGACCCTGGGAATGAATAATTGAATGAAGATTTCTGTCAAGATATTAAGGGGTTACACTAATGAGGACTTAATAGGTGGACATACACCTGTGAAAACGGACTTAAAAGCAAGACAGCAGCAGAATGGAAGTGTGATCTGAGGAAGCCGATTTTGTGGCGAAACGCGTCATCACGTACGTCCCGTGGTTACGTCATTAGGCTCCGCCTCCAGGAAGTGATTGCAGTACGGTGCTAGCCGGCAGCGAAACTGTATGCAGTACGCCTTCCATAGAGAGACTGAGTGAGCAAAGCGATACCACTTGGGGGACTATTTTTTAATATTGTGAAGATTTGTTTTGGAAATAAAAAAGTGTTTCTTTCAACTTGCTGCTGTCCTATGACCTTTTGGCTTTACAAAAGAAGCGGATAAAGTTAGAGCAGACTTCTCTGCTCTCCACTTGTGAGTTTAACACTATTTATTGTTCTAATAACATAATTTATAATACTGTATTACACTATGTTCTTTTATTTATTTTTTATACATATGTATGCAAAACTGGAGTAACCAGACCTAAGGTACATATAGCGGGGTATTGTAAGTGCTCCGTTTTTTCTACTAATTTTTCACCAATACACTGATAGAAAAGTGGTATTTTAAAAATTACCAACTCTCACCAATACATTGGTATAAAAGTGTTATTTGCACACTTGCACTTTTTTTGCACTATTGTAGAGTGTGTAATAGTAACACATTTATTGAATAGAGTTTTGTGTGTTTTTTTGAAGCACTGGAGTGTTTTTAAAGATACATTGCACTTTTCTTGTCTTAAAGACACAGCGCACCCTTTTCTTTGTATTATTATATTTTTAGTGTTTTATGGGCTATTGCACTTTATAAGGGAGCTGCTTCATAGGTTTTAAGGTTGTTATTATTTTAGACGTGTATTGAGCGCCTTTTTTTACTTGTCTTCTCTCTTGTTGTACAATTTTCAAACTCAAGCAATGCCAGACTTCCCCGTAACTTAGGTAACACTAGGTGTGTCAGACCTTATTAAGGTGGATTCTTGTTGGAACACAAATACAAATATCTTTAAACTTGCAATGAACAAACAGTCAGAGCAAGCTGGATAATATAGATGTAAGGAGCATAAACAGTAGAGCCGCTACTATAGTAGAAGTTACAGTTGACAGTACAGAATCGGCTGGCAAAATCAAGATCAAATTCGGATCTGGGTTTAGGTTTGGAGAAGGCAGTGTATACGAGAAAACTAGCAGGTTCAACAACAAATCAAAGAGTAGAGTTCACACTGTATCGATCAGTAACAACATAGTAACTGAGCAATACACTTTTGCACTGAGCACACTTTTAACTAGGATGGCATTTGTGTGTGTTATGTGAAGGTGTGACCACATTAAATGTGGAAGTTGAAGCTACAGTGTGAAGGAGAGAAGCATTGACCAGAACATAGGAGAGATTGTGCGAGCAGGAAAGAGGTGAGCCCTGACAAGCTGTGAGTACGTAAGTCAAGGAGTCAATGATGCCAGATGAAACCTCTAATCACATAGTTGTTAAAAATAGGCTGGAGGGAATATAAATTGGAATTGTTTGAAACAAAAAGAGCAGATGCGGGAGTGTAGACATTTTGATTACACTGATATATCCCTGCCATTCATGGACTTTTTGGGGTAAATTTACATATATTAAGAGATCCTCCATTTTTATATAGAGGGCATATTTTTAACTTGTGTTCAATGTGAGTATATGGAAGTTCATCGAGCAAGGCCTTTAACCCCACTGGCCCTGTGTGTTCATCTTGTCTGGTTTCAACTACGTTTTCTGCTAGTCCACCCATTGTACAGCGACGCGGAATCTCTTGGCGCTTTATAAATAAATAATAATAATAACAATAATATATAGATTATGTTAAAAGCAGCTGTTTTAGTTGTATTTATATATTTATGGTTGATAAAGTTCCCTTAGTAGTCTTTGCAATAAGAAGCAGTGTTATGTTGGGGATTTAAATGGTTTATGCGCATTTATTCACATGGTCCAAGATGACACCTTTCTATACTGACTATTATTTAGAGCAATGTCATTTGTTCTAAACTGGCTAAGTGTACATTTTTAAAGTTGAAGCACATTTAAAGTTCTGATTTAAACACAAAGAGCACTATTTTTTTTTTTTTTTACACATGAACACCTTTTGAAGAAAGGTCCAGAAACAAGAAAAAAAAAACCCTTATTAAAGTGTAGTTATATTTTTACATGGTTTGTACTGATGTTACATGTTCTGTATATAGTCACTGAACATAAAAGGTGATATTGTCCAAATGTAGTTTGCTTTTTTTCTATATTCTATTAATTTAACATATAAACAGGTTTCATATTCTGGTTAGTATAACCAGTTTGTTTTCTTTATCTTAGTTGATCCATTTGGTAAAGGCTGGGAAGAAATATGCAGTGAGATCATGTATGATTGCGAAGATGAAACAAATGCTCGGGTACAGAAGGTAAGGCCTGGTCCATGCAGATCTAAACCGTGTGTTAGTATAATACACAATTATTACCAAAGAAAACCAAGGGGACCGCACTCCATTCCAAATGACCACCGGGTGCTTAAATGAAGTAGGACAAGCAAATCCAAAATAATGTAGAAGGATAAATTACGAAATATTAATGGAACAGATCACAGTGTGTATTATACTAGCAAAAGAGATATTTAGAGCAAGGTTTCAACCTTCTACAAGGTCTTTGTCAAGCTTGACCTTGTAGAAGGTCAAAACGTTTCTGTCACCTCATTTGATCCAATAAATCTGCTTGCTGTTTGAACACTGCAAGTGCCTGAAGATCTCTTTTTCTGCTCGTATAATAAGTACACTCATATCAATATAGTTACAGCACGTTACAGCACGTGATCACTGTTTTTTTTAATTTCTATCAATTACTCAAGACAAAGTCATGCAGGGGACTTGTGGAAAAGTGCATCCAGATTTTGTACATGTAGCCATGCTTTGTAAAATAGTTGTTAGATGATCTCAGTACCCTCTTCCCTCCCATAACAGGTTCACAATGGAATTTGATTTGTGAACACTTTGCTTGATTTGTGAATGAATGAGATTAACTGGTGGGTTCCTTTGCACACCTACAGAGAAGCACTGCAGGTACTTAGGCTTGCTATATGTACAAGAGGATACAGGTTAATCAGGTTTGTAAAGTGGAGTATATTAACTCCATGGGCCTCGACTCTGAACTTTTGGATTAGAGGTCACTGTGACGGTAGTAAGCCTTATAACCGTCCAGTATTCCCCTTTTCCCAATAGCAGAATAACAACAATAATCCATAGGGTAAAATAACGCTGGTATCGCCAAATAATCCACACATGAGCCAAAGCTTAATGCTGGAACAAGACTGATTTACTGGAAGCAACAGGCATTCAATTTATACAGTACAAGTCCTCCTCTGGGCCAGGCTAGATAATTGAGTTTCAGCAACATACTAAACTCAATTATCTGCTGGCCAGAAACATTAACAATTTTCCACATTTTTAAAAATATACTTTATACATGTAATAGAAATATAAAAACCACATCCTGGGTAGCTGAGGATACTAGGAGTAACATATCCAAATTGCACGAAAATCCATTCGGTAGTTTTCGTGTCGCATCATGTGGAAGTTTGACCGGCTCGCCATGTGTTTGTATCCGAGTTAGAGTTCCATGAAATTGGTAGCAAGAGTTCATGCGGAATTACACGAAAACCACCACAGTTATACGGCATCTGGTTACATGTGAATGCTCCCCTCATTCGGTTGATTGAAACTCCCGAACGCCAGTTTGATACTGTAAGTGGAAATCGGTCAGACGGGACTTCCATAGAGACCGGGTGTTCGTGTGATTGCCCTGCCAAAAATGGTTCCATGCAATCATCGAGTAAGTCCCGCTGGCTGCGTTCGGGAGATCTAAGATGGCCGCCATCGTGTTCGAATGCCGAATGGCGGCCACCTAGAAGCACTCAATTACCTTGCGGTTTTCGTGGTTACTTGGTGTTCTAAGTTCTGATTGCTACCCAGGGTGGTCTCTGTTCGGTAGAACAAGTAAATGTTCACAGAAATAACAACGAATACTTTACAGTCACTTAACTAGCAGGGAGAGGAAATAACCGAATGGATACAGGTAAACACAAGGAAATCCTTTACAGTCACTAACCTAGCTCATATGCAAACATCACGAGTATAACCAACCATTTTGCCTTGGACACTAGCTGATGCCTCGCCACAGATTCCAATAAAAGAAAGGTTTGGTTATATGTTGGATTTCATCGATATGACTTGACTTTCCCAAAGTACACCCGACATGCAGTGTTATACCAGAATATTTGAAAAACAAGGGGCAAAACTAACTCTTCCTCCTGCTAGGATACCCCTATATCAGTACAACAGACTCCACATATAACTAAATACTCAAGGTAAAAACCCTGTAACATACCGTGAGTATTGCACGGTATTTGCCCTTTTTTTTAGTAAGGGTCGTTAGTGACTCTTTTTAACAGTTTTTGTAGAGCGGTACCTGGAAGATAATTCCTAGAATCTCCCATTTTTAACAGAGGAGGGTAATTTCCATTTTCAGGGTTTCTCTAGAGACTACAAAGGTTGATTCTTTTAATTGTCCGCGTGTGGCTTGTCTCCAGTTTTGCCTGTTTTAGACATAAAAGACTTCTTTCTCATTGTGCATTTTCTCTACAGATAAGCAGTAATTAAAAACTAATTAAAATATATTATAATGAGAAAACACTTACAAAATGCACTGCTCAGAACAAACACAAAACTCTTATTTGTCAAGGACATTTTCAGGGAACTACTGTGTGATGTCACCGCGTGGTGCCTATCAAACAGTAAAATAAAGTATTGCTATGAAATAATTGTTAATCCCTTTATTAATATTCATGTTCAGGATTTGTGGATTTTTTCATAACTCAGTCTGAACTACTTTAAAGGGTCTATTTTATAAGATGTCAACATATCCTATCCTTCAGAAACAGAAGATTAGCTGAAGACAGCATACACACTAAGAAAAAAAAAGTCAATTTATCTGTCATTTCTAATGTTTCCCCACAGCTACTAATTGCTCCAGGGGGCTTATTCCTTAATGACCTATTTTGTACGTTAGGTTCATGAGCTTTTTTAATTAGGTGTTTACTCAACTATAAATTCCCTTTTTCTCACTTACCACACTTAAAGCGGCTCTGTCACTTTGCAAGTTTAAATTAATCCTTTTTGTCCCTATATTTTATATTTTTTTAATTAAATTAATCCTTTTTGTCCCTATATTTTTTATTTTTTTGAAATTCACTTTTTTAGTTATACAGAAAATGTATTTGCTGTTTAGTAGTAAATCACCAGAAATATTACTCATATTGTGTTTAGTATAAAAATAGACCAAGCCTTTATTATTATAGTTAAAATAAATACAAAATCGCTCAAAAAGGGGGAAAAATTGAAAAAAAGCTGCTTAACACATTTTGTGGATAACTGCGCTTTTTTCAAAGGTTGGGACATCTTTTCTTATGGGGACCATGGTCTTTGGCAAAGTTACAGTTCACTTTCTAA
Source organism: Pelobates cultripes (assembly GCA_933207985.1). NCBI lineage: Eukaryota > Metazoa > Chordata > Amphibia > Anura > Pelobatidae > Pelobates > Pelobates cultripes. The sequence goes on along the minus strand of OW240917.1, from coordinate 223,994,116 downwards.
GATTATGTAGCTACAATCCGTTAGTCACCAAAGGGCAAACTGCAGACATTTTGGACAGAGAACAAGAAAATGGAGACACCCAGGCAGGCCCTAACTGACCATTGGTCAGAGATGAGAGGATCTCTCCTGCCGGCCAAATACAGCAATACCCCCATGTATATCTGATTTCTGATAAGTTGTCAAATTGCAGACATACCAATTTCAGTTGTCAAATACCCAATTTCCATTGATTTATTTAGTAAAGCTTTTTGAGACCCTGGAAAAGAAGACAACTTAGGCTATTTAATATGCAACATCTTGACTCTTTTCACTTGGTCATTTCATCACCAGTTTCTGCTCATTTTAGTGGTAATTGTTTTTCACGTACATATTAAATTTTAATGGTATATGTCACATGCTTTATGTGTCCTGCTACTTCCAAGTCCCCAAATGTGTATTCGAGGCATCTCCCAAGTACAACAAAACCCCACGAATGGTAGCATACCTCTAACTATATAAATGTATTAGTTTGAATTCATTGCCAGATGGGAGTCCCAATTTTAATCCTAACACTATTACAAGTATTTTCAAGGACTGAATTCAACATATTACAGCCCTGAAGTCAGTATATTAAGGTGGCCTGAGGCACACCATCTAAAAACCTCTGCTTGAACTCACTGTATCTAACCCTTACCATATGTTTATGAATAAAAATAACCTTAAGGTGATGTATTATGACTTCCTTTGTCGACTAACAATTTTAGTAAAATTTTAGTTGACTAAAATTTCTGAGATTTAGTCGACTAGAACCAGACTAAAACTAAAACAATTCAGATGACTAAAATACGACTAAAACTAGCGTGGCTATTTAGTCAAAAGACTATGACTAAAACTAAAGTGAAATTTGCTGCCCAAATTAAAACTGCCTTAGAGTGTTGGTAGAAAGTACACAAGAGCAGTCCATGTAGCCAGATAAGATGGTGGCAACCCTATATATAGTTCAGCACACACAAAACACATTCTGCACAGATAATAGAAACTCCATTCATGTTTTTTATATTTATGTTCATGAATGGAGGACTTTGCACTCAACCATGTCCACAACGTAGGTACTTTTATACAAAATAATAAAAAAAATCTGTGAAAGTTAGTTTGTAATTTGTAGGGTTTACACCATGTGTCAGTGTGTATGTATTGAGTTCCTTAGACCATATAATGTGCAAGGAGCATTGTTGCCATGCTTAAAGGACCACTATAGTGCCAGGAAAACATACTCGTTTTCCTGGCACTATAGTGCCCTGAGGGTGCCCCCACCCTCAGGGTCCCCCTCCCGCCCGGCTCTGGAAAGGGGAAAAGGGGTTAAACTTACCTTTTTCCAGCGCTGGGCGGAGAGCTCTCCTCCTCCGATCCTCCCCGTTGGCTGAATGCGCACGCGCGGCAAGAGCTGCGCGCGCATTCAGCCGGTCACATAGGAAAGCATTCATAATGCTTTCCTATGGACGCTGGTGTGCTCTCACTGTGAAAATCACAGTGAGAAGCACGCAAGCGCCTCTAGTGGCTGTCAATGAGACAGCCACTAGAGGATTAGGGGAAGGCTTAACCCATTCATAAACATAGCAGTTTCTCTGAAACTGCTATGTTTATTAAAAAATGGGTTAACCCTAGAAGGACCTGGCACCCAGACCACTTCATTAAGCTGAAGTGGTCTGGGTGCCTAGAGTGGTCCTTTAAAGTGTTCATTTATTATGCACAAGGTGTCTGTTTAAAAGTTTTATCATGCATTAGTCACATGATGTGACATGTTTAGTCTTGTTTTTATCTATTTCATTTATTACCCAAGTAAATGACTACAATGAAAGCTATGGCTAATCGTTTTATTCCAACTTTGCAGGCTAGAGATCTCATCGAGAAATTCTTCATTCGGCAGCCGAATGTCCTGAAAAATGAATTTGGAGACCCCACAAAAATATATTATATTGAGCACAGCATTGAGATTACTCGTATTGACAATTGTCGTTCAGGCTTTGGAAAAAACGAGATCACACACAATGACTGCGCTAACTGCTGTGGTAAGAACTCCTTTTCATAAAAATTTGAACATTTCACTGGGGAGAAAAAAACATACAGTAACTTGTTTAAAATAACACTCCAAGCACTATAACCACTACAGTTCATTATAGTGGTTATGGTACCTGGACTATCCTCGCACTTCCCTGATTTAAGCAGGCAAGCCATTCAGTAATGTTTTGACTTCTTACCTGCGGTTTGCTGGGCACTATTCCCATTCTCCTCCAGAAGACTTGAACTTAGCCCAGCAGTGCAGGGCTTACCCCATTGGCTGAGAGCAATCAGCTGACACTTTCAGGTAATGAGAAGAGCTAATGGAGCAGACATCTCTGTCTTACAGTATGCTGTTGTGTTTATGGTATTGTGTTGCAGAATTTAGAAATTTCCAAGATTGCTACTATTTTGATTACTTATCTTTCATATAAAAATAAAAAAAATGAATTACATATAGAAATCCTTGCTGCTTTTATAGTCCTTGAACGGAGCGCCTTTATCTTGACTCCCAGTCAGTTAATGTTGTAAGCTCTGCCTCCTCACCTGTTAGTCAGAATAGAAATTGCAAAGAGAGAGGAGGAGAAACAGAAATACTGTCTTCCTCTCTCGACATCCACTGCAAGGTGTGCCCTGGCTGTGCCAAGATTAAACTGGATTGTCATATCAATTGCTATATCTGTAATATACGTTTAAAAGGAAACTGGGCTTTCAGGATTTTATTTAATATGATGTTCAATGTTTCATTTAATAGTGCAATTTCCAATGACGCGTCAGTTCCCCTTTAAGCAAAGCTGTATATTGAAGTGGAGAAAGCTGTCTTCTGGATTAGCCCTTTGTGCTGACCACAAGCCACAAACAGTCCTCTGTTATAGATCGCTATAATCCATCTTGCAGGGTAATTTGTAATGAAATGGACAGGTGCAATTAGCCATACAATGACTGACAATGAAAAATGACACTCATTTCCTCTGGCAGTGTTACATACTCTGTTAATGTTGACATGGGTAATTTGGGTAAACTATTGTAACAAGTAAATGGCACGTTACTATGGCCAATGGTATTTTTTGCAGGTCAATAAATAATATTGAAAAAGGAAAAATAAACTCTGAAAAATGAACAATAGAGGCTTAAAGGAACACTATAGGCCCCAAGAACACTTAATCATACTGACAGCCACTACAGGCACTTCTGCCGAATAGCATTGTAAAACTCCACTATTTCTATCAGGTGGTCTCATTGGCATGGCAATTTGCCGCACATGCACACTAGCCTCCCAATGCTTTCCTGTGGGTGACTAGGGCACCATAGCGTTAGGAATATACATTTGCATTCCTAATGCTATAGTGTTCCTTCAAATAATTATTTGTGTGTAATTGTTTACAGTGTTATTCACAAAATACTGATTTTTTTCCAGATGAATAAAATTTGGTTAAAATTATTGAATTACATCTGGTCTGGCAATTGGTTTGAAATCCAGTCATTACAATCTGTCTGATGCATTCAGATGCATTCAGTTTAAAATCTGTATTTTTCATATCCGAATTCTATATAACATATAGGATCTGGATATTTACAAAGCACAAATTTTATACAAAATCGTGACCGGATACATCCGATAGCATGCATATTTGCAAAATATCATTTACTTGCAAAAACAAAAGTGTGTATCTATGTGTGTATGTGTACCTTTGTGTTTGTATGTGTCAGTGTGTATCTGTATCTGTATGTGTACATGTCTGTGTGTATCTGAATGTGTGTATTTATGTGTGGAAGTGCACCAGTGTGTATCTGAGTGTATGTACATATCTGTGTCAGTGTATGCTTGTATCTGTGTACCTGTGTATATCTGAGTGTGTGTGCATATCTGTAAGTGTGTTTGTGTCAGTGTGTGTATCTCAAACACCAACACTGTACACAAATACACCCCTACGTTCAAACACCACTAGTGCAAACACTTATCTGCATTAAAAAGGTACACACTACACACAACTGCATTCAACAGTAATGTGCACACATTGACACTTTTGCATTCCAGTGTCAACACTACACACAAACACACCCCTGTATTCAAACTCCAACACTACCCACAATCACTACACACAACTGCATTCAACAGTAATGTGCACACGAGGAGGTAGGCATAGCAGCCACAGGAAGTTAGTGACAGCCAGCATGCTGGGTAGGGCGGAGCCATAAGGGGAGTATTTATACCAGCCATTATATGAAGTGGCCATTTTAACTGAACCTAAGCTTACCTGTCAGTTGTCCCTCCCACCCTCCCTGTATTTGGTTAGGTTAGTTGATTTCCCGTTTTTTCACAGCGGTGGGAATGGCCTGGTTAAATTGGAGGGTAGATGGAGGAGAAAGTGGGCATCCTGAGGTTTAGTGTGGATTGGGCAGTGTTGCACGTGATTGGTAGGTTCGAGCCCGTTGGGGGTTATATGTTGTAGCATTTAGTTGAAAGGCAAAAAATGGGAATGGCCTGGTTAAATTGGAGGGTAGATGGAGGAGAAAGTGGGCATCCTGAGGTTTAGTGTGGATTGGGCAGTGTTGCACGTGATTGGTAGGTTCGAGCCCGTTGGGGGTTATATGTTGTAGCATTTAGTTCTGGGTAGGGCGGAGCCATAAGGGGAGTATTTATACCAGCCATTATATGAAGTGGCCATTTTAACTGAACCTAAGCTTACCTGTCAGTTGTCCCTCCCACCCTCCCTGTATTTGGTTAGGTTAGTTGATTTCCCGTTTTTTCACAGCGGTGGGAATGGCCTGGTTAAATTGGAGGGTAGATGGAGGAGAAAGTGGGCATCCTGAGGTTTAGTGTGGATTGGGCAGTGTTGCACGTGATTGGTAGGTTCGAGCCCGTTGGGGGTTATATGTTGTAGCATTTAGTTGAAAGGCAAAAAATGTACTATTTATATTTTATTTTTTACATGGATAAAAAATGTTTTAACAATTAATTTTTACAGTGGTCAGACTCCTCGGCCCTGTAAGGGTATGTTAGGATAAAATAAACAACCTGGGGGTGTGGTGGTGTCTTGGTACACCCTACACATTGTGGCACCATTTCATTGTTAGCCCAGAGTAATATTTAGAGATAAATACACCTCCAACATGTGATTACATGTCTTGTGACAGTTCCACTTTAATGCACCATATTTAAAGTTAATTATAGAGCACGGTGGGGGATATTGCTGTGAGTACAGGGTCAGGGTTTTAATGCATGGGATGAAAGGTTAACCATAGAAGGTGTGTTGTTTATATATATGTTCATGTAATACTTGGAAATAAATCAAAGATTTCGAGTCACAATGCGATTTATAGAACACTTTAGAGTTGTACTTAGGCCTTAGGTCATGCTATAGGGCTGGTTTTTGGATGGACTTCAGTCTGTATGTGTGAAAGGGTCCATAAAGCATATCCTGGGGGTTTTTGCCACCTAGAAGTGCCCTTGCCTCACCAGTTACCTAAAGAAAGCTGAATGACTATTTTATCCTGAACCCGTGATCAGCAACTGAGGAACAAAAAAAAAAAAAAAGTAAGGCCCCAAATTATAAACAGGGGGCTCAGCTATCAACCTTTGCCCAATATAAAATCTAAAAATTCTTGCTAGTGATTGTGATTTTGTCTAAACCTTGCATCTCATCAATTTTATTTACCATCTTCACTTCAATTTACATTACATTGCTTCAGTAGTTCCATTTACATTATTGGCTTCAAAGTTCTATCATCACCTCATCAGTCCGTATCATTATTCATCCCTATTTATGGGCATCCAATAATATGAAGACTCTTATCAAGCATTCTTCATGAAATTCTTATCTTCACAGCCTGCCATTCATAGAGCTGCTATATAATAAAACTGTTCATTTTCCATGCATGATATTAATTTTTCACACACATCGATGGACAAAAAAATAGAAAAAAAGTTGAGAAGCAACTCATATATCATCTTTTATCAGCAAAAACTTTATTAACCTCTGATTCAAGTCAGGAGACCTGATACATCACCAGAAGAAGACACCAAAACATTTGTTTACCTTTTTGAACAAAGTGGGTTTTATGCCCCTCCAGCGGTCGTTTCCCCTGCCATCATCTGCCAGTTCTGCTGCCTTTGATGACAAAGTATTAAGGGCTAGTGAAAGTGCAGGAAATAACTTCTGCCTTATCGTCTCCTCGGTCACGCATTCAGGGTTTGAATCAATTATACTGCCTGGAGGAATAATGTAATCTTCTCTTTTTCAGACATATTGGCTTAGCACAGTAATGACAATAGTATGTTGCTCAGACTGGAGAAGGAAAAAGGAGACTGAGCCTGTTTGATTTCATTGCAATTTCTCTCACTGGCAGTGGAAATTGGGCGTTCTACGCAAGCTAATATCAAGTTAGACTTTAAATACTTATATTCACTGTATAATTCAGTGCTACTATCATGTTAGATAATTGACTGACTTTGCATTTCTCGTAGAAAAAAAAAGATGTTTATTTTATCCTAACATACCCTTACAGGGCCGAGGAGTCTGACCACTGTAAAAATTAATTGTTAAAACATTTTTTATCCATGTAAAAAATAAAATATAAATAGTAAATTTTTTGCCTTTCAACTAAATGCTACAACATATAAAATTCTTAAATCAGACCCCACAAAAGTATTACTGGAGAAATTGAAATACATCTTACAAAGGGGGCTTAAGGATAATTTAATATCTAAGAAAGAGTATGATTTCATGCTTATAATAAATCCACGTATACCCACATTCTATAGCCTACCTAAAATTCATAAAAAACATCAAGAATTAACAGGGAGGCCTATAGTGTCGGGTAATAATAGCATGACACAAAACATCAGTATTTACTTGGATCATATTTTAAGACCTTTGGTGGTTAAGCTTCCTTCCTACCTAAGAGACACAAAACAAACTTTGTCCCACCTAAATACACTAACTATGTCCACACATTCTATTCTTTGCAGCTTAGATGTAGAATAATTGTACAGTCCGATCCCCCATGCTTTAGGACTAAAGCATACACGCTACTTTCTACAACAGAGGGGTATACATCTTCATAAACACAGCGAATTTGTCATCGAACTATTACAGTTCGTTTTGATGCACAACTTCTTCACCTTTGATGGTATATACTACCACCAGGTGCAGGGTACAGCTATGGGGACGTCTTGTGTGCCCTCATACGCCAACTTGCACCTGGGATGGTGGGAAGAAAAAATTGTGTTTATAGACAATCTGAACGAATTCACTCAATATATTCTCTCTTGGAAGAGATATATCGATGATATCATGATAGTCTGGAGTGGTACTCCTGAAAATTTATCTCGATTTGTACAGCATCTTAACAAGAATGATCTTAATTTAAGATTTACTTTTGAAATGGGGAAACCATCCCTCAGTTTCCTAGACCTCACCTTGACTCCGGAGGCCAATGGCATCATTAAAACTGGCTTCTTTAGGAAAAGTACGGCTACCAATAGCCTATTGAATTGGGGGAGTTATCATCCGACGCCTCTAAAAAGAAGCATACCGACTGGGCAATATTTGCGCCTTAGGCGAAATTGCTCCGATATGGAGGACTTTAAGGTGAGAGCTAAGGAGTTACGTGCAATGTTTAGAGCTAAAGGATACCCCCACAAATGTTTAAAAAGGGCGTACCATAGAGCTCTACTAACTGACCGAGGAGATCTCATCAAGGAAGATTTACCTCCTAAAAATCATACCAACTTCGACTCTAAACAATTGAGATGTATCGCCACTTATGACGCAGGGTGGGAACACGTCAAGAGGATCCTAAATAGATATTGGCCGCTGCTTAGACAAGACGAACATCTTAAAGAGGTAATTTCCCCCAATGCGGCTTTAAAAACATCAAAGATTTTTTAGTACATAGCCACTTTAAACGGTTGTCAACAATTTCGACACACTAGCTGTCTAACAAACTTCTGGGGACTTACAAATGTGGTCGCTGCAAAGCGTGTAACTATATTTGTAAGGACTCAAAAAGGTTTCAAAACAGCTCAAAGTCTGATGTTTTTTTCTTTAATTGTAATACAAAGGGGTTGGTCTATTTGCTAATATGCCAATGCGATAAGTTGTATGTGGGCAAGACATTTAGACCGTTTAAAAGACGGATTTAAGAACAGATTAATTCCGTTAAATCCAATAGACACATTGAAACCTCAGTATCCAGACATGTAAAAAATTTTCATCAAAGTGACCATACGGTACTCAAATTTTTGGGTATTGAACAGGTCAAACTACATCAAAGGAAAGGTAATCTGGATAAACTTCTGAGGAGACGAGAGTGTTTTTGGATATACCGCCTTAACACACTGTCACCAATAGGGTTTAATGAAGGCTTCACTTATTCTCCCTTTATTAGTGATCTCTAAAAGTAGAGTATAACACTATTCTACAAAGTCATAGGGACTGTAACTTTATACTGTGATTCTGGAAATAGTAGTTTCATTCTACACCTTTTTTTGTATTTTGTATTTGAATTACTATATCTTTCTTTTATGGAGATACCTGAAAATTTTTTAAGACTCTTGTTACCCCCCCTTTTATGTCTAACTGTATATGGAGTCCCCACTATGGATTTGTAAACTGAACAGAAGTACATCTTATATTGATACTTATAACATAAAATATGGTCTATTCATTATATACTAAGATAATTGATTTACAGTTGACCATTAGGTTAATTCCTTGGCCATAAGGCTTTTAATTGCATTGTTCTTAATCTGTCTTGTTGATACCTTATACTATTAACAATAGGTTATGTATTGATTAGAGAATGCACATATAGGTATCCTTTGATGCATTGTATAATTTATCTGGTTATAGACTGTCAGATCTGTGTATATAGTATTAGATATAGGCAGGGCATTGCTGTGTAAAGAATCTCTGGCCATTTAAGGGCTATTATTTATTACATGTATGGCTTTATCACTGGAGATAGAAGGAGCTGCCACTGTTTTGTTTGACAGCCCCTCCCCGCTCTGATACCGCCCCCATCCCTTAGGATAGGGGGGTATGATTTAAATTACGTTTCCAGTGGGAGGGTTCCAGTTTTAAGAAGGGATGGCTCTGCTTGCGATCGGCCCGTCCTGCCCCCCACCTGCAACCTGATTGGCTGCACGAGTGACGTGGGGAAAAGAAGAGGGGCCATTGGCAGACAGCGGGACCCGGAAGATCTCCGCCTTCGTCACGCCTCTCCACACATCTGTTAGTGGTTACTGAGGCGATTAGAAGACGATGCGGATTGGCCGGGGGGGGCTTTAAATTCGTGGCAGAAACACAGGTATTTTCATCCCCTGACGAAGGTGCAACTACACGCACCGAAACGCGCGTCAGGTTTTTTGTTTCCTGTTGTTTCACTCACTATGGGAGCACTAGATGTTTAACACCTTTATTCACTTCAATTTTGTAGCTTGGAGTTTTTTCTTTTATTTTTGTGACAAGGGGCAATCTGATAGGTCCTAGCTCTAGTTCTTAGGGACAGCATAGAACACCCTTGAAGGTGTTTTTAGGGATTATAGGGTCCTACTAGCTCAGTATCTCTTTTTTGTTAAATTGTTTCCAAGCTTTTTGCTAGGTGTTATGTGTTAATAGCTGAGATCTTCGAGCTCTTGCTATCAGAAGCTTTCTGGTTTGCAACTACTTGCTATTTCCTAATCCTGTCTATATACTGACAAACTGATTGCTGCCCTATTATTTTCTGAGTATGGGATTTAGATCCTCTAATCGGATTGCTGATTAACTGATTTGGTAATAGGTATAAGGTCTATACCACATTATAGAGACTTAGAGTACCTTCAGATTATTATTATTATTATTATGATATTTATAGAGCGCCGTCAAATTCTGCAGCGCTTTACAATGGGTGGACGAACAGACATGTAGTTGTAACCAGACAAGTTGGACACACAGGAACAGAAGGGGTTGAGGGCCCTGCTGAATGAGCTTACATGCTAGAGGGAGTGGGGTGAGATGGCACAAAAAGGTAAGGATAGTATTAGACTAATGACAGTTGCAGAAGAGGAATCAGTCAGGAGCTATTAACAGTTTAACTGATACGCTTTTATGAAGAAGTGGGTTTTTAACGATTTTTTTGAAGGAATGGAGACTGGGTGAGCATCTAACGGAGGAGGGAAGCGAGTTCCACAGGAACGGTGTAGCCCTCGAGAAATCTTGAAGGCGAGCATCAGAGGTGGGAGTACGGATAGAAGATAGACGTAAGTCTTCAGCAGATCGTAAGGGCCTAGACGGAACATACTTGTGTATAAGGGAGGATAGATAGGTGGGAGCAGCATTATGTAGCGATTTGAAAGCAAGAACCAGAATTTTAAATTGAGCTCTATATTTTATAGGAAGCCAATGTAGGGATTGACAGAAGGGTGAGGCATGGGAGGTGCGGGCGGACAGGAAGATGAGCCTCGCCGCCGCATTCATTATGGACTGTAACGGCGCTAGTTGGTAGCACGTAAGACCACTGAGAAGCAGATTACAGTAGTCAAGGCGAGAAAGAACAGTGGAATGGACCAACACCTTAGTCGCATCTGGCGTTAAGTAGTGGCGGATGCGCGGAATGTTTTTTAGATGGAATGGATTTGGCGATAGATTGAATATGAGGCTTGGAGGAGAGGTCGGAGTCAAAGAGAACACCTAGGCAGCGAGCCTGCGTGGTGGAGCTGATGGTAGCACCGTTGACTTGGAGGGAGACAGACACAGGAGTAATAACACTTGAGGGAGGAAAGACCAGAATTTCAGTTTTGGTCAAGTTTAGTTTAACCCCTTAAGGACACATGACATGTGTGACATGTCATGATTCCCTTTTATTCCAGAAGTTTGGTCCTTAAGCGGTTAAGGAAGTGGGCAGCCATCCAGTTAGAAAGAGCAGAGAGGCAGTCAGAGACACTAGTCAAGAGGGACGGGGTGAGATCAGGAGAGGTAGGTAGTGTCATCTGCATAGAAATTATATTGGAAGCCAAAGGAGCTAATGAGTTTACCAAGGGAGGCAGTATAGATGGAGAACAGTAGGGGACCAAGGACTGAACCTTGGTCGACACCAACAGAGAGGAGTTGGGGAGAAGAAGCAGAGCCAGAGAAACACTGAAAGAGCGCTGGGAGAGGTAGGATGAGCACCAGGAGAGAGCAGTATCTTGTAGACCGATATTGCAGAGGATGAGAAGAAGCTGTTGATGATCAACAGTGTCAAAAGCTGCAGACAGGTCAAGGAGAATTAGGATAGAGTAGTGACCACGAGATTTTGCAGCGAGTAGATCATTGGATACTTTGGTCAGTGCCGTTTCCACAGAGTGCTTAGCGCGGAAACCAGACTGAAGCGGGTCTAGCAGAGAGTTGGACTCGAGGAAGTCTGTCAATCTCGCATACAAATTTTTTCAAGGATCTTGGATGCAAAAGGCAGTAGCAAGATAGGACGATAGTTGGATGGGGAGTTAGGGTCAAGATTGGGCTTCTTTAGAATTGGGGTTACAGTTGCATGTTTGAAGGGTAATGGAAATATACCAGAGGAGAGAGAGAGATTGAGGATTTTATTGAGAGGTGGATAAAGCAAAGAAGACAGAGTACGGATGGGATGCGAGGGAATTGGATCTAGGGAGCAGGTGGTGGGGCGGGAGGACTGGAGCAGAGCAGAAACTTCTTCCAATGTAGCGGGTGCGAATGAACATAGAACAGCAGAGGGAGTGAAGTTAGGGGAAGTATTGTAAGAGGAAGAAGAAAGATGAGATATCTCTTCTCTGATTGTAGAGATCTTGTCAGTGAAGTGAGTTGCAAAGTCTGAGGCGATCAAGTTAGTAGGTGGAGGAGGAACAGCAGGGCAAAGAAGAGAGTTAAATGTGTGAAATAGTCGTTTGGGTTCGCGGGAGAGTGTGGTTATGAGGGTATTGAAGTAATTATCTTTTGCAGAGGAAAGAGCCAAGCTGTATGAGCTCAGCATAAATTTATAGTGGAGAAAGTCAGATCACAGTGAGACTTTCTCCAACAGCGTTCAGCAGTTCTGGAGCATTTTTGGAGGTATCGAGTGAGCTTGGTGTGCCAGGGTTGTTGTTGGGGGGGCCTGCGGCGTTTAAATGTACAAGGTGCCATGATGTCTAGTTGAGAGGAGAGGGTGGAATTGTAGAAGGAGGTTGCAGAACTAGGACAGGTGAGGTTTGAGATAGGTAAAAGGAGAGTTTGGAGATTAGTGGAGAAATGCTCTAGGTCAAGACATTGGAGGTTTCTGTGAGAGAAATATATACCCCCTGCCACTTAGCAATTATCCCAGTTACATAGTGCCTTTAATCTAAATGTACCAATAAAGTATTTATTATTTGATTCTTCATAGGCACATTTTGGGACTAGATGTAATTGCTGTCTGTAGTATATTTTACTAATGCAACTCCAAGCTTATTTCTGGATTGGTTACATACCTTCATAATGTCTTTTTCTGGCTTTGTATAAAACCAGATTTGGAGTTTCATTAGCTTTGGGACTCTATTAGTTATTTATTATTTCTTTAGTTACAACATCGGGCTTAAGCCCTAGGGTGGGGCTGGTACCACCAACTCTGACCGCTGTGTGTCTCTTTTCACTTTCAGTGAAAATTGTTTACACACAGTTCTTTGTATTCTTTTTTTTATCTGTATATGTAATGGTGTTTGTGTGTGTGTGGTGTGTGTGTGTGTGTGTGTGTGTATATATATATATAGATATATGAAATTCTTAACATGCATCTAACATCAAATTATTCTTGACAAAATGTTCCATGCTGCTTAGATACCAGCATAAATTGATGAGATCCATTTTGGATGTTGCACTTAATTGTGTGTGTGGTTTTGTTTCTTCGAAGTGAGTGGTAAAATATTGATCACCATACCTCCTTGTAAACCTTTCCATTTTCTGGCAGCAATTTCTTACTTGTTGCAAAATAAAAGGCAAATCACCTAAATGCAAACATTTGGGAATATGTAGATTATGTGAGCAATCTAGCAATAGATATTTATTTCTCTATTTTTTCATTCACGGGTGAGAATGCTGCTTTGATGATGTGTAAGTGAGGTTACAAAGAGAAGATGGTTCTGTTGAGAACAATGGACCTGAAAGAACGTATGTCATTTAAATGTATCTTGTATGTCTATGATTGTGTTTTGCTACCTACATGTATTTTATCTTAAAAAGCAACAGAAATAGAATCCCCCAGCTTCTTGACTATACGTGTAACCTTATTTAAACATATCTTTAAAATGTAGAATGTTCTGTCATGTCACCAGTGTGACAGATCCATGTTTTTAAATAGGTAGATAAAAGTCATTGGCCAAAACAAAATGGTATTAATGATTTAAAAACTGTGACGTGCAAAACGTGTCTCTGCCACATTGCCAAATTGTTAGATTGCTGTACCTGTCTATTTCTTAAAGAGAAAACCTCACTTCACAGAAGTTTAAATCTGTTTTCTTTTCCCTTATGTTTGTCAAATACATGTTCATGAGATTTGAAAAAGTAAAAGTAAATGCAGAAATCCACACTGCTGTATTTATCTACAACCAGGATTTGAGTGCTTCCATCTTGTTTCCCCGTCAGTCATTGTTACATGCTCTGGCCTGTCAATAAGCGTGGCGAGGGCAATACTAAAGTGTGCTTTTGCTATGCCAGGATTGTATCTGATTGCGATTTCAATAACTAGATATTTGCTTAACATTTAAACGAAATGTTAGACTATCTCATGTTAAAGAGGTTAACTTACGTTACAGGAGATTTTCAATGTTTCCCTTTAAAAAGCAGCTGAGTATCATACACAAACCATAAAACACAAAATATACATCCAACTAGTAAAGTATTGATAGATCCTAAAATAAGAGCATTGACCACTTGATTTATGTTGCCCTAACAGGACTGATTACCATAAAATAATTCTCATCAAATGCTATTCTGTGAATACATACTCGTCACTGTTTTCTTTTTGTTCTGTTCATGTTTTTGCAGTAGTGTGTGATCCCAATACATTCAATTCGATGAACAATGTCCACTGTCAAGTCTGCAACGACATCCGAATTCCATACTACGGAGCAACTACCTGCTAATGTAAATCCCTTGTTATAGTTATGGTTTTGATACTTTTCTTCTTCTTTTTTTTTTTTTTTCTGTATGTTGTTGTTTGTTTCTAATAACACAATAAAATGACATACTGTCAAGATTTAGTTTTCTATGCTTTTGTCTGCTTTTTGTTTTTTATAGTTGCAGGTTGAAGCATTGTGTTCGTACTTGATTGTCTTTGGTATTTATATGTTCTTCCTTGAATGGTTAGAGCCCACGAGTCAAAGGATAAATTATCTCCTGACCCGAGGAGATGGGAACATCCATAATGCAACACTTCAATGTGACTCTCACTTTCTAAACCTACTTCTTGAATCCTCAGTTCTGCTTCTGTCTCGCAGGATGGTGGACTTGTTGAAGCTCTGACTGAAGTAAGAACATGTTTAATTTTTACAAGCCTGAAGTTTATGATGCATGCCTATCGAGAAACACCTGGTCCTACTGCCAAATAATATATGGGTCAGGGGGTTGACAAAGAAGTATTCTCCTAGTATGTTTGATTTTACCTTGCCAGACAACTGGGTAGCCAAAGTCATGTATGTACATAGTGGGGAATCGTGATGCAGAATAAGAACAGAAACCTATCCCACTTACTCCCCTAAATAATGACTGTGGTGATCTTGCCCTTGCCACGAGCTCCTGGAGGAGCCTGCTTGCTAGCCTCCTGCCTCAGGACTATGGGGCATGCTAAAAGGCTATTGAAAGACTGGGTTCGTGGGATTCCCTTGGACTGTTTGGGAACTGAACCAAGCCACGAACAGCGGACCACCTCTTAGCTTATTGACCCTTGTTAACCTCTCCTGACAGTTCTATCAGTGTGGGTTCTAATTTTGTGGCTGGGTGGCCGCTGTTCGTATGCAGGAATGCGTGGGAACTATGTGGCGGCCATCTTGTTCGAGAGAATGCAGGCAGCAGTGTTTGGACGTCGATTGCATGGAACTAAAATTGGACACTGAAACTCACGAACACCACTGAACTTGGACGAACGCCTGCTCCTCCCCACATACGTCAGGAGTGCGCCCTTTGGTAGGTTTGTTTGTATGGTTCATATGAACAAACTCTACCAAAAAGCCAGAATGTGCATTCAGTATTTCTTTCTCTTGGAACTCTCAAAGTTGACCAGCCAAAAGCACAAAACGCCCTGGAACTGTTTTGGGCATAGGACCATATGTGTGTCCGGTTAGAACTTTCACACAGTGGCGTTTCGGCTCTGTTCGTGGTATCTGAGCACTTTTTGGATATGTTGGGCGCTCAGATCCAGCCTATCTGAGGATGTATAGACTGTAGGAGTCCTACGTGGGAAATATGTGTTTTTATGGTTTTTCATATTTGTTACTGTTTTTGCTGAGTCACGATGACAATGCATTATGTGGGTGTGTTTATGGGCGTGTTTTGGGGAGTGTCTACTGAACCAGATTCTGTATAAATGTGAGCCATTTGGCTGGGAATAAAAAGTTCTTCTTCACCCTTCACTAAGTCTGGGCTCCTGTTTGGGTGATACTGCGGTTACCCCTTCAGTAATACCTATAATCACTGGCAGCTATAATCACTCAGGATCTATCACAATTAGGAATGGGCGACCACAAGCAGTAAAAAACCCATCTTCAGTAGGGTATACCTCCACAATGACAGACAATGTAATTTGGATGAAACCGGCCACAGCATTTATTATAACATATAATAAAATACTGCAAAACACATTCATAATTTATTTTAAGCATTATCTTTTCTTAATATAAACAAAATGTCATACATAAATAACCATAACTTAGCATATAGCTTAACACATAGTGTCATACAGTATAACCCAAATGTCCTTGCCAATATACTGACTGTGTGCCTATGCACCACATATTCTCACCTCCCCCTTCGACCATAAATTCCTTTCCTTCCAATGCTTACCACCAGCCGACCTTTTCCTCGCTCGCTTGGTGGGCACGTCCAAACAGGTAACCTAAAGTTAACCCTTTAAAGCAGGGAAGTTTGTGACCTGAAACCTGACCACATTATTCCACATATTCACATAGCCACCCAAAACTGAATTGGCAAGGACACACCCCTGGCTAGCCATGACTATATACAATGAGGCAAGCAGGTGAGAAGCTGTTTGCTGGCCAGAACCCCAAGTGGCACTGAGGTAAGACCATCCCACCACAAAATCACACACCACATAACCCTACCCTAAAAATACATACACAACCAGTCACACGCATTCATCCCACTTTCATACGTGTGCCATTGTCTGCTTAGCTGCGCTATCTCCTCAGGGCCTTGTATGTACGTAGTGAGGAATCGTGATGCAGAATCAGAACAAAAACCTATCCCAATGACCCCCCAAATAATGACAGACAACGTAATTTGGATGAAACAGGCCACAGCATTTATTATAATATATAATAAAATACAGCATAACACATCCATAATTTATTTTAAACATTATCCTTTTTTAGTCTAAACAAAACATCATACATAAATAACCATAACTTAGCATATAGCTTAACACATAGTGTCATACTGTATAACCCAAACATCCTTGCCAGTATAATGACATGTGCATATGCACCACATATTCTCACCTCTCAATTCCTTTAATTCCAATGCTTACCACGAGAGCGACCTTTTCCTTGCTCGGTGGGCACGTCCAAACAGGTGACCTAAAGTTAACCCTTTAGAGCAGGGAAGGTTGAGACCTGAAACTTGACCACATCATTCCACATATTGACATAGCTCCCAAAACTGAATTGTCAAAGACACACCCCCGGCCACAACCCCCCTGTTTTAAGCCTAAAATTAGTAGGGGACCACACCCAAACCACACAAGGTCTGTTCCACCTCTTCCTGCAGCTCAAACTCTGTCAAGTGCACCTGTGCCCCCAAAATAAATTAGCAACTTTCTGCTTAAAAACCTCAATGGCGAACCGGAATCCCCCAAACACCCAAAACAAATTTAGAAACCGTTCTGTTCATTTTCCTATAGTAGCGTTCCATGGCACCCCTACGAGCTCGCTAACAGAAATTACAGAGCAATAACCTCAGACCAAACTAGGCGTTCATCAGGGAATAATACTAAAATACGTGCCAGGTCCCGCCTAATAGCAGACACCAAATCCCAGACAGGCACTGTCCCCAGGTCATTCCCCCCAAGATGGATGACAAGGACCGTGGGAATCCCCAGGAGGCGAGACAGTTCATGCCTCTGGCGCTAAACCACCGAACCTCCACTTCGGAAGGCGTAAAACTCAACAGCTTGCCTCCAGGCCGGACCGCCACACTGCCTCCTGGCACAATAGATATAGAAGTGTCCCATAATCCAAACCCTAGGGGGGACAGGACCTGCAGAGAGAAAATTCAACTCAGGAGACCGGTAGGGCGAACATAAGAAACATAGCACCCTGACTTCCACCTCCCAATTCTCTGAACTACCTGCGCCGGCATGCCAAGCCTAGAGACCTCCGTAGCAGCCCCGATACAGATTAAATGCCCCCCGTACTCCCTGCTATCAATACCTAAGAACTCAAGCCCAAAGCGGAACACCCTAACGAATTGAAAGTGGGAGAGAAATCTTCCGTCCTCGTGAACCAAAAGGGGGCCCGGAGATGCAGGGCGGAGGGAACAATATTCACAAAAGGAAAAAACGGGACAAATTCTGGAACCCGGAACCGCACACAAGTACTTACTTTTTCCAGACATTCGAGTGGCGAATCCTGAAGGAAACACTATCAGCTGTGCAAACAACATCCCAAAAAAGCATGAAGAAATCGCAGAGGGAGACAAACCAGCGGACTTCCAAGCCCCTAGGACAGTGATGGCGAAACGTTTTGAGCCCGAGTGCCCAAACCGCAATACATGCCAACTTTTCTTTCCACAAAGTGCCAACATAGCAATTAAACCTGAATACTGCAGCTTAAGTTTAGAAAAAAACAACTCGTACAGTTGTCCAAACTAATTAACATCTTTTGGGGGGGGGAGGTGGGAGGAACCACGCAGGCAGCCATACCAGGATTGAGGTGAGCATATCGCTCACGAAGCAGCCTGCCACCATCCAGCGCAGCAGCAGCTCTCAGGGATGCCAGAATAGCATTTGTCCTCGACATCCATCCCTCAAGCAGAGTGAACAACAGGCCCAGGACAAACAGGAGCAGACCAAAGACAGGAAGCTGTTTGCTGGCCCGAATCCCAAGTGGCACTTAGGTAAGATCACCCCATCACAAAATCACACACCACACAACCCCACCCCCACATACATAGACAACCAATCACACGCATCCTTCCCCACACTCATACATGTGCCCTTGTCCGCTTAGCTGTGCTATCTCCCCAGGGCCTTATCAAATGAACATAAATGTCATATTAGAAAAACAAACAAGGAACTTTGATGATGAAGCAGACTAACTTGACCTCCTCAGTCTAGGTAACTGCTGTGGATCAAACCATAAATTAGAAGGAAACTCTCTGGGCTTGTCATACATTCTTCTGATAGTTTTCAAATGGTTTAACAAATAAACAAACACAAGTCCAAGGCGCACCATTTGAATGGTACTGCACAGCTAGGGAGTCGCCTGACCACTGCAAAGAAGGCTGTAATGATGATAGTGCTTCAACTATCTCTTTAAAATAATTGTCCTGCAAAAATTCAGATCAGGAATGTGCCTTTTTAGAATGAGATATGTTATTAGCAAACTTAAAATAAGATTTTAGGTGAATACAAAGAGTTTAATACATTGCATTTGTTAAACATGCCATTCGGTACATTCAATGATCCATGCAAATCACTGAGGAACTGTATGTATGCCACGGTCAGGGGTTTATTTACAAAACTAAGAATTGTGATGAGTTTACATCCAGCTAACAAAATTACTGATAAATCAGCATTGTTCGAGTTCAGTAAATAGATGCCATAAGCTGTTGCTATTAAAAGAACACTCCCACCCCAATAACAACTTATGAAATTATTATGGGGCAGCAGCGTCCAGACACTCTTTAAATAGTTTAAACCCAAAGTTGGTCCTCCTTGCGTCCTTTCTTTCAAGTGTGATCCTACCCTATCACTGACCGGCCATTGAGAGAAATAATTCATATGTACATAAATCGTTATGATTCATTATTTTCCCCTAAAACAACCTGTCTACAATTTCAACACTACGAGGAATAATGAACCAATAATGGTAAAAGTGTTGCAGAAAAGTATTGGAACGGTGGGACTGTAATTGCTAAAACATCTCTTAACAGCTCATCAGCAGCCGTTAACCTGTCAGTCTTTGTCAAATAATGCATTGTAATGTATCCATCAGTAAAGGAACATGGCTTCCTACTGAACTCCATTATTGGAGATGCAATGAATTTTCAAGCAGAATTTTTCTTTTACTCTTGAGTGGATAGATTTAAGCATTAGGCTGTTCATCCTCCTCAGCTAGAGGATGTTATTTTCCTGCAAACAGATTACATACATCTGCTAACCAGGGCAGAGGAAATAATAAGATAAAGAGCACAGCAGGCAAGATAATATTACATTATATGATCAATTTATTCACAATGAAATGCTTAAATGGAGAGCACAATCTCGAGGAAAGATATTTTATTTTATTTATATTTTTTTCATCATTAACAGCTAGGGAAACAATATCTAAAAGAGTATACACAAATCAAAACTGTATACAAAAATGTTGTGTGCAGACAGAACACGGGGATATTGAGTCAGATACATATCTACGTATAATGAGTATGCGCACTAACCTTCAAATCTAACACTAATATTTTTCATTTTGTTTTTTATTTTGTCTTCTTTTGGTTTTCCTTTGATTTGCAACTGAAACAGAATCTTGCTTAAAGGGACATGATAGTCACCAAAACAACTACAGCTTATTGTATTTGTTCTGGTGAGTATAATCATTGCCTAAAGGCTTTTTTCAGAGAACATGCAGTGTTTACATTACAGTCTAGTGATAACTCCACTGGCCACTCCTTAGATGACTACTAGAGGTGCTTACTGCTGCACTGCCATTCAGTGTTTTACTCTCTGCATTGAGACACTGAACTTTCCTCATAGAGATGCATTGATTCAATGCATCTCTATGAGGAGAACATGATTGGACAGGGCTTGTTCTGGCTCTGCCCTCTTAACAGCCTCAGCCAATCCGATGGGAAAGCATTGTAATTGACTTTCGTTCAAATCTTCTGGTGATGTCAGCCAAGCAGGCAGATCAGGGGCAGAGCCAGCAGCAGCAGACTGCAATAAAGTTAAGATTTTGCTATATTTAGGATCTTCCTTGAATCTCAACCCATTGTCAAGGTTTGTCAACTTGACTACTGAACAATTCAATACTAAATTACAAGAAGTAGGACAGTGGCCCATAGCTGCCAACATTGGGAGAAAAGAAATAGGAACCGGTGAGGGTGGAGCTAAGCATGTGTGCCGATGACATCACTAGTGACATGCAAATTGGGAAACAAAATTGGTGGACTGCCCAGAAATGGGGAATATGGTTATTTGTATTTGTTTATAGGTAGGCTCAACAATCAAAAATGGACCAGGGCCACTCTAAAATTATAAATGTAGCACTACATTTCAATCAGGCAACCATGGAGGTTTTCTTCCACTTCTGTTACCTCTGCAGAGCTAAAACAAGAATGTATCTGCCTTCCTTTCTCCCTTCTCAATGAGCTGTACTAAACCTCATTAAAAAGCCATAGGAAAGCCGCAATTGGAGTAATCCCTCAGAAGTCTGGGCTGGGCTAGAAGGGTAGAGTATTCCACATACAGTCTGGGCTGGGCCTAGAAGGGTAGCTAAATAGCTTGAACACAAAACAATTGAGCATTCCTTTAACCATGTTGTTGGCTGCAAATTAGATGGCCTTTAACTCAGTATATTTATCTCCTCGTGATCAGCCATGGGTTTTCCTGGCATTAGACCCCTGTGTAATGAGAACGTGTGACAGAGTCAAAGTGTGTGTGAGAAAGCAGGGGGCATATTGTTTGTTAGAGGGCAACAGAGCGTGTGTATGTGAGAGAAATAGTATGCATGAATTTGGGCAGTGTGCACATCATTTACAAACTGCATAATGTATTGTGACATTGGTTTAACCCTCCCCTGCAGCCTACAGCACATAGAGGGTCCACAGCCATAATATATTAGTGCAGAAAACATTTCCACATGTTTTTAAAAAAAAATTAAAAAAATGCAAATTGACTTGTTTTAGCCAGTTCCTTTAATAAGAATATACACAGAAAATAAAAGAAGGAATCCGCACACAATTATAGAAAAAAACAGATAGTCTGATTGATGTCTGCAGTAGGAGATACCAATGTAGGTGAATCAAAATATAGTAAGGGATAACTGAAGAAACAGTTGGCATGCAGTACAGAAAATAATACCATCAACAGTGTAGGATATACACAGGCAATTACCATAACACAGACACAGGCTTTTCAGAATATAAACAATGGTAATTATGAACAAAAACTGTTCATGAATGCGGTATTGGGGGAAGGCTCTCACCCTCAGCAACTCCCCCCCCCTTGAATACAAATGTTGATCAATAAATGGGAAGGCAGTCTCCTTATAGCATGTGTTAATAAATAAGAAATACAAAAATTAATAAAAATGTGTGTAAAAAAAAGGCATAAATACAAAAATAATGAAAAAGGACAGAATTAACAAACAAAAAACAAAAAGAGAGGATATAACAATACCAGCAGACAGTCCAGTATCGGCTAATATATAAGGTGTTTAGCCATATATGAAAAAACAAGCGGTGGACATGTGGCAAAGAGGGGTCTTTGAAGAATTTAAGGAGTCTGCACGCGTAGCCTCATTCATACACGTCTGCTGTCGGCAAAAGTTTGATATTTTGATGCCAATGAAACTGCATGTCTCTGCTTGATAATATGTGAACGGCAAGCACCCTATAGATTTATGGTGTCTCTGGTGGTCAATATGTAAACTAAAGGCACGGATAGGTTTCTGGGAACAAGTATATTAGAAAAATGTAAACAGACAACAAAAGTAATATAAATGCGCTTATCTAGATAATAAAGTTTCAAACTGCTGGAAAACACCCAATTGGGCACTCCACAAACCCAGCAATAGAATAAAAACACAGAAAACAAACCAAGTGAGAGTGCAGCGCTATAAAATTAGTAAAGCACTTACCCCTTAAAGCAGATATAGGGGGATAGTGTTATATATAAATAAAAAGAAGAAAAAACACACATACTGTAACACTGTTATGGTGTGGATTGATGTTATATATATCATCTCCACACTCATATTTTACAGAGCCTTTTTAAAAAAATTTTTTATAATTGGCAATTTTTTATTTTGATATGATAGCAAAAAAGTAAACGGTGGGTGGGATACAGAAAAATTAAATAAGGGGGAGGTAAAAAGGGTAACAATATGTATTCTTCGTTATACAACATTCTGTGCTGAGTGATTTAACATATTTTTACATATTATCGATTTTGCACCTGAGGTTGGCACTCGTGATGTTTAGGTTGATCGTTTTAGTGCCCCTCTTACATTGTACCCAACATAAATACAGAAAGTAACACATAGATACGAAAGCATAAAATTATTTACAGTCTATGGCAATTACCATGGTTGGCTACTGCAGTGTATGCCTCTCTTTCATTACACCCCGTCTGGGCTTCTTGGTCGGGGTTACATTTAATTTTGTTGTTTACTTAAACTAGTTCGTGGTGTGGCTCGGTGTGGGCTCATCTCTGACATGGAATGTGTCATTATGTCCTGAATGATTGCCCCATGTCATATGTCTGTACATTTGTGCGTCCAGTGGTCTCGTGAGGTGTTGCAAATCTTTCGTAAGGCACATTTGAGGATGTCAGACTTAACACCTCTTCTACTGGTGGGGTCAATTCCGACCTCCAATTCCTGGCTATTATCGTTTGTGCTGCTATAATCAGGGCCGGCGCGTCCATAAGGCGGCACAGGCGGCCGCCTTAGGGCGCACCGGTTTCGGGGGCGCAATATTTCAGTGACCGGCAGGAGGCAGGCCACCATCTCGACCCCCGGCGCGGCGTGTGGCAGTGCTGTGATCAGACGCGGCGAGGGAGCTCTAACCTCTCTGCTCTGCTCCCTCGCGCGCTGTCTGCTGATGCCGCGGGAGTCGGAATATGACGTCATCAACCCGGCTCCCGCGGTATCAGAAGGCAGCCGCGAGGGAGCAGAGCAGAGAGGTAAGAGCTCCCTCGCCGCGTCTGATCACAGCACTGCGGCACGCCTCCCAGCAGCCCCACTGGACCCCAGGGAATGATTCATCATCCACACCAGCTCTCCAGGTAGGAAGGCTGGGTGGAAAATGTTTATTTATTAAAATAATTAGTGAGTGTGTGTATGCGTGTCTGTTTGTCTGTGATTGAGTGTGTGTCTGTCTGTGTGTGAGTGTCTGTGTGTGAGTGTCTGTGTGTATGTGTGCCTGAGTGACTGTGATTCTGTGTGTGACTGTGTGTGTGTCTGTGTGTGAGTGTATGTGTGCCTGAGTGACTGTGTGTCTGTGTGTGACTGTGTGTGTGAGTGTATGTGTGCCTGAGTGACTGTGTGCCTGTGAGTGACTGTCTGTGATTGAGTGTGTGTCTGTGTGTGAGTGTCTGTGTGTGACTGTGTGTCTATGTGTGAGTGTATGTGTGCCTGAGTGACTGTGTGCCTGTGAGTGACTGTGTGCATGAGTATGTGTGTCTGTGAGTGAGTGTGTCTGTGAGTGAGTGTGTCTGTGAGTGTATGTGTGTGTCTGTGAGTGATTGTATGAGTGTGTGTGTGTCTGTGAGTACTGCATGTGAGTGTATGAGTGTGGCAGTGTATGTGTGTCTGTCAGTGTGTGTTTGTGAGTGTCTGTCAAATCAGTGAGAGTATCTTTGTCATTGAGTCTGTGTGTGAGTATCAGTGTGTCTGTCAATGAATGAGTGTGTGTCAGATCAGTGAGTCTGTGTGTTTGTCATTGAGTGTGTGTGACTGTCAGTGTGTATACACCACTGAGTGTAGCGTGGCGGAGCACAGTACAGGAGCTTCTGTTTCCTGTACCCGGCCAGACTGACCGGAGGTGCTCACTGAGAGATCACTTCCTGTCAGTCTGGCCAGGTACAGAAAATTTAAGCTCCTGTAGGGGATATCCTCCACTCGGCAACGCTACAAGAGAGGTAGGAGGCATACCGGGAAGGGGAGTGCGACCACTAAAGGGGTGGGGGGTGCACCAAGGGACAGGGAGGGGAGGGGAGAGAAACACCAAGGGACAGGAAAAAGAGGGGAGAGCTTAGAAGAACACTAAGGGACAGGGAAGGGAGGGGACCACTAATGGACGGGGAGAGGGGCTGGTTAAGAGGCACATAGGTGAAGATGTTATTTTGGGGGGGGTGGAAAGATACATCTTCGCCTATGTACTCAAAAATCTTTGCACCGGCCCTGGCTATAATTATTAGGAATGTTAATTTGCGGATAGGTTTTGGTTGCTTGAGTGGCAAAATGTGTAATAAGTAGAACTCTGCCGATAGTGGCACCTGTGTCCCTGTGCTTTTGTTAATTATCTCCCCCACTTTTGCCCAGAATGGTTGGATTCGTGGGCATGACCACCATATATGAAATATGTCCCCTGGCACCTCCAGCAGTTGTTGCTAGTTGATTGGTACATTTTGGATATCTTGCTGGGTGTCAGGTACCATCTGTATAATATTTTCCTCGATGTCTCAAGATGTGAGGCACACATCGAGGCACCCCTATGAGCTGTAAATGCTCTGTCCCATTCCTGGGGTGTCTGTTCCCTGCCCAAGTCCTTGTGCCATTCTTTATGGAACCCCCATAACTGAGCTTGTGGTACTCTGATAATAGTGTTGTAGCAGAACGATAGGGTTCTCTTTTGCTGTTGCGGATTAGTGCATTTGCTCTCAATTTACGGAGCCTTTTAAGATATAGGCTCTAAACAACACACTTGTGTGCACTTCCCAGGTGGCAACCAGACCTTTTAACTCTCCAACGTTTCAAAAGGATTTCCAGATATTAATATCCATGACTGAGTAAAAATTTATAGTAATAAAATCTAGGTGTAGTATTTTTATATCCACGTTAATAATAGTTAATAAAAAGTATAAAAGTTATAAAATGTTACTGCTCCAATGTCCTCTATCCTTTGCCAACACGCGTTTCACCCTCTGTGGGCTTTTTCAATCAGAATGTGTTTCATGTTCTTCCCGGTTCCGTTTTAAACCCTCTCGAGATCCGCCCCTTTCTCCTTCCTAGCCAATCGTATCAGACCTTCTTTCAACGTCTTGGCCGTAATAGTCACCTGATATCGATCCAGTGCCATGTTATCAAATAGTCCGTTGCGTCACTTCCTTCTGTTCTTCCAAACCACAATGACCATGATGCTCTATGCTTCGAGGAAATACGTGTTGGCTTATATGCCGTCACTTCCAACTTGCAAGTATTTGGCTATCACAGCCAAATAGTATCCTTACCAGGAGATTTGTAATAAATCTATTGTATTTCTATACTGGACGTGCCTTTTATATGTTTCGATGGCCCAAGTTTACTAATATACTTGCACATTAAATCATGTCTCCAGTGACTTGTAGCCTAATTAGAATTTGGACTCCAGGTGTTTGGCTTTACCCGTAAGTTTTTCCCGGGTTTCAAACCATTATTACCAATAGGTACAATTTTTCACTGTTGTTAATACTGTTAAACAGTCTTTCATTTATTTGCATTGAATCCATTTCTATTTTCTGGTACTCGACAGTATTGAATTAACCTTGTTTCTCAATTGTTCACTCGATCCTGTGTGTTCTCACTTTCCTGATCTTTGTTTATTGCTATGTTATCCCCTATCTTCTCATTGTCTCAGTGTCCTTTTCTCTCCTTCATTTGAACTCAAATACAGTGTAAAATGTCTGCTGCTTTATTTGTTAGTTTCACACAGTTACTTTGGCTTAGTTTCTGAATTACTCAATAAAACATAAATGACAAAAATCAAGAATGTTTCTGAAAATGGACACAAGATGACAGCAATTTTTCACTTTATGTTTACTTAATGCTCTTGGAGAATACGATGTACGATGTTGGAATATTACAGTTTCTTTGAAAAAAGTTTCTATAACGATCTTTAAAATACAGGTTATATCCATCCCTCTATACACAGCTAATGAAAGCTCAGACATGTCATGACAAATCACGTAAAGCTTATAAAAGCAGGACTTGTTGTACGGTAAAATCCCTAGGGCCCCAAATTGCTTTGTACTTTGTAGGAAAACGTAAGCTAATGTCAGGCTGACCTTTACCCAGAATGCCTGAGTGAAAACTCTGGATCCTCAAGAGGAAAGATATTTTCTCTGCAAAGCACCCAACAGGGGGATTCTAAAGGTTCTGATTTTTATAGGTGACTCATTGGTTGTATTGTCGAATTTTTTTATTTTAGTTTTGTGACCTTGATAATATTTCTTAAGGTAATAGAATCATTGTGTTAACAAATGTACCCTTCTTACTAAGACAGTCACAATTTATGGTAATCTATAGAACATAGATTCAGCGCACTCTAGTAATTATTTATTTTGTTTAAATATTCATTTACCAGAGCTCCTCAAATTCACTCTTTTCACAGTGACACTAAGTTTCATAGCGCACAGCAGGACCAGTGCTTACTGAGCCGTATCGAAGGTTTCTGAAATGCCAAAATGGTTTCTTCTTTGATTCTGATCTTAAATTAATGTTTGAAAATCTAGACATTGAATCAGCAAGTTACTCTAAAAGTTTGTTACGCAAGGCTGCACTGTTTAACTTGCATTGCTTTTTATTTGTAAAATTGTTTACTTTTAATATCACATTTATTCACTTTCCTTTTAAAAAATGTTTTACATGCAATGAAGGTTATGATAAGACCAAAACATTATCTAGTGTAGCATATGGTAAACTAAATTAAAGAAAACAGAAAATACTACTGCAAAATTAACAGAGCAGGTTAAAGGAACACCATAGGGTGAGGAACACAAATGTGTATTCCTTGACCCTATAGTGTTAAAACCACCATTTAGGTGGCTTGTCCCCCCTTAACCCCTTTAAAGGTAATACAACTTACCATATTTCCGCCCTGATCCGGCTTCTTGCTGATATCAGAATTTATGACTTCAGCCAATCCAATGCTTTCCCATAGGAAAAGCATTGGATTGGTTGAAAATCGACAAGGTGCGGGGTCAAACACCAACTTAGTTAATCAGCACCTCCTCATAGAGTTGAATCAATGCATCTCTATAAGAAAAATGTAATGTCACCACTGAACGGCGTGCAGCACTGCTCCAGGAAGAACCTCTAGTAACCATCTGAGGAGTGGCCACGGCGGTGTCCCTGCGGGGCAATTTGAACACTGCCTTTTCTCTGAAATGCAGTGTTTACATGAAAATGCCTGCAGGAAATGATTATACTCAGTTGCTACTGTAGTTATTCTGGTGACTATAGTGTCTTTTTAATGAGATAAACAGATATAGAGACCATTGAATGTGTGAAAAGATCATGGACTATGGGACTTCTTTAAGAAGTGAAAGGGTTAAACATTTAATTTGTGGAGTTTGTATGAACATCTATGTGAACAGATATGTAGTCCATGGAGCAGCACAGCTAAGGGGAGTGCCATCTCAAGGTCAGGGGTCAGGGATTACTCACTGGTAATGCTGGGGTGGAGTTTCAAGGGGAGTATAAGTAGTGGCCATTTTAGATCCAAGGATCACTTTAATCTAAGTGACACTACCTGTTTGTTGTGGCAGGATTTGTGTGGCTTTTTTCTTTGTTTCCTCTGCAGGTCAGCAAGATGGAAGATTGGCTGGAAGGAGTCCGGGCTGCTGTGCAGGAGAGGGGGATCGAGTGGCTCAGGGATCGCCTGGGTGATGCTCTGCCATCCGGATCTGGAGGTTCCCAGGGTCAGAGGCCGGTCAGGAAGACCAGGCCTCCGCAGTGGTTGAGCCCCAGCGTGGTTCCCGGGCCCCAGCGTCAGAAGAGCCCTTCCGGAGGTCCCACTGGCGGTGAGGAGAGTGCCGGCAGGGAGGCCGCAAGTGGAGGAGGTCGTGGATGGCGTCGCGGCGCAACCGCGCAAACGAGCCGTCAAGCGAGGCTGGAGGTGCAGGCTGCTGGTTCGGGAACCGAATCGGAGACTGCCGAACGTTCAGGAGGCGAACGTGGAGGTATGCGAACCAGCAAACTGGCGGAAACTGCCGAACGTTCGGGAGGCGAACGTGGAGGTAGGTGAACTGGCGAATGGGAGACAACTGCCGAACGTTCGGGAGCCGAACATGAAGGTACTGTTACTGCCGACCGTTCGGTTCCCGAACGGGGAGGTGAAAGAACTGCCAAACGTTCGGGAGTTGAATGGGGAGGTAGCCATACTGCCGGCCATTCGGCTGCCGAACGGGGAGGCAACAAAACTGCAGAACGTTCGGTTTTTGTGTCTTCTTTTGCAGGGAATGAAGGAGAAGCGACCGCAGGTGATAGGAGTCCTGGAAAGGGGCCTGGACAAGCACGGGCCAGTGGAAGAAGGTTGAGCGGTACAGCAGGCTTGTCAGCAGGTCACGGGAACACTGGAAGCGCTGTTGGAGGAACAGGGACAACGGCTATACACCGTCCGGGTGAGTCGACCTCTGACGCCAAAGCCCCGCCAATGGCTGGGCCACGGGTTACCCCGGGGGTGGGCCCCGGTGTTGGCTTGGCTAGTGACGGCAGGGGGGCAAGAGGCAGACAGGGGACGGCTAAGGCACGGAGCGGTCTAGAGGGGTATAGCGCAGCAAGACGGAACAGAGGGTCATCAGGCAGCGGGCGGGAGCGACTGGGGAAGGGACGACGACAGGCAAGGCTGGTAGTTAGGGAAGGTTCGGAAGGGAGTGACAGCGACGAACAGCGCAGAAGGTTGGCACCAGCAAAGATGACAGCGCGCAGGGCTAAAGCGAAGGGCCGGGAGGAACCGGTCACGAAGCAGACATTGATTGATTCCTGGGGTGTAGGGAGAAGGAAGGACAGTGAGTGCAGTCAGGTTTGGGCTCGGGTGGGAGAGGTCTCAGGGGCTAGTCCGGTGTGGGTTTCTGGGGCTGGAGGCTGCACAGTTGGGGACGGGGGTGTGACCCCCACAGTAGAGGTGCCCGGGTTGGTGAGTGAGAGGGAGAGCTTATTGGGGGGCGTCCCGGAGGTTGCGCGGCAGAACATTCATGTTTCTTTTGCAGGCCCACTGGGCTGTCATCTCAAAATGGAGGTTAAGGAGAGGATATGGAAAGGGAAGTTCATGGAAATCTTTTCGCTTCTCCCCCTTGAGGACTACATTGACCTCAAGGAGGAGGATAAAAAGGATGCCAAAAAGGAGGAGGAGGAAAAGAAGCGGAGGTATAGGAAAAAACCTAAGACGTTTGGGAACTGGTTGAGGGCATTTTGCATCTTGGCCAGCGTGATGGGCGAAAAGGCGGAAGAACGCTGTTCGCAGCTCTTCTGCTACCTGGATGGTATTTGGGAGGCTTATTGGACATACGGGGGTCTGGCCTGGTGGCGGTATGACAAGCAGTTTCGTCAGTGCCTGGCTGCTAATCCACAGATGCGGTGGGACCAGATGGACCTACCTCTCTGGATAAAACTTATGATGGCGCAGAAGGCGTCCCCCCTTTCAGACAGGGGCTGGCACGGTTGCGTCTACCGCCGTGTTGGCCAACCAAAAACGGGGCTACTGTTGGCTGTATAATGAGGCACAGTGCAAGTGGGGGGCCACTTGTCGATTCAAGCACGAGTGCTCCGGGTGTGGAGGCACCCACGGACTTCACAGGTGTTTCAAAAAAGGGAAGTCAGCCTCCGCAGCAGGGGTGCCTGGAGGTTCGGCAGAGTCCCCTGCCTCTGGGGGCCACACCAGTGAAGGTCGGCGCGATGCGGTCGTGGCTAAGTCACTACGCTAACAGGGCAGATGCGGCGTTGCTAGAGGAAGGGTTCACCAACGGGTTTGTTATCCCGTTTTGGGAGCGAGTGGTGGCTCATCATCTTCGCAACCTGAAGTCGGCAGGGGAATTTCCGGGGGTGGTAAGGGAGAAGTTGCATAAGGAGGTTCAGCTGGGCAGGGTGGTGGGGCCATTCAGGGAGCCCCCGTTACCCAACTTGAGAGTATCACCACTGGGGGTGGTACCCAAGAAGGAGCCCGGCAAGTACCGCCCAGTGGCGGATCCAGAGCCTGACCTCAGGAGGGGTACTTGCAGATTATTTAGAGAAATAATCCAGACACAATACCCACTACAGCTCAGTGTAGTGGTTATGGTGCCAGTAGTGCCGGAACCCCCTCCCAGAGTAAGTAGTCAAACCGTTTAAGAACAGTTTGACAACTTACCTGAGGTCTGCTTGGAAATGGGGCTGTAGTAGGGCATAGGAGCAGGGGTGCAGTGTGTGTGTGTTTGTGTGAGAAGGACTGTGTGAGCAGTGTGTGTGTGTGAAAGTTGCAGTGTGTATGTGAGGACGGCAGTGTGTGTTAGGGGGGCAGTGTGTGTGTGTGCGTTGCAGTGTGAGTGGGTGGCAATGTGTGTATGGGGGAAGTTTGTGTGTGGGGGGCCAATGTGTGTATAGGGTGTGTGTGTGTATTGGGGGCAGTGTATGTATGTGGAGGCAGTGTATGTATGTGGGGGTAGTGTGTGTTTATGGGGGCAGTGTGTGTGAATGGCGGCAGTGTATGCATGTGGGGGCAGTGTATGTGTATGGGGGCAGTGTATGTATGT
>OW240917.1:223927903-223962869 GCA_933207985.1 Pelobates cultripes | reverse complement strand
GTATGTGTGTATGGGGCAGTGTATGTGTGTATGGGGCAGTGTATGTATGTGGGAGCAGTGTATGTGTCTGGGGGCAGTGTATGTGTATGGGGGGCAGTGTATGTGTGTATGGGGCAGTGTATGTGTATGGGGGCAGGTTATGTGTGTGTGTAGGGGCAGTGTATGTGTGTGTGTGTAGGGTATGTGTGTGATAAGGATGGGGGGCTTTTTTTAATGTTTTTTTTTTAATTTGATAAAAATTTTATTTTTTTTAAATTTCAAATATACATAATGTCCCCCCTCCATTCCAGTCCTCTCTCTCTCCCTCCTCTGCCGGCGGCCAGCAAACAGTGCCTGCGGACCGGAGAGGGAGATCTCTGATCTCCCCTCCGGTCCATGAAGGCACATTGCAGGGCTGGCGCTTGGACAGCGCCAGCCCTGCATTAGCCGGCAGGGGAGAGGGAGAACCTCGGATTCTCGGGGGGGGGCAATTGCCCCGTTGCCCCCCCCGGATCCGCCAGTGGTACCGCCTGATTCACCATCTGTCCTACCCCAAGGGGTCGTCAGTTAATGACGACATAGACAGGGCCCTTTCTTTGGTTTCGTACGCTTCGTTCGACCAGGCGGTGAACCTGGTGCAGCGAGCAGGCTGGGGGGAGTTGTTGGCGAAGGGGGACGTGGAGGCGGCTTTCCGCCTTTTGCTGATTCACCCGAAGTGCCATCACTTGCTGGCTTGTCACTTCGAGGGGGAATATTACGTAGATCTTTGTTTGCCCATGGGGTGCTCTATATCGTGCGCGTACTTTGAGAAATTTAGCACATTCCTGGAATGGGTGGTAAAACTGGAAGCGGGCACTAGGATGGTAGTCCATTATCTGGATGACTTCCTATGTGTAGGGCCTCCTGGATCGGAGGAATGTCGCAGGGGATTGAGGACACTGGAATGGGTGGCGCACGTGATTGGAGTCCCCTTGGCAAGTGACAAATGAGTTTCTTGGGCTTGGAGATCGACTCGGTAAAGGGGGAGTACAGGCTGCCACAGGACAAGTTACTGGGACTCCGGCAGGCGGTGGTGGAGGTGCGGGGAGCTAAGAAGGTTACGCTCCGGGCGCTTCAGTCTCTGCTCGGTCGGCTAAACTTCAACTGTTGGGTGATCCCGGTCAGACGGGTTTTTAACAGGTTCATATTTCAAGCATGAGGATGGATCTTCGCTATCGAAGTTCCAATTTCTCAGGGTTTTTCGGAAGGCGTTGGCAAGGTTGGGTGTGAACCCGGGCCAATTTGGTACACATTCTTTCAGGATTGGTGCGGCTACTGAAGTGGCGAGACTAGGTTTAGGTGACGAACGGGTGAAAAAGATTGGCAGGTGGGAGTCCCTGAGGTTCAGGTCTTACATTAGGCCAGACAAGTTGGTTTAAGTTGGAGGTTGGAAAAGGGGAAATGTTGGTGGTTGTTTTGTGGTTGTCTATGTTTGCTTTATGTTTTACAGGTCGGATGGCATGGGTGGTCGGCCACTCATACGTACACTGGGCGCAACGGAGAGCTGCAGTTCGACGTCACGGTCTACAGCTGGACTTTCCAAGTTCTGTGGTGCAGCTTCGGTGGTTTGGTTACCGGGGCTGGGGTTGGAATGTTATATGTGAGGAAAATTCTTTTGGGACAGGTTCTGGACATAGTGGTGCTTCATGCAGGGGGCAATGATGTGGGGTCGTTACCTCAAAAGGTCCTGCTCGAGTGTATGAAGAGGGACGTGGACAGGTTAAGGGAGTTAGTGCCAGGGGTTATGGTAGTATGGTCAGAAATGGTTCCGAGGTTGTACTGGCGGCACGTGCGGAATCCCTCCGTGGTGGCGAAAATTAAAGGTGATGGCAGCGTACGTGAGGCGGTCAGGGGCGGTTGTGATCAGGCACAGGGAGTTGGAAGACATGCTCCCAGGTTATTATAGGAGTGATGGGGTCCATCTGTTCAAATGTGGGTTTGGACTTTTTCCTGCTGGGTTCCAGGAGGGCCTCCAGAGAGCGCTTTTTTCCCTGGGGGGGTGTCGCTCAGGAGCTCGAGGAGTCGAGCTCTGAGCTGTGGCGAGGGATGGAGAGTAAAGTTGGGGGGAGAAAATAGTGAGATGGGGAAAAAGTTTGGAGTTCAGGGCTAATAGGTAGGCCTTTGGACTGGTTTGGTAGGTTCGAGCTCGTAGGTAGCTCCGAACCGGGGTGTGTATGGGGTGTCTCGGTATGCCCCTACACTTGTGGTACCCTTTGGTGGCAATGGATGGTGCCCTTTGGTGGCAATGGTCATGTTCATGTTAAATAAAATGTTCAATGTTTGGGTGTTATGTTATGTGGGGGTGGGTCATTGTCAAGGGGTTAATTGTAAATGCAGGATGTTAATTGTGCAGGCCAACGTTGGCCTGCTGTTGACAATGACCTTTAAATTTATGTTAATTACAAATAAACCTGTGATATAATTTTGCCAAAAGCATGGTGTCTGTGCTTTATTGGGGATTGGGTATTTGGTGGGGGTTTTTAAGCAGAGGCCGACAAGGCGACTGTGCTCATGTCATGCAAGAAATGTACAAGGTGTGAGAATGATGTAATCAAAATGTTAAAGCAGTGGGTCGGTAGCATATCACCCATGTCCATATTATTAGAGCATGGGTAGGAATGTGGTATCACATGTTACTTGTTGGTTTTTAACACTGATTGGTGAAATTCAAAAGTGATTATGTGCAAGAATATATTCTGCTTGGTGATATGTGTTAGTTTATGTAATTTAGAAATTGTATAATTTCTTTGTAAAAAAAATACCATCTTTCAGAACCCATTTTGACATATTGATTCTTCCTTGGAGGCCACAAGTGTTTGTTCTACAATAAACCACTTAAACGGACCTCATTGTTTTTTATTGAATGTGTGTAGAGGTAAGGAAATTACAGACAAATGCTTAAACTGAAAGAAAGAAAGAAATTAAAAAGAATAGAATAATGAAATGAGGAGGAAGTATGAAGGATAGAGAATTTGATGAGGGCAAAAAACAACAACAAACTAAAAATACATACAAAGAGCCAGATGTAAACATGAATTAGTTGATTCCATGGAGATCCCAGAATAGTTAGGGATGAACAGGTTGAGGCATGACAGGAGAAATATGAAAGAAAGCTTTGATGTTCAAATGAAGATCTAACCACGAGCCAACTGAATAAAGTAGGGGTATATTTTTTGAGGTCCATCCAAGACAACCCTTTATCGAGTTTGGTTATTCATTCTTCAAGTTTTGGAACTGTGGCTTGCTTCCAGTATATGGGAATACAGCCAATTATAATTGAAATCAATTGGAACTCTTGTAAGTAAATATGGAAATGTTGGTATGTATCTCTTTATCATACATGTTCAGAGTTGAGAGCCATCTAAAAGCCATTGACATTAGATTAACACTTTTTTACCAAGTTGCCTAGTTTCTGCTGTAGGTGGAACAAGGAGTTTGGTGTCAGTTTTGTAATCTAATTCAGGTTTCTACATATAAGGTTCCGTTGCCTTTTAGAAGGGATATATAGAAACATGGACTGAGTAAAATTCAAATTGTAAGATGAAGTGTCAACATAATGAAATGCACCTTTATTAGACAAGAATTCAGGATTACAATTTAGTGTTAGTAGATAGATGTAAGAGAGAGTTTTTAGTGGGTGACAGTTCCACAGTTATATATTTTGAAGCCACAAAGATAAATATTTGAAGTAAAAAGAGTCTATGTTCATTTACATGAGGCCATGAAGTGGAATATGTGTAGTGGTCTGTTTGAGAACAATTATAATTGATGTGGTCAGTCTGCAGACTACTTTATGGCCTACCTAATAATACAGACACATGTTGAGAATCTTTAATACCAAAGTGCTTATTTAGATTGTTAGATTTCAGCCCTCTCTAGTATATGCCATCCCAATCTGTGTTTCTTGAACCTCCTTCTTATTGTTTACAGCCCTCACCATATTGCCCTGTCATGTAGGTTCAGGAGACTAAACAATGCAAAAGATGATCTCACACACATCACTCTTTGCAGAAGGGTTTTAACTATATACCCACATGGTGAGGTTTCTTACTTCCTCTCACTATTGCTTGGGTCCTTCGGCAAAGTATAGGACAGTTCACTATCCAAGAAGATGATAGGAAAGATACAAAGACCTATTACTGGATCTTAGGGTGGCCGTACTTAATGCCCAGTGGGAAAATAAAAATATTAATATACAAACAAAGCCAAGGTCAAAACCAGAAAATATGCACTCAATGAAGAGCATATAAGGGTGTGAAAATTACAAGAGCACTGAACTAGTGGATGCAAGGGATTAAATAGGTAAAACATGAAATATGAAAGTAAAAACAATGACATGATCATTCTGCATCCTCAGAAGGTATTCCTGCGTAAACGTGAGCACCAATAAAATACATATATCTGTATTGTCTAGTCTCTGTGTAACTAGAATAATTAAGTAAAATGCCAGCATTAAAGGGACACTATAGTCACCCAGACCACTTCAGCTCAATGAAGTGGTCTGGGTGCAATGTCCCACAGGTTTTAAGCCTTCAGATGCAAACATAGCAGTTTCAGAGAAACTGCTATGTTTACATTTTGGGTTAAGCCAGCCTCTAGTGGCGGTCTTCCGGACAGCCACTAGAGGCGCACCTGCGACGCTGGAGGGATATCGCAGAGCGTCTATAGGAAAGCATTGAGAAATACTTTCCTATGGACACATTGAATGCGCGCGGGGCACTAGCCGCGCACGCGCATTCGGCTCTGCTGACGTCGGCAGAGGGAGCTGACGTTGGCGGGGGAAGAGAGGTCACCAGTGCTGGAATAAGGTAAGTAACCGAAAGGGTTTTAACCCCTTCAGCGCCATGGGAGGGCCCTCAGGGCACTATAGTGTACCCTCAGGGCACTAGAGTGTCAGGAAAACCGATTTGTTTTCCTGACACTGTAGTGATCCTTTAAGAGGTACTTTAAAATTTTCATCGATTCTCCTGACAATGTTAAGGAAAACATGGGCCATGGATAATATTGTAATTTGGGATAGCTTAACTGACTTTGCATCTACAGTAATGTTCAATTGTTCATGTTGTCTTTCTTGGATACAATATTAGATCCAGGGAAACAGGACAACCCTACTCTCTAAATCAGGTTGTGAATTTTGAAAGCTTTGGGCATCCTTCTTATCATTTAGTTCCTCACAGTTCTAATGGTTTTCAAAGTCCAAGGTGTGACATGTCACAATGAACTGAAAAAGTGTTCTTTTTATACATTGAACAGAATAACTGTGGTAGGTTCTTTACAGCCTGAAATAGCAAATACAGCTCTTAATGTTTCTTAAAAAGCTATACTATCATCAAGTTGCAGAGAGTTATGTATGATCTCATTGAATACATTCATCTTTGAATAAAGATGTTACAATGATGGACACTATTCATTGGACTAAACCAAGCAAGTGGGATTTAAAGTAAAGGTGACATTATTTCAGTAAGGTCCAACATTCCTTTCAAGAGCAGTATGCTTTGCAATAAGAGGTAAACATAGGAGAGGTAATCTTCTCTGGCAAATTCAGAGGTGGGGGGATTGAGCAGGCACACAGGAACTGGATACTACTGCACCTAGGTTCTTCATCAATTGAAGATTATGTTAGCTTTATTCCCCTTTTAGTCTTAATTTTAATAATCAAAAGAGGTATATCTTTTGCATAACTACATAGGAACAAAGAACCAGTTGAAAACAAGCAAAGTATATATGAGGTGAGGCAGTTTTAAGCACCTCCTCTTTCCAAATGTAAAACTTAGGAACATAATGTCCAACATAACAACATGTGCAAACATCATCTCAAAGGATCAATGAAGACATAGAAACATAGAATGTGACGGCAGATAAGAACCATTTGTCCCATCTAGTTTGCCCAACAGGCAACATGTCAAAACCAGTTCATCCAGCAAAGAAATTTAAACTGAAATGATAAAATTGTATAACAGGCCTAGCTAGTTTCCCAAACAATAAAAAACATAATATTATATGCAACTAGACCTGTAATTCCAAATGAAGATGAAAGAATATGTAATCATTAATTATGCTGTAATAAACTGAACATGCAAAATGAAGTACAGAACAGATAAACATATGAGAATGCCAGAGAGAAGCACCCACGGAAAAGGCGATCAACACCAGGACCATACAAATGTCCTGAATGGAAGAGGATAAAAGGTCCACCAGTCTGGCAAGTTGCCTTAATAAGAAAGACTGGAAACACAGGACTTCAAGGACCTCCTTCCATATTGATGAGATCTTTGAATCCAGAAGCTTGAGAACACAAGCGATGGAATCAATGTTAAAGCTCAAGAACTGAACCAACTGAAAAGGGACTAGAGCCGATTTGGAACAATTCACGGAGAACCCGAGTGACTTAAGAAAATCCATAATGAAAGATGTTTGACGTTGCAGCCTTGACACTTTGGAACGTAAAAACCAAAAGATCGTCCAAGTAGATGATGCAACGAATCCCCTAGATGGGTCACTGGTTTCAGAAGTTTCGTAAAACACGATGGTAACAAACTGAGGATGAAACTAAGGCATGTGAACAAATGGACAAACTGAGACAGGACTTGGAGGAAGTGTTGACTGGAAGGATGGACGGGAACCGAGATAGGCATCCTTTAGTCAAGACAGATACACCAATCTCCTTCCTGCAGAAAGTCCCTCAGAACATGGATATCATCCATTCTGAAAGGCACTGTCTTCTTTTTGACCAGGAAGAGGTTGCTGAAGAAACCTTCTGAGTCCATGATGGGCCAAATCGCCCGTTTTTAGTATAGTTCTCTGACCCCTGCATTGGCTGGACGATGGCTATTTGCAGAGAAACAGATGTGACGCAGGGAAAACCGCTGGGGAGGTTCGGAAGTGAACTCTATCACGTACCCCTGTACAGTCTGCAGTGCCCACTTGTTTTTGATTGGTTCTTTGTTTCTATATAGTTTTTTCTTTGCTGCAATGGAGTTCAATAAAGAAAGATGTGAAAAATTAATACAGAAAAGGAACAAAGCAGGGAGAGAGAAAGAGTCTGAGAGAGAAATAACAGAAAGTGAGGGATAGACAGAAAATTGTGAAAAGAAAATGAGAAATACAAGACACTGATAGGAGATGTAGGATAAATACAGAACCAACAAATTTGAGATGGCAAAAATCTTGGCAGTGTCCCTTTGATAAATTTGTTGTACCTCTGTCCTGTTTGTAGGTACTAACTAACGACGATATCATTGATATCTTGTTTCCAGCTCTGCACCTTATCTGGCATCCTGCTTCGTTTGGTCGACTGCCGCGGTCTTTTGCGAAGATTCCGACCGCGGCGTTTCAACGAAAGGTGTGTTCATTCATTTTGGGCAGCTAATTTGTTTGCACAGTTCTCTCTTTTTACATTTGCATTTAATTAATACCGCGGCCTTTTTCGAAGATTCCGACCGCGGTAATACAGTGCATTTGCCCTTGCCCTTTCTTTGGTGTCATCTGGGCATCTCTCTCCTTTTTTTGGTTACCCCTGTTTTGGATTTTATTTCTACCTCTGGTGGGGGCCCACACCAAGGTTAGGTACTATTTATCTATTTTTCTTATTTATATTTTGTATGTTTATTTGTTTTATATTATTTGATATTTTTTTTTTAAATTTTTTTTTGAATTCTTTATTTTTGTTGTGCACGTTATACATCGTATTGATATACGCCCCAACGGCGTGTCTGAAATTGTACTTAAATTAAACAGTGGCATGAAATCTTGCACATTTTATATAGTTATAGCAATCATCCGATAGGCTAAACAGTAATGATTTTGAAGTAAAATGAAATAAAGAGGTTAACGCTTAACAGTGCTAAGGTAGGCATGTTATCACAGTTGTTCACATTCTTGCTAGGCCAGTGTATGCATTAATTAGACATTATAGGCAGGCTCTCTGGGTTTCGTAGGGGTGTGACAGCATGCATTAGCGAGTCAGATAATATATTTAAGATAAAATAATATAAACTGTGGCATGAGTTCTCGCGTAGTTTTATAAAATTATGACTGCCATCTTAAAGGTTAAACAGTGAGGTCAATAGGATAAATGAAAAGGTCATCATTTAACAGTGCTAGGATAGGAGTATCGGTCAATAAGGTGTAACTTTAACATCTTAAACCTATGTTACGCTAAGGGTCGTGTGCAGTGGGGAAGACCTATTTACATTATTTGATATATTTTGATTTACTATTTTGCTATATTTGTTTTCTTTTGCACAGTATCCATATTAGTGAGGCTCTTGCATATTTTAGATATATTCTAAGCCAATTATATCTAGCAACTATGTTGCATATGGACACTGTGCTCAGTATTTATTTTATGTTTTTATACTTTGTTGTTACATTGTGTGTCTTTAGGGTATAACCAATAGGGAGATTTTTTGGGAGCGCACACACCTTATATTTATTGTGAGTTAATAACTCAATTTAGTCGCTTGTTGGTGTTTTGATGCTGCTCTCTTTCTAACTTTAATTGTATTCATTCCTGATTAATTTTAATACAATTGTACCGATCTTTTTATATTTAAATAAATATTTACAACCTTTTAAATGTTGCGTATTTTAGACTCCTGCATAGTCAGTGATGTTCAAGTGCCTATACTTGATTGCTAAGCACAGCAGGGACATTAAAAAGTGCCAGCATGGCTACACAGTGCACTGCCTGAGCATAAAAGTCTTCAAGTGATACATGTGAATATTGAGCAGTTGTTAAAATTGTAAAGAACTCTGCCTTCAGAGTACTGTAAACTCTCACAAGCAGCTAGTTGAAAAATTAAACTCCACATTTACATTCTACATGGCCTCTACATCATGTCTCTCGATACCATGTGCATATTTCTCAAACTTCTTACATTACAGGCAGCCTGTAATGAGATCAAATATTAGACAGAAACACACAGAACAGCCTCCAGACATGCTGGAGCCAGTAGGGGCAGCAATGTACTATAACATTTGTATTAAATGTGACAAGACCTGGCAGCCATACAAAGAGAGATGTGAACAGGCCTTCAACCTAGGGTGCGACTGCAGGAGAGATAATGTAGGTCTTTACAATTCCATTTAATTCTTTGTTAATCTCCCAGCCGACGTGATAGAATGGATGTCCCCCTCCCCGCAATAACCACGGGAAGCGTTTATTTACGCTTCTGGAAAATACATTTTTCCACATGAACACAGATAAGAGAAGACTTGACTGTACACATCAAGATGTCAGTAATATGTCACTTCATTTGATTAATCCTATGAGACTGCAAATTCTTCCTTAACCGGGCACTGAGAAAGAGATAAGTACATCTCATCATTTGCAGAAATTATGCTTGCTTGCAAATCATCCTATTTGATAACTTGTAACATTTATAACCCGTAACATTTATAGATGGTGGCAAAGCAAAAATGGGAAAGGGCTGGTTATGATGGAACTTCTAGCGAAGACTCTTGGCCATTTTCAATTTCATCTCTTCTTCAATCTTCTTTCTTCCCTGTTGAACATGCAACATTATCCAACTCTGGGAATGTGTGCTCAGAACAAGTTCTAGTTACATTTAAGAGCTTTTGGCAGACAGTCACACAGCTGAGAATGAAACAATCAGCACAGTGTCAGGATAATCTTAATGCCCAACACGCAGAACTTCAGTAACAAAGAAAATAAACAAAGAAATCCTAAAACGTATCACCGGACCTTAGAATGGCAGGATTTAACGTTAATAAAGAATAGGACAGGCCGAGGTCAGGGAAATAGAGTGTACATAATCGGTAAAACAAGCCGATGGTCAAGGGGTATAGAAGTCAGAATAGTAAGATAACAAGCTAAGGTCAAAATACACTGTAATCATACCCTTGGGAGGTGGAGGAGGGCAGGTTATTGATGTGGGGGATACCTCCTACCCACGCAGCCCTAAAATGCACAACCCAACCATGAGTACTCTCCCAGGCTGACGAATAATATAGCATACAGATAATACTAATATACCACCCACCAGATTGGACTCAGTTTGACAATTTCGTTCTTTTTTGTTTTATCTCTTTTTTTCCTAACCTTTTTAAGTATTGTTAACACAATGTTCTTAATATATGATAGGCAACACATACCCGTGTTTCTCCGAAAATAAGACCGGGTCTTATATTAATTTTAGTCACAAAAAACACACTAGGGCTTATTTTCAGGGTAGGGCTTATTTATTTACGGTATGTACATTGAACCCCCCCTTTAATTAATCCACCCCCCTTTAATTAATCCCCCCCTTTAATTAATACCCCCTCTAATTAATCCACCCACCCTTTAATTAATTCACCCCCTCTAATTAATCCACCCACCCTTTAATTAATTCACCCCTTTAATTAATCCCCCCCTTTAATTAATTCACCCCCTTAATTAATCCAGCCCACCCTTTAATTAATTCCACCACCCCTTTAATTAATTCACCCCCTCTAATTAATCCAGCCCACCCTTTAATTAATTCACCCCCCTTTAATTAATTCACCCCCCTCCCTTTAATTAATCACCCCCCTCTAATTAATCCAGCCCACCCTTTAATTAATTCACCACCCCTTTAATTAATTCACCCCCCTCTAATTAATCCAGCCCACCCTTTAATTAATTCACCACCCCTTTAATTAATTCACCCCCCTCTAATTAATCCAGCCCACCCTTTAATTAATTCACCCCCCCTTTAATTAATTCACCCCCGCCCCCTTTAATTCAGTCCCAGACATAAAATATCTACTCACATTTCAAAGATTCCTTGCCCGCCGAGTCCGACCACTGGGTGCCTCACCGCCCGGAAATGGATCCTTCCGCTGAAGATCCGTGAAGGCAGACTGACGGCGCTGCGAAAGGTCGTCATCACGTTGCGCGATGCCGCGGCCCGCAACGCTCCTCCCCCTCCTCCTCATACGGTAGAAGAAGGAAGTCTCGCCGGGCCGCAAAGGTGCAATGCCTAGGTCTTATTTTCGGGGTAGGGCTTATATTGCAGCCCACCCCGATAATCCGGCTAGGGCTTATTTTCGGGGTAGGGTGTATTTTCGGGGAAACACTGTACTTGTACAATAAAAATGATCTGTTATAAAAAAAATACACAGTAATTAATACTCTGATAACTGACAGAACACTGAGAAATTTCCCCCAAATTTTGAAATACCCAAAGAATGCCTATATTAGCCACTAAAGGTCATGTGACGTCAAAATGTGCATGTGAATCAGAGACACAAGAACTTAGGGAGCCTTAAAAGACACTGACTGGCTGCCAAGGAGAGAGGGACACGGTGCATGCTCGTCAATAGGGATGTGCATGGGGAAAATATCCGGTTCGGTTTGGTATTCCGAAATTCGGGACTTTGGAACTTCGGTTCGGCGGTTCGGCACTTCGGAACTTCTGCACTTCGACACTTCTGCACCTCGGTACTTCAACACTTCGGCAACTTCGGTGCTTCGGAATTTCGGAACTTCGGATGTTCTCTTGCAGCCGCCTAGTAGATTACTCCCTAATTCCCATGGTATTAGGGAGCTATCTACCAAAATGCTGAAAGACCTAAATTGGTCTTTCAGCTAAATTTACTAATACTAAGTAAAAATTACTTAGTATTAGTACATTTTGCCCCCACTTGCTATACCGCGAGCCTGTGGCTGCTCACTGTAAAAAAAAAAAACAACAAAAAAAACCCTCCCAAGCCCTCACCCGTGCCTGCACGAACGGAAGGTGGGACCTATTGCCCCCCCCTGGTGGGTGGGGGCCCTAAAGAATAATAAGGGGGTACACCTATTGTCCTCCTCCCCAGCCCCCACCCCCCACCCCTGAGTGGCGGGTGGGGGCCCTAAAGTAAAATAGGGGGGACCTATTGTCTTCCCCCTGGCTCCTACCCCTGAGCGGCAGGTGGGGCCCCTAAAGACGAATAAGGGGGGGACCTATTGTCCTCCCCCCGGCCCCCACCCCTGAGCGATGGGTGGGGGCCCTAAAGTAAAATAAGGGGGGAGGGACCTATTGTCCTTCCCCCGAGCGGCGAACTGGGGCTGTAAAGTAAAATAAAAGGGGGGGAACTATTGTCCTGGCCCCCACCCCTGAGCAGCGGGTGGGGGCCCTAAATTACTTGAAAGGGGGGGACCTATTGTAAAATATCTACTCACATTTCAAAGATTCTTGAAAGGGGGGGACCTATTGTAAAATATCTACTCACATTTCAAAGATTCCTTGCCCGCCGAGTCCGACCACTGGGTGCCTCACCGCCCGGAAATGGATAACGGCGCTGCGAAAGGTCGTCATCACGTTGCGCGATGCCGCGGCCCGCAACGCTCCTCCTCCTCCTCCTGGCCCCCACCCCTGAGCAGCGGGTGGGGGCCCTAAATTACTTGAAAGGGGGGGACCTATTGTAAAATATCTACTCACATTTCAAAGATTCCTTGCCCGCCGAGTCCGACCACTGGGTGCCTCACCGCCCGGAAATGGATGACGGCGCTGCAAAAGGTCGTCATCACGTTGCGCGATGCCGCGGCCCGCAACACTCCTCCTCCTCCTCCTGGCCCCCACCCCTGAGCAGCGGGTGGGGGCCCTAAATTACTTGAAAGGGGGGGGACCTATTGTCCTCCTCCCTGGCCCCCCTGGCGGGTGGGGGCCCTAAATAAAAATTTTACCCACCCAGGTAACTAGGGGTCCCCAATACCCTAGTCACCCCCTCCCAAAAAATTTTTTTAAATCCATACCTACCCCCATCATCATAAAAATAGTGAGGGGGGAACAATGACTAAGTACTTATAAAAAAAAAAAGAAATACAACTTACCTTTTTTTCTAAAATCCTCTTTTTTCAGCCCCCAGAAAGGGCCAAATAAAAAAACATAATATCCGGCGGTGTTAACATGTCCACGTGGGAATCCGCCACAATGAGGTGCATCTGACGGTCACTCAGTTTACCAGAGCATGTCACAGCAGTGACCCAGCCTCCTACTAAGTTGGTAGTAAAAGAGTGATAGACTAGTGCAGAAATAAGGTGCAAGCTAGGATCCCCTATTATCTTATTATACCCACAATACTTAATTCCAATTGTAAAGTATTCTCACAACAAGGTAGAATGACAAGCTGACAACTTGGTCCCCTTCCATTTTCTCTTTATACTGCCTCTCTTTATACTGCCTCTTGCCTCATTTGGATTCCAATACCACCTGTATGCTGATGACACTAAGATATACCTCTCCTCCCCGGACCTCTCTCCTGCTGTCCTGCAACATGTCACTGCTTGCCTTTCTTTCATCTCTGATTGCATGTCCTACGGCTTTTTGAAACTCAATCTCTCTAAACCTGAACTCCTTGTCTTTCCTCCTCCTAATATTGATCCCCCTCTTTCACTCTCCCTTCAAGTGAGTGGTACCCACATCAGTCGATCCTTGCAAGCACGCTGTCTTGGCGTTATACTTGATTCTGGCCTCACATTTGAGCCTCACATCCAGTCTGTTACCAAATCCTGTAGATTCCACCTTAAATACATAGCCCACATCCGTTCCTTTCTTACACAAAATGCTACTAAGGCGCTTGTCCATGCTCTAGTAATCTCTCGCATGGATTATTGTAACTCTCTCCTAATAGGTCTTCCCACAAGTCGTATTGCCCCGCTACAGTCTGTAATGAATGCTGCAGCTACACTGATTTTCCTCTCCTATCGCTCCTCTCACACCTCTCCCCTTTGTCAGTCCTTACATTGGCTTCCTGTATCCTATAGGAGTAAATTCAAGGTACTAATCCATAAGCACTGACCAATTCTAGCCCCTCCTATATTTCTTCACTGATCCACAGGTATGCCCCTTCTCTGTCTCTCTGCTTTGCCCATGACCTTCTCCTGTCTGCTGCTCGCACCCGTACAGCCAACTCATGCTTGCAGGACTTCTCGCGC
The DNA here is from genome assembly GCA_933207985.1 of Pelobates cultripes. Classification (NCBI taxonomy): domain Eukaryota; kingdom Metazoa; phylum Chordata; class Amphibia; order Anura; family Pelobatidae; genus Pelobates; species Pelobates cultripes. Next base: position 223,948,948 of record OW240917.1, on the reverse strand, counting down.
GTGGCTCCTTTCCTTTGGAATAGCCTGCCTACGACCATCAAGCACTCCACTAGTCTTCAATCATTTAAAAAGTGCCTCAAAACCCATCTCTTTAGGAAAGCATATGGCCTCCCAGAGTAACCTGTACCTCACATACCTGTCCCTTGCTTTCTCCTGAAGGGCAGCACTCTATTCTCTCGTCCAGCTCTGCTTTACTCCACCTTGTTTGATTGCTACCTCCTGTTGGGTTTTACGTCCCACCTCCTATAGACTGTAAGCTCGTTTGAACAGGGCCCTCTTCGACCTATTGTTCCTGTAAGTTTTTGTAATTGTCTCATTTATTGTTAAATCTCCCCCTTTGATAATATTGTAAAGCGTTACGGAATATGCTGGCACTATGTAAATACCAGTAATAATAATAATAATAATAACTATTGTAGTATGGAAACCCCTTATTAAGAGATATCCAATAAAATAACCTTATTTAGAACTCTCTTCTACTACCACTGTGTGAGAAGTATTATTTAAAGGAGCATGGGTGTCACGATACCTGGGTTTTCAAGGCACTGTTCAGCCTCAAATCTGTGCGCTGTAAGCCATTCCCATGTCACTTTACATGAGCGGCATTGTCCTCGCATCTTTGTAAATACTCAGTGCATGTTCGCTAATTACCAAGATCTCACGTAGTCTCATCTTGTCAATTCAGTTGCAGTACTCTTTTCCAATTCAAAGGACCAAAGCACTCACGCCATTAGTTGTCACTCCTTTACGCATGCTCATCCAGGCTTTGCACACTTGAGTTGGACCAATAAGATTTACCCCATGGGTATCTATACTACATGCTTTCTAGCGTGCAAGCTTTTATGCTCTCTAGTGTTGATTGCCATATCGTGGGTCCCGTACCCGAGAGAGCATGTATTGTCCTTTGATTATTTGGTTTTGACTTTGGTTGGCTTGACTACTCTGGATTTCTCCTGACCTCTGGCTTGTTTCTCGTTTTGTTTCCTTCTGTACTTCTTAAACTTTGGTCTGTTCAAGGTTATTCCCAGTCTGCTTGCAGATATTCTGTTATCTAATCTCAGTGCTGGCCTGGCCACTCTAAGATCCTGTATGCACTTCTGTTCTCTCTCTACCTGGGTTTGCATGTTGGGGTTAGATCAGTTCTGACAAAATGTAAACAAAGAAATAGGAACATTACTAGAAGTAGGCTAAGCCTGTATTACTACAAAGGCACCTCAACCATACAGACACAATAAACATAAAGCCCTGTTAAGGAATGGGGAGAAACTGCGTATAAAAAAACTGGGCTTAATTGCTGTGTGTACCAGTGTTCATCAGACGCTCAATAGTTTCGTACACTGCTGCGCCAAAAGTAAATAAATGGCAAGATATAACACGCACCACCTGAACCACCAAAACAACTTCCCTTCCTATATAATATCAGACTCCTACTAGCCTAATACATTGGTGTACGAGCGCGTACTCTTTATACACTAACCATATCGATGCTAACCTGTATCCAAGAGCCTAAGAGGGTTAATTCGCTAGTAAAAATAGTCAGGAATTCAACTTGAATTTCAAATTTAAGGCCAAAGCAGCTGAGCCGGAAGCATATATGACTATAGACAAGTAATTTTTCCTTTTTGGCTATTTTAGCCTTGAACTCAAGGCAGTTTGTACTTTAATGAATAACCCTGTAAGTGCTCAAAAAGTGCAAAACAGCCTGAAGCCTGAGAGCCGCAAAAGCTTTTGTAAAGGCAGGAGCTAATCACAGTGTAGGCAGTGGAACGAGAGCTGCAGAGGAATATGCAGAGGGGACAATTTCTCATGGAAGGAGAGAGCTGCAGCATGGTCAGGTGGAAGAACTCTGGAGAGACCCCAGTCAAGCTTTGGCAACTGGGGCTGAAGTGCTCCAGAGTCCCCTGTGGCAGGCAGGAAGCGAACTGGAAGGAGGTCCTCAGTCGGAGTACAGGAGCTCCGTCACAGTTAATAAATCTAGAAAATGGCATATTGCATAGATAAATCTGTTATGTTTCCAAAACAGATCAATAATTAACCTCCAGTGTTGTCGTGATGCCATATGTAAGAAGATTTGGGTCATCTTGGGTTAATTATTTCCAATATAAAATCCAGTTTTCATGCAGTGGACGCAGTGAGTATTGATCCATCTTTGACAGAGTTCAGCTGATTGAGGCTTGAAAACATTATGTTCAGCAGATCAATAGTAAAATGATTAAGCTGCACCGGTTATTTTATAAAGAGAGCAAGAAAATGGGAATATATTGGGGTGTATAATCTTACTGCTCACTTGCCATTTTGGCAGAACTTGTAAAATCAATATTTAAAAACAGAGTTTGGTCACTTTCAACGAGAGATACATTTCATAGGTGATCTGTGATGGAAGCATCAATTCTCTTCTAGTGGGTTCCAGATAAATCTATTTTAGCCTTTAAACTCACTTTGAACTCACCTTGAATTCCTGATAATCCTCACATTAGTACATAATCCTGCAGGAGTTTATCACCAGTGAGTATACTAAGCCATTGTACTGTACTGTTTACTCAGCCAGTACTTTGTCTGCTCATTGCACAGCGCTGTGGAAAATATTATATAAGTAATAAGAATTTAGGAGCCTGTCTTTATTGACTAGACCAGGCATAGGCAACCTCCGGCACTGCAGATGTTTTGGACTACACCTCCCATGATGCTTTGCCAGCATTATGGGTGTAAGAGCATTATGGGGGATGTAGTTCACAACATCAGGAGTGCCAAAGGTTGCCTATCCCTGGACTAGACTATTGTTAGAGTAGATATGGGAAATCCAAATATTCCGATTTTTTTTTCTCATGATCCTTTTCCTTTGTTGTTGAACAATGTCAAAGACATATGTGTAAATCGTAAATACTATACTAATAGTACATTTTAAAATCAAACTATGTGTTCCAGCAAATAGTATGGTTGAGCTCTGTGTGGTGAATAGTGCAGGGGAAGGTGAATTCTACTTACCTGAACATGTCCCATGCGGCCGCCACCATCTTCTTCCTGCCAGCTTTGAACTCTTGCCCATGTGGAATCCTCCATAGATAGAGCTACTCTGGCCTTTGAATGCGTTAAAATGAATAATGTCACCAGTTGTGTAGTTTGTTCTCTGAGCCTGGGAGCAGACACTGGCATAGATTATATTCTGTCAGCAGTACCTATTGTACCTCTACTCATTTTCTAATTTTTTCCTATTGATTGTCTTTCAATCTTTGCATGTTTCCCCATCGTCAGCTCAGAGAATTCCTCCGATCCGACGTGTTCCATGTTTTTTAAAATGTATTCTCTTTTACACAGATTTCCCTGAAGAATTCCCCACTATTGTGAACTTCATACACCTCCCTCCTTTTCAAACAGCACCAAACCCTCTCCCATCCTAAGTAAAAACACTGTCCCAACAGTTCAAGACGCTTGCCCTCTACTTATATCAGATTCCACGCCACTCCTTCCATATAAAAAACATGTTATTTCACTAATCTTGAAGAATCAATATAACACTCAATTATACAGTTTCTTTTACATTTATTAAAGGACCATCATCACTTCCCCCTATAATAATTCTCCATTGCCTCTTGTGATATTCCTGCAGTTTCTATGTATTTACAGGGTCAATTCAGAATATGGAAATTAGTGGTCAATCAACTAGCAAATTGCTAAATTTGTGCCATAGTAGGTGAGGTAAGGAATACCAAGCCCATTTATTTTTGCACTATGCCGTTGTGGATTAATAAAAGCAAAGTACAAAAAAACACAACTGGAATACAATTGTGGTCAATCTGCAATTCGGTGTTAGTGAACAAACCTCAATCTCTTGCTCCAAAGTTTCTCTCTTGCTCCCTGTGCCCTTTTCTTTATTAAACGTTTTGACTTTTGTTACCTTATCATCTTCCCAAGGTACCTAGAACTTAGTAGCGTCCTATCCCAAATTTTGTTTGCACATTCAAATAAGTCAGGTTTTTAGTACCACTGTGATAGCCATTAAAATGTGAGCTCATATACTAGTTGAAGGCAAACCTCCTAGGTGGTCCCTACAATAAACATTTCTCCTTTTCAGCCAAAAGGCAAAACCTCTAATAAGACAAAAAGGTATGACCCATAAAATTGAATAAACCATTATTAGTGCACATATGGAAACTCTCTCCAGACAGCACAGCCCGAATGCATCATTAGATTCACTTGCACCGTGTGGTTGGCACAAAGACCACGCAAACATGTCTTCAGCAGCTGTGTCTGCATGGTTATTTATTGAGTGGGGCCGGCCAAGAGCCATTCATGCCAGGCTGACATGAGGTTGACTGGCCGGTCTCCTTCCTGGGTGGATCCACCCGTTATGGGCATTGTCAGTGACGCATTACTGGCGACTTTTCCCTCCAGGGCCTGCCCACCTGTTCTCATCCCATACCTCCCAATGCGGGGAGGTATGCCCCAGCTGAAAAACTCCAAATACAGGTGTGACTGATGTCACTAATGACATCGTAAGAACTTCGGCGTTAGTGATATTTTAAGAGAAGTTCAATTCACGCAGGCTCCTGGGGGGACCCAAGTAAGTGTCAAACCATTCAAAAATAGTTTGTTTCCCAGAAGGCAGCGCCAGGGGTCTCCCGGCACCGTAACTGCTACAGCACTCTATAGTAATTAGGGTAGACCAAGCCTTAAAAATGAGGGAGTATAGACCCTTATTTATGGTATTTTGCCTGCTATAATACTGATTCCCTCCTTGGGATTTCTAAAAGGAAAGCATAAAAATCAGAACAGCAAAGAACTAAGGCGGGCAGCAAGATAGGACCCGAAAATATAGACTATCCCACTGAAATCAGGAAGGTTGGGAGGCATGAGATTCTATCTCTATAAAATACTCATTTTGGATGGGGGAGGAGGTTCACAGTGCTACTTTAAGTAGTTATGGTTTCCCAAATTGGTGTATGTAGATAGAAACAAAGAAACATAGAATGTGACGGCAGATAAGAACCATTCGGCCCATCTAGATGGTATTAAAGAGGGCATGTCCTCTCATTGGGTCAGATGTTGCGTACCTGAGGTTAAGTCAGAAGGCAGATTCATGATTCCATGTATTAAGTCTAGCTCCTCACAATCTAAACTTCAGTAACTACCACTGCAAGTGCTTACCATATAAACATTGATGTTTACAGGACTGTCAGTATGATATCAGTAAAAAAAAAAAAGCAGGCCGTGGGTAACTACCATAGATAAATGTAGGTCATCCCATTTCTGTGTGTGTGAGTGGTGCTGTGTGTGCATGTGAAAAGGTTGTGTGTAAGTGGTGATGTGTGTGTGTGTGTTGCAAAGTGTGAGTGGTGCATGGAGCAAAGGTTTTCTTGTTTGTTTGTTTTTAATAATAAATGTACATTATTAATGAAATCTTCATGTCCCCCCCAACCTTTCATCTTACCTTTGGTGAAGGAGAAGGGACACTGCCAGCTCTGGTGTTCCGGTGGTAAGCATAAGATTTATAGCCTGCAGCTCCTCTGGCTGCAGGCTATCTTCACTCCTCCCAAGCTCAGCGCTGTGTGGAGCGCGCAACAACTGCCTCCGGGTCCTCCCGCCATCTCACCCCTCTCTCGAAGGGCCTCTGGGCCAGTGAGGGAGATCTTAGATCTCCCCACCATCCCGAGAGGGCCCACAGGAAGAAAACGTCAGCCTGGGCATGTTGGGCAGCGCGGTGGGGCCCACATGCTTGTGGGGCCCCCATGCTTGTGGGGCCCCCAGACAACTGCCTTGCATGCCCATGGGAAAAGACTACCTTGGCGGCGGTGGTGCAGCTCAGCTCATTCTAGGTTTCATTGAGGGTGCCCGTGACCCGGGACAGACTCTCAAAATGCGGGACTGTCCCTGGCAATCCAGGACAGGTGGGCACCCTAGGTGACACCAGTGCACTCCTTGCACCATAACCGCAGCAGGAGTTAATGGGCTTGGAGTGTTCCTTCCAACACATCCTCAGTCTAATCAAAATCCCCCACCACATCTATGCATAAAAGAATCTTCCATTTATATGTACTTTTCTTTTTTTTCCCATGTTTTTTGTTTTATCATTTCCAAATCACGTAAGTGTAAGTAACACTCCATCTTATTAGCTAAGCTCACACTTCATGTGATTAGAATTTAATTTGCAAGTGTCTCCTACAGAACTGAATTCATCACTTACAATTAATCACTGTGAAATGCACAACTTAACATGATATTTCGGTCTTAACGGAATTATAAAAATATTCTATCCTGGACAATATGAGTTCATTTAGTTTGCCAGATCTGCCATCTCTTCCCATACACGTTTCTTCATTCTCACGTCTTGATTCTGATACTTAGCATGTGAAATGTGTCCTTCTTTAAGTATGCTGCATTTAAATGCTGCATCAGATGACTCAATGAACTAGTTCAGTTTGGATCTTAGTTGATATTTTTTTCCATGCAGTGAAGCACTTTTCATGCAATGCCCATCAACATAAACTAGTGATAGTTATCCTGTAAAAACATCTTGGATCGGTAAATCGCACAATTAAAATAAGGAACCACTATGCCTTGCAAGATATTGGAAAAAAACAGTTACTCCAGATCTTTCGAGGTACTACGAAATGGGCTGTTTATTTTATTAACGGTAGCACAGAAGACTTGCTCAGCAGGGTCTTTAAAACATCTGCGACCCTCCACCCATCCCTCATTCCCCAACGATATCTCCCCTCAAGCTAAAAAATATTTTTTCTGATATATATATTGAGACTTTTGTTAATATACTTAAAGATTCCTACATTATATGTTAAGAAACATACTTACTAGACCATTGTAAACAGCAGATCGAATACTATATGACTGTTTGCATTGTATGACATCAAGTTTGTAATGTAGTGTATTGTATGTATCTATATTATATGTATTTTTAGTTATCGTATGACACTTATTTTTTGTAATATGAAAAAAAAGTTTAATAAATATTTAAATAAAAAAAATAAGGAACCACTTCCTAACATAAATAGCAACTGCTTTCTACAATAAAAATAGTGCGAAAGAATTATAAACAGGTTTCAACCTCTCTTGCATCATGAAAGTCTACAGCTCAGTCTTTACGTGTACTGCTTAAAAACAGTACTGTACCTATGTAATGGTAAAAGGGTGAGCAGATGCGTATACTTATCAATGATTTATTAGGTTAATAGGGATGTTATGTACTGCTTGTGCGAATTTAATGACACATCTACAATTAAAATACTAACCTTTTGCTTCGTAGCAGTTTTCTAATTGTTGCTGTTTAACTTTCTGACTTGCGTCCAATTTTTACTGTGCAATAAATTTTGGAATTCAAGAATATCTACTGCATGTTATTTTATCCTCATTGTTTCAATGTATGCTCCTGCATAACCATAGTGGGCTCTAGAACTGTTTATTGTGGTTATCTGGTGAGCTATTGTTTTGCTTAATGCTTTATTTGGGTGAATACACTAAGCAACAAAAGGTTGTTGTATCTTCCTATAGTGTCTGTTGTGTAGATTTGCACAAGTAAAGATGGACTCACCAGACCAACTTTGTGATGAACTGGTTTATTGTCATGACTTCCATTGAGCCAAGATGTCTGCTATCGAGTTTCCATGTCCTTTCATACTTCCTGTCTCTGCCACCATGCCCCCACAAATCTATGTATTTGTCCAACACACACATATTCTACATCTTTCCCCTTGTAAAGAAAGCATATATATATATAGAGAGAGAAAACATGGAACCAAAAACCAAAAAGGTGTACAACATAGCAATGAACAGTACAAACGTGCAACATAAAACACAAAATGCTGTGTAAAATCAGTGTGTGAAAGAGTCATTGAACTTTGGATTAGGTTTGCACACTCTTCCCAACTGAGTAACAATCAGTGGGGTTTGTGAGCCCGAAAACTCTTGCCTGAAACTGTCACTATTTTGTGGTATTGGTGTATTACATCAATTTTTGGAAGTTTCATTTGACACACCCAGCAGATGGCTGTGCTTGAGCTTCTGAAAAGAACACGGGCACTGATGAGGCAGTGGTAGGACAGTATGACTCAGGTACCTGCAGGAGGTGACGGTGGTTCCTTACACAGGTCTTACCATCAGAGTGTAAAACATAGCTTTCTTTCTGTAAACAGTAGCCAGTTTGTAAAACCCATGGGTTGTCTCCATACTTACTACCTGCCCAGGCTTCAGAGGTAAAAGATGTCTGGTAGATTTGCTGTGGCTTATCTTTCCTTTTTTTCTGAGCATAAATAAAGCACTTTGGACATCAGTCTCATGGAACCATCAGGGTCAGAGCCCTGGTGCTTCATGACAGCAAACGTTGGGCCGAAGATGGCATGCCATCCCTAGGTGTGTTGCACAGGTTGAGCAGATCAGCTTAAATGCCAGTCATAACATGGACATTTCTCTGGACGATGCTTGGCCAATCTGACACCACTCTCTGCCAGACCATTGGATCTAGGGTAATTGGGACTGCTTGTGACATGCTGAAAATCCCAAAGTTCTTAAATTTCCTACTTGAAAATTATGTTGCATTGTTAATCATCAATTAGTGGGGAATCCCATGCCGTTTTAATGTCCTGATCACAGTGTTACTGGAAAGGGTCAAGAGATCTTCAAACCTGCACCAGACAGAGTATGAATCCACCAAAACCAGGTAATTCTTGCCTGTCCACTCAAATATGTCAGCTGCTGCTATGGACCATGGTCTGTCAGGTACTTGGTGAAGTTGTATGGGTTCTCTCATCTGGTGCTGTCTGAACTTTGCATGGGGCAGATCTGGAAACTTCTCTTTCAATGTCACTGTACGCAGTGGGCCAGAACATGGTTTCACATGCCTTTCGCTTAGTGGAATGAATGTATGGATCACCTTGATAGAGCTGTGTCAAGAGAGAAATAGGGATGTGCATGGGCAAAAAATTTGGTTCGGCACTTCCAAAATCCGGGACTTCAGCAATTCGGCACTTCGGTTCGGTTCGGCACTTCAGAAATTCGGGATTTTGGCAATTCAGGACTTCGGCTCTTCGGTTCGGCGCTTCCGAAATTTGGGACTTCGGCAATTTGGCACTTCGGGACTTCGCCAATTCAGGACTTCGCCAATTCCCTAACCCTAACCTCTAAACCTGCCCCTAACCCCTAGGGATTAGTGGTAGGGTTAGGGTTAGATTCCTGTCATTATTCCCGTAATTTTCCCTCCGTCTCTTGTTTTGCCACTTTTCAGAAATCCGAAGCACTTCAGCAATTCTAAAATTCGGCACTTCGGCAGTTCGCTTCATTCGTACTTTCTGAAGTTCGGCACTTCGGAAATTCGGCACTTCAGAAATTCGGCAATTCTGAAGCATCCGAATGTCTGAACTGCCGAAATTCTGCAGAATTTACATTCGGAACAGAACAAATTGCACATGTCTAGAGAGAAATAGTGAGGGATTACATACCTCTGATCACGCAGAATTAATTAATCCTTTATAGCATAAAACAGTTGGATGTCATGTGGGACTTACTTGCATGAGCCAGGGTAGCAGTGCCCAATGTCTGAATTGCTTGACTGCCATAATCCATTAAGTTTACATTATTAGACTGATAAATTTGGTCATTGGGGTCAATGCACTGCAATATGGATGAGGACATGGCATTGCATTTACCACCAGTGACAATTTTTAGTTTGATCGCTTGTTACAAGTTGTTGAGATGGTGGTGAATATTTCTAATTTATTTGCAATAAGGTTCACACTTTCAAAGTGAAAACAATCTTGGTGATCCTCACTTTCCACTTCATTTATTCTGTGTGCATATTTTTTTTTTTTTTTTAGTTCCATTAGATGTAGTTAACCACGCATTTGTATTTTGAAGTTTGAGTCTACAGCACTTCGCAAACTGATTCCATTTGTTACATTAGTTACACCATTTGTTAAAACCCGAGTGCTCATTGTGTTCATTAACATGCTCCCCACCACAGTTTCTGCATTTACTTATATTCTGCTGCACCACTAACACTTTCAGTATGCTCATCGTGTTGTAATGGCTGAATCTTTTGTCAATTATTTTTCTCTCAATAACTGAGCAAACAATTATTTCACGTATTAGTTCATCTGTTAGTACACCAAAATCAATTTCTTCAGTCAGCATTCTCAATTTGGCCACATAGGATTGAATTCCTTTGTTAGATTTTGAGCCATCATGTTAAATGCATGTCTGTCTATTATCACGTTCCGTTCTGTAAAGCATTACTCACCTCACCCTCTTGAAAGTGAAATTACCTATATTTATCTAGTGCTTTAGAACCAGCCAAATTGAGAAAAGTGTGAACATGTCCCTTTTTTTATTTGTCTTAAATTCCTGCTTTGCTATACACTTCCCATTCTCTCTTGAATTTCAACCAGTTGTTAACAATGTCACCATCAAAGACAAGTGGTTTTATTAGCCGCTATTAGATTTTGAGCCATAATATGTCAGTGATCCCACTTCTAACACCATGTAGATTTTCACAAGCAATGATGGAGTCACCAAATAAACTTTGTGATGAACAGATTTGTTGTTATCAAGTCCAGCGAGCCGATCTATCTACTTTCTAATTTCACTATCCTTTCGTACTTCCTGTCTCCGCCACCCAATGTCCCCACACTTATTCTACAAATTGTCCAGTATTTAGTACCATTGAGTATTTCCAGAATAAGAGTCTGAATTTTATCCATAGATTATAAAACTTGATTTAAGAACTGCTCTCTGATCTGTTTAATGTATTGCAGTAAACTAAAAAGAAACAATTCTTTTTAGATGCAATATTTATATTGAGGTGGTCCGTATTAGTTCAGAAGGTTAACAAACAATAATGTTGTAAGCACACGTGGAAAATGTAATGTACTGTTATAGCCGCAATTATAGAACAAAACGTAAGTCCACAGGTATCAACCGCCCCTCCCATGCCCCTGAACTCACCCCAGTGGAGTAGAACACCAAGATGTTTTCCGTTATTTATTAGGTGGCCTTCCTACCAATTTCTTATTTAAGTGACAATTCTTATTTTTGAATAGTTGTATTAAGGTCCCTCCTGTGACTTCATCACGGGAATTAATTTAGGTTAACCCATTTTAAGGTAAATCCTTCTTTATAATACTGAAATGAATACGCTGCATGATTCAATCTTCAATCTGTTGATAGCAGCAGTGGAACATCTACGTACCCATGAAGCAATGCTGTAAGGGAGTGTGTGCAGTGGCCAGGCTTTAGTTGGTAGTATTATGAATGGGTCCCTGGGTATTGCTGTGGTGCCCCCCCATCTCCTCCCCCACCCACACACTGAATAAGGGCTCTAAAGTCAGCAGAGTCAGTCAATAGGATCCAATGAGTCCAAGTTGCCAGATACATCTGAGATCTCCCTTTGGCCTGAAGGCCATGCTCTTCTATGGATCAGAGTTCCTCCATATGTTGGTACCATAAGGACATCGGGAGGGAGTAACTCCTTTTTCCAGAAAAGGGGGATGAGGCTCTTGGCCACATTAAGGATTCTGATCGTCAGAGATTTTTATAAGCCACGGTAAGAAGTATAATGTGGTGTAAGTGGAGCACAGCTGGATCCAACGGGTGATTCCTCAGCGAACCGTTATTGTTGTGAAATATGTTCGATCTTTGGTCTGTTTTACACTGGATTAGATTCTATCTTCAGTCTGTTGTTTGCACTGGATTAAATTTAATCTTTGGTCTGTTTTACACTGGATTAGATGCAGTCTTCAATCTGCTATTGCCCTCCATTAGATTCCGTTTCAATCTGCTATTGCCCTCCATTAGATTCCGTTTCAATCTGCTATTGCCCTCCATTAGATTCCGTTTCAATCTGCTATTGCCCTCCATTAGATTCCGTTTCAATCTGCTATTGCGCTCCATTAGATTCCATTTTCAATCTGCTGTTTGCAGTGGATTAGATTTGATCTTTAATCTGTTGTTTCTGTTGGATTACAGTTGATCTGCAATCTGATTTTTTGATGAAACGAACAATTTGTCAATGAACTTGGAAATTACAAATGCAACATCAGCACATACAAACAATGAAGCAATCAACACAAGAAAATATCCTGGCCCCATTCATTTAGCAGCAATAAAAAGAGTCGATCAGGTCAGCTCAGTCATATATGGACACTCATCTCCTACAGCATAATGCACTGGCTCTCAAGTAATTTATCTACCAGCGCTTCACTGCTAATACAGGCTAAATGCGCGGTCCCCCAACCATCAGGGAAAATGCTAATGGATATACAAGACTGTGCCAGATGTAGAACAGATAATGTAGAACAATTAAAGTTGTACACTCTGATGGACTCCGAGTCACACCATTTATCTTAACGTAATACCATTGTAGTGGGATGCATTTTATACTAGACATTTTGAAACCAGGATGGGCGCCTGGACACATCCTAGAACAAATGGTCCTTTCTAATGTAGCTTTTACATTATTGAAGCATTATTGCGCAATGTGTCACAACAGTTCGGCCACGTCAGCCATTACATGACTTGACAAAGACCCAAAGATCCATACATACTACCCATTACTACGGAGTTCTGTAAATACTTTTGGAGTTCTGTCTTTATTATAATTCCTTTCTCGTAATCCCTGTGGCAGATCCTTGTGCTAGTCAGTCACTTCCCTCAGTCTCTTGTCCCATCCTGATTGCCAACCTCCAAAGACTTATTCACTAAACTGGGAATTGTTGGTCATTTACCAATCCAGCTCTTTCCTCACACTGCAAACCACAATGCCAGTCTGCTCTGGGCCATGAAAGGATAAGCTCATCTGCTCAGGTGAGCTTACACTCTAATGGTCATTGGAGTGGTACTAAAAGACCTCCAGTAATTTAAATGTGCATTGGGATTTGGGATAGTGTGCAGGTAACTCTTTTCGTTTTTTTGTTCTATGTATTTGGGCTGATAAATACTGTAGCCATTGCTGCGGCCCAGGAGTAACGGGAGTTTAAACATAGGGCTTAATTTTGTATTTGTTTTTGTATTCTGTATTACACAGCCATGGTACAGTGCTGCTGTCCATCCCATGTGTGCCCTATTAAGGGTTAATACGTGTGTAGGTCCATAAATAACAATTTTTCTGTCTCATTAGAGATTATTGCCTTTTACCTAAAAGTAGCAAAGGGGAAGTGTTAGGACTCACCTAAGAGGTATCCATTGACGTGGCAGGTGAGATTATGCTTTGTGAGTGATACTAAACAACCCCCTAATAAATATACAAACCAAAATATAGCAAGAAAAACTTATGGGGAAAAAAACAAGTATAACAGATTGCATTGGTGGGCACGCCTCTCAGCTAAGGGACTTTCTTCTGCATGTTTCCAGCATTCCTAGGAATAAGACACTGATTGGTTAGATCACTGCCCCCATTGGAGTGGGTGTGAACAGCATAAGAAGGAAGAAGCCGGTAAATATGAAAAATAAATATTTACCTGCTTTTTACATCCCACAGAATGAGGCATCTGTCTCATTCAAAGCTAAAGCTTTGAAGTGATGTATGTCCCTTTAATTGTGGTACTAGGTACTGGTTGCAAATATACTCGAAAAACCCCTAGTAACCTAATCAGCTGTGTACGGTGAGCATCCATTCCAGAGCCGATTATATTACACTGGCTTTCTCTGCAATATAGTCACCCCTTAAATCAAGCACTCACATGATCCCCTGAAAGATAATTAATATATCTGCCTAGCTATGCAACTTTGTAGGAGCCTGTATAGTTAATGAGTTAATGTCTTAAATATCCTTTTGGGAAATAGGTTTCCTAAGAGTCTGACAAAGCTGTATCCGGCTGCACAACAGCAGTGACCTCAAAGCACTTGGTAGGTCTAGAACATAACAATGCAGTTGAGATTTAGTTACCTGGAGGTTTTTGTGCTTTGAAGAGATGGAAGGCCTCCTTATCTTTCAAGCCCGGTGTTGTCTGCATATATTATTCATACCCACAGGAATCTCGTCAGCCTCCTACAGCAGACGACTGATGATGCCAAGCTCGTTAACCCTATACTTGCTAGGCAGCAAAGTGCCCTCTCATGCAAATATAACACAGTAGCACAATATGTACAACCGCTGTTCATCATTTTGTAGCAATGTAAATTTCAATAGTACAATGTACAAATTTTAGTTTTAATAACGTTGCAGGACTGAATTTCAGGGAGCTTGTTTTCCTTTAATGGTATCTGTATTATTATTATAATTTTATTTATTTAAGAAATATGTTTTTAATGAGATCTATATGATAAAGTTAAATGCAAAAATACACGCAGCTGTATTAAGCTTTAGTCTGGATCTAAGCACCTCCAATATGGCTCCCCATCAATCACTGTTATAAGCAAGGCTTAAAATTTCAAGTTGTTGCTGTGGAGGTGCTTTGGGGATAGAAGCCCCTGATGCTGAGCTCTAAGGAAAAGTGCAATCTCTGTTTTAGCCATCCCTTTATTGTAGGCAGGGTTGTGGGTGGCCAGGGACCGTCATTCAGTGGTAAACTACTCGACACTGAATGGACAGACTGTGCCAGAGTTCAATGAGATGAAATGGTTACAGTGCCTAGAGTCCCTTTAATACGATTTCAAAGAAAACAAAGCATTTCATAAAAAAAATAAAATCTTTGTGAAAGTTAAAGGTTATGGGTAAGCAACCTTCAGCACTCCAGATATTGTGCACTACATCTCCCATGAAGCATTGCCAGGATTAGGACTGTAAAATGAATATCGGAGATGCAGTCCGCAACAGTGCTCAGGGATGCCTACCTCGGTTACAGGTGATGTTGTAATTTCCAAAGAAGTAAAAATTAATCTTTTAAGATATCCAAAGTGCAAGCAATATTTAACTCTTTGAGATTTACTCACTAGACAGGCAATTGCCAATTTAAATCCAAGATAGCCACTTCCATATTACATCAAGGATTTAAATATTAGAAGCTGGGTCCAAAAAGGGATAACTCAAATAGAATATTTGTATAACAATGAAAAAATTTAAACCTTCTCACAATTAATGCAAGAATTTCAATTGTCAAACAAGGAACTATTTACATTCTTGAGAGTGAAAAACTATTTAACCCAAAACATTATAAGACACCCCCAAGAAGGAACCAAATTGATCTGTACACTTCTAAATTATAAAAAAGTAGAGAAAGTTTCTTCCAAGGCAATGAATGCTATACTGAAATTGGAGGCTCCTCAGGTTATTATTGCAAAACAAAAATGGGAGAGAGATTTAAATATTATAATAGATAAAGAAATGTGGTGTGCAATATTATCCCGTGCCTGTGAAACTATTCATTGTTTGAACTTATTGGAAACCTTGTTTAAAGTTATCAATAGATGGTATCTCGTTCCCACAAGAATAGCTAGAATATATAGTTCAAGTTCACCGATATGTTGGAGATGTAAGAAGAACTTGGGCTCCTTCTTGCATATCTGGTGGGAATGTGAGATCGTAGTTAAACTGTGGCAGGAAATATTTAATTATTTAGAGAATCTGTTATGTGTGTCTATTCCAAAACTACCTGAAAATGCCCTACTACATCTTAATATTGACCCACTTTTACAAAAAGATAAGGTAATTTATATTCATTTTATGATAGCGGCCAAGTTGATTATAGCACGCAATTGGAAGAGCTCTTCTCTATTTTCCCTGGATAGGGTGATATCTCAAGTTAAGTTTCAACTTGGAATGGAAGGTCAGCTGGATAAGATACAAGGAAGAGATCCAAAGAAGGTACACAATGCCTTTTTTTGGAGAAAAAAGGAGAGGGTTAGGCAGAACCTGAGTGTATAGAATTGCATGAGATAACCTCTTTTTGAGGGAGTCTCATGCATATAATATAAAAACGACCGCGGAAATTTAAGAGCCAAAGAAATGGCCCCCCAGCAATCCCGTCGGCATGGGAATTGTTATGTGTTTCACTGAGTAAGATGTTGTCGCTGTAAGAGGAGTTTTAGTGCATAGTAGATAACTCGATAGGCTTAAATTTGAATTACTCCTCTATAAACGACTAAGACACTATTAGGGTTAATCTCAGTGAATATTGTATTGTACTGTATTGTATTATATTTTTGTATAATAATTTATCTTAATGATACTTTTGAACGTTTAAAACTAATTGTCTTGTTGTTACGATGTGATAAAAGAATAAAAAATTTTAAAGAAAAAAAAATAAATCCAAGATAGCCAACAGGAAAAAATAACATTAGATAATAATAATGATTCTATTTTGGCCTAACATTTGCGGTTCTCTTGCCAGTTCTCAGCAAATGATGAATAAAGCCTTTTGTGTGACACAGATATGTATGGAAGCCCATTTCATAGTAAAAGACTTTATATTCGATAACGAGAATAATAGAGTAATGAATACTGACCTGGAAAATACAGAGAAAGCTTTCTTTTCAAAGTGGATCCTAGTGACCACGCTGTACAGCAGCTAATAGAATTACTTAGATTATGGAATAGTCAAAACACAACATATATAATAGAAACCTTAAATAAAGATTGTTCTTTTTCCCTCCCCATTATTTCCAAAGCGTTTTGAGAAATGCTGCAGCGTATAGTGTCTAACTCTGTCTCATTTCTTAAGAATGTTTCAGTATCTTCAAGCTGTCAGGCGCTCTCATTATCCAAATTGTGACTCAGTAGCATGCATGCCTCTAATTAACTTATAACAATTCAGGCAGGCATGCCCTCGATTTATAGAAAGCAGAAAACAACATTTACATGACACCTAATAGATGGTGGACATTTATATATTTATATTGTATGCAGATTTCCCTGCCTTTATATATTTTATGAATGTGAAATTAGTAGATTGCTTTAATAGCAGACTACAGCTTAAATAGCTGGAGTGCTACTTTTACAAATGATAAATAATTCAAGTAAAACTTCCACTTAAAGGAACTCTCCAAACACCATAACAACTACAGCATGCTATAGTTACATGTGTCAGGCATGTCCTGGCACTGCTTCCTTGCAAGTAGTCAAATTGTTTTTTAATTATTTGGCTTGTTACTGGGGTACGCTGGGTACTGCGCTCCATTTCCCGTCTCAACTACAGCCGACAGCTTTAGTTATATAAATAATGGTACTTGATCCATCAGTCCTATAACATTCTGATCATATCATTAACTCCTTAAAGGGACATTATAGGCACCATAACCACTTAATTTCATTTTGATGGTGCCTGAAGTCCACTGTTAAACCATTTGAATAGTTTAGCACTGAATTAACATTTCCTGGTGCCTGTGGCACCATTCATGTTGGGTGGAGATGACACACCGAAGCGCTGTTTGGCTAATCGCTGTTTGGGTAATGTGGAGGCACTAGCTTGAGCAGCAGAAAGAGGCTGGGCAGCGGGTTGAAAATGGTTTAACAGTTCAATGGCGCCAATAAGTTACAGTGGTTATGGTGCCTAGACTGTTCATTTAACTGTTGCTAATAACGTTAACAATATTTTCTGATGTCCTTTAAATTCTTCAGCAGTCAACATGTACAGGGTTATTCACTAAACTGAGAATTGCAGGGAATTCAAAGTGAATTTTACATTTTAAAGTCAAAATTCTCCCAGTCATCTATGCTTTCAATTTGGCTACTTTGGCATTCAATTTGGAATTCAGTTTGAATTCTCTGCAGTTCTCACTTTTGTGAATAACCCTTCTTTACTTCTACACGTTTTCTCTACATCAGCTCAAAGTTATACATTCACAAATATGTGTGAAGAATTATGGGTAAAAAAGGGCATATAGAAAAGTAATTATCATTTTTTTTAAATGTTTTTGTTACAAATTTTTCAAACTATTCTAGAAACATGGATCAGCATCAGTGTTAATTTTGTCGGCAAATTTCAGTTTAGTTTTAGTCATATTTTAGACATTTGAATTGTTTTAGTTTTAGTCAACTAAATCTCCAGTAGATTTTAATCGACACAACTAAAATCTAATGGGTTTAGTTAAAGCCTCGATCTGTCTCTTTTGCCCCTTCCCCAGCCCCTCTGTGTCTCTTTGTGTACCCCCAATCTCCCATGTGCCTCATTCATTCAGCCCCCCATGTGTCTAATTTCTTCTCCTCCCTCCCCCGTGTGTTTTACCCGCTAGTGTTAAGTTTGGCGGCAAATTTCAATTTCGTTTTAGTCACAGTTTTTTTACTAAAATGCCATTTTAGTTTTAGTCGAAGTTTAGTCATTTGAATTGTTTTACTTTTAGTCTAGTTTTAGTCAACTGAATCTCAAACATTTTAGTGGACTAAAATTGTTAGTCGACAAAATTAACACTGAGCAGCATTGATTGTTCTTAATCCCTGGGCTCAGATCCCAAACTAGGTTCCCATGCTACTCAATGAGCTCCTATTAGTTGGAACAAGCATGTCATATTAGTCAGGCTCCTGGCAACAGCTTACAATAAATTGCTTGTTGTAGCGGAACTGGCTTCCCCACTGGGAAAAGTCTAATGAAGGTGTTTTGCTGAAATTATTTTAGTATTCATTATATTAGAATAGAAGAAGGGGGTAACTGAGCTAAGTTATGATTGGAGATTGTGTCACCAAGCTAAATACAATTATGTAATATCTGTCCCTGTAATAATATGGTAAGAACTACTGATCTATGCAATGTAAGTGATCGCTAACTTTATATACCATTCTTTCTCAAAAGCTGAATCTTCTGGGTTCTCCTGGAAAAACATCTATGGAAGCGGGAGAGGGTGCTGGAAACTTTTGGCATGGTGGGGCAGCCGGGTAAATACAAAACAATTGCTGTTAGTGGATGAAGTGGGCTGCTCCTGACCTTCTCCTTTTCCAGAGAGACAAATATTTCCCATTTGCATCATCTGGGCCAGCATTGGAGGGCTATAGGCAATACACAGGTATGATTGCATAAGAGCATGCATTATGTCGTTAGGATAGGACCTGCCAAGAATGGGGTACATTGGTGTTGTGGCAGTCTTATACAATGATCATATACTGTATGAGCAATTACTGTAACTAAAGTCCCATTATTTTTGCCATCAAAAAAAAAAAAACTATTACATTCGGTGAGCCTTGAAATTGCTCTTTAGTGAATGAGCAAGTGTGTTGGATCTTGTATGTTAAATATGTAAACAACATATATACAATCTCCCTCAATGCACCATTGCAGGCTTTCACAGAGGGAGCCCGGGAATCTGTCTGTCTGCTCATTCACCTGGTCCTCACACTCGCGAGCCTGGCTGTAAGAGCATTGCTGTGGGTTACCATGGATCATGGCAATGTTCTTATTCTGCACACAAGACCATAAAACCACCAGGGAAGACAGTGTCCCCTACATTCCCAAAACACACAATACATTGCCTAATGAGTGGCGGGCGCTGTAACCAGAGTCAGGGTTAGCCCTCTGGGTAGACTCAGGGCAAGCCTCAGCTGTGTAAGGGGCCCCATAATTTCTGTTGGTAGCACTGTGCATCACTGGTGATGCCCTCTGAGGGCAACGCCAAACCCTCCAGACTTTCCCCTTACGACTTTTGGGATTTGTGTGATCAGCCTCAAATACTGCAGTCCATAAGCAAATATGCCTGTGGGCCAGTCCAGGCCTGAAGAGCATTGAGAGCACAGGTTGTCAGCCTACAGACAAACCCACACAGTGCCAAGCTAGCGAAGGCCCTGCACAATCCCTATGTGCTGCCATACTCCCACAGAACTTGAGACATGAGACATGCAACCCACCTCCCACTATGTTAATTTTCAGAAGAATCACTCAAAGCTGCTGCCCACAACTCCCCTTGCAAGCCCTCTCATGCTAGTGGCCTGGTGGCACATTCCTTCCTGTCCCCTTGCCAGCCCTCACATGAAGACAATTGCTGATTTGGAGACAATTCCTTTTCAATTATCTACAATTTACAGTTGTGTGCATAAATCCAAAAGAGACATTACATTAAACATTTAATCAACCCCCCACCAAAAAAAAAAGAATGTAAAAATTAATTAGGAACAATAAACTACGCTGCTCAGTAAACACCTGTTAAAGCAAAATGCATTTAGAGGAAAAAGAAATAAAACATTCAATTAACAACTATTCAATGCAATTTGCAAATTGTATCAAAGAAACATGCTGCATATTTAATATACAGAATTAAAGCACAGACAGTTCGATGTAAGTAATAAAATCAAGTTGTTTTATTGGTTTCTGTTTGAACTAATGATTAAGGCATATATTTCTCGCACCTTCTCAGTTAAGACATTCTACACAGACTCACCCAAAGTAAGGGCGAGTTTTTGCTACAGACTCAGAGTCCTATAAATTGAGTTTATAATATAACGTCCCACTCACAAATAAGTTCCTGCTCCATTGGGCCAGGTTCAGAAAGTGCTGGGCTTCTATCTGTCTCGCAAGGTGACCTCCTGACTGCAGATGATCATGGACTGGTGCAAAGAGTTTCAGAATAATTTTCATATTTTTCTTACAGGGTGCTCTGCTATATTCTAGTTCACAGTTTTTTGGTCAAGGTCTGAAAATGTTCACCTGAATTTGATTTAATTTGCTCCTATAAAAACCAGAAAAGGTTAATCAAAATGTTGTGTATTTAATAGAAAACGTTAGGGCAGAGTAAATTCCAAAGATTGAACGTGTTTATAGGCTTCGGTTTTTAATGTCCAAACACTAATCATATTGTATGTGTGTATGTCTATGTTTGTATGTTTCGTGATTTGAATAAAGGTTTACACATTCTCTTATATGACATGTAAGTGCGCAACCATTATCTTATGAACTGTGGATGTTTGGCAGGTTTTTTTAAAAAGTATATATATATATATATATATATATATATATATATATATATATACAGGTGTAATGGCACTCACCCTTTCAGTCAGTCTAATGTTGGACCAGGTGCCCTGGTGCAATCCCACACTGAAAGTATATAGAGTATATAGAAATAGAGATGCACTCTATGGTCTTTGAAAAATAAAGTAGTGTTTTAATTCATCAAATAATTTACATCCATCTGATCAACGTTTCGACCCGTTCAGGTCTTCCTCAAGGTCTTGATCTTGAGGAAGAC
>OW240917.1:223874711-223927803 GCA_933207985.1 Pelobates cultripes | reverse complement strand
AAACATTAGCGTCTATGGGGCGCCACCGACGCACCGAGACCCCCCAAACCCCGAGGGGTACACAGCTGGGCCAGACACACGGCCCGATGGACGGGTTCCTCCAGACCCAGCCTGATGCGACAGAGGGAACAAGCGGATCCAATATGGCGCCGACGGCATCATCCCCCAGGGAACCACATGGTGCTGCACTGGAAAAGATTGGAGAAGAACTCCGAAACATGGCAACTGCAATGGCCACGAAAGCTGACTTACTAGTCCTGACTACCACCATACAGGACGCTCTGAGAGCTGAGATGGCAGGGCTCCGGACGGAGGTAACTGCGCAAGCGGGCCGCATCCAGGAACTGGAACGCACACAGGGGGCTCATGCTGCGAGACACCAAGCAACAGACACAGCACTCACGCGTCAAGGGGAGCTGTTACTCCACATGAGAAGGTCAGTTGAAGACCTAGATAACAGGGGGTGCAGATGTAACATTAGGGTCCGTGGGGTCCCTGAAGCTGAGGGTAGGGAGGAAAATGCGGCAGACATTTTATCTAACCTATTCCGCATGATATTGGGAGAGGAAGCACCCCAGACTCTCAAATTTGAACGCGCACATAGAGCTCTACGTCCCCGGTCCCAGGAAGAAGGCCCACGGGATTTGATTTGCTGCCTCCACTCTTTTAGAGATAAGGACGCTATCATGAAAGCGGCCCGTTCCCGCCCAACCTGGGATTTTCAAGGGGCCTCAGTGTCTCTATATAGTGACCTCTCGCCCATCACGCTTGAAGCCAGGAGAGCGTTAAAGCCCATAACCACAGCCCTGCAGGAGCGAAATATTCCTTACAGGTGGGGCTTCCCCTTTGCCCTGCTGGCGCGCAACCAGAATGGATGGGTGTCGATCCGCTGGCCTGAGGAGGTCCCACGGTTCCTGGAGGAGATGGACCTGCCTCCGATATCAGTCCAAGATTGGGTTCTAGGCCCACTGGGTGGGAGACCACGCCAACAGAGAGCGCCCCGCAGACGCGGAGATAACCCACCAAGAGGCCCGGCTCCCCGCAGACGCATCAACCCGGAGGCACCAGAGTGACAGGTGAGCCCTCTAGCGGTCCCTCTACCCCCCCCCTAGACACCCCACTGGGGAGGACACCCCAACCTGCACAGGCGCTAGGATAGGAACTGACGCAGTCCCTCATATACACACCGGGCAATAAAAAAGATTTACAAAAAAAAAAAAAAAAAGGGTATCCCATGACTGTATCCCTATAACTGACTCCATACCCCTCCCAGAGAGTCGGTCTGAGGCTCTATCTATCCTCTTTGTTTTCAAGACATGTTGAAAAAAGGAACTGTCTCTCCCCCTAACGGAGGCGCTGGGGAACACATCTGACCCAGTGAACGACACAGCGGAAACTCATTTGGGAGGTGGGTTGCTATAGGGGATTCTTTGACTGGGGTGGGTCCTGTTTATAACCTCATAAGGCACGTTTTATATCACTAACCCCAGGAGACTTTTTCACTCATATTGGAAATGAACTCAACGGGACTACACCACTCTCCTGCAGATCTGAGCTGTGGACTCACGGTATGGGATGATATCACCCGGTATACACCGCCTAGGTCTCATTCACCAAATCCATGATAGGTTACGATTGTTTATTGCCATGCCTAACCTCTATATTTCATACTGGTGTTATACTCATGTTATACTAGCTGTTGAATGTCGCACCTCCTGAATATGTGCTCCCCCCCACTTTAGCAGACACATAGATAAGTGAGATGACCTGACTTACTATAACGCCCCATGACGTAGGAGACGGCATCCTAACTATTGAATGATAGGGCACACCGCCATTAACAGATAATTGAGGGGACCAGAACGATAGAGCAGGGTTTAGGTGGGGGGCGCAATAATCGACATGCAAGCACAATCAGACAGATGAACGGGGGACTGCTCAGAGGACACGCAACGGCTGCCACACATTGCAGGGGGAAGACAGAGGACGCTGGGAGGGGGGAACGGACGGGGCTTGGACCAAAAGGTGGGATAAGGTACAAGTCATATGTGTAGGAACCTTCATGTTGTACTCGCATTATGGTATTACTATATTGTTGAATTGTTATTGTATTCATGCTCACATGTACCACCCCTGTTGGGTGGCGCCTTGACACTTAGAAACTTCATATGGCACTAGGCTGCGGTGCTGGTGGGGGGGAATCTCATTTGGTATCGTTCTCATTTCTCTCTCTCACACCGGTCTGGAGCGGAGCCATTGACTCCACCTAAAGGTCGTGCAACTCTTCTGACAGCGGAGTACCTGGTGGACCATATCCCGGTCTGGTTACTGGAGTGGCCCCCGGCAGATCCGGCTGTCGCACGACTAATACCTCCAAACACTGAGGAGGTATTGAGGAGAAATCCTCAACCCACCCTGTCCCCTCACATAGAGTAACCTCTTCACTTGAGGTCCTGATTTTACGACCCTCCCCCCCAAATCAAATTTTTTTTTATTTTTAATTTTTTTTATTTTTTTATTTTTTTATTTTATATCATTCACACTTCCCTGGTGTCCACTCTCCATCCCCGACAGGGACGAGTGCCACACACAGAAACCACACCCTCCAAACACCAGTCATATAAGTCCTTGACTGTCGCGAAAGCGGTAGCGAATTTGCAACCAGTCTGTACAGGGGGGCATAGGAAAGGAGGAGGGGTTGCCCATATACAAGACAACCCTAGCACCGATAACCCTGAGCCCGGTGTGGGGGTACGTAGTCTAGCTCTCCGGCACCGCGCTCCCGTTAACGCCAAAAAACATAGGATAACGGATAGGACCTCAACGGGTCCCTGTAGCTAACTGCAGCGAAGGGAGTGAGTTTCAAACGCAAAGCTCTCCGCGTGCTCTCGGGGCTCTACAGAGATGTCCGCGTCCTACCACGACGCGCCACTACGTGTCCTTACCCTCAACTGCAGGGGACTGAATGTTCCCGAGCGCCGCACACATCTGCTACGCGACTTGAGGAAGACACAAATATCTGTTGCTATGCTTCAGGAGACCCATTTCCTAGAGGGCCTCTCTCCTAAATTGCGGAACCGATACTACCCCAACAATTACTTCAGCAACCACAACACGGCTCGTAAAGCGGGCGTAGCCATCATCCTGTCAGCTGATCTAGACTTCAAGGAATTAGACAAGATATTCGACACGCAGGGGAGGTTCCTTTTCCTGAAAGGCACCATAGCGGACAAACTTTACACTTTCGTGTCAATTTATGCTCCCAACACAAACCAGGCCAGATTCCTCAGACGAACTCTGCGTAAACTGAAGGACTTCGCGGAAGGGGCAATCATCATGGGAGGTGATTTTAACACTCCACTAGACCCCCAGATGGATACGTCAACAAGCCATAGTAGCTTACCAGCCTCAAGCATTCACTCAATTCGCAAATCACTGAGCGAAATGGGATTAGTGGACTGCTGGAGAGCACTCCACCCGGATTCTAGAGACTACACCCACTTCTCAGCATTACATAATCGCTACTCGCGAATTGATTACGTACTGATACAACAGGAAGGATTGTCGCGACTCAGGTCGGCTACCATAGGCCCAGCCACGTGGTCAGATCACGGTTCGACGATAGTGGAACTGGAATCACCCCTATTCAAACCAGCTCGCTGGACCTGGCGACTGAATGAGTCCCTACTTCAAGACCCTGAGGTAATAAACGAAGTCACGCAGGCACTGGAACTATATTTCAAAGAAAATAATGGGGACCAGATCTCGCCAATTACACTCTGGGAGGCACACAAAAGCGTAATACGGGGCATTCTCATTAGAATAGCCTCTCGCAAGAGAAAAGCAATGATGCGGGAATTAACGGAAGTCTATGGAACCAT
Organism: Pelobates cultripes; assembly: GCA_933207985.1. NCBI lineage: Eukaryota > Metazoa > Chordata > Amphibia > Anura > Pelobatidae > Pelobates > Pelobates cultripes. Next base: position 223,923,922 of record OW240917.1, on the reverse strand, counting down.
TGCAAAATTGGAACAACAGCACAAACGGATGCAAATTGATACCACACAAACAGAATTGACGAACGCCAGACGACAACTCAGAGACCTTATCACACGGAAATATCATCGCTCTTTGCAATATTCGAAAAATTTCTTCTACACTCACGCCAACAAGGGCGGCAAGTTTCTGGCAAGCCTCCTGAGGGGCGACACCCCCCGCACGAGGGTGCACAAAATACGCCTCCCATCGGGATCCACGTCCTCATTCCCTGAGGACATCGCAAATGAATTCCGCCGATACTATCACACCTTGTATAACCTTCCTACGCCGACGGAATCATCGCAAGGACACACCGTGCCCGCATCAATCCAGGCCTTCCTCCGGGATAATGTAAGCAGACGAGCAAACATAGACGCGACAGATATGTTAGACGAACAAATTAGTGTCGAAGACGTGGCTGCGGCCCTGAAGGCCACGAAGGTGGGCAAGGCACCAGGCCCGGATGGATACTCTGCGGGATATTACAAACATTTCTCCTCGATCCTCTTACCTTGGCTAACTAAGGCATTTAATAACATTACAGAAGGGGGACGATTCGGCACAGAATCACTGGCAGCTACTATAGCAGTCCTGCTCAAACCCGGGAAAGATCCCGAACACTGCAGCAGTTACCGGCCAATTTCCTTAATAAACGTGGACTCAAAACTTCTTACGAAAGTGTTGGCCACCAGAATACAACGAGTACTACCGAGCATAGTCCATGCGGATCAGACGGGGTTTATACCTGGTAGAGAAGCCCGAGACAGCACACTCCGACTCTTCTCCATACAACATCGAGCACGGATTTCACGAGAACGCCTTATACTGCTATCCACGGATGCTGAAAAGGCCTTCGATCGGGTCAACTGGTCTTACATGATGCATACATTGAGGGCCATGGGAATGGGACCGAAGATGATGTCGTGGATATCGGCATTATACGATAAACCCAGCGCAGCGGTTAAGGTAAATGGAGCACTTACGACCAGCTTTGAGATTCACAACGGGACCAGGCAGGGGTGCCCCCTATCCCCCCTTTTATTCGCAATGTCTCTGGAACCGCTCCTACAGGCAATACGACAGAACCCTGACATCCAGGGCTATTCATGGAAAGGGACGGAACACAAAGTGGCCGCATATGCGGACGATCTCCTCTTTTTCGTCTCTAATCCACGAATCACACTGCCATGCTTGCTCCGGGAATTTGAAAACTTCGGCAAAATCGCAGGATTCAAACTTAATTTATCTAAATGTGAGATCCTTAACGTCACCTTCCCACCAACCGAATTTGCCACACTGAGCGCAGCTTTCCCATTTCGCAGATGTGAGGGGAAGATGAAATATCTCGGCATCTGGGTAACACACAACCCACGCGACCTGTACCAACACAATTTTGCCACCATACTATGACAAGTAACTTCGGACCTAGATCGATGGGCATATCCACACATCACCTGGCACGGCAGGATAGCGGTCCTCAAGATGAACGTGCTACCACGGATATTATACTTATTCCAAACCATCCCAATATCGCTACCTACAACGTTCTTCTCTAGCCTGAAATCGGCGGTCATCCGATATGTTTGGAGAGGGGAAAGATCCCGCCTTCGATATGAAACGCTCTGCCTACCCAGGATCAGAGGAGGCCTTGCACTGCCGGACTTCAAAAAGTACCAACAAGCCACTACTATGCAACGTATCCTGGAGTGGCACGCAGCAGAGGACCCGAAACAGTGGGTAACTCTGGACAGAGAAGACTCGGGGACCAAACTTAAAGCAGACGTATGGAGGGAGGCGAAAGGTCGGTGTGGATCAGAAGAAGACGGCAATCCGGTGGCACAGACTCTGAAGATCTGGAAATCAATTAGGAAGATGGAACAGGTCTCTCCGACCCCCAGTCCTATGATCTCAATCACACACAACCCCAATATAGGGGGAGGACTCCCCTTTAGGACCTGGGCCTTTTTAGGGGAAAGAGAATATATCCCAATATGCACGATCCTGGAGGAAGGTCGGATAAGGTCCCTCAGCTCACTATTAGCTGGAAGACCGCAGACTCCCCTCCTGACCCTCCATTATCTACAACTATCACATTACTACGAATCCTTACCCCACAAGGACCTCCTACACAGAGACCTTACATGGTTCGAAAGCATATGCCGCAGAGGTTCTAAACTCGAGAACGCGATATCGATGCTCTATCAACATCTACTGATTGGGGCCTCTTCGGATAACAATACATTTCAAAGACGATGGGAAACACAACTAGATATTGCCATTACACCAACGCAATGGGGGACAGCACTCCTCTGGCAGCACAAAAGCTCCTCAAGCTCCTACTATCAGGAGGTCAATTATAAACTGATCTCCATGTGGTATAAAACCCCGGTAGCCATACAGAAAATCTATCCAGAGGCGTCCCCACTCTGCTGGAGATGTCAAGACGCGAGAGGTACCATAGTACATTTATGGTGGGAATGCCATACCATCGCACACTATTGGGAACATATCCACGCCACAATAAAGGAGATCTTGGGGGATGACACGGAATGGTCCCGAGAATTGGCCCTACTACATATTACCACACAAAATATCCCTAGATACAAGAAATCAATTCTACGCCATCTCTTAAATGCTGCCAAATCCCTAATCCCAGTATATTGGAAGAAGGCAACCGTTCCCACGATAGAAGAATGGATCCATAGGGTCAAAGACATCCAGGCGGCCGAGGCGGTGCGGGCATCTCTGGCGGGACGCTCGACAAAGCACGCGGAGACATGGCAACCCTGGTTCTCGTACCAGGCGGACAGATAAAGGGTCCATGTGGGGGCGGGGGAGCGGGGCGGACAGGCTGGGACTGGTCACCTCTGTTGGCCGAACTCACCCTCAGGTGCCGGATAATTCATCTTGGGAGGGGTTATGGTCCGTAGTAACATACGATCCCTTATTGACCCGAACTTATGCTCGCGCACGCTAGAAAACCGATACTGTGATATCATGAAATACCTACCGACACACACACGACCAATCGACGCACATGATAGACTGAACTACAGCATATAAGACACATCACACGGCTGTGCAATGTAGGAGATGGAGCCTGAAGGGACGGACCCAACACACAGTATAGAGTCGACCACTAGATGAATCCACTGAGACAATAACACAACATAGGTTCACAATACATGACCAACGTACCACAGCAAGCCGCTAGGACAGGACCTGACAAAAACCTGACCATCACGCCCAAGCTCAGGACCCGTTGCGGGTGGGGGGGGGAGTGTGGACACCGGGGAGAACTATCCTCACACATACACATCATCCCTTAACCCTCTTCTCTTTCACCTTATAACACGTTATATATTTTTTGTTACTCCCGTATGTCTCTCAGGGATATAAGTCACTAACCTGACGAATGAAAGCAATATTTGCTCGCCTATATCTAGAGGTTAGAGCATCAAAGGAGGAACATGCCCCACACAAACACACTAAATACTATCCTGCAAGCAAGTACTAAAAAGGGTTCTCTTGTATTGTATGTATGCAAATAACATGTACGCTGATTAAGCCTTAAATTGAGAATGGAATGTAACTGCCTTGAAGTTTTGGGAAACTCCCAATATATTGTTTTGAAGACTGACATATGTTATAACAATTATTAATGCTATCCACCGAGGCCTGCGAGCCTAACTCTTTTTCCTCAATAAAAAAGATTTACAAAAAAAATAAAAAAATAAATAAAAAAAAATAAAGTTAAATGCAAAAATACACGCAGCTGTATTAAGCTTTAGTCTGGATCTAAGCACCTCCAATATGGCTCCCCATCAATCACTGTTATAAGCAAGGCTTAAAATTTCAAGTTGTTGCTGTGGAGGTGCTTTGGGGATAGAAGCCCCTGATGCTGAGCTCTAAGGAAAAGTGCAATCTCTGTTTTAGCCATCCCTTTATTGTAGGCAGGGTTGTGGGTGGCCAGGGACCGTCATTCAGTGGTAAACTACTCGACACTGAATGGACAGACTGTGCCAGAGTTCAATGAGATGAAATGGTTACAGTGCCTAGAGTCCCTTTAATACGATTTCAAAGAAAACAAAGCATTTCATAAAAAAAATAAAATCTTTGTGAAAGTTAAAGGTTATGGGTAAGCAACCTTCAGCACTCCAGATATTGTGCACTACATCTCCCATGAAGCATTGCCAGGATTAGGACTGTAAAATGAATATCGGAGATGCAGTCCGCAACAGTGCTCAGGGATGCCTACCTCGGTTACAGGTGATGTTGTAATTTCCAAAGAAGTAAAAATTAATCTTTTAAGATATCCAAAGTGCAAGCAATATTTAACTCTTTGAGATTTACTCACTAGACAGGCAATTGCCAATTTAAATCCAAGATAGCCACTTCCATATTACATCAAGGATTTAAATATTAGAAGCTGGGTCCAAAAAGGGATAACTCAAATAGAATATTTGTATAACAATGAAAAAATTTAAACCTTCTCACAATTAATGCAAGAATTTCAATTGTCAAACAAGGAACTATTTACATTCTTGAGAGTGAAAAACTATTTAACCCAAAACATTATAAGACACCCCCAAGAAGGAACCAAATTGATCTGTACACTTCTAAATTATAAAAAAGTAGAGAAAGTTTCTTCCAAGGCAATGAATGCTATACTGAAATTGGAGGCTCCTCAGGTTATTATTGCAAAACAAAAATGGGAGAGAGATTTAAATATTATAATAGATAAAGAAATGTGGTGTGCAATATTATCCCGTGCCTGTGAAACTATTCATTGTTTGAACTTATTGGAAACCTTGTTTAAAGTTATCAATAGATGGTATCTCGTTCCCACAAGAATAGCTAGAATATATAGTTCAAGTTCACCGATATGTTGGAGATGTAAGAAGAACTTGGGCTCCTTCTTGCATATCTGGTGGGAATGTGAGATCGTAGTTAAACTGTGGCAGGAAATATTTAATTATTTAGAGAATCTGTTATGTGTGTCTATTCCAAAACTACCTGAAAATGCCCTACTACATCTTAATATTGACCCACTTTTACAAAAAGATAAGGTAATTTATATTCATTTTATGATAGCGGCCAAGTTGATTATAGCACGCAATTGGAAGAGCTCTTCTCTATTTTCCCTGGATAGGGTGATATCTCAAGTTAAGTTTCAACTTGGAATGGAAGGTCAGCTGGATAAGATACAAGGAAGAGATCCAAAGAAGGTACACAATGCCTTTTTTTGGAGAAAAAAGGAGAGGGTTAGGCAGAACCTGAGTGTATAGAATTGCATGAGATAACCTCTTTTTGAGGGAGTCTCATGCATATAATATAAAAACGACCGCGGAAATTTAAGAGCCAAAGAAATGGCCCCCCAGCAATCCCGTCGGCATGGGAATTGTTATGTGTTTCACTGAGTAAGATGTTGTCGCTGTAAGAGGAGTTTTAGTGCATAGTAGATAACTCGATAGGCTTAAATTTGAATTACTCCTCTATAAACGACTAAGACACTATTAGGGTTAATCTCAGTGAATATTGTATTGTACTGTATTGTATTATATTTTTGTATAATAATTTATCTTAATGATACTTTTGAACGTTTAAAACTAATTGTCTTGTTGTTACGATGTGATAAAAGAATAAAAAATTTTAAAGAAAAAAAAATAAATCCAAGATAGCCAACAGGAAAAAATAACATTAGATAATAATAATGATTCTATTTTGGCCTAACATTTGCGGTTCTCTTGCCAGTTCTCAGCAAATGATGAATAAAGCCTTTTGTGTGACACAGATATGTATGGAAGCCCATTTCATAGTAAAAGACTTTATATTCGATAACGAGAATAATAGAGTAATGAATACTGACCTGGAAAATACAGAGAAAGCTTTCTTTTCAAAGTGGATCCTAGTGACCACGCTGTACAGCAGCTAATAGAATTACTTAGATTATGGAATAGTCAAAACACAACATATATAATAGAAACCTTAAATAAAGATTGTTCTTTTTCCCTCCCCATTATTTCCAAAGCGTTTTGAGAAATGCTGCAGCGTATAGTGTCTAACTCTGTCTCATTTCTTAAGAATGTTTCAGTATCTTCAAGCTGTCAGGCGCTCTCATTATCCAAATTGTGACTCAGTAGCATGCATGCCTCTAATTAACTTATAACAATTCAGGCAGGCATGCCCTCGATTTATAGAAAGCAGAAAACAACATTTACATGACACCTAATAGATGGTGGACATTTATATATTTATATTGTATGCAGATTTCCCTGCCTTTATATATTTTATGAATGTGAAATTAGTAGATTGCTTTAATAGCAGACTACAGCTTAAATAGCTGGAGTGCTACTTTTACAAATGATAAATAATTCAAGTAAAACTTCCACTTAAAGGAACTCTCCAAACACCATAACAACTACAGCATGCTATAGTTACATGTGTCAGGCATGTCCTGGCACTGCTTCCTTGCAAGTAGTCAAATTGTTTTTTAATTATTTGGCTTGTTACTGGGGTACGCTGGGTACTGCGCTCCATTTCCCGTCTCAACTACAGCCGACAGCTTTAGTTATATAAATAATGGTACTTGATCCATCAGTCCTATAACATTCTGATCATATCATTAACTCCTTAAAGGGACATTATAGGCACCATAACCACTTAATTTCATTTTGATGGTGCCTGAAGTCCACTGTTAAACCATTTGAATAGTTTAGCACTGAATTAACATTTCCTGGTGCCTGTGGCACCATTCATGTTGGGTGGAGATGACACACCGAAGCGCTGTTTGGCTAATCGCTGTTTGGGTAATGTGGAGGCACTAGCTTGAGCAGCAGAAAGAGGCTGGGCAGCGGGTTGAAAATGGTTTAACAGTTCAATGGCGCCAATAAGTTACAGTGGTTATGGTGCCTAGACTGTTCATTTAACTGTTGCTAATAACGTTAACAATATTTTCTGATGTCCTTTAAATTCTTCAGCAGTCAACATGTACAGGGTTATTCACTAAACTGAGAATTGCAGGGAATTCAAAGTGAATTTTACATTTTAAAGTCAAAATTCTCCCAGTCATCTATGCTTTCAATTTGGCTACTTTGGCATTCAATTTGGAATTCAGTTTGAATTCTCTGCAGTTCTCACTTTTGTGAATAACCCTTCTTTACTTCTACACGTTTTCTCTACATCAGCTCAAAGTTATACATTCACAAATATGTGTGAAGAATTATGGGTAAAAAAGGGCATATAGAAAAGTAATTATCATTTTTTTTAAATGTTTTTGTTACAAATTTTTCAAACTATTCTAGAAACATGGATCAGCATCAGTGTTAATTTTGTCGGCAAATTTCAGTTTAGTTTTAGTCATATTTTAGACATTTGAATTGTTTTAGTTTTAGTCAACTAAATCTCCAGTAGATTTTAATCGACACAACTAAAATCTAATGGGTTTAGTTAAAGCCTCGATCTGTCTCTTTTGCCCCTTCCCCAGCCCCTCTGTGTCTCTTTGTGTACCCCCAATCTCCCATGTGCCTCATTCATTCAGCCCCCCATGTGTCTAATTTCTTCTCCTCCCTCCCCCGTGTGTTTTACCCGCTAGTGTTAAGTTTGGCGGCAAATTTCAATTTCGTTTTAGTCACAGTTTTTTTACTAAAATGCCATTTTAGTTTTAGTCGAAGTTTAGTCATTTGAATTGTTTTACTTTTAGTCTAGTTTTAGTCAACTGAATCTCAAACATTTTAGTGGACTAAAATTGTTAGTCGACAAAATTAACACTGAGCAGCATTGATTGTTCTTAATCCCTGGGCTCAGATCCCAAACTAGGTTCCCATGCTACTCAATGAGCTCCTATTAGTTGGAACAAGCATGTCATATTAGTCAGGCTCCTGGCAACAGCTTACAATAAATTGCTTGTTGTAGCGGAACTGGCTTCCCCACTGGGAAAAGTCTAATGAAGGTGTTTTGCTGAAATTATTTTAGTATTCATTATATTAGAATAGAAGAAGGGGGTAACTGAGCTAAGTTATGATTGGAGATTGTGTCACCAAGCTAAATACAATTATGTAATATCTGTCCCTGTAATAATATGGTAAGAACTACTGATCTATGCAATGTAAGTGATCGCTAACTTTATATACCATTCTTTCTCAAAAGCTGAATCTTCTGGGTTCTCCTGGAAAAACATCTATGGAAGCGGGAGAGGGTGCTGGAAACTTTTGGCATGGTGGGGCAGCCGGGTAAATACAAAACAATTGCTGTTAGTGGATGAAGTGGGCTGCTCCTGACCTTCTCCTTTTCCAGAGAGACAAATATTTCCCATTTGCATCATCTGGGCCAGCATTGGAGGGCTATAGGCAATACACAGGTATGATTGCATAAGAGCATGCATTATGTCGTTAGGATAGGACCTGCCAAGAATGGGGTACATTGGTGTTGTGGCAGTCTTATACAATGATCATATACTGTATGAGCAATTACTGTAACTAAAGTCCCATTATTTTTGCCATCAAAAAAAAAAAAACTATTACATTCGGTGAGCCTTGAAATTGCTCTTTAGTGAATGAGCAAGTGTGTTGGATCTTGTATGTTAAATATGTAAACAACATATATACAATCTCCCTCAATGCACCATTGCAGGCTTTCACAGAGGGAGCCCGGGAATCTGTCTGTCTGCTCATTCACCTGGTCCTCACACTCGCGAGCCTGGCTGTAAGAGCATTGCTGTGGGTTACCATGGATCATGGCAATGTTCTTATTCTGCACACAAGACCATAAAACCACCAGGGAAGACAGTGTCCCCTACATTCCCAAAACACACAATACATTGCCTAATGAGTGGCGGGCGCTGTAACCAGAGTCAGGGTTAGCCCTCTGGGTAGACTCAGGGCAAGCCTCAGCTGTGTAAGGGGCCCCATAATTTCTGTTGGTAGCACTGTGCATCACTGGTGATGCCCTCTGAGGGCAACGCCAAACCCTCCAGACTTTCCCCTTACGACTTTTGGGATTTGTGTGATCAGCCTCAAATACTGCAGTCCATAAGCAAATATGCCTGTGGGCCAGTCCAGGCCTGAAGAGCATTGAGAGCACAGGTTGTCAGCCTACAGACAAACCCACACAGTGCCAAGCTAGCGAAGGCCCTGCACAATCCCTATGTGCTGCCATACTCCCACAGAACTTGAGACATGAGACATGCAACCCACCTCCCACTATGTTAATTTTCAGAAGAATCACTCAAAGCTGCTGCCCACAACTCCCCTTGCAAGCCCTCTCATGCTAGTGGCCTGGTGGCACATTCCTTCCTGTCCCCTTGCCAGCCCTCACATGAAGACAATTGCTGATTTGGAGACAATTCCTTTTCAATTATCTACAATTTACAGTTGTGTGCATAAATCCAAAAGAGACATTACATTAAACATTTAATCAACCCCCCACCAAAAAAAAAAGAATGTAAAAATTAATTAGGAACAATAAACTACGCTGCTCAGTAAACACCTGTTAAAGCAAAATGCATTTAGAGGAAAAAGAAATAAAACATTCAATTAACAACTATTCAATGCAATTTGCAAATTGTATCAAAGAAACATGCTGCATATTTAATATACAGAATTAAAGCACAGACAGTTCGATGTAAGTAATAAAATCAAGTTGTTTTATTGGTTTCTGTTTGAACTAATGATTAAGGCATATATTTCTCGCACCTTCTCAGTTAAGACATTCTACACAGACTCACCCAAAGTAAGGGCGAGTTTTTGCTACAGACTCAGAGTCCTATAAATTGAGTTTATAATATAACGTCCCACTCACAAATAAGTTCCTGCTCCATTGGGCCAGGTTCAGAAAGTGCTGGGCTTCTATCTGTCTCGCAAGGTGACCTCCTGACTGCAGATGATCATGGACTGGTGCAAAGAGTTTCAGAATAATTTTCATATTTTTCTTACAGGGTGCTCTGCTATATTCTAGTTCACAGTTTTTTGGTCAAGGTCTGAAAATGTTCACCTGAATTTGATTTAATTTGCTCCTATAAAAACCAGAAAAGGTTAATCAAAATGTTGTGTATTTAATAGAAAACGTTAGGGCAGAGTAAATTCCAAAGATTGAACGTGTTTATAGGCTTCGGTTTTTAATGTCCAAACACTAATCATATTGTATGTGTGTATGTCTATGTTTGTATGTTTCGTGATTTGAATAAAGGTTTACACATTCTCTTATATGACATGTAAGTGCGCAACCATTATCTTATGAACTGTGGATGTTTGGCAGGTTTTTTTAAAAAGTATATATATATATATATATATATATATATATATATATATATATACAGGTGTAATGGCACTCACCCTTTCAGTCAGTCTAATGTTGGACCAGGTGCCCTGGTGCAATCCCACACTGAAAGTATATAGAGTATATAGAAATAGAGATGCACTCTATGGTCTTTGAAAAATAAAGTAGTGTTTTAATTCATCAAATAATTTACATCCATCTGATCAACGTTTCGACCCGTTCAGGTCTTCCTCAAGGTCTTGATCTTGAGGAAGACCCGATTGGGTCGAAACGTCGATCAGATGGATGTAAATTATTTGATGAATTAAAATACTACTTTATTTTTCAAAGACCACAGAGTGCATCTCTATTTCTATATACTCTATATAAATATATATATATATATATATATATATATATATATACGTACATGGAATTAAGTTGAGGAATTCAAATTAATTAATCAATTGTTAAATATTGTATGCTGTACACAAAACCCATATCTACATTCCTCCAGTGTAAACAGGGAGACATAACATTTGGAAATATTTTCGGCAACTGGATAGTGAAAAACAGGGTGGTCAAGCAAAACGACGAGACCTGTCAATGGTAATGAAACAAAATTTTGAGATGCAGTCTAGTGATATTTGCTATTCTCTATTCTTTTCCAAAACAGTCGGCCATGAACCATTTGATGGGAACCCTATTACAATTTTATATTCTAAGTGCGTCTGTCTCAAGTTCAGTGGATACAGTACTACTCTAAAATTATAACACTGCGTAAAACCTCTGAACCTTCTGAAAAAGCCTTATTTTACTATTCATAACTGCCCAACTCCGACACCTTCTACTCGGTCCCCCATGTACTAATTACCTCTGTTTTGCTGAATACAAAGAAAGTTGTAATTCAACAACTGTTGGGTCTCAGATGCCCTGGGCTCTACCTTGTATTTTTCGGATGAATATTTATTTCTTAATTCAGGCAGACAGCTATTGAATATATATCTCCTTTCACAACATGCGGTGTATCCTCATGTTCTCTTTTGGGATTCTGCTATATTTCTTATTTTTTTTCTTTTTAAGTCTGAACTCCAAAAAATATGTTAAGGAAAAAGCAGATACTGAAAATGAGGCTTAATTGGTATGGCTTGTATTTGTCCATGGACCTAGGTTCCTGCCTAGGACACAGTTCAGGTGAATTAGCTATGGGCATTGTCCTATCGAGACATTGAACTGACTAGTTTACTTCCTGGTCTACAACAGATTAGAGAATAAAATGTATATCCCTGCCCTACTAGACCTCCCTTTGATTCCATTCCTTATCCTGATCATTTAATTTCACCTGGAAACATGACACATAACATGAGACATAAATATATAATCAAATTATTTCAGCAAATATCTTCCAATGGCCAGTAAGGATCATTTGAAGCAGCATTAGTGTGGCTTTCTGACCAAGGTTTAAGGAGCTTTTCTGCAATCAAATAAAACAAACAAACCAGAAGCATCCTTTAGTGGAGTGACCAAACCTACAAAAAATATATTTTGTTCTAAAATCTATCAAACCACAGTGCTGAGTGTCGAGGGCTCCTCAGAGTTTCTCTGCTTACTTGGCAGGGATTTGAGGTACTCAAGATGGCGCCGGGCATCTTCCTGATTTTGGCGTACATAATACACCAGGTAGGAAATGACCATGGCAAACCATCCAAACATTGTAACCAGCATAGCCACATCCGTTGTTCTCCTGAAAACATTGCACAGGTCAACCTCTTTCACCACCTGTATGAAAGGTTTGCCAGCATGTTCCTCTTGCACTGAACTAGAACACACAATTGCACTAGATGAGCCAGGGTCCAAATCCACCAGTCGTATCACCTCTTGTAATTCACAGTCACACATCCAAGGGTTGCCTGACAAGTTTGTCCGGGCTTTTAAGTTGGCAAAGACCTCCTTGCTTACGGACACCAGCTTGTTGGAAGAAAGGTCCAGTGAGTGCAAGTGGTCAGTCAGGCCCCTCAGGGAAGTGGGATCCAAGTGGCCCAAGGAATTATGGGATAGGTCTAGCTCCATAAGAACAGGGAGATTGCGGAAGGCGTCAGAAGGGAGGTAGGTGATCTGGTTGAAATCTAAGTATAAACGGTTAGTGTCATTGGGTATGTCCCGTGGGACTTCTGTGAGTTGGGCATTGCTGCACCGGAGAGTCTTGTAACCATCTTCCTGCGAGGGATAACAGCCCTTGGGGAATGTTGTTGCCGACTGGAAGCAGAGGGACATCAGGACTAAGCTGTGAAAAAACAGCCATGTTGCCAATGAGCGCCGGAGGTACCAGTCCAAGAAAGGCATGGCCAGCCAGCAGCATACTCAGTAGTAAATGGTTAATGAACAGCAGTCTCTGGATATGTGGCGTGAGGAGAAGACACTTATAAATCCTCTGTGGTAGAGAAAAGAAATGTAGGTTCACAAAAATCATATAGTTCTTACATTACAGAGACATACATAAAATTACCTCTTACCGTCCTATTACATAAATATTTGGATCTGCTATCATGCATACATATGATAGATACCCCAAATATAGGGGAAACCTCTCCTCTCACCTCTTCCCAATATACATATATCAGAATTCATTATTTCTCCTCTTATACAGATTTGCGGACACATCTCAAAATTATAGATGACTATAACCTGAGTGATAGCCATTTAACTGAATTAGAATGAAAGCAAAGAATGTTATTCATACAAATTTATTTCTCGACATATTTACTGCTGATTAAATATATATTACTATGAATATTATCGCTGTAGAGCTTTCTGATATATTTACAGTTGCAAGAAAAAGTATGTGCACCCTTTGGAATGATATGGATTTCTGCACAAATTGGTCATAAAATGTGATCTGATCATCATCTAAGTCACAACAATAGACAATCACAGTCTGCTTAAACTAATAACAAACAAAGAATGAAATGTTGCCATGTTTTTATTGAACACACCATGTAAACATTCACAGTGCAGGTGGAAAAAGTATGTGAACCCTTGGATTTAATAACTGGTTGAACCTCCTTTGGCAGCAATAACTTCAACCAAACATTTCCTGTAGTTGCAGATCAGACGTGCACAACGGTCAGGAGTAATTCTTGACCATTCCTCTTTACAGAACTGTTTCAGTTCAGCAATATTCTTGGGATGTCTGGTGTGAATCGCTTTCTTGAGGTCATGCCACAGCATCTCAATCGGGTTGAGGTCAGGACTCTGACTGGGGCACTTCAGAAGGCGTATTTTCTTCTGTTTAAGCCATTCTGTTGTTGATTTACTTTTATGCTTTGGGTCATTGTCCTGTTGCAACATCCATCTTCTGTTGAGCTTCAGCTGGAAGACAGATGGCCTTACGTTCTCCTGCAAAATGTCTTGATAAACTTGGGAATTCATTTTCCTTCGATGATAGCAATCCGTCCAGGCGCTGACGCAGCAAAGCAGCCCCAAACCACGATGCCCCCACCACCATACTTCCCACTTGGGATGAGGTTTTGATGTTGGTGTGCTGTGCCTTTTTTTCACCACACATAGTGTTGTGTGTTTCTTCCAAACAACTCAACTTTGGTTTCATCTGTCCACAGAATATTTTGCCAGTACTGCTGTGGAACATCCAGGTGCTCTTGTGCAAACTGTAAACGTGCAGCAATGTTTTGTTTGGACAGCAGTGGCTTCCTCTGTGGTATCCTCCCATGAAATCCATTCTTGTTTAGTGTTTTACGTATTGTAGATTCGCTAACAGGGATGTTAGCATTTGCCAGTGACTTTTGTAAGTCTTTAGCTGACACTCTAAGATTCTTCTTCACCTCACTGAGCAGTCTGCGCTGTGCTCTTGCAGTCATCTTTACAGGAAGGCCACTCCTAGGGAGAGTAGCAGCAGTGCTGAACTTTTTCCATTTATAGACATTAGGTATTTGTCTTACCATGGACTGTTGAACAGCAAAGCTTTTGGAGATACTTTTATAACCATTTCCAGCTTTATGTAAGTCAACAATTCTTAATTGTAGGTCTTTTGAGAGCTCTTTTGTGCGAGGCATCATTCACATCAGGCAATGCTTCTTGTGAAAAGCAAACCCAGAACTGGTGTGTGTTTTTTATAGGGCAGGGCAGCTGTAACCAACACCTCCAATCTCATCTCATTGATTGGACTCCAGTTGGCTGACATCTTACTCCAATTAGCTCTTGGAGATGTCATTAGTCTAGGGGTTCACATACTTTTTCAACCTGCACTGTGAATGTTTACATGTTGTGTTCAATAAAAACATGGCAGCATTTCATTCTTTGTATGTTATTAGTTTAAGCAGACTGTGAATGTCTATTGTTGTGACTTAGATGATGACCAGATCACATTTTATGACCAATTTGTGCAGAAATCCATATCATTCCAAAGGGTTCACATACTTTTTCTTGCAACTGTATGTACACTAAACGTTCCTAAAAAAAAGGGAACAGTGTTGGATTAAGATCCTAATGGGCTTAATTACAGAATCTTATGGATAATAAATGCTACGCCAGACATACTGTCAAAATTTCCTGGATCTGGAGAAACAGCCTCAATTTGTTACCTGGGTTATTCTTAAGGTATTATGTTTCTCAGGGATGTCATACCACCAAAATTTTGTTCCCAAATAAATGGTATGTAAAGGGCCATCGCAGCTACTGGGGGGTGCTAGGGATGCACTTTACATCTGGGGTGGCATGTCTAGAGAGCTTTAATGCGAAAATTTGTTATCACTGTGCACATGTACACCAAGAGAACACAATGCTTTTTTGAGCAATACACAATCAGTCTGCATTGATGCACTTTCTCTCTATAAACAAACATGCTCATCTAAATCCATTATATCCTCATCATCCATGGCTACTCTCCATGTTTCACGATCTCTCATTGTATGTTCTAACATACATTTTGCAAATACAAAAATAACTACATTATTTTAGGTTACATTTTCAAGCATAAACATTTTTATTAATAATTAATGTGACTACTCCACTTGGCACGGACAAGGAGCTACATCTCCATTGGTCCCTAAGATAGTCTGGTCCTGAACCGGGGACTCTATCTACTAAATAGTAAGTGGTTCTTAGTTGCCAAGCTGGTAGAACACAGAATAAAAAATATCGAACTCTTCTAAATTGGATATATACAGTGAGGGAAAAAGGTATTTGATCCCCTGCTGATTTTAAACGTTTATCCACTGGACAAAGAAATGATCAGCCTATAATTTAAAAAAATACTTTTTTTCCCTCACTGTATTACTAACTGGAAATTTAGCTTAAATAATGCAAGCTGACTCTCAGAAATGTTAGTTTGGTGATTCGATTTTCTGAGTAGACAATTTAGATAATGTCAATTTGGTTCCAAAGTGCGTCTGTTCCTCCTAAAGATAGATACTTAAGAGATCTGCATATCTCCCAACAAAGGAAGGTATGAGATCAGGACGGGTGGGTATGTTTGAGGGTTGGCATCACCACTGTTATGACTCTCATCACTGACAATGCCCATCACTTGCTGCCCACCAACCTATAGGACCATGCAGAGAGCAGTTCTTAGATACAGTGTGGCCGGGTAATTAGTGTGAATTGTAAGAGATTCAAAGTGAATTTCCAATTTTAGCCCAAAATAGGTAATCAAAAACAAATAACTTCTGCAATTGCTTAGAGGAGCAGTTATGTTGTCAGGAGTGGTTCTCCTGGAACCCCCACAAATTAAGTAGTTTAACAAAGCTCTGCCACTGAGCTAAACTGGTCATCAGAGCTGAGTGCACAGCAGAGTTTAGTTTAGCGGAAGCTCCTTGCAATCCTGAAAGAAAAAAATAAGGTGTCAAACTGTTCCTATAAAATCTGAAATTTACTTTGAATTCCTAACGCTTCACACTTGAGCGAGTAGCTCAGACTGTCTGTATAAGACCCTTCATCTTTCCAGATATGTTCCATCCTAAATTTCTGACTTACATGCTCACACACTTGTATTGGTTATACTGACTAACCGGTCCATTAACTGCACAAAACTTCCAAAGAAAAAAAATTGTGAATAGAATTACCAGATTTTACTAATTACATGACGTAAAGTCATGATTTTATAAAGGACACGGAGGCGAATATTATGCTTATCTCCTCCTTCCGGTGGCTCGTTTACGTGGGGGCCCCACGTGTTCACTAGGGCGCAACCTGTCCGTCATACTCTTTTTGGAGGTTTGCTTGCCCACATGGTGGGTCTTTTCTGTAGCCTTGCGGCCGCTGAGGGATACAGGCTTGTTATCTTGGGCCTTGGGGCGGAGGCCGCTAGGGTTGTGGCTAGATCACAAGATGGGGTTGCTGATGGATTGGGTCAGGTTATCTGAAATTGCCCCCATCACCGTGTAGATGGCTTGGGTGACCGATTTGGTCATTGTCGCATCTAGGAGTGAATGGAACTCCTCTGAGTTCAGTTGCTCCATAGACGCCACATCCTCTCCCTGGGGGGAGATTGGATGTGTAGTAGGGGACACATGGTGTTTGGTGCCCTTATTGGCAGCAGTAGGAGTGGAAACCTCCTGGGGTTCTGCATACTAGCCAAAGTACCTGACTCATGTCTACTTTCAGGAAGTCAGGGACAATAACCTTATTACTAGTGGGAGCAAGTGGCAATCTGAATGGTTACCAGAATATATATGTGTTTAAGATTTGTTTAGAATTTTACACATCAACACTGTCTCTTTAAACCCTATGTGAGGAAGCACTAAAACCTCAGTTCAAATGTATCTGCCTGTATTTATACCTATGTGGCCGGTTAAGATTGACAGGGCAAGGCACAAGCAAAGGCTGTCAGCTTACCGAGTGTTCCCTCTGGAATGGCCGCAAGGGAGCACTGGCAAGCTGCTAGCCGCAGCCTGTAACCAATCCGGTCGCGCCCGCCCCTCAGGGAAAAGCACTGCCAAATCCCTGTCACTGCAGGCAATGGTAATGGCCGCCGCGCTGTGCGGCCGCCTCTGCGCATGCGCGAGCGGCACTCGGTTGTGGAATACCCACGCCGGGCAAACAGCCCCAGCGGGGTGTCCCAGAGGAAAGGACCAGGTTGCCAGGAGGTGAGCGGGTAATAAACTACCCTGAGAGGTGAGAGAGGGAGGGGTTTGCCGCCGGGGAGGGCGGGAAACAATTCGGAGAAAATTCTCGACAACCAGCATAAAAGTAAATATACATAAAGGAATATACATAAAGAAATAGACATAAATCTAGTAAATTCAAACAGAAGCTCCTGAAGTAGAGACAGCTAAAATTGGGTAATACTTAGCTGAGGCAGCAGCAAAGAAAGAGGGAGAGTTAAGGTCACATGGGTGGTTATTGATATGTGGACTGTTCCCATTGGTTAAGGGTTATAATGCTATGTTAACCCTTTGAGTACTTGATTCTAGTTTTTCTATGAATGTCTTATACCTTCTCTTTGCTGCTGAGGTATAATAAAGAAGGAGATAGGCATAATATGAGCCTCCGTGTCCTTTAATAAAATCATGAATTGATTAATTTATTCTTGAGAAAAGCAAAAAGATTTTTATGTCCATCCTTGGTAACTGTGAGAGCCTTACCTGAACACATTTGATATCTGAATATAATTGTGATGATTTACAATCCACACTGTTTACCCCAGGGAAAGCTGGAAAACATTACAAGAAAAATTATAAAATATGAATGATCAATCAGTGTCTACATTTTTAATCCAAATATGCCAAACTCCAGATTCAAGTATAACTAAAGACGTATTTACATTCAATAACCCCGCTACTACCGGAAGTATTAGCAGTTAGCTGAGAGACTATTATCACATAGAGATGATAACTTTGTTAAAGGGCTACTTTTTGAAAACAATGTTTAATAGCATTAAAAAAAAAATAAAGGTATAGAGAATCGGGTGCTTAGAGACTGGGCTCCAGAGACGCTATAGGTGGGACAATTGCTGGTTACGTTGGCACCAAACCTCAAAAGAATGAGAAGATGGAGGACTTATAGAACACATGAGCTGAACAGGAAAACATTTTATTTGGATAATTTTTTCATTCAGCTATATATTCCTAAAATGTGCAATTCTAATTTCAGTTGGCCATAATCACTACTAATCCTAGTCTCCAAAGCTTTATTTTAAGAAATGTTTTCAGCCAAAAGAGAGGAGAAGAAATGAGCCAGACTTCTCTGTGGTTTTTATTGTGATAAACCATTCACTCTCTTAAATCTCATAAAACAAATGTTAAAAAGTCTAATGTGATTATATGAAAAATAATTTTATCAGCTAGTCTTTCTTGGTCTATATATCTTTAGGTCAGTTTACCATCCCACCAATTCAAAGTATACCAACAAAATGATGTACTTTAATTTTTCACCTGCTCATTATACTGTGGCTGCAGTGATTATTGTGCTTGGAGAGTTCCTTTAACTGTCTGTTGTCTAAAACTAACTTATTTTACATTAGCCACCGTCCATCAAAATGAAGCATAACTAATCCCGAACAATTTATTTAACCTGTAATTGTAAAAGAACTTACAATACACACTTGGATCATAGCATGGATCACCTCAAACGGTTGTTTGTGAAAAATTACCGTATATTGAGGCCTTCTATGAATTATGCTTTATATAATACAAAATTCCAGCTGATGTGTCTTTCCATCATGCAAGCAGTTATGCACATATTGTTTTACTTAAAGGGAGACTATAGTCACCAGAACAACTACAGCTTAATGTCATTGTTCTGGTAAATATAGTCAGTCCCTGCAGACTTTTTGCTGATAACACAGCATTTTCAGAGAAAAGGCAGTGTTTACATTACAGCCGAGGAACACCTCTAGTGACCACTTCACAGACGGCCACTAGAGGTCCTTCCCGGGGCAAGGCAGCACAGTGTGCAGCTCTGACGTTCAGCGTCTGCACCCTCTGCAAGGAGACGCTGAACTTTACCCATAGAGATGCATTGTTTTAATGCATCTCTATGAGGAGATGCTGGTTGGCCAGGGTGGTGTTTGACTCCGCCCTTACTCTGACTCCTTGCCTGAGATCATCAGAATTGACAATCCCAGCCAATCAAATGCTTTCCTATGGGTGGATAAATAGTGTTTTTAAAACACTATAGGGCCAGGAATACACGTTTGCGTTTCTGACCTTATAGTGTTCCTTTAAGTTTTCACTCAATGTAAATGATACCCACTGCCTTTTATTGCATTATACAGAACCCGAGAAAAATAAAGAATCACAAAAAAAAAAAGAACAGAAATTCATACTACTGTAAAATTGCAGAGCACGGAGTTAAAATGATTTTTATTTACTTTGTGATGAATGTCATGCAAGGAATGTCACGGAAAATGGTTTGATGTTCAAAGACAGCTATGGTACTTTATGTTTCACTGACGGTAACCGGTTTAAGGATATTCAAAATTAGAGGTCTAGGCACTCAGCGTTCTAAATCACACCAGTCTTGTTAATGATTTTTTTAAATCTATAATAGTATAAATGTGACAGAACATTACTGGTTCTTTAAATCGCTTTGAGTGAGACACAGTAAATGAGTACAGTCAGCATTTATTGAGGCTCACTGTTAGACGATTTGATCTCTGTGTGATTCTCTCTTAAAGCAACCTCATGCTGGAAAACATTACAATGTAATTGTATGGTAACTTTTATGGTCCTTACTGAGCTAGCTGCACTTAATATTCTGAATATTTAGGGACTAATGAAAGTATTTAGAAAATTGGGCAGACTAGATGGGCCGAATGGTTTTTATCTGCCGTCACATTCTATGTTTCTATGAATTTTGTACAGCAAGTTTGAATGTTATTCCATGGACATCATTTGTCCCCATTCACTCACAGTCGAAAGGCCCTCAGACAATAGGAACTCAAGTGCCCCCCTTATGCCTCACTAACAAACACATTATATTTGTAATGGGTGTTGACTGTGTGTGATAAATGTGTGTTTTGGCCGTGTGTCATGAGTATTTAATTCAGATTTTTTAAAAATGCATGTAGGCCCATGTGTGAATGCAGGTGTGCATTTGTGCAGTCACATGAACACACACAGACACAGGCAATCACACACACAGGTACAGGCAGTCAGCTAAACACACAGCTCCAAGCAGCCGCAAACAGTCACATGCAGACTGTAACACACAGACACAATTACCGACAGGCACACACATTGTTACAGGAAGTCACACACAGGTATAAGCAGCCACACACATGCAGACAGTCACATACAGTCACACACCCAAATACACAGTCACACAAACACACACACACAGTTAAAGGCAGGCAGTCATACACACACAGGTACATGCAGTCACATACAGGCAGACAGTTACAAACACACACAAATACAGGCAGACACACACACAATTGGAGGCAGTCTATCATGCACACACATTTACACACGCAGGATCAGGGAGTCACACACAGACACAGGCAGACAGTCACAAACACACACAGTTACAGACAGTCACACACACTCACATACACAGGCCGAGTCACACAGAGATACAGGTAGTCTCACACACACAGGTACAGGCAGACAGTCACACATACTGCAGGCAGTCACATACACAGCCACAGGCAAACAGTCACGCAGACACACAAGACACAGTTACAGTCAGTCATATACACAAACAAAAACACGCAGCTACAGGCAGAGGCCTCTTTCCTTTATGGGCACTAATGAAGGGGGTGGAGGCATTGCAGTCCCAGGTGTCTAGTGGTTGAGGAAGCAAGGACAGTTTGCTGCGTATGGGGCTGCGTAGTCTTTAATGGGGACGTGAGAGTCCAAACTGAACCATGTAGTTGCGTGGTCTTATGCATCATGTTTGCTTTTACATCAGGTGGATAAATGGGTGCATGTGTGCCATTTATCTGGGTAAGAGATGGCAGGAGGATGCACTATGAGAAGAAGGTATGCGTATGGAGACAGTGCTATGCTCTCAGCAAATTTTATACTGGGAGACCTTGGGTCCTGGCAGTCCAAGCAGGCGGGCAGTCGGTTGGGCGGGCGGCGCTGGCGAGGGAGCACTTTCCCCTGAGCGCTCTGCTCAGCTCCCTCACGCGCCGCAGAGTGATGCTGGGAGCCGGAATATGACGTCACTAATCAGTGCTTCCTCGCCAGCACCGCCCGACCGACCAGCAGCCCCACTAGACCCCAGGGAAAGGGAGTCTGTTAGTGTGTGTCTGTTAGTGTGTGTCTGACTGTGTGTGTCTGTTAGTGTATGTCTGCTAGTGTGTGTGTGTCTGTTAGTGAGTGTGTTTGTGTCTGTTAGTGTGTGTGTGTCTGTTATTGAGTGTGTGTGTTTGCCTGTTAGTGTTTGTGAGTGTGTGTGTCTGTTAGTGAGTGTGTGTGTGTCTGTTAGTGAGTGTGTGTTTGTCTGTTAGTGAGCGTGTGTCTGTTAGTGAGTGTGTGTCTATTAGTGAGTGTGAGTGTGTTTGTCTGTTAGTGTGTGTGTGCGTCTGTTAGTGAGTGTGTGTTTCTGTTAGTGAGTGTGTGTTTCTGTTAGCTAGTGTATGCGTATCTGTCAGTGAATGTGTGTATGTGTATTTAGAAGGCGGGGCAGGGGGGAAGGGTTGGGTGGGAGTGGCGTGGGGGGGGGGCACCTGAGTTTTGTCTTGCCTAGGGCAGCATAAAACCAGGATACACCACTGGTATCACCTACCTAGATTGTTGCAGACCATGTACACCTGTTTATGACAATGGTTTTCCTTGATGGCAGTGGCCTTTTTCAGTGGGATAATGCATCCTGCCACATTGCAAAAATGGTTCAGGGATGGTTTGAGGAACATTACACAGAGTTCAATGTGTTGCCTTGACCTCCAAATTATTACTCTTATTGTGCATCTGTGGGTAGTGCTGAAAAAAACTAATCTGATCCATGGATGCTCCACCTCGCAACTTGAAGGACTTGAAGGATCTGCTGCTCGTGTCTTGGTGCCAGATACCACAGGACACATTCAGAGGTCTTTTGGAGTGTATGCCTTGACGCATGAGAGCTGTTTTGGCAGCACGAGGGAGACCTTCACAATATTAGGCAGAAGGTGGTTTAAATGTTGTGATGGATATGACGGCTTCAACTGGATGTGTAAACGTGACTAGTTTGGGGTAAAATTCAATGGTGAATGTGAAAGTGGGTGGTTGGATGATACGTGGGACCGGGCTAGGCTACGGTAGGTGTTTCTATGTGGGGGAGGCAGTTTGCAGTTTTGTACATTAGTGAGGATGCTGCTTGTGGGGTTGCGTGCGTTCCGGTGGTTGTTGTGTTGCATTTTTTTAGGTTATACAACATGTAATGTTGCTTGTTTCTGGTGATTATGCTTTCAGGGTTGTAGGTGTTGGGGGAGAAAGCTGCTTTTAGTGTTGCGTGTGCGAGAGGGTGGTTGTTTGTATAGAGCTGTGTGTGTGTATGTGTGTGCATGTAAATAGGTGCTGTGTGTAAATAGTTGCTGTAGTGTGTGTTTTTAAGAAGATACAAGCTTTAGTGTGTGTTTTGGAACAGAGGGGCTTTAGGGTGTGCTTGAGTGGGACAGAGGCTGTTGTGTGTTTTGGGGGGAAATTGTGGCTATAGTGTGTCTTTGGGAATAAATGTGGGCTGTAGAGTGTGTGTGGGGAAATTGGTGATGTTGTTTGTTTGTGTGGGAAATTGGGGCTGTAATGTATGTGTTGGGGAAATAGCGTCTGTAGTGTGGGGGATATAGGGGCAGTATTAGGGGAGATAGGTGCTCTGGTGTGGGGATAGAGTTTTCCTTCAAAGTAAAGTGTAAATACAGGCTTACAGATACACACTCAAGGAAAAACAGAAAAACAGTCACAAATGCACACGTACAGGCACACCCTTTCAGGGACACAGACATGTATACAGATACATGTTCACAGATACATGTATATTCTAAAATGCTTAAATGGATGCTCACCTGCACAAATAAAAATAAATACATCAATGTTTAGTAGATAAACCTCAGTATAAATGTGTACTTTTAATTGTGCATTTTTCATTGGGGTTATATCTAAAAAAACAGCTTGCAAAAGCTACAGAATCCTTTGCAATCACTCCCCTTCCCAACCCTGCCCAGACTTTCTGTGGCTGTCCAATCATAGACTTCCCAATGCAGTTCAATGAGAAGTATTTGCAAGACAGGTGCTCTGGGTAATTTCTGCCTCTTGTGTTTATCTCCACTGAGGCAACCAAACCAGGAAGTAAAATGGCCTATTGTCTGATTGACAGCCAGGGGGATGTAACAATATTAATTTATAAACGTGTATATTTCTATTAAAACGTACACTTTTTGTAAAATAACTTCATACATAAAACACTTCAGTAAGCTGATATGCTTTAGGGGTCCGGAGTGTCCCTTTAAATGTATTTAATGTCTGCCCTTCATAAATATATGCTTACATTCTATACGTTGCATCTCTTTGTGCATTTAAATGTCTGTATTCTATCCAATCTCTCACTCCTATCTTTGTGTTGTTCCATGGTATACGTATTGTGTTTTTTCCCACAGACACTATTTGAATCTCCTTTCTTTGGACTCTCTGCAATCCATTAATAGCCTGATGGAGATAGAGTCTTAGGAGAAGTAATATATAATGTCACATGATCACCATCTCTCACTAACCTAACATCCTGATCTGTATATTGATCTCTAGTGTCTAATAGCTAAGAAAACTTGATTGGAAAAGCTTCCTTGCATGTCACGTTCTGTGTGCCGGTAGCAGAAACTGATAATGATCATGCCATAGGATGGGTTACAGGAAGTAGTTAAAGATGGGGTTCAATGAAAGAGTCAGGGGAATTATAACTTGTGCAAAACTACCCTTATTAGAAATGTCAGGTAACAAAGGAATTATAAGAGATGCTGTCAGATAAGCTGTATGAAGCTATACAGTTTGTAAAAGACAGATATTGACTTTGTAGCAACGTGTAGATTTTTTTTTCTACCATCGGCCTAGACAGGACTTACATCCCCTGAAATACTTCTTATCACATCTCTCATGCACATCACTGGGTGATGGGACTAAATCATAACTTCTGACAGCCTACTCGCCCTGCTGTGGGAGGTGCAAGTGGACAGGCGGCAGGGCAAAATGATAAAAGCCCATCCCTTTAGTATATGACAAGTTCCTCAGCCATATACATGCACCTAGCAGTTAAGTCTCTATGATCTTCACTGCCTCACTCCTTGTACCGAAGCAGAGGAGACCATAGAGACTAACTGTTGGTTTTCAAACACTGTCTGACTCAAGCTGTATATATATATATAAATGGCTGATGGATCCTATCATATACAAGAGGTAGGGGTGGGGTTACTACATTAAAACCAGTTCTCCTTTGGGGTTAAGCTTGGAGCTAGTATTTCTGCTGTCCGAGCATAGTTGCTTCAGAGGTAAGTATATCCTTGGTTTGTAAAAGAGTTTAATGTGCAATCTATATTGAAAGGACTGGCTCATTTAAAGGCAGTAAGGAGAAATATAAGGACACATACTGAATATATATATGAATTCCTTATGGTAAAAGATATAATAGAATGAATGTACCAAAGACTACAATGTAAAAGACGCTCGCAATCAGAGAACAGATACCAGAAACTGTTTTTAACACACGGCACAGAAGGCACTGTTAGAGAATAATGGGAGATGAGCTTGAGAAAAATTCATGTAGGATTTGACAGGTAAATGCCTCATTTGTTAGTAGTAACCTTTTTTTGTGACAGGTACAAATTCTAACCAAGTCTTGGGAGATTCATCATGGGTAATTTCACAAAGAAACAATGAATAAAAACAAAGGAATTTTATTTTCGAAATGGCAGGTTCTTTATTTTGACAGAAAGAGAAAATTTGTGAAATGTGGTTTCAACAGGATGGGTCTACTGCCCATACAGCCAGGGACCATACAATGGAGTTCCTGAGGACACAGAAAGGTCAGCCGATAATTTCGGTATTAAGGGTGTTAGATGATCTAATAAGTGTGAAAAAGAAATAGGGAGGAACTATAAAAGTATTATCAGGATACCAAGAGAACAGTCAGTGAATGCCTTGTACATAGCTATTGAATATGGACAAACTGTTGTAATTACTACACAGTTCACCTGATTTGGATGTAAATACCCTCAAATTAAAGCTGAAAGTCTGCAGCTAAAGCACATCATGTTTGTTTCATTTCAAACCTATTGTGTTTGTGTATAGAGCCAAAAAGATTAGAATTGTGTCGATGTCCCAATATTTATGGACCTGACTGTATGTGTGTGTATGTGAGTGCAGAGGAACATTTGTGTGCAAGGTAATTTTGGGTTAAAAAGCAGAGATTTTTCCTACATAGAGATTCTTCCTACAGAGAGTTTTACTTGGTCAGTGTCGCAGAAGCACCTCTAGTGGCTGTCTACCGGACAGCCGCTAGAGGTGCTTCTCTGACACTGACCAAGTAAAACTCGGTCACGTGAAGTTGCAGTTCATAGGACAGCATTGAAAATAAAACCACCAGAAGACGAAGAAATGCCTCCATGATTATGTTGCAGGAGATGAACAGGTGAGCAGCACCTAAAAATGTGACTAAGAAGTTTATATTTTTCTATGACAAATGAGGGGTGGGCTGTATCTAACTATGGACAGGTGCACTATAGCATTAGAAATACAGGTTTGTATTCCTAACTCTATAGTGTTCCTTTAACTCTTCCCAAGCATCTATAGTCCATTCTCCCTGGTGTCAATAGCCAGTTATCTCCACGTTTGTTGCCTGTTCCGTACAATAACAGTAGTCCATTCACATGATCCCTCATGGAAGTATAAGATCCTCCTCTCCCTCCACATTCTATTCCACGTTTTACAGCTTTCACCCTTATTTATATTATTTAATATTATCCTGCTTTAAATTCCTTACCTCTGCCAGTGAAGGAGGCCTCATCCCCAATGTTCTATGGTGCACGCCAGTACATGGAGTTGGCTTCCCTTCATTCTGAACAGCACAGCTTCCTTGAGATTGTACTGTACTGACAAAGAAAATCAGGATCCATTGTCAAACTGTGAGCTGTTGGGGTGCTATCATAGCTCTATGCCCTTGCGTCTATTCCCTCTAGCGGCTGCCAGCTTTCTTACCACCCAAAGACTAGAAATGGCATGCAACCATAATTAGTATTTTTTTTTAACTCCTAGGCCAACTCACCAGGGATCAAAAGGGTAAATCTATACTATACCAAAGACTAGTATAGATTAAAGGGGTAGCACAAAAAAGCATTTATTCTTGTTTGTTATTTTAATTGTTTTTTATTGTTTTTATATTTTTCTGCATCACCATAGAGGGACTCTTTCTCCTTGGTACCACTTGTTAGTGGTGATATGCTGATATAATCTTCCCTTGATGTAAGTGCAATTTGTACCAATAAATTCATTTTTTGTTTGCAATACTGCTCTATATACCTTTTTTCCTTTGAGGATTGGGTTCCGAATATACGCCTTTGGTCTACCATACAAGCTTACTGAGAAAGGAAACGTTACTTATATACCCTACGGAAGGGAGATAAGCGCAGATCTACAGTATGGTCTTGTAAGTTCTCTACCTACGGGATTGAACCATATATTTCTGTACATGCTTCACTATTATGTGATTCTTTTATGTTTTAGATTCTTTGAAGAACTGTGTTGTATTATGTACAGGTTGTATGCTTCATGATTTTTGTGCTACCCCTTTAATCTATACTAGTCTTTGGTATAGTATAGATTTACCCTTTTGCTCATATTATATTGGTGTATGTGAGGTACACTTCTGGGTGTTTGGCACTGTTTTCTGGTCTCTGTCTGGGATATTATATAGTACTTTTCTTTTTTTCTGTATCACCAGGGATCAGTTTCCACTTACTCAAACAGAACGGGCCAGCAGAATCTTTGAGTTATAAGGAATATTTCAGAAATTGTTAAATAATGGATGTACCCATGTAAATATATGTATGTCTGTGTGTATCAACATGAGTGTGTGGTGATGTGTAACAGTGTGACTTGCATGCATGGGTCCCAACAGGGTCGGATAAACATAGGGACTCATGGAACTGAAGCTCTAGGCCCACAAATATGGAAAGGACCCTTTGAAAACAAAAATTAGAATAATAAATTATTATAATTTTGTTTTCTGCAGAGGGAATTAAGTATGGAAACTTAAGAGGGAGGTAGGGAAACAAAACTGGTGTGGACTGGCTGACTAATTAGTTAAAGTGACTTTGCGTACCGGGCAACTGCTCTTACTGCTTCAGTCTCTCTAACACTGTGGCATGTTCCCTTCCTTCTACACTCACTACGACCACTTTTTCTCTGTCCCAGACTATATACCAGGAGCTTCTGCCTGCTAGTAAGAAGTTAAGGAGAGGACTGAACAAGTGAGTTCTAGGGGACAGTCTCCAGAAAGCGTAGGGTGAGTGCATCATTGAAAGCATTTGAGCAAAGCTCAGGGCCCTGTCTGCACAGCATGATTGGCAGGAAGAATGACATGCATTCACACCAGGCTAAACTGCCAATACTTTGCCCAGACTCACCACCTTTCTGATCATGTACGCCCGTTTAGGCTGTACCGTTTATATGATTCGAATTAATGGCCTACACTTTTATCCTGACCACCGATGTCCTGCTTCAGTAGACATTGCTGTTAGAGGGTATGGATTTGCTTGAGAGATGAAAGCGAGAGAATAGCATAGGGTATGTGTTTTCTTATAGCTGCATCCAGTGCGTTCCATTTAGCACCACCTCGATCAGATACATGACGTTGGGAGGTATAACTGTTTTAGTGTTTTCTGTCGATAAGATTCTGTAATTAGGCCCATTGCAATTGGCAGCACTAGGCCCAATGGGCTCTTAAGCCCTGGTCACAGAGGGTATGTAAGCATGAATGGGAGTGAGTATATGTATTCTCACATTCACCTCTCATTTTTATGAGAGGCATATAGTAAAAAAGAGTTACAGGTAAGGCATTTTACAATTAAATAAGAATATTGGTGTTCAGAGGCAAGAGTTGGATTATAGCCTCAGAATACATGCAAAAAGGATTACGGAAGAGTTAGAAGGTAGGTGTTGAATACATATTTGGAAATGGCTTTGAATGAGAATGAATATAATAAATGTATAGAAGTAATATATGCAAGGGATTAAGAATGCAGGTATTTGAATCACAGAGGTACCGAATATACAAACAGTGGGGGTTATAGGCATAAATGAAGATATGTGAATAGACATAATAAGTAAGTAACAGGTTACAGGGAAGAGTTAGAATTTAGGCAGATAAGGGATACAGGTAGTGAATTATATAGATATATTCAAACAGGCTAACAAATGATACAGGTAAAAGATTACAGTGTATTGAAAAACAAGGGATAGAGTTAAGGGATTTTAAGGAAGGTTTATATTGTAGGAATAAGGGATTAACATGTAGATACATAAGAGATGTAGGTAAGGCATTATATGGATGGATTACAACTTTGCAATATAAGGGATATAGGTATAAGGGAAATAGGGATTATGTAGTATGTTAGAATTTTGGTATTTATTGGGTATAGGGATTATATGAAATAATTAAAATATAGATATTTAAAGTATATTGGTAATGGATTATATGGGATAATTATGGGATAATTATATTGTAGCTAGATAATGGATATATATGCAAAGATTGCATGTAATGATTTGAATGTAGGTATTTATGGGATATAAAAGATATGTGGAATAATTACTGGGTTATTCACTAAAGTGAGAATTCAAAGTGAATTTTAAATTCACGGTAATAACTGAAAATAATTTCTAAGTCACCTATGCTTTTAGTTACGTTACTCTGGCCTTAAATTTAAAATTCACTTTGAATTCTCACTAGGGCCGACACGACAGCTAGGCAAATTAGGCAGCCACCTAAGGTACACCAGCCCGGGTGGTCACAACATGTAGCGTGGCTGAGCCACGGACGGCATTACAGGAGCTTTAGTAACCCCTACCCAGTCTAACAGTAAGCTGGTCACTGAGAGTGCTGAACAGTGTCCTGTCAGACTAGGGAGATGAAACGGAGACTACTCTACATGGAAAAATGAGGTAAGTTTGCACGGTGGTGGGGGAGGAGGGGGACCAAAAGGGAAGATCGAGCAGGGGAGATAGGCACATAGAGGACTGAGGGGGGGAAAGGTACACAGAGGGCTCGGTGAGAGGTACACAGAAGACTGGGGGTGAAAGGCACATAAGTGGCTGAGGGGAGGAGAGGCACACAAAGGGCTGAGGGGTGGTGAGAGGTACACAGAGGGCTGGGGGGAATAGGCACATAGAGGGCTGAGGCGCACAAAGGGGGTGTGACGTACACAGATGGCTGAGGGGTGAGAGGCACACATAGGGCTGTGGAGGGCAAAGGGGTGCACAGAAGGGCTAGGAGGAGAAAGAGACCCACAAAGGTGCTGGGGGGGGGGGGTAAAGACACACAGAGAGGTTGGGGTAGGTGAAAAAGAGACACACAAAGTTGATCATTTTTATTTGGGGGTGGAGGGCGCAAGTAACTGGTCTTGCCTAGGCCTCAATATAGTCTTGCACCGGCCCTGATTCTCACTTTAGTGAATAACCATATAATAATATAGATTTATATGTGACAATATTATGGATATGAGTGAGAAATCATATGGAATGTCTAGAATGTAGATGTATAAGGCATATAGGTAAGGGATTTTAAGGAAAAATTATAATGTAGGTGAATATACGTAATTATATGACGGAATTAACATGTTGCTATACCTATACATAATGTATATAGGTAAGGAATTATATAGAAAGGATGAAAATTTAGGAATGTAAGATATAAGTATGGGATTATGGAGAATTATTAAAATGAAGGTATTTATTGGATATAGGTGAGGGATTATATGGAAGGATTAGAATGTAAGGATTATATGATTTTAGTATGTAACGATATAAGTGATGTAGGTAAAATATTATATAGAATGATTAGAATGTTCTTATATAAGGGATGTAGGTAAGATATTATATAGAATGATTAGAATGTTCCTATATAAGGGGTGTAGGTAAGATATTATATAGAATGATTAGAATGCTCCTATATAAGGGATGTAGGTAAGATATTATTTAGAATGATTAGAATGTTCTTATATCAGGGATGTAGGTAAGATATTATATAGAATGATTAGAATGTTCCTATATAAGGGGTGTAGGTAAGATATTATATAGAATGATTAGAATGTTCCTATATAAGGAATGTAGGTAAGATATTGTATAGAATGATTAGAATGTTCCTATATAAGGGATGTAGGTAAGATATTATTTAGAATGATTAGAATGTTCCTATATAAGGAATGTAGGTAAGATATTGTATAGAATGAATAGAATGTTCCTATATAAGGGATGTAGGTACGATATTATATAGAATGATTAGAATGCTCCTATATAAGGGATGTAGGTAAGATATTGTATAGAATGATTAGAATGTTCCTAGATAAGGGATATAGGTAAGATATTATATAGAATGATTAGAATGTTCCTATATAAGGGATGTAGGTAAGATATTATTTAGAATGATTAGAATGTTCCTATATAAGGGATGTAGGTAAGATATTATATAGAATGATTAGAATGTTCCTATATAAGGAATGTAGGTAAGATATTATATAGAATGATTAGAATGCTCCTATATAAGGGATGTTGGTAAGCTATTATATAGAATGATTAGAATGTTCCTATATAAGTGATGTTGGTAAGCTATTATATAGAATGATTAGAATGTTCCTATATAAGCGATGTAGGTAAGATATTATTTAGAATGATTAGAATGTGCCTATATAAGGTATGTAGGTAAGCTATTATATGGAATGATTAGAATGTTCCTATATAAGGGATGTAGGTAAGATATTATATAGAATGATTAGAATGTGCCTATATAAGGAATGTAGGTAAGATATTATATAGAATGATTAGAATGTTCCTAGATAAGGATTAGAGGTAAGATATTATATAGAATGATTTGAATGTTCATGTATAAGGGATGTAGGTAAGATATTATTTAGAATGATAAGAATGTTCGTATGTAAGGGATGTAGGTAAGCTATTATATGGAATGATTAGAATGTTCCTATATAAGGGGTGTAGGTAAGATATTATATAGAATGATTAGAATGCTCCTATATAAGGGATGTAGGTAAGATATTATTTAGAATGATTAGAATGTTCTTATATAAGGGGTGTAGGTAAGATATTATATAGAATGATTAGAATGTTCCTATATAAGGAATGTAGGTAAGATATTGTATAGAATGATTAGAATGTTCCTATATAAGGGATGTAGGTAAGATATTATTTAGAATGATTAGAATGTTCCTATATAAGGAATGTAGGTAAGATATTGTATAGAATGATTAGAATGTTCCTATATAAGGGATGTAGGCAAGATATTATATAGAATGATTAGAATATTCCTATACAAAGCAATGTAGGTAAGATATTATATAGAATGATTAGAATGTTCCTATATAAGGGATGTAGGTAAGATATTATTTAGAATGATTAGAATGTTCCTATATAAGGAATGTAGGTAAGATATTGTATAGAATGATTAGAATGTTCCTATATAAGGGATGTAGGCAAGATATTATATAGAATGATTAGAATATTCCTATACAAAGCAATGTAGGTAAGATATTATATAGAATGATTAGAATGTTCCTATATAAGGGATGTAGGTAAGATATTATTTAGAATGATTAGAATGTTCCTATATAAGGAATGTAGGTAAGATATTGTATAGAATGATTAGAATGTTCCTATATAAGGGATGTAGGCAAGATATTATATAGAATGATTAGAATATTCCTATACAAAGCAATGTAGGTAAGATATTATATAGAATGATTAGAATGTTCCTATATAAGGGATGTAGGTAAGATATTATTTAGAATGATTAGAATGTTCCTATATAAGGAATGTAGGTAAGATATTGTATAGAATGATTAGAATGTTCCTATATAAGGGATGTAGGCAAGATATTATATAGAATGATTAGAATATTCCTATACAAAGCAATGTAGGTAAGATATTATATAGAATGATTAGAATGTTCCTATATAAGGGATGTAGGTAAGATATTATTTAGAATGATTAGAATGTTCCTATATAAGGAATGTAGGTAAGATATTATATAGAATGATTAGAATGTTCCTATATAAGGAATGTAGGTAAGATATTGTATAGAATGATTAGAATGTTCCTATATAAGGAATGCAGGTAAGATATTATATAGAATGACTAGAATGTTCCTATATAAGGGATGTAGGTAAGCTATTATATAGAATGATTATAATGTTCCTATATAAGTGATGTTGGTAAGCTATTATATAGAATGATTAGAATGTTCCTATATAAGCGATGTAGGTAAGATATTATTTAGAATTATTAGAATGTTCCTATATAAGGGATGTAGGCAAGATATTATATAGAATGATTAGAAAATTCCTATACAACGGATGTATGTAAGATATTATATAAAATGACTAGAATGTTCCTATATATATGATGTAGGTAAGATATTATATAGAATGATTAGAATGTGCCTATATAAGGTATGTAGGTAAGCTATTATATGGAATGATTAGAATGTTCCTATATAAGGGATGTAGGTAAGATATTATATAGAATGATTAGAATGTGCCTATATAAGGAATGTAGGTAAGATATTATATAGAATGATTAGAATGTTCCTAGATAAGGATTAGAGGTAAGATATTATATAGAATGATTTGAATGTTCATGTATAAGGGATGTAGGTAAGATATTATTTAGAATGATTAGAATGTTCCTATATAAGGGGTGTAGGTAAGATATTATATAGAATGATTAGAATGTTCCTATATAAGGGATGTAGGTAAGATATTATTTAGAATGATTAGAATGTTCCTATGTAAGGGATGTAGGTAAGCTATTATATGGAATGATTAGAATGTTCCTATATAAGGGATGTAGGTAAGATATTATATAGAATGATTAGAATGCTCCTATATAAGGGATGTAGGTAAGCTATTATTTAGAATGATTATAATGTTCCTTTATAAGGGATGTATGTAAGCTATTATTTAGAGTGATTATAATGTTCCTATATAAGGGATGTAGGTAAGATATTATATAGAATGATTAGAATGTGCCTATATAAGGAATGTAGGTAAGATATTATATAGAATGATTAGAATGTTCCTATATAAGGAATGCAGGTAAGCTATTATATAGAATGATTAGAATGTTCCTATATAAGGGATGTAGGTAAGATAGTATATAGAATAATTAGAATGTTCCTATATAAGGGATGTAGGTAAGCTATTATATAAAATGATTAGAATGTTCCTATATAAGGGATGTAGCTACGATATTATATAGAATGAATAGAATGTTCCTATATATGGGGTGTATGTAGATATTATATAGAATGATTAGAATGTTCCTATATAAGGAATGTAGGTAAGATATTATATAGAATGAATAGAATGCTCCTATATAAGGGGTGTAGGTAAGATATTATATAGAATGATTAGAATGCTCCTATATAAGGGATGTAGGTAAGCTATTATATAGAATGATTAGAATGTTCCAATATAAGGTATGTAGGTAAGCTATTATATGGAATGATTAGAATGTT
This sequence comes from Pelobates cultripes, assembly GCA_933207985.1. NCBI lineage: Eukaryota > Metazoa > Chordata > Amphibia > Anura > Pelobatidae > Pelobates > Pelobates cultripes. The sequence continues at coordinate 223,889,985 of OW240917.1, read as the reverse complement.
CCTAGATAAGGGATATAGGTAAGATATTATATAGAATGATTTGAATGTTCATGTATAAGGGATGTAGGTAAGATATTATTTAGAATGATTAGAATGTTCCTAAATAAGGGATGTAGGTAAGCTATTATATAGAATGACTAGAATGTTCCTATATATATGATGTAGGTAAGATATTATATAGAATGATTAGAATTTTCCTATATAAGGAATGTAGGTACGATATTATATAGAATGATTAGAATGTTCCTATATAAGGAATGTAGGTATGATATTATATAGAATGATTAGAATGTTCCTATATAAGGAATGTAGGTAAGATATTATATAGAATGATTAGAATGCTCCTATATAAGGGGTGTAGGTAAGATATTATATAGAATGATTAGAATGTTCTTATATAAGGGATGTAGGTAAGATATTATATAGAATGATTAGAATGTGCCTATATAAGGAATGTAGCTAAGATATTATATAGAATGATTAGAATGTTCCTAGATAAGGAATAGAGGTAAGATATTATATAGAATGATTTGAATGTTCATGTATAAGGGATGTAGGTAAGATATTATTTAGAATGATTAGAATGTTCCTATGTAAGGGATGTAGGTAAGCTATTATATGGAATGATTAGAATGTTCCTATATAAGGGATGTAGGTAAGATATTATATAGAATGATTAGAATGCTCCTATATAAGGGATGTAGGTAAGCTATTATATAGAATGATTAGAATTTTCCTATATAAGGGATGTAGGTAAGCTATTATTAAGAATGATTATAATGTTCCTTTATAAGGGATGTAGGTACCGTATATACTCGTGTATAAGTCGATCTCATGTATAAGTCGAGTGCAGTTTTGTGACCAACAATTGTGAAATATGCTATGCCTCGTGGATAAGTCGAGGGTAAAACTTGGGCTATGAAATTCTGTGATTTTTATAATTATATACACACACACTGCATTATATACAAACACACACTCTGCATTATATACACACACACACACTCATACAAACACACACTCTGCATTATATACACACACTGTGTGTATATAATGCAGAGTTTGTGTTTGTGTAGTGTGTGTGAACTAGGTGGGGGGAGGGCATTTTTATTATTTTTTTATTTATTATTTAAAAAAACATTTGTCCCCCCTCCCTGCTTGTTAACTGGTCAGGGAGGGGGGCTATCTTAATCCCTGGTGGTCCAGTGGCATGGGCTGTGAAGTGGGGGGGCCGGCAGGAAGCATTTACTTACGTTTCCTGCAGCTCCTGTCAGCTCCCTTCTCCTCCGTTCCGGTAAGCTCCACTGTAAGTCTCGCGGTCTGGTTGCTGCGCGGATCGTTGCCATGGCTCTGACGGCCGCGGCTCTCTAAGTTGCCATAATACAGACAGTGACTCGAGTATAAGTCGAGTGGGGGTTTTTAAGCTCAAAAAATGTGCTGAAAAACTAGACTTATACTCGAGTATATACTGTAAGCTATTAATTAGAGTGATTATAATGTTCCTATATAAGGGATGTAGGTAAGATATTATATAGAATGATTAGAATGTGCCTATATAAGGAATGTAGGTAAGATATTATATAGAATGATTTGAATGTTCATGTATAAGGGATGTAGGTAAGCTATTATATAGAATGATTAGAATGTTCCTATATAAGGGATGTAGGTAAGATATTATATAGAATGATTAGAATTTTCCTATATAAGGGATGTAGGTAAGATATTATTTAGAATGATTAGAATGTTCCTATATAAGGGATGTAGGTAAGCTATTATATAGAATGATTAGAATGTTCCTATATAAGGGATGTAGGTAAGCTATTATATAGAATGATTAGAATGTTCCTATATAAGGGATGTAGGTACGATATTATATAGAATGAATAGAATGTTCCTATATATGGGGTGTATGTAGATATTATATAGAATGATTAGAATGTTCCTATATAAGGGGTGTAGGTAAGCTATTATATAGAATGATTAGAATGTTCCTATATAAGGGATGTAGGTAAGAGAGTATATAGAATAATTAGAATGTTCCTATATAAGGGATGTAGGTAAGATATTCTATGGAAAGATTAGAATGTTCCTATATAAGTGATGTAGGTAAGATATTATATAGAATGATTAGAATATTCCTATACAAGGGATGTAGGTAAGATTATATAAAATGACTAGAATGTTCCTATATATATGATGTAGGTAAGATATAGAATGATAAGAATGCTCCTATATAAGGGATGTATGTAAGCTATTATATAGAATGATTAGAATGTTCCTATATAAGGGATGTAGGTAAGCTATTATATAGAATGATTAGAATTTTCCTATATAAGGGATGTAGGTAAGATATTATTTAGAATGATTAGAATGTTCCTATATAACGGATGTAGGCAAGATATATAGAATGATTAGAATGTTCCTATATATGGGATGTAGGTACAATATTATATAGAATGAATAGAATGTTCCGATATAAGGGATGTAGGTAAGATATTATATAGAATGATTAGCATGTTCCTATATAAGGGAAGTAGGTAAGATATTATATAGAATGATTAGAATGTTCCTATATAAGGAATGTAGGTAAGATATTATATAGAATGATTAGAATGTTCCTATATAAGGGATGTAGGTAAGCTATTATATAGAATGATTAGAATGTTCCTATATAAGGGATGTAGGTAAGCTATTATATAGAATGATTAGAATGTTCCTATATAAGGGATGTAGGCAATATAGAATGATTAGAATGTTCCTATATAAGGGATGTAGGTAAGATTATATAGAATGATTAGAATGTTCCTATATAAGGGATGTATATATAGAATGATTAGAATGTATATAAGGGATGTAGGTAGATATTATATAGAATGATTAGAATGCTCCTATATAAGGGATGTAGGTAAGCTATTATATAGAATGATTAGAATGTTCCTATATAAGGGATGTAGGTAAGATAGTATATAGAGTAATTAGAATGTTCCTATATAAGGGATGTAGGTACAATATTATATAGAATGAATAGAATGTTCCGATATAAGGGATGTAGGTAAGATATTATATAGAATGATTAGCATGTTCCTATATAAGGGAAGAAGGTAAGATATTATATAGAATGATTAGAATGTTCCTATATAAGGAATGTAGGTAAGATATTATATAGAATGATTAGAATGTTCCTATATAAGGGATGTAGGTAAGCTATTATATAGAATGATTAGAATGTTCCTATATAAGGGATGTAGGTAAGCTATTATATAGAATGATTAGAATTTTCCTATATAAGGGATGTAGGTAAGATATTATTTAGAATGATTAGAATGTTCCTATATAAGGGATGTAGGCAAGATATATAGAATGATTATAATGTTCCTATATAAGGGATGTAGGTACAATATTATAAGAATGAATACCAGAATGTTCCGATATAAGGGATGTAGGTAAAAATTATATACAGAATGATTAGAATGCTCTATATAAGGGATGTGGGTAGCTATTATATAGAATGATTGGAATGTTCTATAGGGGATGTAGGTAAGCTATTATTTAGAATGATTATAATGTTCCTTTATAAGGGATGTATGTAAGCTATTATTTAGAGTGATTATAATGTTCCTATATAAGGGATGTAGGTAAGATATTATATAGAATGATTAGAATGTGCCTATATAAGGAATGTAGGTAAGATATTATATAGAATGATTAGAATGTTCCTATATAAGGAATGCAGGTAAGCTATTATATAGAATGATTAGAATGTTCCTATATAAGGGATGTAGGTAAGATAGTATATAGAATAATTAGAATGTTCCTATATAAGGGATGTAGGTAAGCTATTATATAAAATGATTAGAATGTTCCTATATAAGGGATGTAGCTACGATATTATATAGAATGAATAGAATGTTCCTATATATGGGGTGTATGTAGATATTATATAGAATGATTAGAATGTTCCTATATAAGGAATGTAGGTAAGATATTATATAGAATGAATAGAATGCTCCTATATAAGGGGTGTAGGTAAGATATTATATAGAATGATTAGAATGCTCCTATATAAGGGATGTAGGTAAGCTATTATATAGAAGAATGATTAGAATGTTCCTATATAAGGGATGTAGGTAAGATAGTATTTAGAATAATTAGAATGTCCCTATATAAGGGATGTAGGTAAGATATTATATAGAATGATTAGAATGTTCCTATATAAGGGATGTAGGTAAGATAGTATATAGAATAATTAGAATGTTCCTATATAAGGGATGTAGGTAAGCTATTATATAGAATGATTAGAATTTTCCTATATAAGGGATGTAGGTAAGCTATTATATAGAATGATTATAATGTTCCTATATAAGGGATGTAGGTAAGCTATTATTTAGAATGATTATAATGTTCCTTTATAAGGGATGTAGGTAAGCTATTATTTAGAGTGATTATAATGTTCCTATATAAGGGATGTAGGTAAGATATTATATAGAATGATTAGAATGTGCCAATATAAGGAATGTAGGTAAGATATTATATAGAATGATTAGAATGTTCCTAGATAAGGGATATAGGTAAGATATTATATAGAATGATTTGAATGTTCATGTATAAGGGATGTAGGTAAGATATTATTTAGAATGATTAGAATGTTCCTATATAAGGGATGTAGGTAAGATATTATATAGAATGATTAGAATGCTCCTATAAAAGGGATGTAGGTAAGCTATTATATAGAATGATTAGAATGTTCCTATATAAGGGATGTAGGTAAGATAGTATATAGAATAATTAGAATGTTCCTATATAAGGGATGTAGGTACAATATTATATAGAATGAATAGAATGTTCCGATATAAGGGATGTAGGTAAGATATTATATAGAATGATTAGCATGTTCCTATATAAGGGAAGTAGGTAAGATATTATATAGAATGATTAGAATGTTCCTATATAAGGAATGTAGGTAAGATATTATATAGAATGATTAGAATGTTCCTATATAAGGGATGTAGGTAAGCTATTATATAGAATGATTAGAATGTTCCTATATAAGGGATGTAGGTAAGCTATTATATAGAATGATTAGAATTTTCCTATATAAGGGATGTAGGTAAGATATTATTTAGAATGATTAGAATGTTCCTATATAAGGGATGTAGGCAAGATATATAGAATGATTAGAATGTTCCTATATAAGGGATGTAGGTACAATATTATATAGAATGAATAGAATGTTCCGATATAAGGGATGTAGGTAAGATATTATATAGAATGATTAGAATGCTCCTATATAAGGGATGTAGGTAAGCTATTATATAGAATGATTAGAATGTTCCTATATTAGGGATGTAGGTAAGATAGTATTTAGAATAATTAGAATGTCCCTATATAAGGGATGTAGGTAAGATATTATATAGAATGATTAGAATGTTCCTATATAAGGGATGTAGGTAAGATAGTATATAGAATAATTAGAATGTTCCTATATAAGGGATGTAGGTAAGCTATTATATAGAATGATTAGAATTTTCCTATATAAGGGATGTAGGTAAGCTATTATATAGAATGATTAGAATTTTCCTATATAAGGGATGTAGGTAAGCTATTATTTAGAATGATTATAATGTTCCTATATAAGGGATGTAGGTAAGCTATTATTTAGAGTGATTATAATGTTCCTATATAAGGGATGTAGGTAAGATATTATATAGAATGATTAGAATGTGCCTATATAAGGAATGTAGGTAAGATATTATATAGAATGATTAGAATGTTCCTATATAAGGGATGTAGGTAAGATATTATATAGAATGATTAGAATGTTCCTATGTAAGGGATGTAGGTAAGATATTATTTAGAATGATTAGAATGTTCCTATATAAGGGATGTAGGTAAGCTATTATATAGAATGATTAGAATGTTCCTATATAAGGGATGTAGGTAAGCTATTATATAGAATGATTAGAATGTTCCTATATAAGGGATGTAGGTAAGATATTATATAGAATGATTAGAATTTTCCTATATAAGGGATGTAGGTAAGATATTATTTAGAATGATTAGAATGTTCCTATATAAGGGATGTAGGTAAGCTATTATATAGAATGATTAGAATGTTCCTATATAAGGGATGTAGGTAAGATATTATATAGAATGATTAGAATGTTCCTATATAAGGGATGTAGGTACGATATTTTATAGAATGAATAGAATGTTCCTATATAAGGGATGTATGTAGATATTATATAGAATGATTAGAATGTTCCTATATAAGGGGTGTAGGTAAGCTATTATATAGAATGATTAGAATGTTCCTATACAAGGGATGTAGGTAAGATTATATAAAATGACTAGAATGTTCCTATATATATGATGTAGGTTAGATATAGAATGATAAGAATGCTCCTATATAAGGGATGTAGGTAAGCTATTATATAGAATGATTAGAATGTTCCTGTATAAGGGATGTAGGTAAGCTATTATATAGAATGATTAGAATTTTCCTATATAAGGGATGTAGGTAAGATATTATTTAGAATGATTAGAATGTTCCTATATAACAGATGTAGGCAAGATATATAGAATGATTAGAATGTTCCTATATAAGGGATGTAGGTACAATATTATATAGAATGAATAGAATGTTCCGATATAAGGGATGTAGGTAAGATATTATATAGAATGATTAGCATGTTCCTATATAAGGGAAGTAGGTAAGATATTATATAGAATGATTAGAATGTTCCTATATAAGGAATGTAGGTAAGATATTTTATAGAATGATTAGAATGTTCCTATATAAGGGATGTAGGTAAGCTATTATATAGAATGATTATTATTATTATTATTATTATTATTATTATTATTATTGCCATTTATATAGCGCCAACAGATTCCGTAGCGCTTTACAATATTATGAGAGGGAATTTAACTATAAATAGGACAATTACAAATAAACTTACAGGAACAATAGGTTGAAGAGGACCCTGCTCAATTGAGCTTACATTCTATAGGAGGTGGGGTGTAAAACACATTAGGACAGGAAATGTTCCTATATAAGGGATGTAGGTAAGATATAATATAGAATGATTAGAATGTGCCTATATAACGGATGTAGGCAAGATATATAGAATGATTAGAATGTTCCTATATAAAGGATGTAGGTACGATATTACATAGAATGAACAGAATGTTCCGATATAAGGCATGTAGGTAAGATATTATATAGAATGATTAGAATGTTCCTATATAAGGAATGTAGGTAAGATATTATATAGAATGATTAGAATGTTCCTATATAAGGAATGTAGGTAAGCTATTATATAGAATGATTAGAATGTTCCTATATAAGGGATGTAGGTAAGCTATTATATAGAATGATTAGAATGTTCCTATATAAGGGATGTAGGTAAGATATTATTTAGAATGTTCCTATATAAGGGATGTAGGTAAGCTATTATATAGAATGATTAGAATGTTCCTATATAAGGGATGTAGGTAAGCTATTATATAGAATGATTAGAATGTTCCTATATAAGGGATGTAGGTACGATATTATATAGAATGAATAGAATGTTCCTATATAAGGGATGTAGCTAGATATTATATAGAATGATTAGAATGTTCCTATATAAGGGGTGTAGGTAAGATATTATATGGAATTATTAGAATGCTCCTATATAAGGGATGTAGGTAAGCTATTATATAGAATGATTAGAATGTTCCTATATAAGGGATGTAGGTAAGATAGTATATAGAATAATTAGAATGTTCCTATATAAGGGATGTAGGTAAGATATTATATGGAATGATTAGAATGTTCCTATATAAGTGATGGAGGTAAGATATTATATAGAATGATTAGAATATTCCTATACAAGGGATGTAGGTAAGATATTATATAAAATGACTAGAATGTTCCTATATAAGGGATGTAGGTAAGCTATTACATAGAATGATTAGAATGTTCCTATATAAGGGATGTAGGTAAGATAGTATTTAGAATAATTAGAATGTCCCTATATAAGGGATGTAGGTAAGATATTATATAGAATGATTAGAATGTTCCTATATAAGGGATGTAGGTAAGATAGTATATAGAATAATTAGAATGTTCCTATATAAGGGATGTAGGTAAGATATTATATAGAATGATTAGAATGTTCCTATATAAGGAATGTAGGTAAGATATTATATAGAATGATTAGAATGTTCCTAGATAAGGGATATAGGTAAGATATTATATAGAATGATTTGAATGTTCATGTATAAGGGATGTAGGTAAGATATTATTTAGAATGATTAGAATGTTCCTATATAAGGGATGTAGGTAAGATATTATATAGAATAATTAGAATGTGCCTATATAAGGAATGTAGGTAAGATATTATATAGAATGATTAGAATGTTCCTAGATAAGGGATATAGGTAAGATATTATATAGAATGATTTGAATGTTCATGTATAAGGGATGTAGGTAAGATATTATTTAGAATGATTAGAATGTTCCTATATAAGGGATGTAGGTAAGATATTATATAGAATGATTAGAATGTTCCTATATAAGGGTTGTAGGTAAGATATTATATAGAATGATTAGAATGTTCCTATATAAGGGATGTAGGTAAGCTATTATATAGAATGATTAGAATGTTTCTATATAAGGGATGTAGGTACGATATTATATAGAATGATTAGAATGTTCCTATATAAGGGATGTAGGTAAGATATTATATAGAATGATTAGAATGTTCCTATATAAGGGATGTAGGTATGATATTGTATAGAATGAATAGAATGTTCCTATATAAGGGATGTATGTAGATATTATATAGAATGATTAGAATGTTCCTATACAAGGGATGTAGGTAAGATATTATATAAAATGACTAGAATGTTGCTATATAAGGGATGTAGGTAAGATATTATATAGAATGATTAGAATTTTCCTATATAAGGGATGTAGGTAAGATATTATTTAGAATGATTAGAATGTTCCTATATAAGGGATGTAGGTAAACTATTATATAGAATGATTAGAGTGTTCCTATATAAGGGATGTAGGTAAGCTATTATATAGAATGATTAGAATGTTCCTATATAAGGGATGTAGGTATGATATTGTATAGAATGAATAGAATGTTCCTATATAAGGGATGTATGTAGATATTATATAGAATGATTAGAATGTTCCTATACAAGGGATGTAGGTAAGATATTATATAAAATGACTAGAATGTTCCTATATAAGGGATCTGGTAAGCTATTACATAGAATGATTAGAATGTTCCTATATAAGGGATGTAGGTAAGATATTATATAGAATGATTAGAATGTTCCTATATAAGGAATGTAGGTAAGATATTATATAGAATGATTAGAATGTTCCTAGATAAGGGATATAGGTAAGATATTATATAGAATGATTTGAATGTTCATGTATAAGGGATGTAGGTAAGATATTATTTAGAATGATTAGAATGTTCCTATATAAGGGATGTAGGTAAGATATTATATAGAATGATTAGAATGTGCCTATATAAGGAATGTAGGTAAGATATTATATAGAATGATTAGAATGTTCCTAGATAAGGGATATAGGTAAGATATTATATAGAATGATTTGAATGTTCATGTATAAGGGATGTAGGTAAGATATTATTTAGAATGATTAGAATGTTCCTATATAAGGGATGTAGGTAAGATATATAGAATGATTAGAATGTGCCTATATAAGGAATGTAGGTAAGATATTATATAGAATGATTAGAATGTTCCTAGATAAGGGATATAGGTAAGATATTATATAGAATGATTTGAATGTTCATGTATAAGGGATGTAGGTAAGATATTATTTAGAATGATTAGAATGTTCCTATATAAGGGATGTAGGTAAGATATTATATAGAATGATTAGAATGTTCCTATATAAGGGATGTAGGTAAGATATTATATAGAATGATTAGAATGTTCCTATATAAGGGATGTAGGTAAGCTATTATATAGAATGATTAGAATGTTTCTATATAAGGGATGTAGGTACGATATTATATAGAATGATTAGAATGTTCCTATATAAGGGATGTAGGTAAGCTATTATATAGAATGATTAGAATGTTCCTATATAAGGGATGTAGGTATGATATTGTATAGAATGAATAGAATGTTCCTATATAAGGGATGTATGTAGATATTATATAGAATGATTAGAATGTTCCTATACAAGGGATGTAGGTAAGATATTATATAAAATGACTAGAATGTTGCTATATAAGGGATGTAGGTAAGATATTATTTAGAATGATTAGAATGTTCCTATATAAGGGATGTAGGTAAACTATTATATAGAATGATTAGAGTGTTCCTATATAAGGGATGTAGGTAAGCTATTATATAGAATGATTAGAATGTTCCTATATAAGGGATGTAGGTAAGATATTATATAGAATGATTAGAATGTAACATTTGACATTATAATACTATGTAGCAGTAATAACAGGTAGGATTAGAATGGATTTAGATATACAGGTTACAGGATACTGTTGCAATCTATTTAGAATGGGATTTTAGGGAGTGGTTATAGTGTACAGTTTTAACAATCTCTGGGTGCAGATAGTATGTACCTCTAACAACTCTGAAACACTACTGGCTTTTATCCAGAGAGCTCTGTTCCTTCCGATTTGTGTAAGACTATGTTTAATTACAAACACACATCTTTTTATTAAAGGTGTACACCACAAGCTGTCGCTTTACCCCACTAGCGTGATGTGTTACTGCCGACAGCTTGATGAATCCATTCATGTATAATTGGATATTTAGCAGCTCTTTTGCTGAACCTGCTTGTTTTGTTGAGTGCTGTAGAATTAACCCCTGGTGGTCTGGGCTTGTGATGTGATCTTTCCATGCAGAACAATCTGGAGACTGGAGTTAACTCTTAGATTTCTAGCAAGGGGAAGTAATATAGCACACTATAGCACACATCACAGGCTGAAAATGGATTAAATGCCACCCAAAAAATAAATAAAAAAATGATTTCTAGATAGAACGGTGTGAGGGTTTGGGAGTTCCTAAAGATCTGAGTACAGCATCCCAAAGGGCACACCCAATGTTTATTGCCAGATGGAGGTGCTCAGTGTGATAAAATACTATAATAGTAAAATAGTATAATATTAAAAAAATAGCATAATAGTTATAGGTACAAGGCAGAGCTTCTGTCGGCTTTTGTCTTGGGCAGGCAGCTCTAGGGTTTAACTCCTATCATGCTCAGCGAGCCTCAGACTGCCTCAGCGTGATGGCACTGGTAGTTTATAGCAGATAATCTAGCAGAGGGTTTCAAATTCCGATACTGCCCTCATTCATTAGTCTGTATCCAAGCACCTGTGTAAAGTTGTGTTGGTCTGTTTTTTGGGGGGGTTTTTTTCCGATCAGTGTGTGTTGTTGTGGAACAGGTGTAGTAAAAGTGAGGTAATACCACCAGTAAGTCACGACACAATGGGTGTTAAATTCAAGACACGGGCCCATATTCAGCAAATGGGGGGCAGAGTGCTGGATTTGGAGCAGTTGGCAGAAACATTCTATTGGTCTCCATGGCAACAGCTCCATGTGCATCCCTTTGCCTCAGTCTTGGCTTGATAACTATGGCCTTGGGTGTCGTATAGAAATATAAGTCAGCTGTCCAAGCCAGCTATAGAGATATGACTCTTCAGGGCAGCAGTAAAGCAAAGCCTTGAGGAATCCCTCTGTAATGAAAGCTCTTTCTAGAGATCAACATTTCCCAGAAGGGATTTGGAAACAAGGCACAGCAACCTGTGTGCTCTATCTATTTAGTTTTTTAGGGGTAAACCCAACTATACAATTACACTGCTTGAAAAAGTATACAATATATACCATCCAACCGAGAGCCCTAAATATGTGGGAAAGCCAATTTAAAAACCAATATGTCCCAACTGTTCCTTTTATCAGACACCGGTTAGAACAATCCCACGTTTACAGAATTATATTAGAATATTCAGAAACATAGTGTATTACCTGCGTCATCTGTCTTTATATCGATTCCATTTTGTTATATATGAGATATATTTGGGCATCCAGAACCCAGCTCAGAGTCTGGTATCAGGAGATCAGGTGGACCCAAACATAAGATTCCTTTGTAAGCAACAGGCTTCACCTTCCCTACAAGCCCCCACGCAGCAGAAAGTTGTGCTGGTGACAGGAGAACGTCTGTCAGACCGAGTCATGGAGACAAGATGATGTGCGAAAGGGATGCCTCCCTGTATCTCGTCGGTCCTGCTGGGATTATTCATGGACTGAGGGGATGTCACAGATCTCGGAGCCCAGCCTCACCTCATCCTAACAAGCTCTGTGTGTTTTCCTGCAAGAGAATGAGGTCTCTCTGCTGGGGATTGGAAACTCCGCCTGATGTGAAAGAAGGGAGGGAGGCAGAGTGGTGGGTATGAAGACAGGACAGGAGACACAGGGATGGAAACAGATGAGGAAAGGGAGACGATGATAGCAGAAGAGAGGAAGAAGAACGAATATTGCAAGTTAGCTACATTCTAATTAGAACTGAGATACATTTTAAAGGTGTACGCATAGCTTATTTTATTCTCATTTGGCACAAGAGGGGTTAACAAAAACCAGTAACAACTAAGATAGTATATCATAAAAAAAAAAAAAACAATAATACATTTCTTTTAAAAAGCTACATTAAATTATTGTGTGTCTGTGTGATAACTTACCAATGACTACAAGTAGTGTTTGCCACAATGATTATGAGATTACTGATGCTGTTTAAAAGATCTTTTCGGAGACACGAGCAATACAGACAGGTTTTCTGTCACTGTCACCGTGTGAAAAAAAGCCCATTGAGACCTTATAACCTTTCTGTTTCTATTGCCCTGCGGCAGCAGAATATGTGACAAATGACATGCATGGTACCCTTTCTGAATTGTCACCCTGCAGAAAGAAACACAAAGTATATGTCATGTCTCAGTCTGGTTACCAAGAATAATGTTTGGGTTTTCTTTAAAGATGACTGCATAAGACTGCATACAACTTCTATCTAAATAATTTGTAAAAAATTTTTTTACAAATGTTGGCAGGTACTTCCATGACGCAAAATGCTAAATTATAATCAGCGTTTCAATAGCTCCGCACCAGAGCCCCAAACCTCTTCCATAATTGGTATTCAATTCTTATCATGCTCAGCGAGCCCATAACTGCCTCAGTGTAATGGCGTTTGTAGTTTATAGCAGATAATCTACCAGAGGATTCCAAATTCCAATACTTAACGTTGGGGATAATGGAGAACCATGCCTTAAAATAGGTCCAAAGAAGCCACAAAGGGATCCCCTGGACTGTAAGGAAGGGTAAGCATGACTGCTGCCCTACAGTAAGGGTTGGGATAGAGAAGGATACTATGTTGCAGAGATGGGATGGTATAAGAAGGAGTGTAGAGGGGAGGGTACTCACCATTCGCAGAAGGAAGGCTAAGAACAGGTTTTTCCCTCCCTTCCGCACTACCCTGTGGTTATGAACAGGCCCACGTGGAGCGGCGAAACTGCCGCAGGTGCATCTGCACCATGGCCCATCAGGTGGCCCAAGCATTTCGGTGGGCCCTATATCTTCCGGGGCCCGGTCAGCGTTGCGGCCGGGTAATTGCGCGGCCGGGTAATTGCGCGACCGGGCCCCTTTATAAAAAATTGCGGCTGCACCACAAGTGCTGATGGGAGGAAGTGACGGCCGGTCACTTCCTCCCAGCTTACTCAGTGCGGGGGGAGAGCAGCGGGAGAGCGGAGGACAGGAGAGGACACCAGAGGCATTCGTTCCCATCATCCCCAGCCACCCTCCTGCAACTTAAAGGTAAGAGGAGGGTGGCTAATAAATGAGGTGTGTGTATATATGTCTGTGTGTGTGTCAGTATGTATGTGTGTATGTGTGTATGTATGTATGTATGTCTGTGTGTGTGTATGTCAGTATGCATGTATGTCTGTGTGTATGTGTCTATCTTTATGTGTGTGTATGTCAGTACATATATATGTCTGTTTGTCAGTATGTATGTCTGTGTATGTGTCTGCAGGTATGTATGTCTGTGTGTGTGTGTATGTCAGTATGCATGTATGTCAGTATGTATATATGTATGTGTGTATGTATGTATGTCAGTATGCATGTATGTCTGTGTGTATGTGTCTATCTGTATGTCAGTATGTATATATGTCTGTATGTATGTCTGTGTGTGTGTGTGTGTGTATGTCAGTATGTATGTGTATGTATTCCATTATGTATGTATGTATGTATGTATGTCAGTATGTATTTATGTGTATGTACGTATGTCTGTTTGTATGTCAGTTTGTATGTATGTGTGTGTGTCAGTATGTGAGTATGTATGTACGTCAGTGTGTGTGTCTGTATGTCAGTATGTGTGTGTGTGTATCTGTGTATGTGTCTATACGTGTGTATGTCTGTTTCAGTATTTGTGTGTATCTTTCTGTGTGTGTGTCTGTGTCCTTTTGTGTCTGTGTGTGTGTATTCCTGTGGGTGGGATTTGGAGGCGGGGCTTGGAGGTGGGCACCTGGGGGCCCAGACCTTGAGCTGTGTTAGGGGCCCCACAATTTCTGATGGCGGCCTTGGTTATGAATGTTGGTGTTTTTCTGTGGTGTTTGTTTTTTGTTCTCTTTTTGTCACAGCTAAGGAGGAGTTCCTGGCCAGCTCAAGTAATTCATGAGACAAGGCTTTGGGGAGTAGCAGCCTGCTAGGGCTGATGGCAGAAGGCAGGCTGTACGGAATCTGGAAATATACGGTTTTATCTGTCTGTTGGGTAGTCCCCCCAACAGTCGACAGGTGGTGATAATGCTGGCGGTGTTTAAAATTAAATAAAGCTCTGGCCATTGCCCTTATCCAATACTCAGGTGTCATGTCATTGTTGGGGGGGTAACAGGAATGTAATTTGGTCAGCAGTCATGTAAAAAAAATACATTTTTTTCAATTTATTCCATGACCCATTACTCCAAGTCACAGTATGTGATGGCTGTGTTCCTGTGTGTGCAGTCATAAATACAGAAATACAGCATTGCAGTTGAACAAGATGGTGTATGCACAGTCAACATGGATCCCCTATATGTCACACATGTATTCCATAACAGTAACCATTACGATTGAAATATTGAAATGTAAATTAAAAGGATCACTATAGTGTCAGGAAAACAAAGCGGTTTTCCTTACATTATAGTGCTCTGAGGGTGCCCCCACCCTCAGGGTCCCCCTCCCGTGGCGCTGAAGG
>OW240917.1:223807513-223874301 GCA_933207985.1 Pelobates cultripes | reverse complement strand
GGTGGTGAAGGGGTGTGAGGGTGATGAAGGGGTGGTGAAGGGGTGTGGGGTGATGAATGTAGGGGTGATGAATGGGTGTGGAGGTGATGAAGGGGTGTAGAGGAAGATAAAGGGTTGATGAAGGGATGTGGGTGGGGTGTGGGGTGGTGAAGGGGTGTGAGGGTGATGAATGGGTGTAGGGGTGATGAATGGGTGTGGAGGTGATGAAGGGGTGGTGAAAGGTGGAGGGGGTGGAGACATAAGAGCTGTGGGGGAAAAAAAAAAAAGTTAAATAATGTGTTCCCCCCTCCCTGAGCCTTACCTTTGTCCATGGAGGGGGGAATCCTTATTCCTGGTGGTCCCGTGGCAGAATAAGCTTGTTTGCACCCCTGGTGGGTGCAGCCAATCCTGAAGAGCTCCCTCCCTGGCCGGCCATGGTAGTGCAGCGGGCAGGCTGCCTGTAACACTGATAGAGCAGCTCCGCATAGGGCTGCTCAGTTACAGGCAGCCTGCATGCTGTGTTCAGCTCACGGCAGAGGCTCTGCTCCTGGAGCATCTGACGATTTTTTTTTTTCCAGCAGCACTTTCTGACAGGCACAGTGAGAGACAGCCTGGAGGGTCTTTGATAAGGCCCCTCGGCTGTCTCTCAGTGTGCTACAAGCTCTCTGCTGCGGCCGACCAAGGGGGTAAGTATTTAATAACAGGGGCCCGCAGAGGGTCGTGCGGGCCCCTCACTTAGTGCAGGCTGGCTGGGGAGCTTGTTGAGCTCCTCAGCTGAGCCATTACAATGCTGCAGGCAGGCGGGCCCCCAAGATCCTCGGGCCCTCGGTCCATGACCGATGTGCCCGAGTGCTCAGTCCGCCCCTGCCGGGCTCCCTTGGCGCTGGTGACCTCTTCTCCCCCGCTGACGTCAGCTCCCCCGTCCGACGTCAGCAGAGCTGAATGCGCATGCCCGGCAAGTGCCGCGCGCGCATTCAGGCTGTCAATAGGAAAGCATTTCTCAATGCTTTCCTATGGTCGCTCTGCGCGATGGAGGCATAATATGCCTCCAGCGTCGCAGATGCACCTCTAGTGGCTGTCCGGAAGACAGCCACTAGAGGCTGGCTTAACCCCAAATGTAAACTTAGCAGCTTCTCTGAAACTGCTATGTTTGCATCTGAAGGGTTAAAACCTGAGGGACCTGGCACCCACACCACTTCATTGAGCTGAAGTGGTCTGGGTGACTACAGTGTCCCTTTAACTTCTCTCATTAGGCCCATCAATTTTAGCTCCATAAAATCCTAACTCTGTGTTGGGTATCAGTTATTTGGGCACAATATGAACCAAACCACCAGGGTAGACTTCCACACTTCCTCGTTTGTTTAATTAAATACAGTAAATAAATACCATTCACAGGTGGTTTTGTTTGTCAGTCTGTTGTTTATTTCTTTTATTTCCTTCTATACGATCGCTCAAAGCAGTCCTTAACTTCTTAATAATGATTTAACTTGATATTATCATTTACAAGTTGTGCTAACATTTTCTTAAAGATACAAGAATGTAAAAAAAAAAAATGCAATGTTTTATTTTGTTGAGAGTGGTGTGTATCAGTTTGTATTATTGGGTCTTATTACTTTCTAATTTTGTCTACTTTTTGGGAAAGGAGATGACACACTCTTAACTTACAAAGAGTTAACAAAATAAGCAGAAACAATGAAGCAACAATCTCAAATTTAAATAGTTGAAATAATTAGGGATGGGGAGATCAGCATTGTGGAGGGGATGAGTGAAAGTCAGTTCTCCCATTTTGTAGGTCTGGGGTTGAGACCATCTAAACACCCTGGCTCCCATCTGCCTGGATCCTGGCATCACTTCGAGGACACAGAGACAATTCTTACAGCCCCCATATCTTTGTCCATATGCCACCCTGCCGAGGGAGGGACAAAGAGTGCCCCATAGCTTATTTCTGTCAGTGACTTCTTTATCTGTGTTGTGTTGTGCTGGAGGGATATACAGAATAATATAGGTCACTTCCATTTAAATTAACTCAGCAAGTAATAAATTTCATTTGTTTTAGTAATAGAAATGATTTTTATGTACAATAGAAAAAATAAATACATGACACAGCCCCTAGCAAGTTATGTGAATGTGTAATCGCCACTGAAAATCGTAAAAAGAGGAATGAACATCTACATCTAGTCTTTGTTTAAAAGCCTTTCTCGATTTGACCTCTGTTCTCGGCAAGATAATTTAGCAGTTATCGGGCACTGAGGTTAAATCATTAGTCTTTAAATGTATCCAATAATATTATATCACAGCAAAGCACTTTACGTTTAATAGTGATACAACATGTTTCTTCTTTACAGACTTGATCTTATGATTGGGTCAAGATGACGTATTAACACCTTCTGGGTCCAAGGAAATTAGTTTGTTGAAATATTTTCCATAGCCATGTACTCAGAACATAATTTTTTAGTCTATGTTTTTTTTTATTATACTATCATTGATAACATTTATTGAGGGTAGAACTATATTTGAACTGTAAAATCCTACTCTCCATAGATGTTAATAATTCAACAGAGTAGACTATGAGAAATGTGGGATTTGATTGTGGAAGACAACAATCGTTCAGTTCTTATATATATCATATGTAATATGTACACCAGGAGGTAAAAAAAAAAACAGATACAGATGGAACCAGAACCTAGCGAAATGTTCAAGCTACTCGGGGGTTTGAGCTTGTGGGTCTGAATATCAGCAGATTGGCCTTGCAACTGGTAGAGGTGTAAGAAACCAGAGCTAAATAGAGAATTAACTCCAGTTCGGTTAAGTAGCATTTGGAGTAAAAAAAAGATAGAAAAAAAAAGACAGAAAAATAAGCCGTTCATGAAGCAAAGACAAGGATTATTTCAGAGGCATGTATACGTTCTGTTATGTAGATATTATGTCGGACTTAAAGTGAACCAGTGATGAAAAAAATTACTTATCTTAACCCCTTAGGACACATGACATGTGTGACATGTCATGTTTCCCTTTTATTCCAGAAGTTTGGTCCTTAAGGGGTTAAATAAATCCCATATACATTGAATACATCATATATCACTAATATACAAATGTATTCAATGTCAATTCAATTGCCCTTTAAAAGCCGATCAGGCCTCTGTAGTATTAGCTGGCAGGGAGGAAGTGACAGCCTGTCATTTCATCCCTGCTTCACAGAGAGCCACCCAGGAGGAATGGAGGGAGACAGGAGGCTAGGGGCAGTGGGGGCACCACAGGCATTCTTCCTGGCTACCCCATTTTGTCTCCTCTAGCACTCCTACCCTCATTATTCCTGGCTACCCCATTTCCTCTCCTCTAGCACTCCTTCCCTCATTCTTGGGGACTTTAATATCCCAATCAACAACCCCAACTGCCCTGATGCCTCTTGTCTGCTCTCTGTAACCTCCTCTGTTGGACTTACACAGTGGTCTAATTCAGCAACTCATACAGCAGGAAACTCTCTTGACCTCATCTTCACCGATGTCTGTAGCACCTCTAATCTCTCCAATGTTCCATTTCCTCTATTTAACCACCACCTGTGCTGACCTTTGACATCGGCATATCCTGTACCCAAATTACACCACTCTCTCCACATCAGTCTTGCAGAAACCTCCACTGTCTTGACATCCAGCTATTCTCCACCAACATTCACAGTCTCCTTTCACCAACCTCAAACCTCACCTGCCCCAACACTGCAACCTCCCTCTACAACTCTACTCTCTCCTCTCAACAAGACATCATGGCACCTCCTACACTTAAACGCAGCAATTACAACCCTGGCACTCCAAGCTGATCCAATACCTCCAAAAATGTTCCACAACTGATGAACGCTGCTGGAGAAAGTCTCACTCTGCGTCTGACTTCCTCCACTATAAATTTATGCTGCGCTCCTACAGTCTGGCTCTTTACTCTGCAAAAGAAAACTAATTAAATACTCTAATAACTACACTCTCATGCAAACCCAAATGTCTATTTCATGCTTTTAACTCTCGTCTTTGCCCTGTTGTGCCTCCTCCTTCTACCAACTTGACCGCTACAAACTTTGCAACTCACTTCACTGAGAAGATTTCTACAATCAGGGTTCTCTCATCTCTCTCCATCCCCTAACAATTTTTTCCCCAACCACACTCCCTCCGCTGTCCTATACTCATTTGAACCCGCAAAAGCAGATGTTTATGTTCTGCTCCAATCCTCCGGTCCCCTTGATCATATTTCCTCCAATCTCATCCGCACTTTTCTTCTTCTCTTGCTCCTCTCCTCTCACTTAAATTTTCGATCGCTCCTTCTCCTCTGGTATATTTCCTCTACTCTTTAAATGTGCAATATCCATAATCCATAATGAAAAAGACCAACATTGACCCTATTTACCCTGTCCAACTACCGCCTTATCTCACTACTGCCGTTTGCTTTGAAGATCCTTGAGAGAGTTGTATATGCAGGATTGACAGACTTCTTTGATCCAACTCTCTGCTTGACCCGCTTCAATCTAGATTCTGCACTCGTCACTCTGTTGAAACAGCTGTGACCAAAGTATCCAATAATCTTATCACTGCAAAATCCTGTGGCCACTACTCTATCCTAATTCTCCTTGACCTTTCTGCTGCTTTTAACACTATTGATCAACAACAGCTTCTTTTCATCCTCCGTAATCTTGGTCTATGAGATACCACTCTCTCCTGGTGCTCTTCCTACCTCTTCCAGCACTCTTTCAGTGTTTCTTTCTCTGGCACTGGCTCTTATCCCCAATCCCTCTCTGTTGGTGTTCCCCAAGTGTCTGTCCTTGGTCCCCTATTGTTCTCAATCTCTACTGCCTCCCTTGGTAAACTCATCAGCTCCTTCGGCTTCCAGTATCATTTCCATGCGAATGACACCCAAATTTACCTGTCCTCCCCTGATTTCTCACCACCCCTCTTGATGCGTGTCTCTGATGCCTCTCTGCTATTTCCAACTGGATGGCTTTTCATTTCCCTAAACTTAACCTGTCCAAAACAGAATTTCTGGTCTTCCCTCTCTCAAGTGTTGCTACTCCCTTGTCAGTGTCCCTCCAAGGCAATAGCTCTACCATCGCAGGCTCGCTGCCTAGGTGTTCTCTTTGATCCGAACTCTCCTTCACCCCTCATGTCCAATCATTCGCCAAATACTGCCACTTCTATTTTAAAAACATAGTGCGCATCTGCCCCTACTTAATGCCTGATAATGCTAAGGTGCTTGTCCATGCCGCTGTCCTCTCTCGCCTTGACTACTGTAATCTGCTTCTCAGTGGTCTTACTTGTTCCCAACTTGCCTCGTTACAGTCTATAATGAATGGGGCGAGGCTCATCTTCCTGTCAGCCTGTACCTCCCACGCCTCCTCCCTTTGTAAGTCCCTACATTGGCTTCCTGTAACATATATTTAAGTTCCAGATACTTGCTTACAAATCTCTACACAATGCTGCTCCGACCTACCTAGCCTCACTAATATACAAATATGTCCCGTCTAGGCCCCTACGCTCTGCCGAAGCCCTGCATCTACCTATGATACTTAACTTAAAGACTTCTTGTTCCTGTGGAACTCCATTCCCTTCTCCGTTAGACTCCACTGCATAAACAATTGTAATTTATAAACGATAAATAAAGATATAATATAAATGACATTTTTATATTGTTTACACATATATATGCATTTAAACACTGAATACTGAAAACCAACATCTGCATTTACACACACATACATTAACATTATATATTTAACTGTGTTGGAAGTTTTTGAGAAACATTAGACCCCTAGATTCACTACCTGAATTGCTATATTGAAGTCCTAGAAAGCTTTATTTCTTGACCTTGGCAGGTGAAAGAATGTTGAATGTCCTACTTCTGAAGACCCTGGTTCTTTTGTTATGTTTAGGATCGATGTAGATTTTATCTTTTCATTGTTGCTCTGCCTCTTGCTAAAGATTCTGCCTCCGTCCTGCCATTAAAGGCACAAGCAAAGCAGGAGAACCACTTCCACTTAATGTAGCGGTTCTGCTGCAAAGAAACTAGCGCAGCAAGACCAGCACAGCACGAGAAGGTTAAAATCTTTATTTTATTTTTACAAATTGCCCAGAATCTACATAGGCCGAAGAACACTCTAATGCTAGAAATATAGGTTTGTGTGTGTAATACAATAATAGAATGTTCCTTTAGGTAGATAGAGGGCAGAGGGAGATGATGCTGGAGGAGAGAGAGAGAGAGAGATGCAGATTTGAGGAGAAAGGAAGATGGAGCTGGGAAGAGAGAGGGAGATTAAGCTATAAAATGAGAGGAAGATGAAGCTAGAGGAGAGAGAGGGAGAAGAAGCTGGAGGATAGGGAGATGGGGATGAAGGGGAGAGGGGTATGGAGCTAGTTGGGAGGGGGGTGGATCTGGAGCAGAAAGAGGTTTGAAGCTAATGGGGAGAGGGAGTGGAGCTGGAGGAGAGAGGGGTATAGAGCTAGTGGGGAGAGAGAGTGAAGCTGGAGCAGAGAGGGATATGAAGATAGTGGGGAGAGGATGTGGATCTGGAGGAGAGAGGGGTATAGAGCTAGTGGGGAGACGGGGTAGAGCTGGAGGAGAGAGGGGTATAGAGCTAGTGGGGGGAGGGGTATGAAGCTAGTGGGGAGAGAGAGTGAAGCTGGAGGAGAGAGGGATATGAAGCTAGTGGGGAGAGGGGGTGGAGCTGGAGGAGAGAGGGATATGAAGCTAGTGGGGAGAGGGGCTGGAGCTGTAGGAGAGAGGGGTATAGAGCTAGTGGGGAGAGAGAATGGAGCTGGAGAAGAAAGGGGTATAGAGCAAGTGGGTAGAGGGGGTGAAGCTAGTGGAGAGGGGGTGGAGCTGGAGAAGAGAGGTGAGGCTGTTGGAATAGCTAAAGTGAGTTGTTTCTGAGTATGTAACAAGAGGGACATGCAGTTGACCCTTAAAGTGCTTCAGCAAGCTCCAGTGCTTTAAGAGTTTGGAGTGTCCCTATAAGAATAAACAAAATAATTATTTAAGCAGAAGTACAACAACCTAAAGTCAGCACTTGAGTCCCATTACCAGGCTTTTCACAAGATATTAAGGTAATGGGGCTGAATCGATGAGTGTATTCTGTTCCACTTAAAATAAAATCATGTAAGTGCAGTCAATATTGGAAAAATAAATTTAAATTTCAAATGTATCTTTCCACTTGTATATCTGCACACGGTACTGACGCATTTTGAGATGGTATGAAAATATTTTCCAGGGCTGCTTTTTAATCCCAGTCCGGCCCTGATTTTACTTTGTAATACATTTAAAAAACATTGAACAGCATAAAAATGTGATGATCATTAAATTTGCAGATGTTCATATATTTGGGCATAGAGTTCCGCGTTACCCTCTATTTCTATAGAAATATCTATTTATGCCAGTTCGCCCTTTGAAGAGAACATGCCGGAAGAGTTTTATTGTTTCAGCTGTCACATTAGCAGTAGGGAGCTGAATAGCAAATTTGTCAGTTGTCTGGGAATCAAGTTATAGACAAAGGAATGGAAGCTGTACAGACACCTGAGAGCATCAAAGAGCGGTTCGATAAAGGTCACTGAATAAGACATTAATGGAAAATGACTTTTATCGGAAGAGGCACAGATTGGGTCAACAGCTATTTTATAAGCAGACATGAGATAAATATTGCAGGGAACCATGACTTCTAGTAGACTGCTACAAAGTTTAGGGGTTAAAGCGGCACTGTCACAGTCTGGGGACTCTGGCAAATTCGCAAAGACCCCCGAAGGTGACACAGTCTCTGAGGATCCAGAGGCCAGGGAGGCAGGTAAAGGTAAGATTTACTTGTATGAACCTGACCATCCCGGGCATGACTATATTGTTCTGGCGTGTCCTTTTCAACCCTTTGGTGCTGCTGACGTCATGTGAGAGTACGGCATTGAGGTCTATGAAGGAGACAGTCAATTCCCTGCAGACGTCACTGGTGGCAGCAGCAGGGATTGACTCTATAGCTCCCCCTAGAGGCTAGGAAAATCAGGCGGAGGAAATAAAAAGAGTCAAAGTAGTCCTTACTTTGTCTCTGTATATTTCTTAACTGGATTGGTATTTCAGTTAAATTTCAACACAGTCAAAATGAGTATTTCATAAAATTCTATCACTATGAAATATACATTTTTCGTGGGGGAAGTGACAGTGCCACTTTAAAGGGGCTAAAGTGACATTCCAGGCCACTGCTGCTAATTTTCTGTATTAAGAAAAGTATATATTGATTAGCAACAAGAGCCTGATGTCTTTAGCAAATAAGTGTCTGTAAAAATCCCAATCTCCGTCTGGAACCGATGGGAGAGACATTGGCAATGTACGTCCGTTGTTGCTCTCTACCATATGTGCTGCTCTACCCTTGCTGGGATTTCAGTTTATACAGACATACAGTGACAGTAATAAAAACACAGCTGCTTCATTGCATGCTCACTACGGACTCTATAAGAAAATTATTTTAAGGCAGAAAGGGGTTGGGGAGGGGGAGATAATAGTGTGCATGTGGATATCCTACTTTTACTGATTTACTCTCATGCAAATCAATCCTTCAGATTAGGAACGCATGGATCCCTGGGGCTATGTTATCACAGCGAAAGCCGTCCAATATTTATAACTGTTAGATTAACACATGAGCATGCGGACACCCACACCGGAACACATTCATGCTGTTCATCTCGAGACCTGTGTATATATATTTATATATTGAATAAAGCAGAATACCTAGAGGGCTTTATATCTCATTTATATTTATCTCCTTGTTTCAATTGTATTTATTTTATTCACTTTGTACCCAGCATGTATTTGAAAGGGTAACTATATCTAATCCGGATCAGTAATAAGACAAGGTGTATTCATAGTATAAGTCCAAGGGTATGCTCTTAACTCACGGCTGCAGTAAAAAAGTGTAAATAGTCTAAAAAAAAAAAAAAACTAAAAAAAAAAACCATACAGGGTTATTCAATAAATTCAGAATTTTTGTGAATTTAATCCAAACTGCATAATCAAGGCTAAAATAGTCAGGCTGTACTATAGTTTCATTTGAGAATTTTCTAGAGCAGCTATTTTAGCCTTACATTTACAGTTTAGATTTAATTTGCAAAAACAAATGAGTTTGAGTAAATCAGGATTATTCACTAAACTCTCTCAAACACACATCGACATATACATGCATTGATACAGTGTCAAGGAAAACCCCGTAGGAAAGCATTGAGGGAAGGTCTAATGTGGTTGCCATGCATACGCATTATGTTCCTTTATCAGCTGCCGTTGAGGGAGGTGGAATGCGACCCAGAAGGATAAGGGTGCTTGAATCAGGTGAATAAGGGGTTATTAAACCGAGGGGGGAAGGGGGTGCAGAGGAACATATTAGTGCTTACTTTAGGGTAAGCTTAAACGAGCTTACCCTAAAGTTAAACTTAAAGGAACACTTTAGTGTAGGAATACAAAGATGTATTCTTAACACTAAAGTGTTCCTTTAACTTTAGGGTAAACTCGTTTTATCATGGTTCTCATCAACCTATTGTTCCTATAACATTTTGTAATTGTCTCATTTATTGTTAAATTTCCCCCCTTTTATAATATTGGATGCGCTGCGGAATACGTTTGAGCTATACAAATGTCAAAAATAAATATTAAAAGGGGTGTGAATGGGGGTTTGTCCAGGGGTGGGGTTATTATGAGAAATTTTAGGTGACTTACTAATAACAAATTATGCAACTAAAATGTAATTTAGAACAAGCTCAATGTATCTTATATACCGAGACTGATTTCTACAAACATTTATTGTAGTTTAAAGACACATTACTTAATATTATTATTATTATTGCTGTGGAGCTCTGATTGGCTGCACCGTGGTTGGCTTACTAGTCTATCGGAGCAGAAAAAAAACAGAAAGTCAATATTTGTGTTAGAAACTTTGTTGGACATCTTCATGGGAGCCACTGCAACTCGGAGTTCTAGATTCCAAATAGGATCTAGATCCATGGTCCAATCTTTTCTTAAAAGATACTTAGGATCCACAGTTTTTTGTTGTAATTCTATTTTTTTTTTTTTTTATGTTATTGGTTAGAACATAAATTACAGAAGAAACACAAATATGTTTTAAAAGCATGATTAACCGTAATGTCAATGGTATTATTAACATTACGGTACCAGTCTATATTCTGATACAGTAAAATGATACGAACCACTGAGCTTCAATAAGGGACAAAGGAAATTGTAAATAAAAGGGAAAAGAAAGGAGAAAGAATCCCATATATTCCTCTCCTTCCAACCTCTCTATGCACAAGATCCCCCTGTTTTTCCCATTCACTCACAAGGCCAAAAATTAAGCCTTTTTCAATCTGCGGAGTTCAGGTTGAATCCAGCGATGGATGCCACAATCAACCCCATACCAAAATACAGCTAAAAAAAAAGTATATATTTATTTACCTTCTGGCTTTTTATTTTCCATCATTTATTTTCCATTATTGTCATCCCTCTATACTCCTTCTAAATTCCTGAATTATGTAAAATATAATTCATCGTTTAAGCAATCAATAAATGTTAGACTTTTAAAATGAAGTTGGCCCGAAGTTGCAGATGAATGTCTCTAAGATATAATTATTCATGATAGGTAGAACGTGGCAAAGTAAAAATATTCTAAAGTTTGATGTTGCATGTATTGGGCAATTCTGCAAGTTGCTTGATTAGTAAAAACAAGCTAGCAATGCGAAAGTCAATGGAAACTCAAATTGAGAGAGCTTCGTGATTGGCTAAAATTGATTTTGAGTAGATTTCATTTCCTTTTGGAGATCTTTTTTTTCTATTACACCCTTGCAAAATACCAAGTCCAGAAATAGACTCTGCCATAATTGGTTCTCAAACTAGAAGGCTGCTCTACCTTATTGGAAGATCTCACATTAGATGCTCGATTCAAGAATATCACTGCATTGTCAGCGGATAAAGATGATATGGGACTTTTAACACTGAAGGTCCATTAAAGGATACCCATTCATTTTTCACAGCTGATCAAGAAAAAACACTGGTGATGAGGACTCTTGCCGCCTGTATGTTAAGCCTCGAAATAGACTTAGACTTCAAATTAAACACAAAAACAATATCTCCCCAAAAACGGAAGCCCAGAATAGCACAACCATCAGAAACATATCAATATTCATAGTATAGTGGATTCCAGAATCCCCTTGGACTTCCTGTTAATCTACACTACATAAATCTGCTAAACCAACATCACTGCAGAGCATATTCAATATAAATAAACTCCTTCATACCTCCCACAACTGCCTTGAGGGATGTGAAACATCAGCTTTCAAAATAGAACTGGCAAGATCAGTATTATGGCAGCAGTGAGGGCGAACACACATCGCACCTTTGGGATTCACAAAACGAATTTCTTTGTGATCTTTCTCTATCCACTTTACAGTGGAGACTATCGGAGTGTCACATCTCCTGCCTCCTGCAAATTAAATCCATCTGAAATTTCTGTTGGAAAACAACAATGTCTCTGTGATCTAATTCATAGATATTCCCGCACACCCCGAACTAATCTTTAGCCACTGCTACCTTGCATGGAACAGCTAAAGAGCACATGTGGGACACGAACAATGAAATTCTTTAACGACAGAGAGATCTCCGAAACATAACTTGATATATATTATCTTATCATCTTGTTATTTTATAGGTTCAAACCTTGCCTTTTAATTCGTTTTTTTACTTTACACGCTGTATGTTATTTATCATTATACCCATCTTTACACTTTTCTAACAAAGCATTCACCTCTAGAACACAAGATGGTTCTAGAGCTCTTTTGCTTTCCTTCGGCCACTGTTCATACTTCTCTTGTTTTGTTATTTGTCGGTCTTAGCTACATTTAATCTCGATTACATGTCTCCTCTGTGTGTCCCTTCTAGCTCAGTATTACTCTTTAGTTAAATTGAAAGATTTCCCTGTAGATACGGTCTTATGAAATCTTATAATTACCATCTTAAAGGGACACTATAGTCACCAGAACAATTACCGCTTAATGAAAAGGCAGTGTTTACATTACTGCCTAGGAATACATCTAGTGGCAGTCACTCAGATGGCCACTAGAGGTGCTTCCTGGGTCACAGTGAGCAGCACCTACGTTTAGCGTGTCCACACTCTGCATGGAAATGCTGAATGTTTCCCATAGAAAAAAGCCTCCCAATGTTTTCCTATGGGAAAGCAGTGGATTGGCTGAGCTCATCAAGTTTGTTGATCTTAGCCACTGAGGCGGAACGAGACAAGGTGCCTCGTGGGAGTAAAATCAACTTTTCAAAAGGGGGGTAGGGGAGTTGGAGACCTAAACAGTTATGTTATCACTTTAGTGTCAGGAATAAATGTTTGTGTTCCTGACACTATAGTGTTTCTTTAAGCCTCACATTTGCCCTAAAATTATCTAAGCGTTTACTCTATGATTTTGACAGTAAGAAAATATCTCTGCTCAATACTGGCCTTATACTGCAGATTTACAATTGCACATATAGAAACGTAGATAGTTCATTCCAGGTGACCGAGTTGTTCAATATTTTTTATCTGACTACTCAGTAAAAGAAATATTAAAAATTGCCCCTCGGGACATAGATATTCGATTTTCTTCTAGCAAGCAAAATTTTGGAACTACACAAAGGAGAGCATTTTATGTTCAAAATCATGGGAAGGTTTTAATTTGAGTAATGTTTAATGCCTGCCATGAAGCAATTACTTGTTAAAAATAAACAGTGATAGTATTTAATAGATTTCAGTAGACCAGCATATTCTTCCATATTTGATGCTTGTTACATGCTCTGCTTTTTTGTACCTCTAATATACCTGTGGTTAAGTAAACGTCTTACTGTTCACAAATGAAGATATTTTGGATCTGCAAAGTTTACATTTTTCTTCATTATAAATTATACATTTTCATTGCTTCTCTTACTATGGTTTTTTCTTTATCGGAAGTTCTCATTCATTTTTCATTACCATATTATGTCATACTTTTTGAGCGTGTATAATGTAAAATAAACATGTATAATAAATAATGCTAGTTACTACTGATCCCTTAGGACTTACCAATTTTAGATCCATATTATAATCTGCGTAAACATTTGATCGCTTAGGCATTCAGACTTAATCTGTAACGAGGGGCAGTTATCTAATCGATTGCAATCCAAATTTCACAAACACGTTTACTGCCGATATGGCCAACGAAGTCAGAAAATATTATCTTCTTACAATCTGGGCCTAATTTGTGACTTTTCTGTTATTCTCAAACTATCAAGCTTGGTAGGCCAATATTTTGAGTCTAATGACAAAAATAAAAATGTGTTTTTGAAGTATCACACAAGTTAAAAGTTAAGGAAAACCAAGTACATTGATTATGTTAATAAATAACAGATGTGTAATTAATTCTTTACCTTTTATTTAGAAGTATTTATCTTATACACTTCTCTGTTATAACGGAGTTACAGTGTTTATTTGTTCATAATATGGTGTAGTTGAAGAACAAGGAGTGGTTAATTACATGTCATCAAGTCAGTCACAGTGTTTGTCGAATTCAGTTTGCTAATATGTTTTTGGGGCAAATGGCTATTTGTTAGAAAAGAGGTTTCACACCCTTTGAAATGTTGCACATGCTACTTTTTAAATGGTTCTGTCAAAATGTCACTAAGGCCTCTCCTACATGACTGTGATCGCCAAATCTTGAGGGTTTAAAGTAAGCAAACCCATAGTAAGCCCAAGTAATGACACTAAATATCACAGTGCTCAGATTTGAATTGCGCTGACATCGTTTTTAGATCATAGGTAGATGTTAATGTATGTATCATATATATATCTATATATATGGTTTTTTTTCTATTTCTTTTTATGTACCATCAACAATATATATATAATATATAGGTGAGCAATCGAAATTTAAACAAAACAGTGTGAGTGTAGATTAAAAGTCAAAACGTATAAGTGACCAAATGTTTCCAACTAAAAAGGAAACACTCTTACTACCCATGAGTGTCACAAAACACATTGTTATATAGCGAGTAGTATAAAATATACTTACACAGAGATTGATATGATGATCTTAATGATCTAAAATACATACAGGGAGTGCAGAATTATTAGGCAAGTTGTATTTTTGAGGATTAATTTTATTATTGAACAACAACCATGTTCTCAATGAACCCAAAAAACTCATTAATATCAAAGCTGAATATTTTTGGAAGTAGTTTTTAGTTTGTTTTTAGTTTTAGCTATGTTAGGGGGATATCTGTGTGTGCAGGTGACTATTACTGTGCATAATTATTAGGCAACTTAACAAAAAACAAATATATACCCATTTCAATTATTTATTATTACCAGTGAAACCAATATAACATCTCAACATTCACAAATATACATTTCTGACATTCAAAAACAAAACAAAAACAAATCAGTGACCAATATAGCCACCTTTCTTTGCAAGGACACTCAAAAGCCTGCCATCCATGGATTCTGTCAGTGTTTTGATCTGTTCACCATCAACATTGCGTGCAGCAGCAACCACAGCCTCCCAGACACTGTTCAGAGAGGTGTACTGTTTTCCCTCCTTGTAAATCTCACATTTGATGATGGACCACAGGTTCTCAATGGGGTTCAGATCAGGTGAACAAGGAGGCCATGTCATTAGATTTTCTTCTTTTATACCCTTTCTTGCCAGCCACGCTGTGGAGTACTTGGACGCGTGTGATGGAGCATTGTCCTGCATGAAAATCATGTTTTTCTTGAAGGATGCAGACTTCTTCCTGTACCACTGCTTGAAGAAGGTGTCTTCCAGGAACTGGCAGTAGGACTGGGAGTTGAGCTTGACTCCATCCTCAACCTGAAAAGGCCCCACAAGCTCATCTTTGATGATACCAGCCCAAACCAGTACTCCACTTCCACCTTGCTGGCGTCTGAGTCGGACTGGAGCTCTCTGCCCTTTACCAATCCAGCCACGGGCCCATCCATCTGGCCCATCAAGACTCACTCTCATTTCATCAGTCCATAAAACCTTAGAAAAATCAGTCTTGAGATATTTCTTGGCCCAGTCTTGACGTTTCAGCTTGTGTGTCTTGTTCAGTGGTGGTCGTCTTTCAGCCTTTCTTACCTTGGCCATGTCTCTGAGTATTGCACACCTTGTGCTTTTGGGCACTCCAGTGATGTTGCAGCTCTGAAATATGGCCAAACTGGTGGCAAGTGGCATCGTGGCAGCTGCACGCTTGACTTTTCTCAGTTCATGGGCAGTTATTTTGCGCCTTGGTTTTTCCACACGCTTCTTGCGACCCTGTTGACTATTTTGAATGAAACGCTTGATTGTTCGATGATCACGCTTCAGAAGCTTTGCAATTTTAAGAGTGCTGCATCCCTCTGCAAGATATCTCACTATTTTTGACTTTTCTGAGCCTGTCAAGTCCTTCTTTTGACCCATTTTGCCAAAGGAAAGGAAGTTGCCTAATAATTATGCACACCTGATATAGGGTGTTGATGTCATTAGACCACACCCCTTCTCATTACAGAGATGCACATCACCTAATATGCTTAATTGGTAGTAGGCTTTCGAGCCTATACAGCTTGGAGTTAGACAACATGCATAAAGAGGATGATGTGGTCAAAATACTCATTTGCCTAATAATTCTGCACTCCCTGTAAAAGCCTGGATAACTCTAGTGCAGCATTGTAGCACACAGAAATGATATATAAAACCCTGTTGAAAATAAACCCACAAATGTGAAGCGGTTGAAGTACCACTCCAAACTATTGAGCCTAGGGGTGATCAGACCCTTGTGTGCGCTGGATCCAAATGATGAAAATATGTGGACTCACCACGAGCTGAACGATAAATCGATACTTTATTCCAAATGTATAAAAATGAAAAAGCATGGAAGTTAGGCTCTTAGTACTGTGGTGTATATAGTCTCTGGCTCTGTATGATGCCTTCCGAGTGCGCTCTCTCTTGACTGCATCAGCCAGGATATCTCCAACTCCACCACAATGTGTCTCCAAGTATAATTCCGTGTTCAGCACGCTACGCACGTTTTGTCCAGCCTCTCGGGGGTTTATTAAGCATGCTTGAAAAAGTGAGAGCGTACTCGGAAGGCTTCATACAGAGCCAGAGACTATATACACCACAGTACTGAAAGCCTAGGTTGCTGCATGTGTCTATAATTAATACTTAGTTTGGGTGTTGTTACTTGCATTTTATAAGTTATTAACTAAAATATCTTGCACCATTTTTATTCATTTTAAGATTTTATATATGTATATATATATTTTTTTTTAATTTATGTTCATGTAACATCTATTCTATATAATATATATATATATATATATATATATATATATATTATTCTTTATTTTTATGTAGACAGTAAATACCATTGTTATGTCCCTGATATAATGGCACGCAAACTGCATGTGCATGTTTTTTAGCGTTACACTTTTTACATTTGTGCCACAGTTGTATAGATGTTAATGTATCGCTTAATATCAGAATGAGATTGTAACTGAGAATGAAATCTAACCTCTTAGGTGATTGTATTTCTTGAGATACCTTTTTGCCATATGTGCTACATGTTTCCTGGTTTAATGGTGTTGGAGCAATTCTTTCCCATAATGTATTGTCACCAGACACTGTATAAGCTGAAATAGGGTATAACATTTGTAGGTCTAACACTTTTCCAATTATATATTTCCTACAATTCTATACCAAACAGTTTCCGGACCACAGATTCTCCTTTCAATTATGAGCTTCTCCCAGCAGGTGTTTGCCATATGTACTAGAAATAAAAGGAGCTCGGACTGCGCTGTTATCCGTCTATCGACCTTAAAGCTTTATGTGGAATCTTCCTACCTGAAAAACTCCACAGCTTATATTATGTTACATTACTCATTTAATGGTCTCTTGCCCTCGAGCCTATACTTCTGAAGCTCATGTGGTTAACCATGTTTAAAAGCTGGATGGCAGTTTCATATTGCTTATTAGAACCCCAAAGCATTTATATTATATTTAAGTTACTTACATTTTCCAATCACAATAAATATGCTTCATGTGTGAAAATTACCAAATAAAGTATATCATTTTCGTATTTGCTGTAGAGTATAAATATGACCTATTGTTATATAACAAACTCTAATAATAATATACAATGGGTATGGGACAGTGGCGTACACACGACCCATGGGGCCCCGGTGCAAAAATTGATCCGTGGGCCGCCCCTGCGCACTTGGGCCAGGACCGCAACACATGGCGGCGGGCACCTGGTCCCAGAGGTCGCAGGGCTGTGACCCCTGCTACCGCGGTGTGTACGCCAGTGCATGCAGATACACATACACTTAAAGGACCACTATAGATGCCCAGATCACTTCAGCTCAATGAAGTGGTCTGGGTGCGAGGTCCCTCTAGTTTTAACCCTGCAGCTGAAAACAAAGCAGTTTCATATAAACTGCTATGTTTCACTGAGGGTTAATCCAGCCTCTAGTGGCTATCTCACTGACAGCCGCTAGAGGTGCTTCCGTGATTCTCACTGTGAAAATCACAGTGAGAAGACGCTGGACGTCCATAGGAAAGTATTGAGTAATGCTTTCCAATGGGCAGTTTGGGCACACACACTTTAATACTAACACACACACACACTTGTTTCTTTAAAATGTAATCTCCCAGCCTCCTTACCTTTGGGAGAGCTGAGGGTATTCCCTGTGGTCCAGTGGTGCTTCTGGGCGACCGGTCACCGGGCTGGCTGGTGGGCGCGCATGCCAGGCAGCCCGGTGACACCAGGAGAAGAGGCTAGCCACACTGGCGTACATACCGGGTCGCAGGGCGGCCGGGCCCCCTGGTGGGCCAGGCCCGGTCGCAGCCACGACCCCTGCGATAGCGGTATGTACGCCAGTGGGATGGGGGGTGGACATCCCTCTGGATTGCTAGGAGTCCCAATCCCCTTGTCATCCCCCTTTACATAAATTAACACTACCTACCTCTAATAATAATTAGGGGGTGGCGTTAAAACTAATAAACGTAAAAAAATATATATATGTAACCATCTGAAGTATTTCTTCTAAATGTTGTTATTTTTCTTTCTTTCTTTTTTTACTTTTCTAATGTGGCGACTAGCTAACAATGACAGGCCAGGCACCACATAAGTAACCCTTGCATTGCTTGCATTGTTTTTAACTATTTGCCATCTAGTTGCTAATGCTGACAGCAGGCAAATTGTACTTCAAATGATCAATTCACTTGCAAAAAAGAAAGAGAATGATAAATTTGTTAATATCAGAACTTTGTTAATCTTTCAAATCCCATACTTTGTAGGGTTTGGATGCGAAAGCAATGACTTTCATTCGGACACAGAATGTATCCGGGCGAATGATAAAAATTCACTTGGGCCGACCGAATTCCGACCGTATTTTGCTTTAGTAAATATGAGAATTGCCATTGCGTTCGTAATTCAGTTGTTTTGCCTGGATTTTATCCATCTTGACAAAATCTGGTGTTTAGTGGAAAACCCTGTTAAAAAGGTTATTAAGCTTTCAGCTATCAATCCAAATATATTCAATATTTTTATTTTTTTAAAACAGAAAAAATAGGTATTTTAAAACTAGCAGGTTAACTTCTATGTCCTTTTTTTAAATTGTATTTGGATTCACTTTTGTATCACACAGTTGGTTTACAATGCTGCCGCCCATCCATTGTGTTCCATATTAAGGGTTAATAAGTATGTAGGGGTGGATATAAAAAATACCCCTCTCTGTCTCATTAGCACAAGTAACTTTGATGTGGGGCTGATGTGTACTATGGTTGTGGCTGCCGCCCAGGAGTAGTGTGAGTTTGAGCGCCGGACTTGTTTTTCATTGTATTTAAATCTAGTAATACCTGACTCTCTCTAGTACCAGCAGGGATTTAACACCTGCTGGAACTTAAAGGGACAGTCGTACCAGGACATTAACACAACATTTGGTATTTCGAGAAGGAGTTAAGAACAAAAGCTGATTTAATACATACGCTATATGTGCAGGTGGTTATTTTAACTTGCAGGGATATTCAGTGAAAGTCAGAATTTAAAGAGAATTCAAAGTGAATTTCAAATCTAAGGCCAGAGTAGCCGAAATGAAAGCATAGCTGATTTATTTCCTGCTCGGCTATTTTGACTTAAATTTGAAATTCACTTAGAATTTTCACTTCAGTAAATAAGCCTGTAAATATTATAAGTTAAGTTTTCAATTCATATCAGTTTAGTTAGTGAATACTGCCCCTCCCCATCAGAGTTTTGTTCATTTGTGTATTAACTCCTGGAATGGTATTCTGTAATGATTATTATTATTGGTATTTATATAGTGTCAGCTTATTCTGCAGCGCTTTACATTAAAAGGGGAATTTAACAAATGAGACAATAATGAAATGTTACAGAAACAATAGGTATGTGAGGACCCTGCTCAAACGAGCTTACAGTCTAGAGGAGGTTGGGCATAATACACAACAGGAAGAGTATTGAGGGAGACAGCATATAAACATGGTGGGAAAGTAGCAGAACTGGAGGTGTGAGTGGAGTTTGGCCCTTTAGGAGAGAGCAAGAGGCATGTTTGTGATATAGAGGTTAATCTGGAAGGCCATAAGCATTCCATAAAATATGGATTTTGAGGGACTTTTTAAAGGATTGAAGACTACAGGAGAGTCTGATGGGGGTAGGCAGGCTGTTCTAATGGAAAGGAGCCACCCGCGAGAAGTCCTACTGGCGTTAATTTTTCAGTAAGGGTGCGAACAACAGACAGGAGTACATCACCGGCAGAGCGGAGAGACCGAGAAGGGGCATACCTATGAATCAGTGAAGAAATATACGAGGGTCTAGAGTTGTTTAGAGCTTTATAGGTAAGGGTTAGTATTTTGAATTGACCTGTAGGGTACAGGAAGCCAGTGTAAGGATCGACAGAGGGGTGAGGTATGAGAGGAGCGACAGGAGAGAAAGATCAGCCTGGCAGCAGCATTCATCACAGATTGTAGGGGGGCAGTACGGCTTCTGGGGAGACCAATTAGGAGAGAATTACAGTAATCCATGCAAGCAATTACTAGAGCATGAACAAGCTCCTTGGCAGCATCTTGCGGGTAATGTTTTTAAGGTGGAATTTAACAACAGACTGGACATGAGGCGCAAAGGTAAGGTCAGGATTAAAAATAAGGCCTAGACAGCGAGTTTGCAAGGATGGGGTGAGGCAGGTACCATCAACCTGAGAATGAGAAAGAGAAGAATCAGTGTTATTAGGAGGAAAAATACCCATTGCATTTTCTTTTCTCTTTTCAATTCTTTTTTTGTTTCATTGAGGTTTGGTTATTAATAAATCCTGGATTTTAGCATTTATAGGCAATGTGTAACCTTGACTTAAATTTGAAATTCACTTAGAATTTTCACTTCAGTAAATAAGCCTGTAAATATTATAAGTTAAGTTTTCAATTCACATCAGTTTAGTTAGTGAATACTGCCCCTCCCCATCAGAGTTTTGTTCATTTGTGCATAGGCGTGCGCACGGGGTGTGCCGGGTGTGCCTGGGCACACCCTAATCCCCGTGCGCACGCCTATGGTTTGAGTCCTGCAGGAACAGCGTTCCTGCACTTTTTTTGAGCAGGAACGCTGTTCCTGCAGGCACTCAGTGTCCCCTGTTTCACCTCTTGCCCCTGTCATGGGAGGGCAAGAGGTGATGATTCCCCCCACCCTGCAGCTCAGCCGCGGCGAGGGAGCTCTCTGCTCTCTGCTTCCTCTCGCCGCGCGCTGATGCCGGGAGCCGGAATATGACGTCATATTCCGGCTCCCAGCTACAGCAGACAGCCCGCGCGGCGAGAGGAAGCAGAGAGCTCCCTCGCCGCGGCTGAGCTGGAGAAAGGCGCCCGCCCCCACTGGACCCCAGGAACAAGTCCACCAGCACTCCAGGTAGGAGGCTGGGTGGACATTTAAAAAAAAAAAAATTAAATATAATAATTTGTGTGTGTGTGTGTGTGTGAGTATGTGTCAGTGTGTGTGTGTGTCTGTGAGTGTGTGTGAGTGTGAGTGTGTGTCAGTGAGTGTGTGAGTATGTTTCAGTGTGTGTGTCTGTGTGTCTGTGTGTGTCAGTGAGTGTGTGTGTGTCAGTGTGTGTCTGTGAGTGTGTGTCTGTGATTGTGTGTAAATGTGTGAGTATGTGTCTGTGAGTGTGTGTGTCTGTGAGTGTGTGTCAGTGTGAGTGTGTGAGTATGTGTCTGTGAGTGTGTGAGTATGTGTCAGTGTGTGTGTGTCAGTGAGTGTGTGTGTGTGTGTGTCAGTGTGTGTCTGTAAGTGTGTGAGTATGTGTGTTTTCCTAATTCAGCTATTTCGGCCTAAAGTGTCAGTGTGTGTGAGTGTGTCTGTGAGTGTGTGTGTCTGTGAATATATATATGTATATATATATATGTGTATATATATATATATATATACACACACACACGCGGCGTATGTTTGTGCTTTAGGGTGCACACCCTAATGCAATAGGCTGCGCACGCCTATGCATTTGTGTATTAACTCCTGGAATGGTATTCTGTAATGATTATTATTATTGGTATTTATATAGTGTCAGCTTATTCTGCAGCGCTTTACATTAAAAGGGGAATTTAACAAATGAGACAATAATGAAATGTTACAGAAACAATAGGTATGTGAGGACCCTGCTCAAACGAGCTTACAGTCTAGAGGAGGTTGGGCATAGTACACAACATGAAGAGTATTGAGGGAGACAGCATATAAACATGGTGGGAAAGTAGCAGAACTGGAGGTGTGAGTGGAGTTTGGCCCTTTAGGAGAGAGCAAGAGGCATGTTTGTGATATAGAGGTTAATCTGGAAGGCCATAAGCATTCCATAAAAGATGGATTTTGAGGGACTTTTTAAAGGATTGAAGACTACAGGAGAGTCTGATGGGGGTAGGCAGGCTGTTCTAAT
Source organism: Pelobates cultripes (assembly GCA_933207985.1). Lineage (NCBI taxonomy): Eukaryota > Metazoa > Chordata > Amphibia > Anura > Pelobatidae > Pelobates > Pelobates cultripes. The sequence continues at coordinate 223,852,358 of OW240917.1, read as the reverse complement.
GGAAAGGAGCCACCCGCGAGAAGTCCTACTGGCGTTAATTTTTCAGTAAGGGTGCGAACAACAGACAGGAGTACATCACCGGCAGAGCGGAGAGACCGAGAAGGGGCATACCTATGAATCAGTGAAGAAATATACGAGGGTCTAGAGTTGTTTAGAGCTTTATAGGTAAGGGTTAGTATTTTGAATTGACCTGTAGGGTACAGGAAGCCAGTGTAAGGATCGACAGAGGGGTGAGGTATGAGAGGAGCGACAGGAGAGAAAGATCAGCCTGGCAGCAGCATTCATCACAGATTGTAGGGGGGCAGTACGGCTTCTGGGGAGACCAATTAGGAGAGAATTACAGTAATCCATGCAAGCAATTACTAGAGCATGAACAAGCTCCTTGGCAGCATCTTGCGGGTAATGTTTTTAAGGTGGAATTTAACAACAGACTGGACATGAGGCGCAAAGGTAAGGTCAGGATTAAAAATAAGGCCTAGACAGCGAGTTTGCAAGGATGGGGTGAGGCAGGTACCATCAACCTGAGAATGAGAAAGAGAAGAATCAGTGTTATTAGGAGGAAAAATACCCATTGCATTTTCTTTTCTCTTTTCAATTCTTTTTTTGTTTCATTGAGGTTTGGTTATTAATAAATCCTGGATTTTAGCATTTATAGGCAATGTGTAACCTTCATCAACAGTTTCATTTTCAAATCATTCTTCCAAAAATCTATTTTGTAATCTTACACTTTGCTCTCCTTCATCAACAAAAATTGGCTCAAAGAAAATACTAATGGTGACGTCTCGATACCAAATGCAGGTATAGTCTCGAAAAAATGGAAACTCTAATTTGAGCTGATTTAGACTATCCATACAGTTTTCACCGTTATGATTCAAATCTCATTTAAAAAAAAAATCTATTACATTCCTTTCACATATAATATAATGCAGGATTTTGTTTATAATTAATAATAATGAATAAATCCTCATTTTTCAAGAAGCCTCTAAATGTGCTTAGGGCTATCGATGCCCCCATGCCAATCCCTTCCATTTAGAAATAATGTGTGCTACTGAATAAAACATTATTATGACTTAAAATGAACTCTGTTCCTTACAAAAGCAAAATTATGCTGTGTTGATGCTACATAATTTTTTTCAATTTTTTTTATTCTTTATTTTTGTTGTGCATTGATAGTACAAGACAGCATTCAGCACTGTTGTGCAGCAGGAAACAATCAATCAACAGGTCATGAGAAAATTGAACAGTAAAAGCTAAACTGCACATTTTGTGTATTTTCATCAGGCTAGTAGCACACATTGCTTTTACCAGATATCTTAGAGTAGTACCAAGGTCGAATGCAAGGTCAAAGCACTGGAGAATAACCTGGATGTAAATTAGGGATTATTATAGTGTTAATGACCGAATAATCTAAGTTTTATTAAAGACAGGAGGTGAATATTTGCTTTACTTTCTTAACTCAAACCTCCCAGCAAGAAAGAAATGGTTAACAATTTAAAGTAAAAATTCAACCAATCACAGTAAAGGTGTCTGAAACAACAGGTAATGAAGCTTCTCCCACTTCCTCTCTCTTATGATGCAGCTGCACCAATCGGATACTATGAAATTACGATGAACTGTGTCATGAACCATGTAAACCAGGAAGGAAGATCAGCGGGATTCGAACGGCATCCAGAGGGGTCAAACAGAATGTTCATCCTAGAAGGAAGAAGAAAATCGTGAAAGTATAGTGTCTAACTACTGTGGAAAGCCTATCATCAACACAATAGTCAAGGCATTACATAAGAACCAGTTAACATCTGCAACATTAGCTACCGGATATATGCACAGCCAACTGAAAGACTAAGCTGAACAGAGTACAAGGCATCTGAGGCAGGAAATCCAAACCCACCTGCAATAAAGTAGAGTCCACACCCAGTAAAAAGGGAGTAGGGAACAGAGGGTGGAAAAATATTTGCCTCCTGTCTTTAATAAAATTTAGATTTTTCGGTCATTAACACTAGAATAATCCCTAATTTTATAGCAAGACAGGAGGCTTCATATTTGCTATTTTAACGCCCATAAATAAGAGGAAAAACGGCATGAGAAGTCAGACAAAAATAAAAGATACGGAAGGTAGATTCCCTAGACCAGTTAGCGGAGGATAAAATATCCGAAAGGGCGTGTCCTGCTAGGAGAACGGAGGAAGCCGACGTTTCCTAAACTGAATGCGCCCCGAAGGAGGTGTTAACACCAGCAAGACCGAGAAGCCATTTGATCTACCGAGCAATCGTAGGACATGATACCGGTCGGTGGGGACGAACATAAGAGATAAATAGTGGTCCTGAAGGAGATCTGAGTGGGGTAGTGAGGTCCACATATTGGCATAGACTACGTGCCACGCAAAGCAATGGTCTATCCGGAAAATACAGGTAAAAAACGGAAGATGAAAGATGAAAGGGAAATGGAAAAATAAACACCTTCAGGAGTGAAAACAAGTGCATGGAAGCCAAAAGCCTTGACATCGGAAACTCTCCAGAAGGAAACTAAACATAAAAGCAGGGCTAGTTTAGCGGAGAACTGTCGTAAAGTGAGATCCGAGTTGGAAGGCCAAGTTTCCAAAAATGAGAAAACCTGAGCTACGACCCAGAATTGGGAGTGTTCTGGACCAAACCAAGTGTCTGCCCCTGTCCATATTGTGTAAAATAAGAAGTGTGCACTCGGAAGTAAATCATAGTAGACACAAGTTTCAGGTTAATGAAAAACTTCGGAATGTTTACTTAGAGGGGCGTCAAGCCCCTTATAAAGTAGAGAATACATCATATGCAAAATACAAGAAAGTGTATCTTTAATTGGTCAAGTGTTAAGTGGCTTTTCTATGCACTTCCTCCAAAGTGTGATGTCATCATCATCTCGGGATTTTACTCCAGATGGAGACGCCATCTTGCTACACAAGATGTTTGGTCGATGGGAGGTGGTGCTCTAGCAGCCATTTTGAGTAAATTAATAAGCACCAGTATACACAGTAAATAGACATTTTACCTATATTAATTTCTATCCATAACTGCAGTGTCGAGGTGCTGGAGGTTTGGTCAATCTTATACCAAGCAGAAGTCTGCAGATCGAGGGATGTCTGCCCATGGAGGAATCATTGACAGGCGTGTGAGCTGCGTAAATAGCAAAGCAGAAGAGGTTTATGGTACGGTATGACTTGAGTAAAGATAAGAAATGTATGAGGTTAATAATAGATGATGAAAAGGGATCAATATCCCTTTCCACAATATCCCTTTCCACACACCAGCTAGTCCAAACTTGCCGGGCAGAGAGGTGGGCACGACCGTTAGGTAAGCGTCCTTCGGGTCGTAGCGTGAGAACCAGTCTGCGTCACAGACAGGTGTATGCCTTCCATCTTGAAGTGGCGATAAGCGACTGAAAGGTTTAGTTCTCTTAAGTTGATACCTGGACGGAACTCTCTGGATTTTTTCTTGACTAAGAAAATATTGCTGATGAATGTCAGGTACGTGGTCAAAGGTTGTATCGCACCTTTGTCTCTGAGTTTGCAGATTTCTATTTGTAAGGCCGCATTCTCGGCCTGAGACATCCTGAGCTGTATAGGAGGCCTTTCCTGAGAAGGGCTGGCCACAAAGTCTATGAGGAAGCCTGAAACAGTCTGGAGGATCCAAGGATCCTGAGTTAGCTGAGACCACTGAGGGAACAAAATGGGTTAGACAGCCTGCGATAGGAACATGTAAATAAGTAAGGTTGATTACCTGAAGTAATATGTCTGCGAAGGGAAGCAGACCCAAGTCCTCTGATGGGACCTCTGCCAGGGAAAAGTTGTCTGTAATAAGGCCTTTGGTATTGCCCAGAGTTCCAAGGCTCTGTGGGGCAAGGTCTGTAGCCAGTGAAGGCTTGTCTGCCGGTGGGTCGGCCTCGATGTCGACCGGCTCTCCCATATAAACTATGGAAACGGAACACTCTGCAGAGTGATGATTGGGCCTTAATGAGGTAGTTAAAAATGGAAACATGTTTGTTAAGATCTTTGATAAATTTGTTACCGAATAGGAGGCCGTTAGCCTAAGGGCCCAGCTCTCTAGAGCCTAATTCGGCTAGATTGGCATCTTTTTTATATAGAGCGGCTTTACACCGATCTGTAGCTATGGCCACATTCGCATTACCTAATAGGCAAAAGGCCCTCTGCGCCCATTCACACACAAGGCGTGGGTCAATTGAATTGTCTGCTAGAGCATCCTCAGCTAGTATGAAAATCTGAATGATTGGCTCGGCAATATCAAGCAATTTATCTTGTACGGACTTAAGGCCTTGCTCAATGTCCTTGCAAGGGTCCTTACCTGATGTAGTAAGAAAAGGGACCAGAATAGGGTCAAACTCAGGTGTGAGAGCAATTTTGTCCAGTATAATTTGGCGCGGACATTCGGCTCTTTGCTTGTTTCTGACCTCTTTATCAAGAGGTTTATATAATCATAGTCTGCAAAACTGAGCAATATACTCAGGTGGAGCACATTTGGCTGAGCGAGGGTGTTTAATCAATCTAGGTTCAAAAAAGGATTGGAACTGGGAGTCCAGCAGGGTCTCATGAGACTGTTCCTGCTGTGAGTTGGCAGTTAAGTTTTGTGACTGATTAATAATGGTCTCAGTGATAGATTGGGAGGGAGCATTAGCTCTGTCATCGAAGGACAGGTCATCATCAGAATAGCCCACATTATACTCGTCCAATATCTTTAGACTGTGTTAGGTAGAACCCTCTAAAGGGTCTAATTCCTGAAGTTGTGGTAGGAACTTGTGAGCCAACCTAGGGGTTTTGGACGGTGCCTTGCCTTTGCCGCCTGAGGTCCTGTCGCCCTTCCAAGGGCATTTGCGGGGAGCCCCTTCATGATCAGATGGATCAAGAGACTCTTCGGAGTCAGAGAGGTGCTGTAAAGACGCCTTGGGAACAAGATTGGGCTGGTCCTGAAGGGCAGCTAGGCCTTAGGGATCGACTCTGCAATAGCAGAGAAAAGCCAAGTGTATCAGTCACCTGGGGACTTATGTAACAGTTTACCAGGAGTTGGAGCCCAGATGCAGGAGATGGCACAGGCAGGAAGCAAAACCCAGAAGCGCAGTACAGATTAAGGGGAAATCCAAAGGTCAGACGAGAAGCAGAAGTCAGGGCTGGCAGCGGAGTAACGTAGTCTGTAAAGCAGGCAGAGGTCAGAGTCCAGGAAGTCAGTAGCGAAGCAAAGATCCGTCAGGAAAAACCAAACAGGCAAAATTACCAGATGCTAGGTTTCAGGCAGGGCTGGCTTTTACAGCCTGCTAATTAGATGCAGCTGACCCTAATTGGAAAAGGGCTGCAGGTGGGTCAGCACTGCTTAATCCAGGCAAGGTGTCAGGAAGCAGAATAATGCAGACAGATACTGATATCCCCTTGGTGGATATCACAGCAGTGAACCTGACTGGGATGCTGGAGCTGTGAGTTCAAACCCAGCCAGGTCTCTTAAAGGGGCAGTCATGCCTTGCTGTCTGCAGGGTTTAATATAAATTACAGAATATATACACAATTTAGATAGCAATATAATTGGAGTAGACTCACCTGGGAGGCAAGCAGCAAAGAAAGAGGAAGTGGGAGGAGCTTCATTACCCTTTGTTACAGACACCTTTACTGTGATTGGTTCAATTTTTACTTTTAACCATTTCTTTGCTGCTGGGAGGTTTAAATAAAGAAAGTAACGCATATTAAGCATATACATTAAGATACTGGTATTGTAGCTCTGTAAACAACTGAAAGTACTCTTGAAAGAGGGACAGAACTGAGAGTAAGCATGAGAGATCGGGAAGTGTTTAATACAAGCCCTGCCGTCGTCATGGGGGTGCACTTCAGCCTATGCCATCCACTCAAGACATGACACTGCTGCAATGCATGTGTCCCAAGGATCCCAGCTAGTCTCCCCAACGGCCCTGAACTACTTTTCGTTTCAAGACACCAGCCTCGCAGTCCCAGCTGAATCCAACAGACAGTGCACATCCTCCCTCAACGGATAACTGGAGTCTGCTCCTGTAGTCTGTGGCTCTGGCCGGCCAAAAATGTCGCCTACAAGTGCTCAAAGGCCTTTGACAGCCTTTCTTCATATTGCAATCTTATCACATGAGCAGGTGTAGATCCCGAAACGGCAGCCATCTTGGTGCATAGGCCTCAGGTGGTGAGTCAAGATGTGGATTTGCCCAGCCCAGGGGGGGGGGGGGAACAAGGTACTCTTACAATCTTGCTTGGCCGCAACTCCCAGCCAGATCCCCACTCGGTCGCATGATAGTTGAGGCTCCATAGCAGCCAACAACCAGAGTGCCTCCACATGGTGCTCAATCACTCTCGGACATCACCGGGTGTCCACACACTCTGGTAAAGCAGCATGGAAATCGTTAAAGGGATTCTCCAGTGCCAGGAAAACATATCTCCCACCCCCCATCCCAAGTTGCTGAAGGGGTTAAAACTATGTCCCTCGGCGCTGGTCATGCTCCGCCTACTATCTGCCTACTCTGCACGCGCATTAGTCCTCCCCATAGGAAAGCATTATTCAATGCTTTCCTATGGGGATTTCGGCGACGCTGGAGGTCCTCACATAGCGTGAGGACATCCAGCGTTGCTTAAAACACTTTTCGTGTTCTAAGAACATGGAAGTCCCTCTAGTGGCTGTCTATCAGGACTTAACCCTGCAAGGTAAATATTGCAGTTTATGATAGTGGGAGTTGGCACCCAGACCACTCCAATGGGCAGAAGTGGTCTGGGTGCCTGGAGTATCCCTTTAACCCCTTAAGGACCAAACTTCTGGAATAAAAGGGAATCATGACATGTCACACATGTCATGTGTCCTTAAGGGGTTAAGGTAGAGCTAAAAGCGATTCAATTGCTGAGCACTTGTTTGATGCGTCCGCTGGACATAGTAGCCAGGCACCGCCCCTACATTATTATTATTATTGAGTTGTTTGAAGAATAGCTTACTAAGCAGTAAACATAGATGTTAAATATGGCTGCCTAGAATTTCGTGAACAAGATGGTGGCTTAGTTAGGGTAATCAAAAAAACTACGTATTTTCCTCTATTTTAAAATATGCTGATATATGTACGCTAACTATAGGTAACCTAGCAACCTGCCTGAGCTAAGCCCATCATGGGGGGTTACTATGGCACAGCAGACACCATAACCACTACAGCTTACTGTATAGTGCTTGGAGTGTTTCTTTAAGCTGGTGTGCGAGTACTGGCTTCAGGAATCCAATGTTTTAAAATGGGCATGGGATGTGGTTACATTTTAATTTATTTCTTACAGAGTCCCTAATGCAGTTTAGACAAAATGTAGAGAAATGAAGAAAATGAGCAAACTAATATGGTACTAGGCAGCATAATTTGTGTATTGAGCCGTCAATGAAGGCTGCAGGCATTGGAAGATAACATGACAAGGAGCAGCAGAAAGCAGTCCCTAGTTAGAAATATCAGGCTTGAAATATGGCGTAATACAGCCAAGAAAAAGCATGTAGGAAAACAATGCAAAAAGCTGACCAAAAAGTTTTTTTAAAAAACAACAAAAAACCCCAAATGGTAACAAACATTTATTTGAATATGGTGACACAAACAGAATTGGTGATGGTGATAAAATATGCAACATTATATATAATGCCATATTGAGTGAACATTAATATCAGATTCTTCCGCCGGTGATAGTGGTGGTGGGATCCAATATTCCAGATAGTGAAAAGAAAGGAGCAATTTGTTAAATTATAAAGTTACGATCACTCAAAAAATTCTGTAAAAAAAAGTGTTTGTATACACACACACACACATATATATATATATATATATATATTCCAATCATTATCTGACTTGTTAGATACAGCTAACCAATATGGTAATTAAAACAGCCATCTATCTAGCCTTCTATGGATTTTTACATCCAAAGGAATTTACCACCAGTAATGTAACGGCCACAGACTACATTAAAATAACCGATATCAACAAATCCGTAGACCATTACATTCTGTCACTTCATCACTCTAAAACTAGTCAGATGGGACGCACGGTTGACATACCTCTTTTCCCTACCTATAATAAATGATGCCCCGTTAAGGTTTTGGACACATATTTCAACACTTTCCATAAACAACCACACCAACCACTGTTAGAACTACACGGTTCCATTCTCACTACTGCTAAATTTATGCTCTGTGTCTGTTTGCTGTTAACTAGATTCAGCCTAAATGCAAATCATTACTCAGTACACTCCTTCCGCGTAGGGGCGGCATCATCTGCTTCCTCCAACCACATTCCAGCTCATATAATCATCAAAACTATGGGACGCTGGAAATCTTCTGCTTACACTCTATACATACCAAACCCAGTTAAAGAGTTACGGCAAAGTTTTCCTGATTTGTCCAAATAATTGATGTTTTGTAATATGAATAAATGTTGTATGGTACACTTCTTTTTGCCCTCTTTATTACAGGCATGCTGCATTGTTGGTTCCGGCACACCACAACCGACTGGTGTTATTAACTATGTTTATTGTATATGAATTTTATTAAGACACAGAGGCTCCTATTATGCTGCACTCTTTCTTTATTTCCCTCAGCAGCAAAGAAAATTTTTGAAAAAGTCTGAGAGTAGTATCTCCTTAGCAACAGGAACAGCCAATCAGGTTCCTCTCTCCAGCATAATAGGCTCTGACAATCAATCCTATTCCTCTTTCTTTGCTGCTCCCTCAGTTAAGTAACATCAGATCCCCACGGTTCCTTAACTGTGGGGCGATAATTTTATATCTGTCTTGTAATTATCATTAATGCTATTTTATTGTAATCAGTACTATAATTATTACTTATGATTGTTTATTCCTATCAGTTAATGGATGTCTTATTTTATATATCTGTATTATTTATGTTTTTCCTCTCTGATTTCCACCCTGTCATGTACAGTTTTCCCCATGTACAGGGGAGTCTGCTGGAACTCATATTTCCCTGTCACGGCGCTTCCGCGCCATTTCCTCCTCTGTCCCGTCCGACCGCCATTCACTGAATGGAGGCGCGCGCTGCATTCAGTGAGGCTGTTCGCCTATCTTCTACCGTGGCGTTTGTGAGATTGTCTCACGAAGGCTTTGGGCACCCGACCTTGTGTGTTCGGCCATTTCACCACGAACACACTGTCTCCAGCGCTGATTGTAACGAACTCTCCTTCCCCTACGGGATTGTCACCGTTCGCGGCGGCCATTTTATTGGTTTCCCGCACTTTGCATGTAACACTGCCCCCAAAGGCCAATACTAGGAGTTGGGGCTTAGTGTTAATAACGGTCGGACGGCTCTCTATTTCTTCCATTACTAGTGCTCCTATATTGCTTCCTAAACACTTTCTGTGAGTACCTTTTTCATTTTTTCCCTTAATACCCTCTCCTTTTGGGTTAGTCAACCCTCCTACTCTAGGTAATTATTCTGACCATAATTATTACTCCTATCAGCTTAATATCATAATCACTATGCCTGCTGACAAGGATGCTCGCACCCCCTCTGGGTCTCGTACCCCCAATCAAGGGGGCTGTAAGGCACCTCCAGGAGCGCCTGATGACATATTGGGCTCTCCAATTTAATTTGATACCTCTGCTGACATGCAGACTCTGATTGACAAGACTATGTCACAGGCCATGACTAAAGCCCTTACATCGGCCATGGGATTGATGTCTGACTCCCTATCACAGACACCTACACATGCCCTGATTCAGGCACAGAAATCGGCTCAGCCGGCTATTACCCAGGTTTTGCCGGTCACAACCCCTGTACAACCTCACGCTGGCCGCAAGGCCTTAGCTAAGGTGAAACACTCCTCAATATCACAGATGGACAGCGATGCACCTGTCACAGATGGCGCGACTAATCTGCCACCACGCAAAAGAGCCACTAGCCGGGCAAAATCGGCTAGATTATAGAAAAAAGCAAAAGCCCAGCTAGATTCTGAGTTGGATCTCAGCGATATTGAGGAGGAGGAGGCCTATATAGATTCTGAAGATCCATCAGATCTTGAATCTGATAGCCTAGCCGAGGAATACGATCCCTCCAAGGACCGTAATACACTTAAACTGGAAATTTATGAGGTGGGGCAAAAAGCCCCAGGAAACTCTGATAAAATTTTGGACCCCCATGGGGAACCCATATTTTACCCTGATGATCTGTGCCACCCACAGTCAGCGGAATGGTCTCCCTTGGACCATGTGGCGAGATATGTAGCATCAAGGGTACGCAAGCCTTTGGCTAAGGCGACGCAAAACAAACTCCAGGCAGAATGCCCTCGGCCCACGGTGCCAGATGATGCCTGCAGAACAGCTGCAGCTGACCCAAAAATTATCCAGTTCTTGAGTAAGACAGGCTGGAAACCTAATAAAGGTTTGGATTTTTCCCTGCGCAACTGCCAGGATAAGGTATTAGACATCTTGGGTAACTAAGATATTTGAAATGGTCGAAGACGACCAAGATTTGGACCGAGCCGTCATAAGCGGGTGGATCGAACGAATCATCTGTTTAATTGGCAACGCCAACACTGCGATGGCCACGGAGCGTCGCAAATCAATATTGTTGAAAATTGAACCCAAGCTGGTAAATATGGCTCTGAATGAGCCGGGCACCCAAGCCAAAGATCTCCTGTTCGGGGACAATTTTGTCAAGGAGCTCGGCTCCTTCGTTCATACGTTTACTGCCCTGGATAAAGCGCAATCAAACATGTGCAAAGTATTCCACCCTAAGGTTTTTGGTGGGGCCGAAAGAGCCAGGAGCCGCCTGTCCAGCCATGTTAACAGGAGTTCATTTAGACAGAACCGAGGCTCCTATACAGGGCGAGCTAGTTTCCTTGAACATCGCAACACCCCAGCCTTCTTCCCACAACGTGAGCAGCCATGGGTTGCTCGTGGACCACAAAGTGCTCATTTAGGACAACGACCTTATGGTAAGTCCTCTCAAATTTCATTCTTCCCTAGGGACAGTGGGGGCAAACTCTGTCATTTTTTCCATGTCTGGTCCCACATTTCATCAGATGTTTGGGTATTGAACACTGTAAAAGGATATGTCATAGATTTCCTGTCTATACCAATGCAACATTCCCCACCACGGGAAATCCATTTTTCCCAACAAGACGCAACCCTTGTCACCAAGGAGGTCCGGGACTTGGAAAGAAAATGGGGCATCTCAGAAATCCCTCTGACCACAACAGGTTATGTGAGCAACCTATTCCTAGTTGCCAAAAAAGGCCGTGGTGTCCGCCCATTGATCAGTTTGAAACACCTCAACGCTTACATATCATACAACCATTTCAAAATGGAGGGGATACACTGTCTAAGAGATCTCCTACAACCATCAGATTGGATGGTGAAGTTAGATCTACAAGATGCTTATCTTACGGTGCCGATTGCCCTGCGACACCAAGACTTCCTGCAATTCATATGGCAGAGAAGGAAATGGAGATTCACATGTCTCCCTTTTGGACTGTCTTCAGCACCATGGTGCTTCACCAAACTTATGAAGCCCGTGGTCGCCTTACTACGAAGTCGAGGAGTACGTCTCATAATCTACTTAGACGACATCCGCATCATGGGCAATCTACCCAACTCACCAAGACCCACCTAAACTGGACTCAGACTCTATTACAAAAACTAGGCTTCCTCATCAATTGGGAGATATCAATTTTGGTTCCCACACAACACATAGAGTTTTTGGGTCTCATCGTGGACTGTACGTTTCAAACCCTACATCTGCCAACGACAAAACTGAACAGTATAAAGAAGGAAATCAAACGCACGCTGGCAACTCTACAGCTTACTCTCAAACAGTTGGCGAGAGTGATAGGTCTCCTGGCGGCCTCCATACAAGCCTGGAAGGGTCGCACCATCTTCGGCACCACACCAGATCTCATAATAGAGTCCGACGCGAGTTTGCTCGGTCGGGGTGCTCACTGTGGAAATGTATCTACAGGTGGAAGATGATCCGACATGGTATCATCCCTCCACATCAATTGCCTGGAACTCTTGGCTGGATCGTTTGCAATCTGCAGTTCCTCACCAAATCAAGCCCAGTGCTCTATACTCCTGAAGATGGACAATATATCAGCAGTCCGATATATCGAGGGTCCTGGCGAACATGGCACGGGATTTCTGGCAATTCTGCCTGGCACAAGGCATCTCGGTCACAGCGGAATATAATCTAAATAAATACACTATATACACACAAGCATGCAATAGTGAAAAAGGTGCGTAGCGCTCAGCAATTATCACTTACTCCCCAATATTGCTTTAGGGTTTGTAAGGTGTCTGGGTAGTCCTTGTAGCAATCACAATAAATTTCCTCAAAGAAAACAGAGAATAAATCAGGGGAAAATCGCCCTGGTGTTGAAATCCTTATGATTAAAATGACAAATATAGACAGAAAGGTGAAGGTTGCTTCTCACCTGGAACAGAGCCTGTAACCTGGCTCTGAGTATGACAGCTTATGAGTCCTATTTAAGGGATGACTCTTGCCCTCTTTTAGCAGGATAGAAGATGTCCCAAGTGTATGTATTAAAAATTAAATTTATTGCATAAACATTAAAAACATCAATAAAATTCATACATTACACTGGTATCTTGTCCAAAACGCGTTTCGCCGACCTCTCTCGGCTTTCTCAATTGGTAACTACTATCCTGCACAGTCCTGATTAAAATCCCCACTTCTCGTCCTGATTGGAGGAAGGAGATCGATTTTCAGCCAATCATGAACGTTTTTACTTAACAGCATAAGAGCTGCAATGTCAGATACTTTGTCCCATACAGCGGAATATATCCCGGGTCTCTGCAACACCACAGCGGATTGGTGCTCACGACACCTCAGGGACCCCAGCGATTGGCGACTGGACCCCAGGGTCTTCAGAGGTCATTGTGGGGCCCCATGGACAAAGATCTTTTCACCTCCTGCTTGAATACACAACTTCCCAGATTTGTCAGCTGGAGACAGGGCCCATCAGCACTGGCAACAGATGCGTTCACCCAAGATTGGTCGTCCACAAGAAACTATGCCTTTCCACCTTTTGCATTGATTCCACGTTGCCTACTGCAGTTACGACGCCAGACGGGAACTCTGGTGATTGTGACACCGTTATGGCCCTCCCAACAATGGTTCTCCCCCCTCTTAGAGATGGCGATAGACATAGCTCGCATTCTCCCACACTTCGAGTACCTGCTTCAGGACCCGGATGGATCCCCTCACTCCCTGATACAACAAGGCCTTCTACATCTCACAGTGTGGCTGATTTCAGGGTACCTTGGGCAATCAAGGGAGTTTCGGAATCAACTCTCCACCTTCTCGAGGTGCATAAAATTTGCTCGTGCCCCTCTACCACGATATTCGGTACTATGGAACATTTCCATCATCCTCAATTTTCTAGAATCATGGCCAGACAATGCATTTCTATCCCTGAAACAGCTGTCAGCTAAGCTGGTTATGCTCTTTTGCCTCATATCCTGCAAGAGGGTTTCCGATGTCAGAGCTCTGGACATCACCGCGCGTTCCTACACCACGGAAGGGGTCACTTTCAATATATCTCGAAGAACGAAGACGTCATCAAAGAGAGTGTCATACTCAGCGTTTCCTAACAGGCCACTCTTATGCCCGGTCAAATGCTTACAAACTTCGCACCTCCGCACTACGAGACATAACGAAACACAAACTCTTTGTTTCCTTCCAAAAACCACACCTACCAGTGTCTACTCCTACCTTGGCTCGCTGGGTTAAATTGATTATGTCCTTAGCGGGCATTGACACCTCACTATTCTCACCTCACTCTGTACGAGGAGCGATAGCTTCCAAGGCCTCTTCGATTGGTTGTCGACTTGAAGACATTTTGAAGGCGGCCGATTGGTCCTCAGAATCTACCTTGCGTGATTTTTACTTTAAACCCATTCAATACTTTGTGGGAACGGTAGTCTCCCAGCTTTAAACCAGCATAATAGGAGCCTCCGTGTCTTAATAAAATTCACAGATTTTACTATTACCATGATGTAAAGTCATGATTTTATTAACGACACAGAGGCGAGTATTATCCCTCCCTCCCATCCCGAAGAAGGATGGAATATGGGTAAGTTGATTTCACGGTAAGTCCTGATATTATGGAGTTTTCTCTTCATGCTATGTTTGTCATTACTTGATCTTAACCACAAGGGATGGAATAGGGATAAGTTGATTTCACGGTAAGTTCTGGTATAATGGAGTTTTTTCCTCCTGTTATGTTTCTCAATCCTTAAAACTTAACCACAATGGCTTAAAATAATTAAATTCTATCCACAATGACCTGTGATTCATGCATACACCCAGTTTTATACTAGAATATTACCATATCTTTCCTCTTATACAGCCTAATCTATTTCATATCGTTACGGATATTCCCTTTGTACTCGACCCCTTTTTCGGTTGGATGGTTATTGTTATTCGGGATCGCAAATAAGGAGGAATAGGATTGGTTGACAGAGCCTATTATGCTGGAGAGAGGAACCTGATTGGCTGTTCCTGTTGCTAAGGAGATACTACTCTCAGACTTTAATGTTATGTATTGGCTATGTTTTGAAAAAAAATTATTTGCCGCTGAGGGAAATAAAAAAAGAGTGCAGCATAATACTCTGTGTCGTTAATAAAATCATGACTTTACGTCATGGTAATAGTAAAATCTGTGCATTATATGTTATCTAACCATCACGGCATTATTGCCCCGACCACAAATTTAAGGTTGGGCCTGCAGTTGTGGGTCATCTTTAAAAGGGCTGCCAATCCTCTCTCACTTTACCGTTGTTGGTCTGGCGAGTTACCCCTCCCACCACTCCGTTTATTCACATAAAGATCAGGGCCAGAATTACATGTCAGCCGCCTATAGGCACAAAATTCTAGGTCGCTTCCTGTTTTCCGACCCCAAAGTAAAGCAGATATACAAGTATAATGAATTTACGAACTAGACATTACAGGCCTATAAACAACTTAAAAGATTCATATTTGTGAGAAGTGCTTAGGGTAAAGGGGCTTTACAGGTATTGAGAGTATAATGTTAGAGTTATATTACATAGGGTGTTTACTGTTAAAGTTAACAGGTTGAGAGGGGTTAAAGTTGCAGTATAAAGGCTGTTTTGGATTAATTAGTTTAGGGTTAGAGTTGGTTTTCTTTTAGTATTGCAGTACATGAGGTGTTAAGTTTTTAAGAGGAGTTAAACACAGGATTAAGGTAAAATGTTTATTTGCAGGTTTAGGCTTTGAGGGCTGGAGTTTGAATAGTTATTTGCAAAGTACTCACCCTCCTCTGTCTTCTGTAGAGCAGTCAGATTGATGATGTAAAAAGAGCTGCAGGAGCTGTTATACAGTGTGTATCACTCAGTGCTACCCCTGCTCCTCCTGCAAGGTGAGAGACTTCTAGTGATAGAGAAAACCCCATAGGAAAGCATTGAAGAAATGCTTTCCTATAGAGAGGGCCTAATGCTCTCACTGCTAATGTCCTACGTTGGATGACGCAGGAAGAGGTGGAGTGCGTTGTACTTTTGCTAAACGTCTTATTTGCCATGTAGAGAAAAGGAGGCAGAGGGCACTCTAGTGTTAGAAATACAGATCTAACGTTATAGAATCCCTTTAAGTGACCCCCTTCTACTCCTTGCTTTCCCAGGTCATTTTTGTGCCTCAGCCTGTGGTGAATGTTATATTTTATATGCTTTCCAGTTTATAAATACATATGGGAGTGGGTTTATAAATGGCTGCAACGTTTAGTCACAGACAGACGTTAGGCTCATGACTGTCCCAGTTTCAGAAGGACAGTCCCGATTTTATGGTCTTTTCCCACCATTCTTACTTTGTTCCCTAGTGTCCCCAAAAGCTTGTCTCCAACAAGCATCATTAGACGCACTTGTGCTACTCTCATCCATCCTGGATGATGGACAGACACCCTTGTGTACGTTCATATCACTTTCCCTCCCTACCACCAAAGTCTGAAGTCATGTGATGCTGAAATTGTGAGGTATTCAAACTCATTTCAAAATTAGGCCTTTGGGAATTTTCAGCTCCATGGGGCATGATGCCCCTAATCCAGCACTGCCCATGCTGTAACTGCAATTTAGCAACAGATTGTAAAAATGGCTGCAGCACAGGGCATGAGTTTTTTTTGTTTGTTTTTTTTACAATTTTTATGTCTTGACTCATTGTACAGATCTGCTGAATATTTATAACTTATAAAGTCAGAGAAGAAATGGTTTCCCTTGTTACTGTATTTTCTGCCAATAAAATAATAAGTAATAAGAATTGCTTTGAACAAGGAACTAGACAGAATCAAGTGCCATTTTAGGAGCAAATCATGCAATTTTATGTAGGAAAAATTATACACTATCACTGGGGAGCCTGTTGGTAGAATGGGATATAAATATGCAATTTTTCACACACAAAAAATAAATTATTAAAAAAAATATGGAAATGAAAACAGTATCTTGTTAATTTCAGTCTTTCCACTGATATTTTTTTCATATGAAGAAATGTCAAAGTTTTAATAGCTATGTGAAGAAGTTAACTAACTCATTTAACCCCTTAAAGTGAACCTGTTGTGAAATTTTTTTACTTACCTTAAAGGACCACTCTAGGCACCCAGACCACTTCAGCTTAATGAAGTGGTCTGGGTGCCAGGTCCTTCTAGGGTTAACCCATTTTTTTATAAACATAGCAGTTTCAGAGAAACTGCTATGTTTATTAATGGGTTAAGCCTTCCCCCTAATCCTCTAGTGGCTGTCTCATTGACAGCCACTAGAGGCGCTTGCGTGCTTCTCACTGTGATTTTCACAGTGAGAGCACGCCAGCGTCCATAGGAAAGCATTGTAAATGCTTTCCTATGCGACGGGCTGAATGCGCGCGCAGCTCTTGCCGCGCGTGCGCATTCAGCCCAGGAGGAGGAACGGAGGAGGAGAGGAGGCAGAGAGCTCCCCGCCCAGCGCTGGAAAAATGTAAGTTTTAACCCCTTTCCTCTTTCCAGAGCCGGGCGGGAGGGGGTCCCTGAGGGTGGGGGCACCCTCAGGGCACTATAGTGCCAGGAAAACGAGTATGTTTTCCTGGCACTATAGTAGTCCTTTAAATCGCTCCCATGTAAATTGAATACACCATATATTGTATATTCAATGTTATGTATTGTGTATTCAATATAAAATATAAAGATTTACTCACTTTTCCTTCATTCCTGTGGCTGCCATCTCCATGCTTCATGGGTGTTACTCTTTGTGTAATACGCATCTCCAAACCGTCCTCCTCTCCGCCTCCTCCTAAGCAATGTCTATTATACCTGAAATTGCCCATCATATGTTCCTCTTTGATTTGGCCTGCTTGCGACGTATTCTCAAGGAGAACAAATCTCATCAGTAGCGTCGGCACACTTGCATTGATGCCAGCGCACCGGTGTCGGAACGGAGTGACGTCACAGCACTTAGCACCTTTACTTCCTAGCCAGCATTAGAAGAGCCAGCTAGGAAGATTCCATAGCAACTGCATGGCATGTGCTGTGGTTGTTATGGGAGGAAAGCAGAAGGACCTCCTGTGGAAGGTCTTTTCTGCTCCCCCTTGTCAGTCAATATGTTTTTGAATAGGGTTTTCTCCTAATATATACATTTGCTAGCAAAACTGCTAGCACAATGTATAGGTAAAATTGGGTGCCCCTTATATGAGGGAGGTAATAATCCAAAGAAAACCTTGAATTTGAGTTATAGCATTGTTCCACTGTAATTTAAGAGTGCCTCCATACACGTTAGGAACAAATATATGGTTTAAAAATGAAAGGAGAGAAAGGGCTTTGATTTGATGTGACATATACATATTTCATCTCTCATTTACAATACAGGCACTCCTGACTTACCTACCGGGTTCTGTTCTTACGACTCGGTCATAAAACTACTTGGTCAGTAAGTGAGGATGTGCTACAGAGCATACGCACCAGAGCAGATCCATGTTCTGGGGAAATTTCCCTGAACATAGACAAATGCTCCAGAGCAAGGAATGCCTCTTATCTATGTTCGGGGAAAATTGAATTCCTTGAATCCCCGTGCTAGAGAGCTGGTTGTAAGTCTGAGCCGTAGTTAAACAGGTTAGTTATGTTAATGAAGACTACCTTACATAAATTACACAAAAATGCAAATAAAGTTGTTGTTTTTTAAAAGTGTTTGCAATAATAATGTGTGTATATTAGTGCAGCTTATTAAAAATAATTCAAATTCATTTATTTTTCCTGATTTACACAATACATAATAAGTCTAGTATATCAGTTTATTTTTGGTAGTTATTGGTCACAAAATACAAGGAGTAAAATAAAAATGCTATGTGGAGCGATTTTAGAACTTGCTATGTTTGTCTTGTAAATTTAAGTTTCTAAGAAAAAACACTGAGTATTATCAGTGCTTAGCAGACATTCCCCAGTATCACAAAAATTGGGGGGGAGAAATGTGAGTCCCAATATGTATGGATTACATATAAAAAAGGTTATTTCAAAGTATGGTGAAATATAGTAGTTATATAGTGTTCTGTGTGTTTGCAGTTGAAATTAATCCTATGAGACTGGCTGAATGCGCGTGCAGCTCCTGCCGCGCATGCGCATTCAGCCGAAGAGGAGGATCGGAGGCAGAGAGGAGGAGGAGAGCTCCCCGCCCGGTGCTGGAAGAAAGGTAAGTTTACCTCTCCCCAGAGCCCGGCGTGCCTTTTTATATGTATATATCATGTAATTTATATTTATGATATTCTTAACATATTAATTCATTGTTGGCACAAGTAATTGATATAGATAGAAAGACGTGATTTATGGATATGGGAAGCTATAGCGTATATCAGTCCGATACACACTTCATGATGCTATCTATATTCATTACTTGTAATTGGTTTTAACCTCTTTGCTATTACTTGAATGTATAGAGCAATGTTTTTTCTCAGTAATTGTATATGAATGACATACCCTTAAAGTGCTTCTGATGTTTTTAACGCAAAGGGGTGTGTATAAATTTCATCCATATCTGCCATGGCACTCATTTTGAGAAAGCCTAATCTAACAGGTGAAACGCGTAGACTGAACCTGGCGGAAAGTGTTATCTATTGACATTTGGGAGCAGTTTCAGCGGCACTTACGATTGGCATCCTTCCAAGTCGATAGAGGTCTGCACCTACTCGAGTGCACAGGATCGGTTCACAGCTTTCCACCGACGGAGTGGTAAAACATGCTGACACTTCATGGACTATACTGAACCAACGCTTTATTGTGGTTCTTAGAGATAAGTTCCACCACCTTACTTTGTAAGAGTTCCACAAAGGGTTTTTAAAAAGGATAATAAAACTTTAACAGTGTTACACTCCTTGTTCCCATAAATATAGCAAAATCTAACTTTTATTCCAGTCTGCTGCTACTGGCTCTGCCCCTGATCTGCCTGCTTGGCTGACATCATCAGAAGTGTTGTTCTGAGCCAAATCACAATAATTTGTCATGGGAAAGCATTGGATTGCCTGAGTTTGCTAAGGTGGTAGATCAGGGACAGAGCCAGCACAAGCCAAACACAACCCTGGCCAATTAGCATTGTGTTTGGCTAGTGCTTGTGCTGGCTCTGCCCCCGATTCTACTCACCAGAACAAATACAATAAGCTGTAGTTGTTCTGATGACTATAGTGTCCCTTTAAATTTGAAATTCACTTTGTATTTTCACTTTAGTGACTAACTCTGCTAGTCACCTGTGTTCCCTTACTCTAGTCTAGACATTCCGTTCTTTGCCCGGATATGTAAGAGTTAAAGAGACCCTGACGCTCACTCATAAGAAAAGCTAGAGATGAATTGGTTTGGAAGGAATAAGCATTCATTCAGGATTTAATCTCCTTGGGAGGCTAATGATCTCTCCTGTGTGATGCTATTGCTGGAGGGGTGTGAGTTACACAAAGTCTTCCTTCCTCTGTATAATGATCTCCCTCCTCCCCTCCTGTGTAAACAGATCCACACAGCAGCAATTAATTAGACACAGCACTAACAAGCAGAAACTGGAAATGCAATTATTAGAACATCCCTCTTGTTGTGAGCTGGAAAACCTTTTTCTATGTCAGTTTCCAGAACTCAGGTATAGGGAACAGCACAGCAAGGCATGCCTCAAAGAATTGATTGCCATTTCCTATGGCAAGGTTCATTTTGCAGGCTAATGCAGTACAGGGCTGTTCTCACAGAAGGTGTTTGTGTAGTTACCGAAAAGTGTCAATTGATGTGTTAAATCTATTCTGGCCGATCACTCCCCAGCTGCATGCAATCCTGCTACATCAAGTGCTAACAAGCAGATAAAATAGGAGAACGTTTAACCTCTCGCTGTGTTCGATTTCCACCAGCCGTTTGTCTTTGCTTACATTTATTGGTTGTTTAGAATGTATGTTCGCCTTTCCACAAGCTATGCAACTCGCTTCAACTACACCCAGTTGTATAAATCTCCCCATGTAATTTCTCCTGTCTGCATACTTCCCAACTGTCCCGAATTATGCAGGACAGAAATTCTACACTATAACTCCTCCTATTACTCCATATAGCCTCTCCTTATAACTCCTCCTATTACTCCATATAACCTCTCTCTATAACTCCTCCTATTACTCCATATAACCTCTCCCTATAACTCCTCCTATTACTCCATATAGCCTCTCCCTATAACTCCTCCTATTACTCCATATAACATCTCTCTATAACTCCTCCTATTACTCCATCTAACCTCTCCCTATAACTCCTCCTATTACTCCATATAGCCTCTCCCTATAGCTCCTCCTATTACTCCATATAACCTCTCTCTATAACTCCTCCTATTACTCCATATAGCCTCTCCCTATAACTCCTCCTATTACTCCATATAACATCTCTCTATAACTCCTCCTATTACTCCATATAACCTCTCCCTATAACTCCTCCTATTACTCCATATATCCTCTCTCTATAACTCCTCCTATAACTCCATATAACCTCTCTCTATAACTCCTCCTATTATTCCATATAACCTCTTCCTATAACTCCTCCTATTACTCCGATTAAACTTTCTTTATAACTATTCCTATTACTCCATATAATCTCTCCCTATAACTCCCCCTATTACTCCATATAACCTCTCTCTATAACTCTTCCTATTACTCCATATAACCACTCTCTATAACTCTTCCTATTATTCCATATAACCTCTTCCTATAACTCCACCGATTACTCAATTTAACCTCTCCCTATAACTCCTCCTATAACTCCATATAACCTGTCTTTATAACTCTTCCTATTACTCCATATAATCTCTCCCTATAACTCCCCCTATTACTCCATCTAACCTCTCCCTATAACTCCTCCTATTACTCCATATAGCCTCTCCCTATAGCTCCTCCTATTACTCCATATAACCTCTCTCTATAACTCCTCCTATTACTCCATATAGCCTCTCCCTATAACTCCTCCTATTACTCCATATAACATCTCTCTATAACTCCTCCTATTACTCCATATAACCTCTCCCTATAACTCCTCCTATTACTCCATATATCCTCTCTCTATAACTCCTCCTATAACTCCATATAACCTCTCTCTATAACTCCTCCTATTATTCCATATAACCTCTTCCTATAACTCCTCCTATTACTCCGATTAAACTTTCTTTATAACTATTCCTATTACTCCATATAATCTCTCCCTATAACTCCCCCTATTACTCCATATAACCTCTCTCTATAACTCTTCCTATTACTCCATATAACCACTCTCTATAACTCTTCCTATTATTCCATATAACCTCTTCCTATAACTCCACCGATTACTCAATTTAACCTCTCCCTATAACTCCTCCTATAACTCCATATAACCTGTCTTTATAACTCTTCCTATTACTCCATATAATCTCTCCCTATAACTCCCCCTATTACTCCATATAACCTCTCTCTATAACTCCTCCTATTATTCCATATAACCTCTTCTTATAACTCCCCCTATTACTCCATTTAACCTCTCCCTATAACTCCTCCTATAACTCCATATAACCTCTCTCTATAACTCCTATTATTCCATATAACCTCTCCCTATAACTCCTCCTATAACTCCATATAACCTCTCTTTATAACTCTTCCTATTACTCCATATAATCTCTCCCTATAACTCCCCCTATTACTCCATATAACCTCTCCCTATAACTCCTCCTATTATTCCATATAACCTCTTCCTATAACTCCCCCTATTACTCCATTTAACCTCTCCCTATAACACCTCCTATTACTCCATATAACCTCTCTATAACTCCTCCCATTACTCCATATAACCTCTCTATAACTCCTTCTATTACTCCATATAACCTCTCCCTATAACTCCTCCTATTACTCCATGTAACCTCTCTCTATAACTCCTCTTATTATTCCATATATCCTCTCACTATACCTTGTCTTATTACTCCATATAACCTCTCCCTATAACTCCTCCTATTACTCCATATAGCCTCTCCTTATAACGCCTCCTATTACTCCAAATAACCTCTCCCTATAACTCCTCCTATTACTCCATATAACCTCTCCCTATAACTCCTCCTATTACTCCATATAGCCTCTCCTTATAACTCCTCCTATTACTCCATATAACCTCTCCCTATAACTCCTCCTGTTACTCCATATAACCTCTCCCTATAACTCCTCCTATTACTCCATATAATCTCTCCCTATAACTCCTTTTATTACTCCATATATCCTCTCACTATACCTCCTCCTATTACTCCATATAACCTCTCTCTATAACTCCTCCTATTACTCCATATATCCTCTCTCCAGAACTCCTCCCATTACTCCATATAACCTCTCCCTATAACTCCTCCTATTACTCCATATAACCCATATCTCCCTGTAACCTGGACTTCTACAATTCAGCGAAAATAGAACTGTGCAAAACCAAAGTAAATGGAAGATATTCTAATTGTACAACTAATGTACACAAGCTTTGTCATGAATGATCAGCTAAAATCCTTAAAGCGGCACTGTCACTGCCTGTCACTGAAACTATGGTCTTTGCCTTATTCTCAAAGTCCCCCGACGATGACATTGTCGCTGGTGATCCGGAGGGGGGCAGGTAAGGGTGAGATTACTTACCTGAACCTGTCCCTCGCAGGCACCGCCATATTGGTCGCACTTCTCCGCACTACATGCGCAAGTGTACAAATTTTAGGTATATGGGGAATCGTGGGATTCCCTGGTGACAGTTGCTGGGAATGACACTTAGGCTGCACCTTGTGTCGAGAAAAGTCAAGTGGAGGAGAAATACAGAGACAAAGTAGTCCTGACTTTGTCACTTTATATATCTTGAATGGGTTGGAAATACCCTGTGTGAAAAATCTTCACAGCGCCCCTCCCCCCCTGTCATCCATGTATGATGTAATGTTTGTGTTGTCTGTGTATGTGATAGTAGGTGTGATGACTGTATGTGATATGTTTGCTATGTGTTGGCTGTGTGTGATATTTGTAATGGGTGTATTAACAGTGTGTGATATGCGTGTATTGGTTGTATGTGATACACACACACACACACACAGTCAGATGGCCATACACACACAGGAAGACATCCACACACACACAGGCATACAGTCACACGCACAGACAGACAGTCACACACACACAGGCAGACAGTCACGCACACACACACACACACACACAAGCAGACAGTCATACACACACACACAGGCAGTCATGTACACAGACACAGACACACAGGCAGTCATGCACACACACAGGCAGACAGTCACACACACACACAGGCAGACAGTCATACACACACAGACACACACACACAGGCAGACAGTCATACACACAGACACACACAGGCAGACAGTAACACAGACACACACACACAGGCAGACAGTCATACACACAGACACACACACAGGCAGACAGTCACAGACACACACACACACACAGGCAGACAGTCACACACACACTGTCACACTCACACTGACAATCACACAGTTACCTGTGGAGCTCCTGGAGACTGTTTGGTGGGGAAGCAGGGACTCCTTCCTGCTTCCCCTGCAGCAGTTTTCCGGCTCTTTTAGCTCTGCCTCGCCGCAAGGGAAGCTCCGCCCCGCCACACGGTAAGCTCCGCCCCGCCACAATTTTTTTTATTTATTTATTTTTTATTCCGGCCGGCCATGTGTGAGTTGTGTTGGCCGCAGGGCGCCCCCTGCTCCATGGCGCCCTGTGCGGCTACACAGCTCGCACACCCCTAAGGCCGGCCCTGAACACAGTCATTATGAGTATTGCATTAGGTATTCTAATTTTTTAGGGTGCCTGATAGTGCAGCTTTAAAATACTTTGTACCCTTTATACCTGCCTCTCCTATTTCTTTTCATATCCATATCCTCCAAGAAATACACCTGCACACCTGCTCCTACACCTGCTATACACAGCTAAAACGTTAATTACGGCACATTGGAAACTACTACATTATAATTAGCTGGATTATTGGATCTCCTCCATATGAAACAAGAAAATAATAAACTTCAATCCACAGATGAAGATTAATTACTTTTATCCCAGTGAAATTGACGTACAGCTAGGGCATAAAGAGGAACAAAAAGACCACCACTGACGCGTTTCGTGCCTACATGAAATTTGACTGATCATCCGTACTAGCATCCCTGTTTAAATATATCTCCTGGACTTTGGATCAGAAATTCTTGACGCCTACATATATCAAGTTACTTTCTCCATTTCCATATACAAGCGTGATATCTCAGGAATATATAAAACCATCTTCATATGCACATATAAACGAGATATAGTAGACATATAAAGAATATCTCCTACAGCATATGTCATCTAGACATTTCAAGCCTATATGAAATTTGATATTGCAGTCATATATAAAAACCCTCTCCCGGACTCCCATAAATAAAATATAAAAGTATTAATAAAAGTACCTGTAATGCATTTTTACTGACAATTTGGCAGAGTACATCTTCTAAGCAGAGAGGTACCACCGAGTTTAGCACCCAAGCAAATCAAAGAGATTAATTCTTGGCTATCCTCGGGTCAGCTCAATGTTAATGAAATAAAACTCCAAGTCAGCTATCTCTGTCACAAGATACTATTCCGGAGTGAACTGCACAACTCTATCGTATTGATTTAGCTCTTTTCTGTTGCTGTAATGGTTGCTGTTGCTGTCTAGGGCGAGCTACGCATTACTTTGCTTTCTGCTTTTGCCGCCACGCTGGGAAATTCTCTTGTTTATCAAGCTGTATCAAAAACATGTAGCGACACGGGGAGTCTTGCTTTAACTCAGCATCTCTACGCATTCATTAAGCAACGGCAGTAAGCCGTAGAGATCTCACTGGCAATAAACTAATGCATATTGTTATTGCATTATACCAGAGCAGTTACCACTAATAATATACACAGAGTATGTACTAAATTGATTGGTGGGTGGATTTAATGAATACACTCTCTGAGATTGTACCAACAAACACAAGTGTTTGCGATAAAATATACTTTCTTTATGAACTTTTATCTAACAGGGCATAGAAAATGATTAAAGAAGAAAAGAAGACAATTTTGAAATACAGCATCATAACGTCATGTGTAATAAACTTAACGATATGAAAACTCTACTGCTTATATTAAGCAACTTTAGCATTGAAGTCTGTGGTTATTTTTTGGTATGTGTGTAATAAGTAGCATTTTCAAGAAAAGCGAATTCATCACATTAATTGATTATTTAGTGAGTAAATCCCAACTGGTGTATTCTCTAAAGTGGGAATTGGCCAGGGAAATGCAGATTTAAGCCAAAACAGGGGAGGGGAGTATTTTTCTCATTCTATTTTTGTCCCTTGGCTCATTCGGAAAAATGTCAAATTAATATAACCAGATAGGAACTCAAGAAAATAAACAAATATTAAACTAATAGCCAAAATGGTGCACAACCCCAGTCCATTATTTTCCTATACTAAATCATTGCACTTACAGCAAAGATGGACTAAGGTTGCCATGGTAGGCTGCTAGATTAGGGCCCCCTCCTAAAGTCCTGGATTCTGTTTCTGTGAGTGTTGTGTGTGTGGTGGCTGAGTGTTGTGTGTGTGTGAGTTTATTTTGGGTCATTACCTCGTGGCCAGCTGGCCAGACCGAAACGGATCTGAGGGCTATTTGGATATGTCGGGCACTCAGACATAGGCTATTTGGGGATATACGACTTGTGGAGTTCATGTGAAATATAACTATATTTTTGGGGTGTTTCGTGTATTTTTCATGTGATTTCCTGTAACTGAGAGATAATTTAGTTATCCTGTTTTGACTCAATTATCTCCAAGACACAGGGATGCTTGAGAGGGGTTTGTGTGACTTTCAATGGAGACCCCATGTTGAGGGTCTGTGCATAAAAAGCTGAGCTTTGAGCTGAATAAACCAATTGACTCCCAGAACTGTGTGTCGTCCTTTACTGGGGGAATAAGCTATAATCACTGAACAGCGCTTTCTTCCAGCTCCAGAAGACTTCAGCAGAGATATTCGGTCTCAGGATTGCAGCTCCACCATACACTACATTACGAAAAACTGGGTTTTTTTGTCTTTTTTTTGGATCAACCACAAAAACAGATGTGAGAAAGGCTGAACTTCATGGTCACATGTCTTTTTTTAGCTACGTAACTGTTATATATTAAAAATATATAAATCTTGGTTGAACATTGATTTAAAGGGGGACTCTAAGCACCATAAATACTACAGCGCTCTGTAGAGGTTGTGGTGTCAGGAGTGACCTGGTACTCTCACACAGTAAGTGAAAATATCTAAATATCCCCTTCCACATTAGATATATCAATTTCATCCTATTGGATGGTATTCATTCCGACAAAAATTTTACTAATGTGGAAGTAGAGACCTCCGATTTAGTGATCACTGTACAATGGGCCAGACCACAGACTCCTGTGTAAAAATATTAGAAAATTGCTTGACTATGTTCCATGGTGGCACCATAACCACTAAAACTTGTTGTAAATTTGAAATTTGATTACCTCTGCTGGCCTTTGACTTTGTTAGTATTCTGACTAATTATACCACCCCAAAGATAATTACACCTCTTGCTTCCTACAACAGTGGCCTCAATGCTCAGCTGATCAATAAAAGCAATAAAGCAGTCAAGTACTTAAGAGATGGGGTAGCTAAATAAAAACATTACATTTCAGAGAGAATTCTGCTGTCCCTTCAATTCACTGCCCTTTGCCCAGCCTAGTCACTATTATTGCAAATATGCCACTGGTTATATGCTGACTCCAAACTACAGACGAGTCATTTGCCAGGTTTGTACCTTTCATTTCCATTCTCCAATTCTCAGTATGTTTTTATCATGTTGGAGTCTTCATAAAGGTTGAGATATTTTAATAACTTTGGATTTCGAACTTGTTTTTGGTTCTAAATTTCGGGTATGACTGTTCCCTCTTGCAACCGCTAATTATGCATGTTACATGATCACAAAATCAATGATGGCTGAGAGCTAAACAAGTCCAGCTGACCAGGTGAATGAAGTCCATCTGACTAGGTAAATAATGTCCAGTTGACCAGGGAAATGAAGTCCTGTTGACCGGGCAAATAAGATTGGCATGGTCTTAGCTACTCATAGTGGATGACACCTGTGTATCACACTTTCATCAGTACGACTATTAAAGAAATAGTAATATTTCAAACAAGTGGACAGATTTACAGAAGTCTATCTGGTCTATTCACTAAAATACTGAGTTTCCGACCATAATGGCAGTTCTCATATTTACTAAAACCAAGTTGGAATTCGCTCAACCCAACTGAATCTGAGCTATTCGGCTGGTTGCATTTGGTGTGTGGTTTAAAATCTGTGCTTTTCATGTCTGAACTGCTAAGGTACACATTCGTAAATTATCGTTCATTTGCAATGTTAGCGCAATTTGCCTTCTGGCAATGTTAGCAGCCGTTGGACAAATATATTAATTAAAAAAATTTAAAAAACCTGGGTGATAATGCTCATAAGAGAACAGATTTGCCTGAAGGAGCATTTTGATTGGTTGTTATACAAGCCAACCAGAGTGCTCTGACTTACATTTCAAAGTGTGGGAAGGCCTTTAAATTACCTTCAAATGTCATCATGTGTGGAGATATCAAAGAGCGAAGAAGGATTCTTTTTTGTTGGGGGGACAGTTTGTTATTTATTTTTGACAACAGTTTTTTGTGATTCTGGTGTTTTGTTTGTTTTTTTAATAGTGCTGATTTAATACGTGTTTTTTTAATTTGGCTTTTTAAAGTATTTTCTATTTTTACAAATTGATACAGTTATAAGGTACTATCACTACTAATTGTAGATACTGTACAGTAATAATACAAAGTTGCTTAGAGTTGCTTAACTTTAACGCTTAAAGTGACCCTTTAACCTTCAGCTCCTTGCACCTTGTAACTTCCTGCATTATGCCTTGAGTTATACATAATTTAATGTGTAACCCTATTTTAGCTTTTTTATTATTATTATTATTATCGCCATTTATATAGCGCCAACAGATTCCGTAGCGCTTTACAATATTATTAGAGGGGGGATTTAACTATAAATAGGACTATTACAAGAAAACTTACAGGAACGATTGGTTGAAGAGGACTGTGCTCAAACAAGCTTACAGTCTATAGGAGGTGGGGTATAAAACACATTAGGACAGGAAATAGCAATCAAATAAGGTGGGAGTGAAACAGAGCTGGAGGAGAGAGTAGAGTGCTGCCCTTTAGGAGAGAGCAAGAGGCAGGTATGTGAGGTAGAGGTTACTCTGGGGGCAATAAGCTTTACTAAAGAGATGGCACTTCTTAAATGATTGAAGACTAGGGGAGAGTCTGATGTTGGTAGACAGGCTATTCCATAGGAAGGGAGCCGCCCGCGAGAAGTCCTGCAAGCAGGAGTTGGCCATACAGGTGCGAGCAGCAGACAGGAGGAGGTCACGGGCAGAGCGGAGAGACCTTTGGATCTGTGAAAAGATATAAAAGGGGCTAGAATTGTTCAGTGCTTTATAGGTATGGGTTAGCACTTTGAATTGACTCCTATAGGATCCAGGAAGCCAATGTAAGGACTGGAAGACAGAGGGGTAAGAGAACTGACTAGAGAGGAAAATCAGTCTGGCGGCAGCATTCATTACAGACTGTAGAGGGGCAATACAGATTTTGGGAAGATCAATCAGGAGAGGGTTTCAATAATCCATGCAGGAAATTACTAGAGCATAGACAAGCTCCTTGGTAGAATCTTGCGTAAGAAAGGGCCGGATGCGGGCTATGTTTTTAAGATGGAATCTGCAGGATTTGCCAACATACTGGATGTGAGGCTCAAAGATTCCAGAGTCAAGTATGACGCGAAGACTTAACTTAAAGGGAGAGCGAAAGAGTAGGATCAGTATTAGGAGGAGGAAAGACTAGGAGCTCAGTTTTAGAGAGATTGAGTTTCAGAAAGCGGGAGGACATCCAGTCAGAGATGCAAGAAAGGCAAGCAGTGACACATTGCAGGACTGCAGGGGAGAGGTCCGGGGAGGAGAGATATTTAAGAAGTATGATCCTGACTTGGGTAATTTCCACTAACCTAACCCAAGACAAGATGGCGTAAGTCAGGGTGACGTAGCATAGCCTTGAAGTTTTTATTGCATTATTGTTATTGTATTAAGCTAGGACAAATTGGTGTAAACATATGTCTAGGACAAAATGGCGTAAGTCAGGATGACGTAGCATAGCCTTGAAGATGTTATTGCATTGCTGGTTTTCTATTAAACTAAGACAAATTGGCGTAAACATATTATGCACTGAAAGTAGGTAAGAGGTTATTGCTTAAAGAAACATGTATGAAAAACAATATGTTCCATTTCTAACACCTTGTCAGTTTGTAATATCTCTTAAAGACAGAGTACACTGTTTAAGAAATACAACATTTCATTCTAAAACTTGTAATATTTGCATTTGCCCATAACAATAGAATGTGACAGTAGATAAGAACCGTTTGGCCCATCTAGTCTGCCCAATTTTCTAAATACTCTTATTAGTCCCTGGCCTTATCTCATAGCTAGGATAGCCTTATGCTTATCCCCCACATGCCTAAACCTCCTCTCTGTGTTAACATCTACCACTTCAGCTGGAAGGCTATTCCATGCATCCACTACCCTCTCAGTAAAGTAATTATTCCGGATATTATTTTTAAACCTTTTCCCCTCTAATTTAAGACTATGTCCTCTTGTTGTGGTAGTTTTTCTTCTTTTAAATATAGTCTCCTCCTTTACTGTGTTGATTCCCTTTATGTATTTAAATGTTTCTATCATACCCCAGTCTTGTCTTTCCTCCAAGCTATACATGTTAAGGTCCTTTAAAAGTTGTCCTTTAGAAGTAATCCATGAACCAGTTTAATTTTCTATTGATTTACTTTTAGTCAATTATAGGGTTGTTTCAAATATTCCAGCCCTCTTTTTAGCCATCTAGTTATAACACTCATTTTATATTATTTAGTCTCTTAATAAATATTTCAATTTACATTCAAGTTCCATGTAACAATTGTGTTTATTTTATCAATTTGCTACTTTGTGTATAACTGCTACATTGTAGTTGTCAGTGATGAAGTTATCAGGCATTCCTTAAAGGATCACTATAGTGTCAGGAAAACAAACTTGTTTTCCTGGCACTATATCATCCTTAGGTCCCCCCCACACTTAGGGCCCCCCTCCCTTGGCGCTGAAGGGATTAAAACCCCTTCAGTCACTTACCATTATCCAACACCGGGCTCCCTCGGCGCTGGTGACCTCTCCTCTCACGCCGATGTCAGCTCCCGAGTGGAGCGGAATGCGCATGCGCGGCAAGAGCCGCACGCACATTCAAACAATGCTTTCTTATGGACGTTCTGCACGCTGGATGCGATTTGATGCATCCAACATCGCAGAAGCGCCTCTAGCGGCTGTCAGGAAGACAGCCACTAGAAGCTGGATTAACCCTGCAATGTAAACATAGCAGTTTCTCAGAAACTTCTATGTTTACATCTGAAGTGTTAAAACCTGGGGGACCTCTGACCCAGACCACTTCATTGAGCTGAAGTGGTCTGGGTGACTATAGTGTCCCTTTAAGTGTGGTGTGTTTTTAGCTGCAATACTATAGTGTTCAGGGAAAAAAAGGAATTTTAATAGTTAATGATTGATTGGGTATGTATATTACATGTGTGTATTTTGGTTCCTTTCCTACATTTGCTCATTTAAATGTTGTTTGTCCCTAAGAGTAGACATAACATATTTTTGTCCGCTAGGCCATTCGGAGGGGTCTTCATGCAGTCTCCATCTTTTATGTCCCTTAAAGTAAACCATTTTTATTTTGTTGTTTTTTTGGTTTAATAGTGACCATTTCCTTTTTTTTTTTATTGCTATAATTTGAAGCATTTCAGCTTCGAAATTGTCTTTTTTGCCACTAACTTACCATTTAGACAGTTATAGTATCAGCTTCTTAGTCAAGCAATATCATATTCTTATCCCCAGAGCTCCATACGCTGTATTGATGTTCTAATATACTCTGCTATCTGTCTTGCTAAAGATTTATTGTACAGACAGACATTCTTTACCTCATTAACCTATGATGTAGCTGTCTACTTGTTCATTTCAAATACACTATAACGCTCTTTAAAATTCGTAGGATTATCTGCTCCATACCTGATTATTCTGCGAGGCACTTCAGTTCCACAACTGTCTGTCCTTGCCTTTACTTTACCGCACGCAGACAATCATATCAGCTTATTAGGGAAACTACATAATACTCTTATTCTCAGAGGTATATATTGTATTGATGTTCTCATATAAGCTGCTGTAGGTCTTGATCTTGATTTATTGTATAGACAGTCGCTCTTTAAATCATTTACTTAGGCTATAGCTATCTATTTGTTAATTTTATGTGTACTATATTGCGCTTTCTAATGCGTATGATTGTCTACTCAATACATTTTGAATAGCTCAAAAAAGAAAGAATAAAAAAATTAAGTGTTGTTTGTATCATGGTCCTTGTTGTCTCAGATGAAGTCCTAACCACACGAAGCAGGTAAGACAGTGGTCCTGATTTCCCAATACGGTTCCCCCCACCCCCTTGTGGTCTTCACTATATGTGTCCTGATATGAAGAAATAAAGGTATTTATTATTTACTTTATTTCAACGGGTGATGCTGTTGCAGACCTTGTGTAATGGCTCTTGTGTGCTCTGGACTTATAGTATCAGAGCGTTGCTGTGGTAACCTGAGCTCACTGGAACCATTACTCAATGGTAGAGGTCGACTTGGGACTCAGGACTTGGGACTCCGGGCTAATAATTGTAAAGTTAATTTGGAGACCCAGGGATTTTCAGGGGCCCACTCAAGGGTCTAGCCCAGGTCAGCATCCCCCACCCTCCCGACGGTCTTGGGGTGAGTAATCATATTCCAGGAGAAGATCTGTGTTATCTTTTTAAATGTAAATTAATTACCAGTAATTTAGTTACACTGTAATACAGTTATTATTTTTTACTGTAACACATATCACCCTTACAACCTTATCAGACCTGTAGCCTATGTACCAGCGTAGCTAAGGCTAAAGGGAGTGCCTTGACAATGCTAGGAGCAGGGGCGTTTTAGCCGCGAGGCAAACAAGGCATTTGCCTTGAGCGGCATTTTTCAGGGGGCGGCAAAAAAAAAATGCCCAGGGCAAATGCCTAGTTAGCCTTGCGGCTAACAGACATGCTGGGCGGGCGGCTGGCGAGGGAGCTCTTCCCCTGAGCTGTCTGCTCAGCTCCCTCACGCGCTGCAGAGTGAGGCTGGGAGCCGGAAGATGACGTCCTATTCCGGCTCCCAGCCTCACTCTGCCGGCGCTGAACGAGCACAGCTCAGGAAGAGCTCCTCGCCAGCCCGGCGCCGCCCAAGCAGCCACTGGACCCCCGGGGAGATAGAGAACCCCTTCTCCCCTGCTTTCCCAAAGGTAAGGAGGCTGGAGGGGGGGGGGGTTAAAAAAATACATGTGTTAATGTGAGTGTGTGTGAGTGTGTCTGTTAGTGTGTGTGAGTGTGTCTGTGAGTGTGTGTGTCTGTGAGTGTGTGTGTGTGTCTGTTAGTGAGTGAGTGAGTGTGTCTGTTAGTGAGTGTGTCTGTTAGTGTGTGTGTCTGTTAGTGAGTGAGTGTGTATGTTAGTGAGTGTGTCTATTAGTGAGTGTGTTAGTGAGTGTGTGTGTCTGTTAGTGAGTGTGTGTGTGTCTGACTGTTAGTGTGAGTGTGTTTGCCTGTTAGTGTGAGTGTGTGTGTCAGTGAGTGTGTGTGTTTGTGTGTGTGTGTCTGACTGTGTGTGTATGTTTGCCTGTGAGTGTGTGTGTCAGTGAGTGTGTGTGTGTCTGCTAGTGCGTGTCTGCTAGTGAGTGAGTGTGTGTCAGTGAGTTTGTGTTTCTGTTAGCTAGTGTATGCGTATCTGTCAGTGAGTGTGTGTGTGTATTTAGAAGGCGGGGCGGGGGGAAGGGATGGGTGGGGGTCGCGCAGGGGGAGGGGTGGGGGGCGCCTGAGTTTTGTCCTGCCTAGGGCAGCACAAAACCAGGATACACCACTGGCTAGGAGACAGGGATATAGTGACGTTGGTGTGTGGCATTGGTTAAAAATAGCATTGTAGGTGGAGTTTACAGATCATATATATTAATTGGCCCATTTAGGTTAGGGGGACATTTTAATTAATCTGCACTTACTTGTTGCCAATAAAAGCTGTGATCATTTTTTACCAAAATATGGTGTCAGTGTTTTTAATGGGGATTGGTGTTGGGGTTAAGCATATGCCGCAGAGGCCACTATGCACATGTCATGTGTGAGACAATCTATTCTATAAAAGGTGTGGCACAGGCGTATTGTGTACATTCGCAACATTTGCCCGGCAATTACTGTGCTAAATCACTCATAGTTTGACTTTTTTATGATATTAATTTCATGGTATAGCACAAAACATTTCACAGATAACACATGACACCATAATTATTATTAATAAAGGTGCAGTTGTTGGGGGAACTGTGTGTGGGACATGGGTCGTTAGAACCTTCCTATTGCTCTGCATTAGTTCCTATATATCTGCAAGAAGCAAAAAATGACTATGACAGTGATGCTTATGTGGGTGTTTATAATATATGTACTATATTTGACATTACATTACCTGCCTACAGCATGAAGAGGATTTCATCGAAGTTCTATTATTTTTTTTTTTGTGGTTCGTGACCAAAGATTATTTCATAGAGAGAATACGTTTCCAGTATAATATCCAACACGGAGAACAAATATTCTGTAATCATGACATATTGTACATGACATACCCTTAGAAACTGGTAACAAAACCTGCCAATCAAATTCTGACATGATAGGACTCCTCTCCAAATTCTTGAATATCTATTTTATCTATATCATATAAACTACCCACTAGAGTAGCTATAGTACAATTGAAGGACAGTATGGCTGTACACACAGTAATGACAACATACGCTTTTTAGTATATGCGGGCACTTGCGCCACTTAAAGGAATGCTATACTGTCCCTAACTTCATAGATCCCTCAATTATCCGATGATTAAAGAGTTAAAAACCCTTTTTTAACTTAACTATTTCTAGTGCCGAGGCTCCCTCAGTGCAGTGAAAAGTCTCCTTTTCCCGCGACGTCACAGCAATGGTGGGACCTAATGTGGCGCACGCGACGCATGCCATAAAGCTTCCCTATAGAAAAGTATTCTATGGGTAATTTGAAGATGTTAGACATCCTCATTCAAAGCACGGGGACGTCCACCGTTATTTCAAGGTGTAATACTTTCTTAGGGGCCAGGAAGCGCCTCTATTGGCTGCCTGGAAGACAGCCAATAGAATTGGAGTAAACCCTGCAATGTAATTTTTTTAATTGCTGAGTTTCACAGACAGGAGAACTGCACCCAGACCACTCCAATGAGATGAAGTGGTCTGAATACCTAAAGTGTCCCTTTAAGGAACATTTTTCATCAAAATGTGTTTCCAGTCACGAGAGGACTTTCCTACATACTTAATGAAGAAAAAAAATTAATGAAGAAAAACTGAGATTTGTTGATCTCAGCTCACCCAAACACTGCCTAACGGACTATGGTCTCCTCAAAACTATTTTAATATAATAACCCTTTCACGTATTTAGAAGAAATAGATTTTTTTTTTAAATGAATATATGTAAAACAAAATGAGAAAATGTAATCCCTCTGTTGGTTAGCTTACTAGTGTATTGCTGTTAGCAAGCGATTTTCGAAGATACAAACACTTACAGGGCTATTCAGTAAAGTGACAAGTCAGGAATTCTAAGTGAATTTCAAATCTAAGGCCAAAATAGTCAAATTGAAAAAATGATAACAGCCAGCTTTGCTATCAGTTGGGCTACTTTTGTCTTTAATTTGAATTCCTAACAATTCTCACTGTAGTGAATAACCCTGTTAATATTGTTCAACTGTCTCCCTATTGAAAGCCATTGCCTACATTCTTACTTACCTTACTATTACGGTGTGTCGTGGACCGTGTCAATGATTTACAACAGCCCACAAATTGAGTTTTCTCTTAAAGTGAACCTAGAATTCTAGACCTATAAAGAGGACTGTATATATACTACGTCCAGCAGTGTATGAGTTAAAAGGACAGTGGAACGCGAGATTAGGAGCGGATTGGGAGACTTTATTGTTGCATTAGTGTACAATCTGTTCAGGGGCTGTTGAAAAGACTCTGACCCCATTTAGTTATGTCTACATGTATCAGGATTTCTTATATATCTGGAAAATTATTATTTTTAATATTGTTTTGGGGAGCTTTGCTACAAGACCTTTCTAAAAGCTAAGTACATTGAAACAAAAATTATTTTTTTAATTGGATTAACCAAATTAACCATTGGATGGTTTCTTATTTGATTACTTTTACCATTTTTT
Source organism: Pelobates cultripes (assembly GCA_933207985.1). Taxonomy (NCBI): domain Eukaryota; kingdom Metazoa; phylum Chordata; class Amphibia; order Anura; family Pelobatidae; genus Pelobates; species Pelobates cultripes. Next base: position 223,816,424 of record OW240917.1, on the reverse strand, counting down.
TCTGTCCTGAATGTTGAATTTATAAATTCAGTGCATCCATATTTTCCCCACCATACCACATTTTAAATTCTATTTTAAGTTAAGATCTCAGCTTACAGCTGATAGAGAGAGCAGCCCAACAACCAAATTTATATAGGACATATACAGTCAGGCTCGATGATCACATGAGATGCATTATGGCCAATACTCTACATCAACTGTCGTCTTGATATGCTAATAAAAAAAAACATTTATACTGGGTCTGCAGCATCGCATTGATTTTTGTAGATAGATCGGTGTTACTTGTGATCAGGGATAAGAAATAGATTATAAGAAAAATGTATTATATTGATACGGTGTGACCAAGTGGGGCATAGAGACGAGTCTTGGTGTAATGTTTGGAAATGTAATATAAAAAGCATCACAGAGCGAGCTGGTAAGAGAATGGTTTGCTGGGCGCACATAAAGCCATCCTGCGTACTGTCAGATGATTTTGACTCGTAATTTATTATGTCTATTTGTTCTCTTTGACATAAATGGAATTTCATCCTGTCGTTCAGAAGAAAAATGCCATCTTTTGCATTCATTTATCGATTGATTGATTGATTTATTTAGAAGAGGTTTACCTTGTAAGAGTTTCACCAGGAAGAAAATTACATTGAGTTTTTTAGTTCTCCCCTAGAAATGAGGGGAAGTAGAGGGACTAAAAAGGATTAATTTATATAAAAGCAAAAATATGTGAAGTGACATCCTTTAAAGGAACACTATAGGGTCAGGAACACAAACATATATTCCTCACCCTATAGTGTTAAAAACACCTTTTAGCCCCCCTGACCCTCACCTGCACCCCTAAATACAGTAAAATACAGTTTATTACAGTCTGCCCTAGATCTGCCTACTTGGCTGACATTATCAGAAGTTATGATCTGAGCCAATCACATTGCTTTCTCATAGGAAAGCATTGATTGGCGGAGACTGTCAAGGAGGCAGATCAGGGGCAGAGCCAGCACAAGCCAAACAAGGTCAATCAGCATCTCCTCATAGAGATGTATTGAATCAATCCATCCCTATGAGGAAAGGTCAGTGTCTCCATGCAGAAGGTGGAGACACTGTGCAGCACTGCCCCATGAAGCACCTCTAACAGCCATCTAAGGAGTGGCCAGTGAAGTTATCCCTAGGCTGTAATGTAAACACTGCATTTTCTCTGAAGAAAACTGTGTTTACAGCAGAAAGACTGAAGGGAATGATTCTACTCAACAGAACAAATGCAATAAGCTGTAGTTGTTCTGGTGACTAAGGCTAAAAAATTATCTATGACTTTATGCATACAAAATGTATAGTTAACAAAACAAAGAAGTAATCAAGTAGGAATTACCACAGTGATACAATGATAAGTATATGTGGATAGAACTGAATTTGCTGCCAAAAACACTATAATAATGGCGGCTAATCATGGCACCCATTTCAAGCTACGTTCCCCTTGATGCTCAATTAGCTCTAGAACTCTGGCTATGCATCACGGGAAATGTAGTTTATAATACAAGGATGGCTAAAAACCATGTTATGCTTGTAAATACCCGACGGCTATTTGAAATTGTAATCAAACTTACTTTTCCATTTTGTATAAATCAGTCGTAATCTAGATAAGGACTGGGCAGTCGTAATCTAGATAAAGACTAGAACAAATTAGTAATAGCTTGAACACAAGTGTTTGTGTGCAGAACAATCACTGTCCACCTCAAGTTAAGATCTCGGCTTATGGCGGATTGAGAGAGCAGCACGATAATTAAATCCAATTTTGACATCTGAGCTGTCTTGAATCACAGTAATGACAAGTTCAGATAAAACCAAATCAACTGAGAATGGTACTGAGGGGGATTATAAAGGTCTACGCTGTTTAATTGTTAAAGTGTAAAGTGTGAATTTGCAAAACTCGAACCTAAGCAACCTTAGATTCATGTATCATAAGAGCTAACTCTGAATAATTTTTTTAAATTTTTTTAAACTTAACATTGCATCTGCGTGACGAAGCTGCAAGGTCTGAATCACAAACACAGTCTCACATTCACAAAACGCAAGCGTAAGCAAAGAGCCTCATGACGTCTCCTCGTATTCATGTTGTGCATATCAGACACGTATAGATGGGGTTGTTTACGCCATCCACGTATTGACAGCTAGTGCTGTGTAAATAGGTGATTAAGATGCATACGTAAAGAAGTCAGATAAAGGGAAAGGGATTTAGGATGTTTATCAAATTAATTCTCTATAAAGTATGCACTGACAGTTTAGCTAATAGTGGGCTTCAGTTAATATTGTTGGCTACGCTATTGAAATGATTTAGTATTTTTGGATAAACTTTTAAAATGATTTAATATTACGAAAAATCTTTACATTTTCTCATTTATTTTGATATTTTTTGATACATTGATAAATTTTTGTTATTCAAGATATATATTTTGATTTTATATATATTATATTTTGAAAAATATCATTTTAAAAAACAGCTTATCCAACAATATTTAATCAAGGCCATTGTAACTAAATGTAGGTCACAAATCTTGGATGCTCTGCATATTAATTTAGTTGAGTGTGTGCATGATTACCAATATATGCAAGCTTTGCGGTTATATGCTAATCACAGCATATCGTAATAAAGTTTTCACATTAACGAGTCAATCCAAGAAAAAATTGAGCTTTAACTATTTCCTAAATGCAAATCCAAGACACTGCACTGTTGCATACGTTGAGATGTTCCTTTTGAAAATGGATTTTAAAAAAAACTTTTTTTTAATTGGAATGCTGTGGTGGTGGTCACACCAGGAGTTTGATTGATGAAGTCATTTATAGGCGACTAGGTGGTGAACTATAACATGCCATACATTGGGATATCATTAACTCCCAACATTTGAAATGGATAAGGAAGGGCATTTTCATTTTAGGGGTGTTGGTGGGGGTGTAGTCAGGGGCAGGCCTTTTCTGAAGAATTTTAGGTGTCTTACTAATAAAAATGTCTGCAACTAAAATGTTAGGTAGAATAAGAATAATGTATTTCATTTACACAGACTGATTTCTAAACACATTTTTATTACATGTCAGGAGGCTTCATACTTGCTATACTTTCTTTACTGCATCCAAAAACAGCAGCAATCACATAATCAAAAATAATTAATAGTAAAACAGCAAAGGGTATAAATGGTCAAAGTACAGTAGCCACTTCCTCTTTGCTGCTCCACTGATTGTCACGGTTCAGAGTACTGCTGTTCCCAACATTGGTCCTCTTCAAATATGGACCGGTGGGCGGAATATCAAGGTGGGCATCGCCAGCACTGTGAACTGCTTCACTATTGACACCCATAATGGGTGCGAGTCAGCCTAGAAAATGGGTTGACGTGTGTCATGCCAAAAGCATGAGTTGGTGTTTGATGTGTGTTTATATATGTTAAGAGTTGTTTTTTTTGTAAACCTTGGGATGACGTTTATTATGGTCTTTGATCTTGCACCAGGCCTAGACCATAAAACATCTAGATATCCATCACCAGAGCTGGACACAAGTAATTTCATAGAGTGGGCAATAGACTGCCAGACCAGCCACCTCTGATTCCCCCCCCCCCCCAGGGGTCTGCCCACTGAGAAACAACTAGTTTAGATATATGAGGTTATTGGACTATCCAGGGGAGTCAGTTATTCCTTTTCTTTTTGTCAGTAACTTCTAGGAGACCTATACCACAGTGGCGGATCCAGAGCCTGATCTCGGGAGGGGCACTTGTAGATTATTTAAAGAAATAATCCAGACACAATAACCACTACAGCTCAGTGTAGTGGTTATGGTGTCAATAGTGCCGGGACCCCCTCCCACAGTAAGTAGTCAAACCGTTTAAGAACAGTTTGACAACTTACCTGAGATCTGCTGGGAAATGGGGCTGTAGTAGGGCATAGGAGCAGTGGTGTGTGTGAGTGGTGCAATGTGTAAGGGGTGCAGTGTGTGTGTGAAGGTTGTAGTGTGTGAGTGAGGGCGGCAGTGTATGTCAGGGATGCAGTGTATGTGTGGGACAGTATGTGTGTGTAACAGTTGCAGTGTGTGTGTATGGGGGGGCAGTGTGTGTGTATGTGTGTGTATGGGGGGCAGTGTGTGTGATGCGGGGGCAGTTTGTGTGTATGGGGGCAGTGTGTGTGTGTATGGAGACAATGTGTGTATGTGGGGCAGTTTGTGTGTATAGGGGGCAGTTTGTGTGTATGGGGGTTTGTGTGTATGGTGGGCAGTTTGTGTGTGTATGGGGGGCAGTGTGTATATGTGGGGCAGTAAATATGTGGGGCAGTAAGTGTGTATGTGGGGAAGTATGTGTGTATGGGGGGGCAGTGTGTGTGTATGAGGAGCAGTGTGTGTGTATGAGGGGCAGTTTGTGTGTACGGGGGCAGTTTGTGTGAATGGGGGCAGTGTGTGTATGGGGGGCAGTGTGTGTGTGTGTGTGTATGTGGGGGGCAGTGTGTGTGTATGAGGGGCAGTGTGTGTGTGTATGGGGGGGCAGTGTGTGTGTGTGTATGGGGGGGCAGTATGTGGCCATGGGGGCAGTTTGTGTGTATAGGGGGGCGGTTGTGTGTATTGGGGCAGTTTGTGTGTATAGGGGCAGTTTGTGTGTATAGGGGGGCAGTTTGTGTGTATTGGGGGCAGTTTGTGTGAATGGGGGGCAGTTTGTGTGAATGGGGGGCAGTTTGTGTGAATGGGGGGCAGTTTGTGTGAATGGGGGGCAGTATTGGGGGCAATGTATGTGTGTATGGCTTTTTTTTTATATATTTTTTTTAATTTAATTAAAATAAATATTATCCTATGTCCCCCCTCCCTTTACTGGGGAGGAGGGAGGACATATTTCGTTCCCTGGTGGTCCCAGTGGTGATTCCCTGGTGGTTCCAGTGGGGAGAGTGAACTCTAGCCCGCGCTCCCGGGCTAGAGTTCACTCTCGCGAGATTTGGAGCGTTGCCGTGGTAACCGCGGCAACGCTCCAAATCTCACGATAGGAGGACCCGGAGGAGCTGCAGACTGAGCTCCCGGGTCCCTCTCCCTCCCCTGCCGGCTCTCAGCACAGTGCCTACGGACCGGGGAGGGAGAGAGAGCCCTGATCACTGATCTCCCCCTCCCCCCCCGGTCCGCAGGCACATTGCAGGGCTAGCGCCTGCATGTGCTGGCAGGGGAGGGAGAGGGAGACCGGCGGATTTCTCGGGGGGGGCAATTGCACCGTTGCCCCCCCCCTGGATCCGCCACTGCTATACCATCTACGACTCCCACAAGAATTCTATATGGGGTAAATATATGTAAGGAATTTCTTGTGTTTTCTCCTATTTTATGTACTGTTTTGCAATTTGTTATCTGTATGTCATTTATTTCTGTATTTTGTACTCAGCACTGTGAATCCTTTTTGTCAGATTAAATGTTTACTTAATCAGCTTGTGTCTCTGTTCTCTATGAGCTTCACTCTCCAGAGGAAAGCTCAGGTAAACACGTTACCAAAAAGGGTTAACTATATATGTTTTAAAGTAAAAGTAGAACCGTGATACTATAATTCTCCTGTGTGTGGGGTAACCTAAGACGCCCGGGTTTAAAAGTCTTGGTGGTGGCAGTAGTAAAGTGTACTAAGGGAGTTAGTGTAGAAGGGATTGCAGGGGTTAATTGAGTGGTTGCTGGGACTAGCAACAGGTAACCAGGGGTCTGGTGTCATTAACCCTGTCACTTCCACACTCTCCCCACTGTCTCGGCTGGGCCTATAGCCCACGCACGTGACCACGTGCAACCTGACAGGCAGCAACCTGACGGGAATCCCCAACACTGCAGGGGCATGCAGGGAGTGCTCCCTGTATGGTTCTAGTGCTCACTGCAGAGTGCGAATGTGTCTAATGATGCACTCGTGCTGTGCTGCCCAGGAACAGTTCCCTGATGTCACTGTTTTCCTATCCCTCCCGTGGGTGGTTTAACCTCCCCTCTTTATTGTTGGCTAGCCGCCGATCGTGATCTCCTCCAAGTAGGCCGTGGCCTTGAGAGAGTAGCGCACTCTCGGTGGCCATCTTGCTTGAAGACAAAGTACCAGAATCACGGTTGTAGCCAGAAATCACGTACTATTAGTGATTTTTTGCCTTCCTATTAAAGATTTGGCGCTTTTCTCTCTGTCTGCTTGGCTCACCCTGACTGGATTCTAATGGATTCCTATTTTTCAGGTGGATTTCGGTGGCTCCAGGGCTCTGCAGTTCTGCTTTATAGTAAGCCTCTTTGTATATCACTAATGATGAACCCCCTATCCCTGTGTGCCTCTTCTCTCTGTGTCTGCTCCATTTCAAAGGCCTTGATATCTGTGCAATGCTTCACTTCATGTGTATATGCTCTGGTGCCCTCAAAGTGTCTGCCTAGTTATAAAGGTGCTATGCTTTGCTATTAATATTGCACTGTCTACCTAATGCTCAATGTTTGTGATCCCCATATTGGAGGCTTTTTCCTGCCTGCACTTCTACCACTTACAGTAAACCCCTGCAATTATTCTGTCTTTACCTATTGTAATTGCTGCTGGTATAGTAAGCCTCCCAGTTATTAATATGGAGGATTTATAATCTCACCAAGCAGATTTTCAATCTATAATTAACACTGCAGTGGCAGAGACGGAAGAGAAGGCTCTAGCTAAAGTGTTTCAACAGCCTCCTTTGACACATCTGGCTGCACTCTCCCGTGAACATGATGGGGGGGTCGGGGGACTCCTCCCACTCAGACGATGTTGAGCAAGAGGGACATAGGCATCCGGCATTGGAAGGACACTTCGCCCAGGAGACAAGTGGGGTGACTTTCCCACCTCAGACAAAGAAGATTAATATTTTCCACCAGCACTGGCCATTGGGGATGAATAGTCAGCATCGGACCAGTCAGCATCGGACGTGGAGGCAGTTTGGGGTGTAGAGTCTGGTGAGACATCTACGATTTGTCAAGGAATCTCTAATAGGTGAGCTCTACACAGAAACTATGATTGGGACTGATGCCACTGGCAGTACTTGGAGTTGATTTTAGATCTGGCGAGGAACCAAATGTTTGACCCCCAGAATATATGACACCCACATTCAGCAGAATCGACACCCTCATCATAGGGTGGAGTGTCCCAGGTCTACATTGACAGATAAAACCCAAGAATTCAACCAGCTAATTGTCACTTTTATGGCCCACAGTGGGCATTTTCACGTTTCTCTTTTGGCCAAGTGTAGGTCTCCTATGTTAAGCTGTATAAACAGGTCACAGTTATTACGATTGCACGTTGAAGTCTGTGGATATTGTCCCAGGTAGGGATTGACGCGAATTTTGATGACCATTCTGTCATGGGCACAGCTGCATCTCCAGCTTTTGCCTCCGTTTCATCTCAGCAGGATATTATGTGTTGAGAGATTACTCGAAAGGGGAGACTTTTTTAATTTTTTTACGTTGGGGCATGCAGTATTTTTGCTGATATCTAAGGGCAAATATGAAGCCTCCTGGCATGTAAAAGAAAATGCAGATTATTCTAGCCTAGGTGAAGAAATAATCTTGATTTTATTAATGACATGAATATTTTTCCTACCTTTCCCTCCCTTCTGTTGTCTTCTTTCTTTTTATATCTCCACTTTTCAGAATTGTATTCATGCTTATTGTGTTTGAACTGTAGATCAATTCATGTTATTATACATTATTTTATGTTCTTATATTTTCGAGTTATGATTTGATGGTTTTGGGAGGGAGGATTTGATGGTTTGTTAATATCATCTTTGACGGTTAAATTAGTACTTATGTTTAATGATTTATGTTAATTTCTCTCAAGGTACTATGATGATTGTCTCCTTTTCCCTTTCAGTTTGACTTGTTCTGACTTGATAGTTATCTGTGGGATTTTGGGACGTTTCCTTATCCTCAGTGTATGACATCATTTCGGTGGTGTGAAAAGTTTTGATCCTATTCCAACTACAACACACCAGGGACTTCAGTGACTCCACTCCTCTACCAGTAAGTGAGAGAGAGTGTGTGCTGTGTGTGTGTGTAAGTGTAAAGCTGTGACTGTATGTGTGACTCTTTGCCTGTGACTGTGTTGTGTCTGTCTACCTGTGACTGTGTGTGACTGTCTGCCTGTGACTGCATCTGTGACTGTCTGCATGTGACTGTCTGTGACTGCGTCTGTGACTGTCAGCCTGTGACTGTGTGTGTGACTGCCTGTAACTGTATATGTGACTGCCTGTGACCAGGCCCGGACTGGCCATTGGGCACACCGGGCAAATGCCCAGTGGGCCGCGATGGCCGTGGGGCCGAGGCCGGCAGGGGAGATCACAGGATCTCCCCGGGCGGCCCCTGCAGGGCCAGCGCTATCCGAGCGCCAGCCCTGCTGTGTGCCTCCATGGGCCGGTGGGGGAGATCAAAGATCTCCCTCACCGGCCCACAGGCACTGTTACAGGCGGCCGCCGGCTGGGTGAGGGAGGGAGGCAGGAGAGAGGACAGGGCAGAGCTCTAACCAGCAGCTCCGCCGGGTCCTCTCGCAGGATTCTGAGCGTTGCCGCGGTTACCACGGCAACGCTCAGATCTCGCGAGAGTGAACTCTAACCTGCAGGTTAGAGTTCACTCTCACCACTGGACCACCAGGGAAGGCAGCATGGCTCCACTCAAGACTCCCCCTCCCAGGCAGAACGGCTCCCTCCCCCTCCCAGGCTAAAGGTAAGAAGGGAGGGGGGGGACATAACTTTTTTTTATTATTATTATAATAATATAATTATTAATAAAATAAAAAATATATATTTAAAATAATTTCCCTAACAGTCCCCCCCCAGACACACACAGCACCCAGACACACACAGCACCCAGACACACAAAGCACCCAGACACACACACAGCCCCCCCCAGACACACAAAGCACCCAGACACACACAGCACCCAGACACACACAGCACC
>OW240917.1:223771398-223790444 GCA_933207985.1 Pelobates cultripes | reverse complement strand
GATGATGGGTGTGTGTGTGCTGGATGATGGGTGTGTGAGTGCTGGATGATGGGTGTGTGTGTGCTGGATGATGGGTGTGTGAGTGCTGGATGATGGGTGTGTGTGTGCTGGATGATGGGTGTGTGAGTGCTGGATGATGGGTGTGTGAGTGCTGGATGATGGGTGTGTGAGTGCTGGATGATGGGTGTGGGGGGGAGCATTTTTTTAAACTTTATGTGTCTATATTTTTTTTATTTTATTCCCCCCTCCCTGCTTCTTACCTTGTCAGGGAGGGGGGAGATCGCCTGGTGGTCCGGTGGAGGGAGCCAGCCGCTGCACAGAGGGGCCATCACACGCTGTGTTCCCTCTCCAGCTCTAACTCTCGCGAGACTCGCCTGTGCGGAGCGTTGCCATGGTAACAGCCGCGGGTCTCGCGAGAGTTATAGCTGGAGAGGGAACACAGCATGTGACGGCCCCTCAGTGCAGGTAGCAGGGCCGGTCCTGCAGGACAGGTAACGGGAACGGCGTTCCTGCTTTGGAAAAAGTGCAGGAACGCCGTTCCCATGCGTTCCTGCAGGACTCGAGCCCTGCTCTGGGGGCAATAAGCTTTACTAAAGAGATGGCACTTCTTAAATGATTGAAGACTAGGGGAGAGTCTGATGGCGATAGGCAGGCTATTCCATAGGAAGGGAGCCGCCTGCGAGAAGTCCTGCAAGCAGGAGTTGGCCGTACAGGTGCGAGCAGCAGACAGGAGGAGGTCACGGGCAGAGCGGAAAGACCGAGGGATATACCTTTGGATCTGTGAAAAGATATAAAGGGGGCTATAATTGTTCAGTGCTTTATAGGTATGGGTTAGCACTTTGAATTGACTCCTATAGGATACAGGAAGCCAATGTAAGGACTGACAGATAGAGGGGTAAGAGAACTGACTAGAGAGGAAAATCAGTCTGGCGGCAGCATTCATTACAGACTGTAGAGGGGCAATACGGATTTTGGGAAGACCAATCAGGAGAGGGTTTCAATAATCCATGTAGGAAATGACTAGAGCATAGACAAGCTCCTTGGTAGAATCTTGCGTAAGAAAGGGCCGGATGCAGGCTTTGTTTTTAAGATGGAATCTGCAGGATTTGCCAACATACTGGATGTGAGGCTCAAAGATTCCAGAGTCAAGTATGACGCCAAGACAGCGCATTTGCAAGGATGGACTTATGTGGATACTACTAACTTAAAGGGAGAGCGAAAGAGTAGGATCAGTATTAGGAGGAGGAAAGACTAGGAGCTCAGTTTTAGAGAGATTGAGTTTCAGAAAGCGGGAGGACATCCAGTCAGAGATGGAAGAAAGGCAAGCAGTGACACATTGCAGGACTGCAGGGGAGAGGTCCGGGGAGGAGAGATATTTAAGAAGTATGATCCTGACTTGGGTAATTTCCACTAACCTAACCCAAGACAAGATGGTGTAAGTCAGGGTGACGTAGCATAGCCTTGAAGTTGTTATTGCATTATTGTTATTGTATTAAGCTAGGACAAATTGGTGTAAACATATGTCTAGGACAAAATGGCGTAAGTCAGGATGACGTAGCATAGCCTTGAAGATGTTATTGCATTGCTGGTTTTCTATTAAACTAAGACAAATTGGCGTAAACATATTATGCACTGAAAGTAGGTAAGAGGTTATTGCTTAAAGAAACATGTATGAAAAACAATATGTTCCATTTCTAACACCTTGTCAGTTTGCAATATCTCTTAAAGACAGAGTACACTGTTTAAGAAATACAACATTTCATTCTAAAACTTGTAATATTTGCATTTGCCCATAACAATAGAATGTGACAGTAGATAAGAACCGTTTGGCCCATCTAGTCTGCCCAATTTTCTAAATACTCTTATTAGTCCCTGGCCTTATCTCATAGCTAGGATAGCCTTATGCTTATCCCCCACATGCCTAAACCTCCTCTCTGTGTTAACATCTACCACTTCAGCTGGAAGGCTATTCCATGCATCCACTACCCTCTCAGCAAAGTAATTCTTCCGGATATTATTTTTAAACCTTTGCCCCTCTAATTTAAGACTATGTCCTCTTGTTGTGGTAGTTTTTCTTCTTTTAAATATAGTCTCCTCCTTTACTGTGTTGATTCCCTTTATATATTTAAATGTTTCTATCATACCCCAGTCTTGTCTTTCCTCCAAGCTATACATGTTAAGGTCCTTTAAAAGTTGTCCTTTAGAAGTAATCCATGAACCAGTTTAATTTTCTATTGATTTACTTTTAGTCAATTATAGGGTTGATTCAAATATTGCAGCTCTCTTTTTAGCCATCTAGTTATAACCCTCATTTTATATTATTTAGTCTCTTAATAAATATTTCAATTTACATTCAAGTTCCATGTAACAATTGTGTTTATTTTATCAATTTGCTACTTTGTGTATAACTGCTACATTGTAGTTGTCAGTGATGAAGTTATCAGGCATTCCTTTAAGGATCACTATAGTGTCAGGAAAACAAACTTGTTTTCCTGGCACCATATCATCCTTAGTTCCCCCCCACACTTAGGGCCCCCCTCCCTTGGCGCTGAAGGGATTAAAACCCCTTCAGTCACTTACCATTATCCAACACCGGGCTCCCTCGGCGCTGGTGACCTCTCCTCTCACGCCGATGTCAGCTCCCGAGTGGAGCGGAATGCGCATGCGCGGCAAGAGCCGCACGCACATTCAAACAATGCTTTCCTATGGACGTTCTGCGATTTTCGCATCCAGCGTCGCAGAAGCGCCTCTAGCGGCTGTCAGGAAGACAGCCACTAGAAGCGGGATTAACCCTGCAATGTAAACATAGCAGTTTCTCTGAATCTGAAGTGTTAAAACCTGGGGGACCTCTGACCCAGACCACTTCATTGAGCTGAAGTGGTCTGGGTGACTATAGTGTCCCTTTAAGTAAGGTGTGTTTTTAGCTGCAATACTATAGTGTTCAGGGAAAAAAAAGGAATTTTAATAGTTAATGATTGATTGGGTATGTATGTATATTACATGTGTGTATTTTGGTTCCTTTCCTACATTTGCTCATTTAAATGTTGTTTGTCCCTAAGAGTAGACACAACATATTTTTGTCCGCTAGGCCATTCGGAGGGGTCTTCATGCAGTCTCCATCTTTTATGTCCCTTAAAGTAAACCATTTTTGTTTTGTTGTTTTTTTGGTTTAATAGTGACCATTTCCTTTTTTTTTTTTTTTTTGCTATAATTTTAAGCATTTCAGCTTCGAAATTGTCTTTTTTGCCACTAACTTACCATTTAGACAGTTATAGTATCGGCTTCTTAGTCAAGCAATATCATATTCTTATCCCCAGAGCTCCATACGCTGTATTGATGTTCTAATATACTCTGCTATCTGTCTTGCTAAAGATTTATTGTACAGACTTACATTCTTTACCTCATTAACCTATGATGTAGCTGTCTACTTGTTCATTTCAAATACACTATAATGCTCTTTAAAATTCGTAGGATTATCTGCTCCATACCTGATTATTCTGCGAGGCACTTCAGTTCCACAACTGTCTGTCCTTGCCTTTACTTTACCGCACGCAGACAATCATATCAGCTTATTAGGGAAACTACATAATACTCTTATTCTCAGAGGTATATATTGTATTGATGTTCTCATATAAGCTGCTGTAGGTCTTGATCTTGATTTATTGTATAGACAGTCGCTCTTTAAATCATTTACTTAGGCTATAGCTATCTATTTGTTAATTTTATGTGTACTATATTGCGCTTTCTAATGCGTATGATTGTCTACTCAATACATTTTGAATAGCTCAAAAAAGAAAGAATAAAAAAATTAAGTGTTGTTTGTATCATGGTCCTTGTTGTCTCAGATGAAGTCCTAACCACACGAAGCAGGTAAGACAGTGGTCCTGATTTCCCAATACGGTTCCCCCCACCCCCTTGTGGTCTTCACTATATGTGTCCTGATATGAAGAAATAAAGTATTTATTATTTACTTTATTTCAACGGGTGATGCTGTTGCAGACCTTGTGTAATGGCTCTTGTGTGCTCTGGACTTATAGCATCAGAGCGTTGCTGTGGTAGCCTGAGCTCACCAGAGCCATTACTCAAGTGTAGAGGTCGACTTGGGACTCAGGACTTGGGACTCAGGGCTAATAATTGTAAAGTTAATTTGGAGACCCAGGGATTTTCAGGGGCCCACTCAAGGGTCTAGCCAGGTCAGCATCCCCCACCCTCCCGACGGTCTTGGGGAGAGTAATCATATTCCAGGAGAAGAGTCTGTGTTATCTTTTTAAATGTAAATTAATTACCAGTAATTTAGTTACACTGTAATACAGTTATTATTTTACTGTAACACAAATCACCCTTACAACCTTATTAGACCTGTAGCCCATGTACCAGCGTAGCTAAGGCTAAAGGGAGTGCCTTGACAATGCTAGGAGACAGGGATCTAGTGATGTTGGTGTGTGGGATTGGTTAAAAAATAGCATTGTAGGTGGAGCTTACAGACCATATAAAAATGGGCCATTTTAGGTTAGGGGGACATTTTAATTAATCTGCACTTACTTGTTGCCAATAAAAGCTGTGATCATTTTTTACCAAAATATGGTGTCAGTGTTTTTAATGGGGATTGGTGTTGGGGTTAAGCATATGCCGCAGAGGCCACTATGCACATGTCATGAATTTATTTGTGTGAGCCAGTCTATTCTATAAAAGGTGTGGTACAGGCGTATTGTGTACATTCGCAACATTTGCCCGGAAATTACTGTGCTAAGTCACTCATAGTTTGACTTTTTTATGATATTAATTTCATGGTATAGCACAAAACATTTCACAGATAACAGATGACACCATAATTATTATTAATAAAGGTGCAGTTGTTGGGGGAACTGTGTGTGGGACATGGGTCGTTAGAACCTTCCTTTTGCTCTGCATTAGTTCCTATATATCTGCAAGAAGCAAAAAATGACTATGACAGTGATGCTTATGTGGGTGTTTAGAATATATGTGCTATCTTTGACATTACATTACCTGCCTACAACATGAAGAGGATTTCACTGAAGTTCTATTATTTTTTTTTTGTGGTTCGTGACCAAAGATTATTTCATAGAGAGAATAAGTTTCCAGTATAATATCCAACACGGAGAAAAAATATTCTGTAATCATGACATATTGTACATGACATACCCTTAGAAACTGGTAACAAAACCTGCCAATCAAACTCTGACATGATAGGACTCCTCTCCAAATTCTTGAATATCTATTTTATCTATATCATATAAACTACCCACTAGAGTAGGTATAGTACAATTGAAGGACAGTATGGCTGTACACACAGTAATGACAACATCCGCTTTTTAGTATATGCCGGCACTTGCGCCACTTAAAGGAACGCTATACTGTCCCTAACTTCATAGATCCCTCAATTATCCGATGATTAAAGAGTTAAAAACCCTTTTTTAACTTAACTATTTCTAGTGACGAGGCTGCCTCAGTGCAGCGAAAAGTCTCCTTTTCCCGCGACGTCACAGCAATGGTGGGACCTAAAAGCTTCCCTATAGAAAAGTATTCTATGGGTAATTTGAAGATGTTAGACATCCTCATTCAAAGCACGGGGACGTCCACCGTTATTTCAAGGTGTAATACTTTGTTAGGGACCAGGATGCGCCCCTATTGGCTGCCTGGAAGACAGCCAATAGAATTGGACTAAACCCTGCAATGTAATTTTTTTAATTGCTGAGTTTCACAGACAGGAGAACTGCACCCAGACCACTCCAATGAGATGAAGTGGTCTGAATACCTAAAGTGTCCCTTTAAAGCACATTTTTCATCAAAACGTGTTTCCAGTCACAAGCGGACTTTCCTACATAAATAATGAAGAAAAACTATAATGTCCTAATTCTTTCTCTTTAGCAGATATTAATAAATACTAGGCTGTTCAGTTTCTTCTTGCATAACATTTTGTTGATCTCAGCTCACCCAAACACTGCCTAACGGACTATGGTCTCCTCAAAACTATTTTAATATAATAACCCTTTCACGTATTTAGAAGAAATAGATAAAAAAATTTAATGAATATATGTAAAACAAAATGAGAAAAAGTAATCCCTCTGTTGGTTAGCTTACTAGTGTATTGCTGTTAGCAAGCGATTTTCGAAGATACAAACACTTACAGGGCTATGTCAGGAATTCTAAGTGAATTTCAAATCTAAGGCCAAAAAAGTCAAATTGAAAAAATGATAACAGCCAGTTTTGCTATCAGTTCGGCTACTTTTGTCTTTAATTTGAATTCCTAACAATTCTCACTGTAGTGAATAACCCTGTTAATATTGTTCAACTGTCTCCCTATTGAAAGCCATTGCCTACATTCAACACCTTACTATTACGGTGTGT
This sequence comes from Pelobates cultripes, assembly GCA_933207985.1. Classification (NCBI taxonomy): domain Eukaryota; kingdom Metazoa; phylum Chordata; class Amphibia; order Anura; family Pelobatidae; genus Pelobates; species Pelobates cultripes. The sequence continues at coordinate 223,784,075 of OW240917.1, read as the reverse complement.
CGTGGACCGTGTCAATGATTTACAACAGCCCACAAATTGAGTTTTCTCTTAAAGTGAACCTAGAATTCTAGATATATAAAGAGGACTGTATATATACTACGTCCAGCAGTGTATGAGTTAAAAGGACAGTGGAACGTGAGATTAGGAGCGGATTGGGAGACTTTATTGTTGCATTAGTGTACAATCTGTTCAGGGGCTGTTGAAAAGACTCTGACCCCATTTAGTTATGTCTACATGTATCAGGATTTCTTATATATCTGGAAAATTATTATTTTTTATTTTGTTTTGGGGAGCTTTGCTACAAGACCTTTCTAAAAGCACATTGGAACAAAAAATATTTTTTTAATTGGATTAACCAAATTAACCATTGGATGGTTTCTTATTTGATTACTTTTACCATTTTTTTCTGTCCTGAATGTTGAATTTATAAATTCAGTGCATCCATATTTTCCCCACTATACCACATTTTAAATTCTATTTTAAGTTAAGATCTCAGCTTAAGGCTGATAGAGAGAGCAGCCCAATAACCAAATTTATATAGGACATATACAGTCAGGCTCGATGATCACATGAGATGCATTATGGCCAAATACGCTACATCAACTGTCGTCTTGATACGCTAATAAAAAAAAACATTTATACTGGGTCTGCAGCATCGCATTGATTTTTGTAGATAGATCGGTGTTACTAGTGATCAGGGATAAGAAATAGATTATAAGAAAAATGTATTATATTGATACGGTGTGACCAAGTGGGGCATAGAGACGAGTCTTGGTGTAATGTTTGGAAATGTAATATAAAAAGCATCACAGAGCGAGCTGGTAAGAGAATGGTTTGCTGGGCGCACATAAAGCCATCCTGCGTACTGTCAGATGATTTTGACTCGTAATTTATTATGTCTATTTGTTCTCTTTGACATAAATGGAATTTCATCCTGTCGTTCAGAAGAAAAATGCCATCTTTTGCATTCATTTATCGATTGATTGATTTATTTCGAAGAGGTTTACCTTGTAAGAGTTTCACCAGGAAGAAAATTACATTGAGTTTTTTATTGCTTTTAAACTGTAAATATTGCGCCCTGTGCACCATAACAACTTATGCTCATTGCGAGGTATATGGAGCAAGGTAGTCCCCTCTTCCTGTGCACATATGCAGCAGTACGATCTTCTCTGTCATTGCAAATATTTGGGCTCGGGTTTACCTTCAAAATAATCAAATTGGAGTCTCCTGATTTTGAGTAGCCATATAAGGTTAAAATATCTTGGTGAAGAACAAACATGTCTTGTATCTTCAGCACCACAGGCTGATACAGAGTGTGTACTAATTTAAATACGTTTTTTTTTTTTATTTTTTTTTTTATTTTCTTTCAGATTTTCTTTCCTAATGTCCATGATATGTTAATGAGTATTCTTCCCTTTTATTTATATTTATTGTGATTTTTCTTTTTTTTTTTTATAATTCTTTATTTTTTTGTGCAGTGGTAATAACACAGGTATGCATTGACATATCGTATATACATGAACAGTAGGGAGACAAAAGTAGTTTGCCTGTCAAGACAATCTGCACAATTTTTTGTAAGAGTGAAAGGAAAAATAAACATTGTAAGAAATCACAATAATGCATCAGGAAGCACAGGTGTAGGTTGGATATACATGAGTAGTCATCGGATGATTAACGAGATGTAGCGTGCCTAGATGTATTATAAAGTTTAAACACGACAGACCAATTATGCATAGGACATGAGGAGTAACCACTAGTGGTAACATTTGATAACAAGAAAACACCCTTAGCTAGGCTGATTTAAGTATGATAAAAAATAATGCATATAGGTAGACAGTAATCTGCCCACAAGATTGATAAAATACGTTGCCTAATGAGACGTATATTCCAGCGTTTTGCGTTGTATGGCGGTCTTAATGGTTCTGCACTATTTAACTATGGACAATCGACTCAAGCTAGGCATACTGTCTGCACTAAGTAAGTTAAGGGTGTATAAAAGGTGTGATGTCCTAGTAATAGGGTGAAAGTCTGCGAGATACATATTAAAAGGTTTATAGAAATGTTAAGTGCTCGCTGGTTAATAAGTTAATTAACTGCTGGGATACAGGCTAATTAAGACGGTATGGTATCGCATTATAAGAAGATGGTGTCCATCAATAGTATAGGGGACTCAGAGATTAGTTGCTTAGTCCTCTGTCCTCAGGGAGTCTCTGGCTCAGCCAATCCCTAGTTTCAGGGAAGCTCCCAGGGCACACTGTGGGTAAGTGGTACCTCTGAGTTCCCCCCTGGGGGTTTCGATGCTGGATGAGTGTCTCGTTTGGTGGAGCGGCTGTTCGGGTCACTCCGCTTGGTCTTTGCTTTTTCTGGAGGGCCAGAGGTAGGTCGATAGTAAGAGCTCTTGTACTGGTGGCGTCTGACCGCCCTCCGCCGCTTCTCCGTTTTCCTCTGCTTTGTGGTACGTTGCTTGGTGGGTGATAATGTGGCAGTGCCTCGCCCAGCGTGTGCTTGGGTTTTGGGGCTCTGTAGATTGCGGGGTGCCCTCCGGATGGTTGGGCGGTGGGGCGGGTGTACCTCCCCATGGATCCCGTGCCCGGAGTGAGTCTGGCAGGCAGCCTCTGGTGGATGCTCTTGCTTTTCATGTGGGGTTTGGGATGAAGATTTGCGCTGTAGTCGCCTCCAGAAGGCCCTGCAGATTTGATCGAACCGGGCTTCAAAACGCTGTCTCCATTGTTGGAGCACCGGGTCCTCTGTAGTGTGTTCAGGATATAGCGTGGCGGCCATCTTAGGTGCCTTGTGCGGCTTGCCGTCGGACTGTAGTTTACCCTGTGGCAGGTAAGTGTGCATCTCCAGCTGGGACCGGGATATCCCCCACCGGTCCATAGGGGGGGGGGTAGCAGGGGAACAGCAGAGCTGCTTTGCGTTGCTGACCCTCCGTCGGGAGATCGGCCGCCTCTCCCGGCACTCAGGTTGCTGACCCTATTAGGCCTCAAATGCCGATCCCGGTAAGCCGGTGTAAATTGCTTCGTGTGTGGTATCAAACTGTTCAGGTTAGCTTCATTTACCCGCCAGAAGCTCATTTTATCGCCTTTTTGGGCTAAGTTGTGCCTTTTAGTCGAGTGAAAGGTTGTGCAGAGCAGGAGCTGTGCTTGCATGCGTCTGCTCAGCTCTGCGTTCAGGCCACGCCCCCCGTGATTTTTCTTTTTTGACAAATCTTAATATCTGGGCAATTCACCTTTGTTCCCCTCTTTCCAAGATGCCCCTTATGCAGGATTCTGTTGACTGATGGATTGTGGTTAAATTACCCTGGCAACCGAAGCAAAGCCTTGCTTATGCTCCACCCATTGCCAAAGATCGTATTATATATTTTTTTAAAGTTCTCCCCTAGAAATGAGGGGAAGTAGAGGGACTAAAAAGGATTAATTTATATAAAAGCAAAAATATGTGAAGTGACATTCTTTAAAGGAACACTATAGGGTCAGGAACACAAACATATATTCCTCACCCTATAGTGTTAAAAACACCTTTTAGCCCCCCTAACCCTCACCTGCACCCCTAAATACAGTAAAATACAGTTTATTACAGTCTGCCCTAGATCTGCCTACTTGGCTGACATTATCAGAAGTTATGATCTGAGCCAATCACATTGCTTTCTCATAGGAAAGCATTGATTGGCGGAGACTGTCAAGGAGGCAGATCAGGGGCAGAGCCAGCACAAGCCAAACAAGGTCAATCAACATCTCCTCATAGAGATGTATTGAATCAATCCATCCCTATGAGGAAAGGTCCGTGTCTCCATGCAGAAGGTGGAGACACTGTGCAGCACTGCCCCATGAAGCACCTCTAACAGCCATCTAAGGAGTGGCCAGTGAAGTTATCCCTAGGCTGTAATGTAAACACTGCATTTTCTCTGAAGAAAACTGTGTTTACAGCAGAAAGACTGAAGGGAATGATTCTACTCACCAGAACAAATGCAATAAGCTGTAGTTGTTCTGGTGACTAAGGCTTAAAAATGATCTATGACTTTATGCATACAAAATGTATAGTTAACAAAACAAAGAAGTAATCAAGTAGGAATTACCACAGCGATACAATGATAAGTATATGTGGATAGAACTGAATTTGCTGCCAAAAACACTATAATAGTGGCAGCTAATCATGGCACCCATTTCAAGCTACGTTCCCCTTGATGCTCAATTAGCTGTAGAACTCTGGCTATGCATCACGGGAAATGTAGTTTATAATACAAGGATGGCTAAAAACTATGTTATGCTTGTAAATATCCGACGGCTATTTGAAATTGTAATCAAACGTACTTTTCCATTTTGTATAAATCAGTCGTAATCTAGATAAGGACTGGGCAGTCGTAATCTAGATAAAGACTAGAACAAATTAGTAATAGCTTGAACACAAGTGTTTGTGTGCAGAACAATCACTGTCCACCTCAAGTTAAGATCTCGGCTTATCCCTAGGGATCAAACCCTAGACTGGAACACACAAAAGCACAAGGACACCCCCCCGCAACCCCAAACACATGCCAATCGGCATCTTGAGATGGGGCCATAGAAGATACAGGTGAGAAGAGGGTAACTGAAAGACACGACATGCTTACCGACCTCCCCCCCTACCCCTCCCATTATTCACAATCTAGACCCATTACAGACGAGCGACATTAAAGATTGAGAGACACTTACAACCTGCAAGAATAAGCGAACGATAGGACCTATAATCACAAATAATATCATAACGCAGAGCGAGTGATTTCAAACCATATGACCATAGCTAACGCACCTGACAGACTGTAATTAATTAATCTACAACATGCTATGTAAATATCGTAAATGGAAACTTATTGTGCCCGGAGACCTGCGAGTCTCAACTACTTTTGCATCCTCAGAGATCTGCGCATCTCAAGATCTCAAACGAGACTCTAAACGATTGAAACCTGCGTGTTTCGCACTGCTCATAACCTAACTGCGAATTGTTCACCTTGCAAACATTTCAATAAAACGATATTTATAAAAAAATAAAAAAAAAGATCTCGGCTTATGGCGGATTGAGAGAGCAGCACAATAATTAAATCCAATTTTGACATCTGAGCTGTCTTGAATCACAGTAATGACAAGTTCAGATAAAACCAAATCAACTGAGAATGGTATTGAGGGGGATTATAAAGGTCTACGCTGTTTAATTGTTAAAGTGTAAAGTGTGAATTTGCAAAACTCAAACCTAAGCAACCTTAGATTCATGTATCATAAGAGCTAACTCTGAATAAAAATAAAAAAAATTTAAAAAAACGTAACATTGCATCTGCGTGACGAAGCTGCAAGGTCTGAATCACAAACACAGTCTCACATTCACAAAACGCAAGCGTAAGCAAAGAGCCTCATGACGTCTCCTCGTATTCATGTTGTGCATATCAGACACGTATAGATGGGGTTGTTTACGCCATCCACGTATTGACAGCTAGTGCTGTGTAAATAGGTGATTAAGAAGTCAGATAAAGGGAAAGGGATTTAGGATGTTTATCAAATTAATTCTCTATAAAGTATGCACTGACGGTTTAGCTAATAGTGGGCTTCAGTTAATATTGTTGGCTACGCTATTGAAATGATTTCATATTTTTGGATAAACTTTTAAAATGATTTAATATTACGAAAAATCTTTACATTTTGTCATTTATTTTGATATTTTTTGATACATTGATAAATTTTTGTTATTCAAGATATATTTTTTACTTTTTGATTTTATATATATTATATTTTGAAAAAGATCATTTTAAAAAACAGCTTATCCAACAATATTTAATCAAGGCCATTGTAACTAAATGTAGGTCACAAATCTTGGATGCTCTGCATATTAATTTAGTTGAGTGTGTGCATGATTACCAATATATGCAAGCTTTGCGGTTATATGCTAATCACAGCATATCGTAATAAAGTTTACACATTAACGAGTCAATCCAAGAAAAAATTGAGCTTTAACTATTTCCTAAATGCAAATCCAAGACACTGCACAGTTGCATACGTTCAGATGTTCCTTTTGAAAATGGATTTTTTAAAAAAAAGATTTTTTTAATTGGAATGCTGTGGTGGTGGTCACACCAGGAGTTTGATTGATGAAGTCATTTATAGGCGACTAGGTGGTGAACTATAACATGCCATACATTGGGATATCATTAATTCCCAACATTTGAAATGGATAAGGAAGGGCATTTTAATTGTAGAGGTGTGGGTGGGGGTGTAGTCAGGGGCAGGCCTTTTCTGAAGAATTTTAGGTGTCTTACTAATAAAAATGTCTGCAACTAAAATGTTAGGTAGAATAAGAATAATGTATTTCATTTACACAGACTGATTTCTAAACACATTTTTATTACATGTCAGGAGGCTTCATACTTGCTATACTTTCTTTACTGTATCCAAAAACAGCAGCAATCACATAATCAAAAATAATTAATAGTAAAACAGCAAAGGGTATAAATGGTCAAAGTACAGTAGCCACTTCCTCTTTGCTGCTCCACTGATTGTCACGGTTCAGAGTACTGCTGTTCCCAACATTGGTCCTCTTCAAATATGGACCGGTGGGCGGAATATCAAGGTGGGCATCGCCAGCACTGTGAACTGCTTCACTATTGACACCCATAATGGGTGCGAGTCAGCCTAGAAAATGGGTTGACGTGCGACCTGACAGGCAGCGACCTGACGGGAATCCCCAACACTGCAGGGCCATGCAGGGAGTGCTACCTGTATGGTTCTAGTGCTCACTGCAGAGTGCGAATGTGTCTAATGATGCACTTGTGCTGTGCTGCCCAGGAACAGTTCCCTGATGTCACTGTTTTCCTATCCCTTCCGTGGGTGGTTTAACCTCCCCTCTTTATTGTTGGCTACCCGCCGATCGTGATCTCCTCCAAGTAGGCCGTGGCCTTGAGAGAGTAGCGCACTCTCGGTCTCCATCTTGCTTGAAGACAAAGTACCAGAATTACGGTTGCAGCCAGAAATCACGTACTATTAGTGATTTTTTGCCTTCCTATTAAAGATTTGGCGCTTTTCTCTCTGTCTGCTTGGCTCTCCCTGACTGGATTCTAATGGATTCCTATTTTTCAGGTGGATTTCGGTGGCTCCAGGGCTCTGCAGTTCTGCTTTATAGTAAGCCTCTTTGTATATCACTAATGATGAACCCCCTATCCCTGTGTGCCTCTTCTCTCTGTGTCTGCTCCATTTCAAAGGCCTTGATATCTGTGCAATGCTTCACTTCATGTGTATATGCTCTGGTGCCCTCAAAGTGTCTGCCTAGTTATAAAGGTGCTATGCTTTGCTATTAATATTGCACTGTCTACCTAATGCTCAATGTTTGTGATCCCCATATTGGAGGCTTTTTCCTGCCTGCACTTCTACCACTTACAGTAAACCCCTGCAATTATTCTGTCTTTACCTATTGTAATTGCTGCTGGTATAGTAAGCCTCCCAGTTATTAATATGGAGGATTTATAATCTCACCAAGCAGATTTTCAATCTATAATTAACACTGCAGTGGCAGAGACGGAAGAGAAGGCTCTAGTTAAAGTGTTTCAACAGCCTCCTTTGACACATCTGTCTGCACTTTCCCGTGAACATGATGGCGGGGTCAGGGGACTCCTCCCACTCAGATGGTGTTGAGCAAGAGGGACATAGGCATCCGGCACTGGAAGGACACTTCGCCCAGGTCAGACAAAGAAGATTAATATTTTCCACCAGCACTGGCCATTGGGGATGAATAGTCAGCATCGAACCAGTCAGCTTTGGACGTGGAGGCAGTTTGGGGTGTAGAGTCTGGTGAGACATCTACGATTTGTCAAGGAATCTCTAATAGGTGAGCTCTACACAGAAACTATGACTGGGACTGATGCCACTGGCAGTACTTGGAGTTGATTTTAGATCTGGCGAGGAACCAAATGTTTGACCCGCAGAATATATGACACCCACATTCAGCAGAATCGACAACCTCATCATAGGGTGGAGTGGCCCAGGTCTACATTGACAGATAGAACCCAAGAATTCAACCAGCTAATTGTCACTTTTATGGCCCACAGTGGGCATTTTCACGTTTCTCTTTTGGCCAAGTGTAGGTCTCCTATGTCAAGCTGTATAAACAGGTCACAGTTATTACGATTGCACGTTGAAGTCTGTGGATATTGTCCCAGGTAGGGATTGACGCGAATTTTGATGACCATTCTGTCATGGGCACAGCTGCATCTCCAGCTTTTGCCTCCGTTTCATCTCAGCAGGATATTATGTGTTGAGAGATTACTCGAAAGGGGAGACTTTTTTTATTTTTCTATTTTTTTACGTTGGGGCATGCAGTATTTTTGCTGATATCTAAGGGCAAATATGAAGCCTCCTGGCATGTAAAAGAAAATGCAGATTATTCTAGCCTAGGTGAAGAAATAATCTTGATTTTATTAATGACATGAATATTTTTCCTACCTTTCCCTCCCTTCTGTTGTCTTCTTTCTTTTTATATCTCCACTTTTCAGAATTGTATTCATGCTTATTGTGTTTGAACTGTAGATCAATTCATGTTATTATACATTATTTTATGTTCTTATATTTTCGAGTTATGATTTGATGGTTTTGGGAGGGAGGATTTGATGGTTTGTTAATATCATCTTTGACGGTTAAATTAGTACTTATGTTTAATGATTTATGTTAATTTCTCTCAAGGTACTATGATGATTGTCTCCTTTTCCCTTTCAGTTTGACTTGTTCTGACTTGATAGTTATCTGTGGGATTTTGGGACGTTTCCTTATCCTCAGTGTATGACATCATTTCGGTGGTGTGAAAAGTTTTGATCCTATTCCAACTACAACACACCAGGGACTTCAGTGACTCCACTCCTCTACCAGTAAGTGAGAGAGAGTGTGTGCTGTGTGTGTGTGTAAGTGTAAAGCTGTGACTGTATGTGTGACTCTTTGCCTGTGACTGTGTTGTGTCTGTCTACCTGTGACTGTGTGTGACTGTCTGCCTGTGACTGCATCTGTGACTGTCTGCATGTGACTGTCTGTGACTGCGTCTGTGACTGTCAGCCTGTGACTGTGTGTGTGACTGCCTGTAACTGTATATGTGACTGCCTGTGACTGTTTGTGTGACTGTCTGCATGTGACTGTCTACCTGTGACTGTTTGTGTGACTGTCTGCCTGTGACTGTCTACCTGTGTGACTGAATTTCTATGACTATGTGTGTGTTTGTCTACCTGTGACTGTGTATGACTGTCTGCCAGTAACTGTGTGTGTGTCTGCCTTGACTGTGTGTGACTGTCTGCATGTCACTTAGTGTGTGTGACTGTAATGCTGCCTGTAACTGTAATACAGTCTGCCTGTAATTGTGCGTGTGACTGCCTGTAACTCTGTGTGTGTGTGTGTATGTGTGTGTGTGTGTGACTGTCTGCCTGTAGCTGTGTGTGTGTGACTGTCTGTCTGTAACTGTGTGTTTGACTGTGTGTGAGTGACTTTGACTGTGTGCATGTGGCTGTGTCTGACTGTCTTCGTCCTGCAGTGAGCCGGCATAAAACATCATCCCGGTATTGGCATCATTACAGGGTGTGCAGTGGACCTGTGCAGGAAGAGAACATAGATCCCAGCAGCAACCACTGACCACCAGGGACTGAGGATCCTCTCCAGCCCTCCCAGAGCAAGGTAGGTAGGCTGGGTGGACCTCTTAATTATTAAATGTGTGTATGTATGTGATGTTTGTGTGTGTATATATAATTATGTGTTTATATGATTGTATATTTGTGATTGTATGTGTGTGGGTCTGTGATTGTGTTTGTGTATGCCTGTGTTTATGTGTGTGATTGTGTGTGTATCTCTGTTGTTAAGTGTGTGTATATATACACACACAACCACAGATTTGCACACACAGACATACACCTAAATGTGTATGTGTTTGGTAGATAGCTCCCTTATTTGGTGTCCTTAAATATTGCAATCCCACATAAGGATAACAAGGGAGTTATCTACTAAACACTTGGCAGCACATTGCCCTATCCCCTAGTGAAAAGTTTTAGTGCCCCCCACCACCTCCAGTTTTGACTGTGGTTTCTTATGTGCTCCCGCCCCACCTATATATTATTCCTAGAGTCGCCACTGTGTCTGCATGTGTATCTGTGTGTGCATAGGTGCATACATCACAGAATCTCGCCAACACTACACACAAATACAGCCCTGCATTTTAACGCCAACACTACATCCAAACCCCACCATTATATATAACCAGACTGCATTCAAACACCACACTACATAAAAATGCATGCCTGCATTCAAACGCCAACACCACATACAAACACACACCCTACATTCACTTACACACACAATGTTCCCCTCATGTCATTTAATAAAATTAGGATTATTTCTTCACCTACGTTAAAATAATCTGCAATATTTGCAGTTTAAATACACATTTAAAAACACATTACTGTGAGCATTGCTGTGAAGCTCTGTTATACAATGAGCCAAACCAACAACATGGAGCTCCTAGAAAAGAGGGACACAAGATAGAAAAGAGGGATATAGATCAAATAGGGACTTTCCCTCTTAAATAAGGACACTTGGGAATTATGTAATATCTAAGTATGCCACTCAGAATCTCACCTAACAAAGCTTTAATGTGTATAGTAGAAGCCACACTAATTACGATACGGTTTCATAGCTGGGCAACAAAATATTTCAATACAATGAATGTGGGTGGAAAAAGACACAGAGAGGGCCTGGGGGAGTTGGAGGAGACACACGTAGGTCCTGGGGAAGGGGAGAAAGAAACACATAACGGGGCTGGATTGAAACTCACACAAAAGGGGTTTGGGGGAAAATGAGACAAATAACAGGGGCTGTGGGGATAACGAGACACACAGAGAGGCTGGGGAAGGTGAGCAAGAGACACAGAGGGGCTGGGGACAAGACACACAGATGTACTCGGGGGAAGAGATATGCAGAGGGTCTGTGGAAGCTGAGAAATAGACACACAAAGAGGCTTGGGGGAAAAGAAACACACAGATGGGCTGTGGTGAGAAAGAGACACACAAAGTGGCGTGGAAAGGGGATAAACATACACATAAAAGCACTGTGGGGGATAAAGACTCACAGGGGACTGGGGAAAGGGAGAAAGAGACACACAAATGAGTTGATGAAGGGTAGAAAGAGATCCACAAAGAGGCTGGAGGGGAGAAATAGAAACACAACAGTGCTGGAGAGAGAGACACACACACAACGTTTATGTGGGGCTAAGAGACACACAGAGGGGCTGAGGGGGAGAAAGAGCAGGGCCGGTGCAAGGATTTTTGCCGCCCTAGGCAAAAGAAAGATTTGCCGCCCCCCCCCAACCCCGCCGGGGCCTCGCAATGCCCCACCCATATGATCTGCCATATGAACTAGTGCCAGTGCTGCACACAGTGTGTGTTTACATTAAAAAGCCTGCAGGGACAAACTATAGAAACCAGAACAACTTTATTAAGCTGCAGTGGTTCTGGGGACTATAGTGTCCATTTATTGTGAGGTAAATTAGAGATTAGTGTCACTAATAATATACTAGATTGCCTACTTACAATCAGATGAGGATGATGATGGGCTGTGGCTGCAGTCTGGCTCCACTGGTCTGGTGTAGAACAGGATCTCTGGAGGCTGTTTGTAACTGTGGTCACAAAATTCAATGTTCTGGGAGAACGGGAAGCAGCTCAATTTTGTGGGGCCTCTTACATAGCTCAAGGTCTGGGCCCCAGGGCCTGACGGTGAGTATGCCCATAAAGCCCACCCATACCACCTGAGTCCGCTCACAGGGAGTAGAGTGTGTAGGGGATGTGTTATGTGTTACTGTAGAGGATCTAATGTGTGTGCTTATGGAATGTAGTGTATAGGGATACCAGTTTGTGTAGGTGATGCAGTGTGTTTGTGTGTAAGGGATAGAAAGCAGTGAGTGTTTGTGTATACGGGATGTATTGTGTGTTTGTCTGTAAGGGGTGCGTTGAGTGTGTGTAAGAGATGCATTGTGTTTCTGTGTGTGTGTAAGAGAAGCAGTGTGTGTTTGCATATGTGTGTAAGGGATGCATTGTGTGTTTCTGTGTATGTGTGCAAAGGATGCATTGTCTTTATGTCTAAGGGTTGCATTGTGTGTTTCTCTGTGTGTAAGGGAAGCATGTTGTGTTTCTGTGTGTATAGGGATGCATTGTGTGTGTGTGTGCGCGTGGTGTGAAAGAGCTCCCTGTCCTGCCCCCTGTCCTATAGAGCTCTCCCTTAGAGATCTCCCCCGCCCCTTAGTGGTCTCTCCTCTCCCCCCCCCCTCCCTTAGTGGTCTCCTTTTCTCCCCGACTTTCCATTAGTGGTCACTCCTCTCCCCCCACCCTCCCCTAGTGGTCTATCCTCCACCCCCCTCCTTTAGCGGTCTCTCCACCGCCCCCTCCCTCCTTTAGTGGTCTCTCCCTCCCCTACGTTCTCATCTCCCACCCCCCGTGTTCTCCTCTTATTCCCCCCTCCCCGTGTTCTCCTCTTCTTCTCCCCTGTAATCTTCTCTTCTTCTCCCCCCTCCCTGTAACCTTCTCCACTCCCCCTCCCTCCCTGTAATCTTCTCCCCCCCTATAATCTTCTCCCCCCTCCCCTATAACCTTCTCCACTCCCCCCTCCCTCCCTGTAATGTTCTCCCCCCTCTTATAATCT
>OW240917.1:223728836-223771298 GCA_933207985.1 Pelobates cultripes | reverse complement strand
TGTAATGTCCTCCCCCCCCTCCCTCCCCTATAATCATCTCCTCACCTCCCCTGCCCTTCTGTAGCGTGGCCGAGCTGCTTTCCGGTCCGCGACCCGGCGGGACTGATAGGAAGTGCACACTGAGTGTGCACTTCCTTTGAGTCCCGCCGGGTCGCGGACCGGAAAGGAGCTCGGCCACGCTACAGTGCCGGGGAGGTGAGGCACTGCGGCAGCCGCCTGAGCGCTCTCTATAGAGCGCTCAGGCGGCTGCAGAATTTAAAGGGCCGGCGATGGGGGCGCAGGGCGCCCCCTCCTATATGGCGCCCTAGGCGGCTGCCTAGTTCGCCTTATAGGAAGCGCCGGCCCTGAGAAAGAGACACACAAATGAGCTGAGGAAGGGGAGAAAAGGGGGCTGGGGTGAGAAAGAGAAACACAATAGTGCTGGAGAGAAAGAGAGACCTACACAAAGGTCCTGTGAGAGTAAGAGACACAAAGAGGGGCTGAGGGGGAGAAAGAGACACATAAATGAGCTGAGGAAGGGGAGAAAGAGATACACAAAGGGGCTGGGGGGAGAAAGAGAAACACAACAGTGATGGAGACAAAGGTCCTGAGGGGGTAAGAGGCACCCAGAGGGGATGGGGGGAGAAAGATACACACACAAATGAGCTAGGGGGAGTAAAAGACACATAAAGGGACTGGGAGTAAGTACCAGACACACAAGGGAGGGTTGTAAGAGAAACAGGGGATGCAAGACATAACAAAGACACTAAATGGGATAAGACATTCAAAAGCTATGGTCAGAAACACAACAGAGTAAAACCCTTTTTTCCTAGTTTTTATTTAGATTTGGGGAGGCGGCTGAAACTAAATGCAAAGGAGAATACTATAGCATTACAGGATTGCATCCCTAATGTTGTAGTGTGCCTTTAACATTCGCTGATTTAGTGTATAATTTCCCTGTGTTCAGTTGCTGAATCAGGCTTTACTGGGTCTTTGTCAAATATATTTAGTGCCCCTGGGGATGCCTTATGTTGTATACTCTTGGCCAAATCAATGTCCCTGACACTTGCAGGCCATCACGTTTTGAGGGAAAGGTCCTATGTATGGGGATTGACGGTCCCAAAAGCTATCAAATGCATCCTTTGGACCTAAACCAGGCCTGTCCAACCTGCGGCCCCCCAGATGTTGCTGAACTACAACTCCCATGATTCTTTCAATGAAACAGATAGCCAAACAGTAGCTTGTCTGTGTTTAATAAAAAATCATATTAAACCATCACATTAATTAAATAAAACTAACTAGAGGCACTACACATCAATAAACTATGTAACATTAGAAAGAAAAAAAAATTCATTGTACATGCAAGGTGAAGATATTGTTAAAAACATTATATAGTTATAAACGTTACATGGTTAAAATGTTAAATAATTATATATTCTATCTGGGAAATACCAGAATTCTCCTCTTTTATGCTACATTAAAGGGAATTTCTGATATGCTTGTATTATAAATAGAATGCAACCTCCCTAAACCACCTACTCATTAATTCAGGCTTTCCTTTCCTCACCCCCTGGGTAGCAAGTCCCCAGCTAAATATAAAATGCCAATGACTCACAGGTTATCCCCTTTAAAAAACACACATCATCAGGGGTTGGGAGTTGCTAGGGGACCAAATGGTTGCCAGGCAACCATCTGTAACAAAAAAAAAAGGTTCCTTGCCAGATACAACTAGCCGCATAACTTAGCAGGTATGAGTCCTTATGTATACCTTATATATACATGTATGTGTATATACGGTAGTTATAAATGCACTAAATTAGCTCAAGTTGTATAAGAAGTAACATGTAGACCCCATGATATTCCTAAAATCCGGCAAGACCTTTTTATAGTAAAATACAATGCAGCTATTGCTCAGAAACAATTAATTTATTGTTATATGATGATATATTACACGCTGAGAAACCAATGATATATGTTCCCTCTTCCAATAAATTTTCTCAGGAGGTGATATGCATTAATGGAGAATATTTAGGCAATTCAAAGGACGGCTGCCAATACTCTTAATTATTTCCAGGCATTTAATTATAGCTCATTGCTGTTTAGCATTCAGCACAAATTCTCCAACAAGACACAGGTGTCTTACCCCTGGAGCTATCTATCGACACACAGAATGTGGGTAGAAGGCTTTAGCATGGCTAGACTGTCAGTTATTCAGGGAACGTGTCTGCTCTGCTCAGCGTTAATGTTTGTTACCAAGGTGCTGTGTGCAATATAAGTGTCTCTCTGCAAAATAAATGTTTGCTCTGAGACATCCTTTCAACGATGGTGTTGTATTGGATTCGTGCCTCCAATGTAGAAAGAAGGGTTAGTGGAGACGAGCGAGGTGGGATTTGTCTAACCAAACAGCAATACAAGAAAAATGCTATTTATAAATAACTACGTAGCATCTAGCGCCTTGAGAGGGTTTCTAAATATAGCAGCAGATTGACAGAGGTAATCAGCATGGAACATCCCAGGGGTTAGAGGTGAGAGTGACAGCGACAAACAACACAGAGTGGAAGAATTGGGGCATGCTATTGTTTTGTTGTCTGCAAACAATATATTGCTACACATAAACTGTCATTGATCCCCAGACATTGATGGTTCAAACCCAGTCACTC
Organism: Pelobates cultripes; assembly: GCA_933207985.1. Lineage (NCBI taxonomy): Eukaryota > Metazoa > Chordata > Amphibia > Anura > Pelobatidae > Pelobates > Pelobates cultripes. The sequence continues at coordinate 223,768,659 of OW240917.1, read as the reverse complement.
CCACCAGTGCCATCTTAACAACATTATGGGTCCCTAGCAGGGCCGTTGCAAGGATTTTTGGGTACACAGGCGAAGATTAATTTGCCCCACCCAAAAGCATCTTCACCTGTGTGCCCCTTAACCCACCTTTTGTTTATTATCCCCTTTTTAAAATGTCTTACCCCCTTTAGTGTATCTTATCTCCTATTTTTTCCCGTTCTGTGTCTTACACCTCCCTTGTGTATTTCTTACAACCCCCCTTTATGTGTCGAAGTCCCCCCATCTTTTACTCTTACCAGCTCCTTCGTGTGTTTCTCTTTCACCCCCAGCCCCTCTGTGTCTCTTTTACCCCCAGCCCCTTTGTATTTCCACACCAAGGCCCTTCTGTGTTGCGCTTTCATCCCCAGCCCCTCTGTGAACTTTCTTACCCCCAGGCCCATCAGTGTGTCTTTCTCCCCCCCATGTTCCCCCCCCTGTGTTCCTCTCTCCTCTACTCCATGTCCATTAGTGTTCTCCCCCCCTTACCTGTCTCTTAGTGCCCCCCCATTCTCCTTAATTTTCTTCTCCCTTCTTATTTAGTGGTTCCCCCACCTGTGTTACTTTTCCTTTTACCTTCCCTGTACCTTAGTGCCCCCCCTTAATGTTCCTCTCTCTCCACCCCTAGTGTTCCTCTCCCCTCCCTCTTTTTTAGTGTTCTTTCCCTCCCATAGTGTTCTTTTCCCCACCCATGAGTGTTCTTTCCCCTCTGTCCCATAGTGTTCTTGCACCCCCTTCCCCTGTCCCATAGTGTTCCCTACCACCCCCCTTCCCCTGTCCCATAGTGCAGCCACTGGAACCCAGGGAAGTCACCCTCCTGCATCTAAAGGTAGGAAACAGGAGGGTGGCTAAAAATTTTAACAGTTTGTGTGTGTTGTGTGTGAATGTCTGTATCTGTATATCTGTGTGTCTGTATGTGTGTGTGTGTGTGTGAGAATGTCTGTATATCTGTGTCTGTGTGTGTATGTCTGTATGTGTGTGTGTGTCTGTATCTATATCTGTATGTATGTGTGTGTCTGTATGTGTGAATATCTGTATATGTGTGTGTGTATCGTGTTGTATCTCTTTGTCTGTATGTATATCTCTTTGTATGTGTATCTTTTTGTCTGTGGGTCTGTATGTCTGTATGTGTATCTGTTTGTGTGTCGGTGTGTGCCCTATGTATCTGTATGTGTGTCTGGTTATATCTGTATGTGTGTCATTCTGTGTATCTGGTCTGCTTGTCATTAAGTGTGTCTGTGTGTATCTGCAGTACATGTCTTTATGTGTATCTCTGTCTGTATGTGTGTCTGTGTGTTCTGTGACTGTGTGTGTATCTGTTTGTCTGTATATTTGTCTGTATGTATATCTGTGTCTGTATGTGTGTGTCGGTGTGTTGCTATGTATCTGTATGTATGTCACTATTTATATCTGTATCATTATAATTCTGTGTATCTGAATGTTTGTCATTAGGGTGTGTTTGTATCTTTATGTGTGTCTGTTTATCAGCATGTGTCACAATGCGTCTGTATGTATCTACATGTCTCTCTCTCTCTCTCTCTCTCTCTGTGCCTGCATCTGTTTGTCTACATATGTGTCTGTATGTGTATCTGCATATGTATGCCTGTATGTGTATCTGTTTTTCTACATGTGTGTCTGTATGTGTATCTGTCTACATGTGTGTCAGTGTGTGCCACTATGTATCTGTATGTGTGTCACTGTTTGTATCTGTATGTGTGTCTACATTTGTCTATATGTGTATCTATCTGTATCTGTCTATATGTGTGTCTGTGTATCCGCATGTATGTCAGTGTGTATCTGTATGTGTCAGTGTTTGTATCTGCAGAAGTGTCATTCTGTGTATCTGAATGTGTGTCATTCTGTGTGACTGTGTATTAACATGTGTGTCCGTGTATGTTTCTGTATGTGTTATATTATACAAATGGAGGGGCTGGGGGGGAGGGAAGATGTATCGTGGGGGGGGCAATTTTCGCACTGGCGCCCTGTGGTTTCGAGTTACGCCTCTGAGGATGTGTAAGGAATGAAATGTGTGTATTGTGGATGTTGCATGTCTAGGGTAGTCAGCGACTGTAGGTAGTCAGCGACTCTAGCCAAATCCCACCAAGTGCAGACTCTTCTCACGAGCCCTAACAATATGTATTGAAAAGATGCCATATTAACCCATGGCAACACTGACAATCTAGAGTTCACAGGAGGAACACTTTTACATCTGATTTTTACAATAACTCTATGAAAATAATATTTCTGGAAGCAGCTATTATATGTGCTAATTAGAAAATGTTTCAAAGCAACATGTGACCTTCCAGTGAACCTCATGATAAAGGTATATATATCACAAGCATCTTGTATATTTTTGTATCTTAATATGGCCTCTACCCCATGCTACACAAAGTGGAGTGTGTGGACAGAAAAAAAAAAAAACGATTAATGATTGCTGTTTTTGATGAGCAGTCTAATGCAGCAATCACTCAGAGGCCCAAGTTGGCTATAATGCTAGACAGTAGATTCGCACTGGCATCATCGTGACTCTAATTGCAACACTTATGGACTGGGCCACTTAATCAAGCAGGGTAGGACAAGCCTTTTAGATGGAATGGGATATAAATTGGCTCCCAGTCTCCTGAGAAACACTTTTCTTACCGTTTAAAAACTAGATGCCTAATCATAGTACTCTAAGTACACATTATTTTTTATAAGATGTTCTTATGTCCCCCCTGTAAAGGCATTACATAATTTTTTTTTAAAAGTTCGATTAAGCTCACCCTTTACAATACCACCTCAAATTATTGGCCCCTTTCGCATAAATATAGTGCGTTTCTGAGCACTGTTTAAATTCTTAATACAGATGAATGTTTAATTTCGATCTCCCCTTTCAACTCATCGAACCCATGAATAAATAATGATAAAACAGCTGAATAATGGTGTATTTAGAATGTTAGATGTAACTGATGTCAGTTGAAAAAAAAAAAGAAGCTATGCATTGCCTTATTATATTGATTGCATTTCTCTTACTGTGTGGGTCAGGTATATTGCAAGAAGGAGAGAGAGGCAAAAAAATAAAAATATTAGAGAGACCCTACCTGGGCTGATAAGGAAGGGGGGGGGGGGACATGACTGATGCAGAGATAAGGGGATGGGACAAGAAGAGGGATACATTGTGACAAAATGGGACTGGATATATAGAAGACAGCTGGGTGGGGACTTACTAGTCAGCTAGGAAAAGTGCAGGGATCCTGACGGATTTGCTGATATGGAGTTCCCTTCTCAGCTGCTACAATGGGCATTCATGCTGGTTGCAGGAAACTACCTCCAACTCAGCGTTTGACCTCTTCACGGATGCATCCGGGTCCGTCGGGTTTGGGGGATACTTTCAGTCAGTGGTGTGTGGAAATGTGGCACGAATGGCGGTCCTCGGAGCTCATACAGAACTTGACGTTTTTGGAGCTATTTCCCAAAGTGGTCTCCCAGGAACTACGGGGTGTGGACCTCAGAAATCGCACAGTGGTCTTTCACATGAGTGTTGTCCATGTGATCACCCAGTCGTCGTCTTTTCCCCAGTTTTGGCCTATCTGGTCCTGCTCATTTTGCAATTTAATGTGTGGATTAAGGCTTGTCATGTCCGGGGGGTGGAGAATGTGGTAGCTGATGCCTTGTCTCGGTTGCAGTGGGACCGTTTTTGGGAGGTAACACCAGAAGCTCAGAGGATCGGTCGGAGTTGCCCAGCGTCCTTATGGAATCTCGATTTGGAGGCCTGATGGGCTTGGTGACAGATTCCTTGGCAGAGTCCTCTTGGAGGGCATAACAGGCCGCGTGGGGACAATGGCTGTTGATGGCGTGCCATGAAGGGGGAGTGTAGTCGGAGCTCGGGCGTCTCGAGGCAACCTTGCTGTTTTTGGATGGGATGCTCAGGCAAGGTAGGTCTTGCACTGCGGCCGAAAATGCGCTGTCGGCGTTGTCCTTCCTATTCCGATTTATGGGCTGGCGCGAGCTGACAAAATAATTTAGGATTCAGAGGGTTTTGCGGGGCTGGAGGCTTCAGAGGTGTCCGGATCGACATCGCCCTATGTCGGCGGAAACTCTTGATCGAATTCTGTCAGTCTTGCCCATTGTCTGTGCGTTGGAGATTCGAGTTGCCATTTCTTTCTGTTTTTTGGGGGCTTTCCATATTGGTGAGTTAGTAGCGCCTAACCTGCGGTCGGCGTCGCCGTTGTCTCTTTCGGAGGTGCGGTGGTCGGAGTCATCAGTCTATATTTCCGTGCGGCAGTCCAAGTCGGACCGGGCAGCATGCAGTGCATGATTACGTATTGGGGCAATGAGGGGAGAGGTCTGTCTTAGAAAGACCCTCCCTGGACTGATAAGGAAGGTGGAGACATGACTGATGCAGAGACAAGAGGGATAAATTGTGACAATATGGGGACTGGATATATAGGGGACAGCTGGGTGGGGACTTATCAGTCAGCTCGGAAAAGTGCAGGGATCCTGACTTTCCCTCCTTCCCTCCCTAGGGGTTAGTGGAATGGTTGGTCGTTGTCTGTGTGTGCTTTGGTTTTTCTTTCTCTTCTTGTTTTGTCTCAGCATGCCGGAGTCCTGGCCAGCGCAGTCATAAACGGAAGAAGGTGCCATGGAGGCTTGGGGAGTCGCTGGCAGGCTGCTCCAGATTCATGGTTTAACGGGCTAGACCTGTCTGTTGGTGAAGCATCCCAACAGGCAACAGTAGTGAATAGTTGCTGGCATTGATCAATAAAAGCTGTGGCCGTTGCCCTTGCCCAACATAACAAGGTCTGACGTGTTTTATTAGGCGACGGGTGTTTTTTTTTCCTGGGTTTCATTCATTGCTAAAGCAGAATGGAGATGGTAAAAAAGGTTGACTGCTGTGATGAGATAATTCAGTTTATCAACTGGTCTTCCCGTCTCCCTGTTGTTATATAAGAAGCATAAAATAAAATAATGAGAAAGGTAGGATAGAATGCAATCGAAAAGAAAATATGTTTTACAAAAAATTTAATGTACCAAGCAAAAATGATAAACAAACAATGCTATGTTAATTATACCTGCTCAGCTATTAGTACTTTTTGTTATACTTCTGTAAGAATCACTTTATTTATCACATTAATTACATTATTCTACTGCTGAAACTTTTCTCCCTTTTATCTCTGGCAAAGGGGCTTGTTTGCATTTCAAGAGATGATTTTCTGTTTACGGCTTGTCTCCTTTCCTTCTACCACCCCCGTAAATCTCTCGCCTGCCTATTTTTAGGAATGCAAGCGACTGTATTGAATTATTCAGCAACTTTACATTCATGACGGATTAAAAATAGAACAAAGCTGATTATATTTGTTTTTCTCCCATCGTTCGTTCCTCGCTACTGGAGATCTGTTTCGTTGTCTCCTGATTTGAAATGCTTGACACCCTTTGCTGTCCGTTTAAAGCCATTCAGGGCTAGAAGGCACTTCATCATAATTAAAGCATTACAAATCATTTTTCTTTTCCATGTTTTAGGAAAAGGTGTTCTTAACTGAAATGAGAATTGTAGAAAATTGAAGAAGGAAAATTTTGAATATATAAATATTTTCCAGGTTGGCTATTTTCACCTAATACGTGCAATTCACCTGGTAGTAATCCAAAATTCCTGATTTCCTGTGAATTATCTTACAGGTTATTCACTAACCTGGGAAAAACTATCTGGCAGCATATTGGGCCATTTGGACTGCAACAATGTCAAGATTTAGCAATTCCAGACCAAACACCATCATATGGCTGAAATTCAGACCAAATGCTTTAAATTCGGGCCTGGATTTAAAAAAAAAAAAAAAAAATCTAAACTATTTTCCCACTTTCAGAACTATTAAATAATTAAAATAATAATTATTTAAAATTAAATAATTAAAAATCCTCGGCAGTGTAAGGGTTAATTATGTAACAGCTGGCTAGCAAATCCTGGCCAGCCGCCACGTAATTAACCTTTCGTGCCGTCTACGGTTTCTGTCTATTTGCCCGCTGGCTACTAGCGTTGCCATCAGAAAAATAATTTAAAAAGTGTGGTGGCTCGAAGGTTAATTAACCCTATGGGTGTCAATTAGACCCTCTTATTACTAGATGGAAGATCTGATAAATATTTAAAACTAAAAAAGTCCCATCACAAGGACATTGGGTGGGGGACATTAAAATAATTAATCAGGGCTAGCGGGCGAAGGTCATAATAATATAAAGGTAGGAGACTTAGCATCCCTTCTGCGTCCCACCCGTGGGCTACATCTGTGGATCCTATTAATAATATTCAGGGGCAGAACCTTATGTCATCCTCCTAGCCCACACCCATTGGCAGTGGGTGGGGGCCATAATAATTGTATTTGGGGGAAGGGTCTAATGTTCTCCCCTGACCTTCACCCATTGGCATTAGTTATGTTTCCTTATAATATTCAGGGGGAAGACCTCATGTCCTTCACCTGATTTCAACCAATGGGTGGCAGTTGGTGACATAATAATTATATTCAGGGGGTATCTAATATCATCTCCCTGGCCCACACCCATTGGTTGCGGGTTGGAGCCCTAATAATAATATTCAGGGGGGAGCCCTAATAACTCCAACCCCCATCTATGGGTGGTGGTTCTAAATAATTCAACAATGGCTGGAGGATATGCCATTGGCCACCAATCCAAACAGTTTGATGTCCTCCCCTTTCTCCCCTGTAATAATAGTGGTGGTGGTAGGTGACGACAACAATAAAACTAATAGCTGCCAAAAAACAAAAACTTACCAACTGTTGTCTTCTTTCTTCTAACTCTTCTTTCCTTCAGCCCCCAAAAAAGGCAGAAACAGGACACAGTAAAATTAATCAATCTTTATCTGTGAGGGTTTGACATAGACTAAGTTCTCGTAGCATTGAAAGCCCTTATATAGGCTTCCCTACACTATGTCAGCTTTTGCATTACGTGGGCAAAGTTCCCATGCTATGCACTTTGAGTAAGAGTATTCTGATTGGTTGGTTTGTAAGCCAACCAATTAGTGTGCTCTGACAGCCAAATATCGAGAGAAGTCGAGGGAGGGTGCAGAGAGATTAGGGTTTGGATACATTATAATTTAAAAATGTTTTAAAAATCGTTTATTTCAGTGAAGCGTAGGAAGTGCCTATTACCTGGGTTCCTTATGTGTAATCAGTCCCTGTCCAGGGAATGTGGAAAACCATCAGAGTAATGATTCATAAATCAGTTAAGACTTTAATTTGCGTAGAGTCTAACTGAATATAAAGAAGATCAATCACATGTCTTGGAGAATATCAGAAAATTAAAATAGTGGGTAAACAATAAAATGGCTAATGAAGTAGCTCCTGTTGATAACAATCTGAAGTAAGGGATAACAAGCCGAACTGTGAAACTGGAGTAAGGCCAAGCCAGAATCTGGATTTCCATCTCATATCTCCCAAGAATGGGAAATATGGAAGTCAGACAGGCAGGTGAACCGGAAGGGGGATATTAGCGATGGGCAGTTACAATTGTGAAAAGGGTGGGCACAGCCATTAAGTGGGTTGTCTGATATGTGCATGTTGGCCTGCCCAAATGAGGGCTGGCCACGATCAGAGCACCCCGTTAGTGCCCTGAGGTTACTTAGCACAGCATGAGCACGTCTAATAATGTGTTCACGCAGAAGCCCGAATTTTGGACACTTGAGAGGTGTACCACCTTTTTTGTTTTGTTTAAGAGGGGCCTATTAATGAACATCTCTGCTATTAGGGAGAATATTATGGGGGTCCAAAACACCAGATGATGGATGAATATTCTGCGTAGTAATCTTGCCAAGGTAGTATCATGCCATATAAACAGAGCCACAATAAAAAAATTTAACTTAACGCACCATTTTAACATGAATGCATTTACAGCTACCGCTCACATTCTAAGCACAGAATCACTGTGTTTTCATGCTCAAGCATTGAGTTTAATTATATTTGTGCTGTTTTCTGCTATATTCTGCAGATTTCATAAAAGCTTTCCACTATTCGCATGATTTGAGCTAGTGCTTATTGCATGACAGAACATACATACAGTATTCAGACAATAGAACCTTTAAAATTGTAATGATCATATGGCACTTTCCTATTTTTACTGAATCTTATCATGATCTGAACAGGGTTTTATTGCAACCATTTAAGGGAACACACGTTAGACTTTGTTGTTTCACTTAAATGACTGTAAGCTATCCATGTCCCCCTCTCTCATGCTTTCAACTCGCAAATAATCCAACTTAAATCTAACCTGCTTTAAAGTTAGAATCCTTGCCTGTACTGATAACAAAATGTAGCCACCACCAGATCGCACATTATTTCACACCCCACCTACAGTCCCATAAAAAGTACTGGGATTGGTAAAAGTTTGATTTTGAGGCTCTCTTTATGGGAAATGATAACTCAGATCATGGTGCAGATCTGCTGTATCGCTGGCTCTTAGAGGCCCCCACCTAGTAGTACGAGGGTCTGCGTATAAGGGTTGGATTTGCCTTTAGGCAGAGTAAGCACCTGCCTACAGGTGTTGACCACTAGGAGTGTCTGTTTTCAGTACTTATAATGGGCTCTTTGGAGCTTAAATAGGCTGGTTGAGAGAGATAAGTATCAGGAGACTTGACCGTTGTCCTCTGTAGTCCAGTCAGCCTTAAAGGAACACTTCAGGCACCATCACAACTTAATCTATATTAAATTGTTATGGTGCAAGGGGGTTCCTGGTGCTATCTCCCCTCGAACGGTTTAATCCCAAAGTTTTTGTTCCAGCTCCAAGTCTCCCTGCCTCTCTGTCCTTCCGTTTTCTCAAAATTGGGAAACCAGAAGGATCTTGCAGTATTGGGGAATGGCGGGCTGATTGGCTAAGAGAGGTCAGCTGATGCTCTCAGCCAATAATTGACACCTCATTCATAAAACTTGCTTCATAGAGGCATGTTTCTTTTCAATGCAGTTTTATGAATTGTAGAAGAATAATAAATGTGCTGCTTAACAATTGCACTGTAGTGAAATTTTAGCGCTCAATTTATGCCACTAACGATCCTTGGGGGGGGGACATACTCTCACCTCCTTCGGTGGTATTTCGTTCAAGACAGAGACTCCAGCCAGGCAGGTAAGCATAGCAAAGATTTTATTAAAATAATTAAAGGGACACTCCACTGACCAAATAAAATATAAATAAAAAATCACTGTTTAGTAGATATACCCCAAATGAAAACATTTAATTATTCCTTTTTTCCCAGGCTTTATATTTAAAAACAGCTTGCAAAAAAACTGGAGATCTCATGTCTGCTGCCTTTCTTAGCCCTCCGCCTCCTAACCCCGCCCAGACTTTCTGTATCTGTTCAATCACAGACTTCCCAATGTAGCTCAATGAGAAGTCTTTGCTCATAACTTGCAGGACTTAAAGGATCTACTGCTAATGTCTTTGTGCCAGATACCACAGGACATGTTCAGAGCCCTAGTGGAGTCCATGCCTCGATGCATTAGAGCTATTTTGGCAGCTGGTGGGGGCCCTACAAGATATTAGGCAGGTGGTTTAATGTTGTGGCTGACCATGGTACCTCTGTGGGATCGCCTATGGGAAGATTATGAGGGATCAATTGCTACTAGTGTGAAAACAAGTGTTGGTTTATTTATATCCCAAAAATTATAAAATTTCAAGGTGCATTGAGGGAGAACCAAAGGGAAAATACTAATGTTTTATGTGCCAGGCAGGCACTTCCAGAGAAAAATCATCAAAATTTGCTTTATCCATTTTTTTCGCCCCCCTCTACTAAACCACAGCACCCCCCTCTAACACCCTGTGCCAAATCTGATCCTCTCGCTGACACACACACATCTTCACTGACAGACAGACACACTGACACACACATACTCACTGACAGACACACTGACACACACATACTCACTGACAGACACACACACATACTCACAGACAGACACACACACATACTCACAGACACACACACATATTCACAGACAGAAACACACACACTCACTGACAAACACACACATACTTGCTGACAGACACACACACTCACTGACAGAGACAGACACACACACATGCCCACAGACTGACAGACACTCACACTGAGACACACACACATACAGACACACTGACAGATACACACATACTCACTGGCAGATAGACACATACATACAGACACACTGACAGACACACACATACTCAATGGCAGATAGACACATACATACAGACACACTGACAGACACACCCGCACACTGACAGACAGACACACACTCACTCACTGACATACTCACAGACAAACACATACTCACAGACACTCACAGACACACACACATACAGAAACACACACATACTCACTGACAGACACACACACACACATATACACAGACATACACACACTGACACATACACACACATACTGACAGACAGACACACACACTTTTATTTATTGCTCCTTACCTTATGGAGCTGATGGGGAGCATCTCCCTGGGGTCCTTCCTGCTCCTCACTGCTCCCTCACGCGGTTTAGTGATGCCGGGTGCCGGAATATGATGTCATAATCCGGCGCCTGGTTTCACTACAGACGGCACAAGGGAGCAGTGAGGAGCAGCAACACTGAGCTCCCTCGCTGGCTGCCAGGCACCTCTCCTCCCCGGCCGGGTAAATGTTAGCAGAGTAGGCACCTGCAATATGGGGAAAGCAGGTGCCTACTCTGCTATAACACCAGCATGTACTCGAGGCTCGCCGGGCCACAAGTTTGACATGCTTGTTCTACAACATGCTGTTGTTGCAATACCGTTAGAGAGACACTATAATCACCAAAACAACTTTAGCCTAATGAAGCAGTTTTGGTGTATAGATCATGCTCAAAGCTCAATTCTCTCCCATTTAGAAGTCAAATCACTTTGTTTATGCAGCCATAGTCACACCTCCCTGCATGTGACCTACACGTTATTCCTACACATTTCCTGTAAAGAGAGATCTAATGTCTAAGCATTAGAGCTGGTGAGAGCCATCCGGGTGTGATTACATTTCAATTAACAGAGCAGGAAATAAAAACTTCTAAAGTAAACACACCATGCTGTTACATATGATTGGAAATTGAACCATTTGTTCATGCAGGCTGTGTCAGTCATAACCAGGAGAGGTGAGGCTAAGGCTGCATATACAGAAACAAAAGTGATTTAACTCTTAAATGGCAGAGATTTAAGCAGTGAGATTGCAGGGGCGTGATCTATACACCCAAACTGTATCCTAAAGCTAAAGTTGTTTTGGTGCTTAGAGTATCCCTTTAAGTGATGACATTTATTAACTGTAGGTCTTATATAATATAATAAGACCTACAATTTATTTGGAAAGCATGTCTTTCCAAAATATGTCTATTCCGCAAATAGTAATACATTTTATTTTAATTTTAATTTAAAATATGTAAAATAATTGAGAATTCTGCAAAATATACTGTAAATAAAAAAGACGTTTGTGGATTGCATAAGTGTACCACCTACTGGTAATAGTTCAAGTTACAGCTGACAGAAAGATGCATCCGAAGAAGAGCAGAAGGAAAAATTGGAAAACGGAAAATATCAATTCATGTTTTTTAACGGCCTGCATTAAAAAATAAATACATTAAAAAAAATTGTTTCAAAGATATTTCTGTTACATTTACACACCACTTGATCTAAACACAGCAGTTTGGAGACATATATTCTTGGGGATTGGATACATATATTCTAGGGGATTGGATGCCTATATTCTTTTAGTATTCATTTGTGCTTCTGCTTCATTTATATGTGTGTTGTTCTTAATGTGATGTCTATTTTAGCTTAGTGACAACCAGTCACAGAACTACTGTTCCTGGTCACATGGTGAAAACACAGCAGGGATATTGCTCTATTGATGTTGCGAAAATGACCGGATGATAGTTTGAGAACTGAACTAACTTTGAGCACTGACTGTATTAGATCTGCTAGCTTAGCATACGGTCATCAGAGGAAAATCTAAATTTTGAGATATATAAATCATCTTAATATGAGCAGGCACAGTTCCGTGTTGATTTAAAAAACTTGCCGCATGAGGTTCTGTCAACAGATTTTTTAGAGTCCTTATATATCTTGACTATGTGGCATGTCACCAAGCTTAAACAGAATTTGCAGTACTGAAAACCAAATTTTGCAAACATTGTTTGTTCCAGAAAATGGGATTACTTCATGTCAAAAGTTATTGGAAACAGCACGTCTCTTGAAGTCAAAATTTCTTATATTGTTGTACCTGTCTCCTATCACATTTTTGTAAGACTCATCATAAGGATAAAAAATAAAAAAGAACCCCCTCCCGAAAAAGTAGATAGTCATTCTGCAATACTAGCCTCCCCTTCAAAGAGAATTCTGTAGTTTATCAATAATATGAAAACCAAGAGTCAGCAGACATGCGCCAAAAACGAACAAACATAAGGCATGCTCGATACTGAACTTCAATAATAAGCTTTCATACACATAGGGGAAAATCAGGGACAGATGCACAAAAAATAAATTATAGTTAGACCAAAGAGTCAAGGAATGTGAAAGCCTAGGGTACCAGAACCAGAAACGGAATCAGGACAACAAAAACAGTGGGGATCCTTAGTTTGATACCTGATTACAGAGAAGAACAAAGATAATTTTTTTATTTTTTATATTTAATTCTTTATTTTTGCAGTGCATTTACAGTGTTACATGCTGAGCAAGACATGATGGCAAAAGTACAGGCTACAATAAAAATGAACAGGATATGCTTGAGGAAACTGCACTATTTATTAAGTTATCACATGCTAAACTGACATGACCAATAAAACAGGCTCACAAGTAAAGAAGATAGGGTAGACATGCATAAAACAAGGTATGGGTTAACCTACAGCTATCATAGAGAGATCTGTGAGAAAGGTTCAGGCATTTAGATTCCTATGGATAATGACTCCCAGGAAGCAGAGCATATGAAGGAAGGAGCAATTTGCTATCTATAGAGAGGGCTATTAAACATTACAGTGTGACCTGGATTGTAGGTGGCAGTGAGCAGTATCAGTCCTCTTAGACTAGCCAATGTCCAACCTAGGGACCCTGTATGCAGGCCCAAAGTCAAAGAGTTTCTCGACCTGTATTCTTTCATGTTGCATGACACACGCCGTCAGCTCTCTCCTCACAGTAGGTGTAATCAAGCCCGAAGCGGACTCCAGCCATGCTCCTGTACCGGGACCTTTTGGGTCTGCTTGTGTGGAGGCTAGGTCATGTGGATTGTCGCCCAGGTTGTTGCCTTGCATATGGAGGACGTCTCCCCTTTCTGATCCGTCTCCGATAGGGCCCAGGCATGTCATCCCCGGAGGTTACAAGGGGGGCAGTGCGCATCTGCGGCCGAAGCCTCCGTGCTCTAGTTTCCACCTTAAGCCTCTCCTGTAAGCGTTGCCAAAATGCAGCACATAATTGATCGAAGCGGGCCAGGATTTCACTGGGTGACCGCATGTGTTCAGTGCTGCCCTGGGAAGCCATCTTGGCGTCACAGCCGATAGTGGTCTCAAATGTTCGAGGATCAGACCCTTATCAGGTAAAGCAAATCGCTTGTCTGTGCCATAGGGGGGGAGCGTGAACCAGACTGTAAGTCAATTTATATGAAGGGCGGGAGATCAGCCGCGTCTCCCACCCAGGCTTATGCAGCAGGCCGCTGACAACTTTAGATCTCAGGAAGAGCTTGGTAAAGTGAGGATAAGTAGATCAAAGGCTACTGCAATTTGTTCTTCACAATATTAAGAGGTTGCAGCGTTGAATTAACCAACAATGTCCGTTTATAAGCAATAAATCTTGGTTAAGTTGAGAAGCTCCCTCAACCTGTGTCCTGCTTGCTTGGCAGTCAGGCCCCGCCCCCAGAACAAAGATAATTTAATTATCTATCCACTATCATTGTTTAGTTACTAAAGTGAGAATTCAACGTGAATTTGAAATTTAAATTCCAAATAGCTGAACTGGAAAAGTTAGCAATGCATTCACTAATGTGAAGTTTTAATAGCTAAGGTGGGGTCTTACCATTGATTTATAAAGAAGCAATATTATATTTTGATCATGTGAATCAATACTCTATTTTATACATGACGGCACCTTATTATACATAGTTACATAGCTGAAAAGAGACTTGCGTCCATCAAGTTCAACCTTTCTCCCACATGTTTTTGCTGTTGATCCAAAAGAAGGCAAAAAACCTAGTCTGAAGCGCTTCCAATTTTGCAACAAACTAGGAAAAAATTCCTTCTTGACCCCAAAATAGCAGTCAGATGTCTCCTTGGATCAAGCAGCTATTACCCCACTAATTAGAAATTATATCCCTGTATATTATGTTTTTGCAAGTATTTATCCAATTTTTGTTTAAACATCTGTATGGACTCTGACAAAACCACCTCTTCAGGCAGAGAATTCCATATCCTTATTGCTCTTACTGTAAAAAAAACTTTTTTTGCCTTAGATGAAATCTCCTTTCTTCCAGCCTAAATGTGTGACCTTGTGTCCTATGTATAGCCCTGATTATGAATAGATTTCCAGATAAAGGTTTGTACTGGCCCCGAATATATTTGTATAATGTTATCATATCCCCTCTCAGGAGCCGTTTTTCGAAACTAAACAGATTTAAATTTTTTAACCTTTCTTCATAACTAAAATGCTCCATTCCTTTTATCAATTTTGTAGCTCGTCTCTGCACTTTTTCTAGTGCCATCATATCTTTCTTTAGAACAGGTGCCCAAAATTGCACAGCATATTCAAGGTGTGATCTTACCAGCGATTTATAAAGAGGCAAAATTATATTTTCATCTCGAGAATTTCTGCCCCTATTTATACATGACAAAACCTTACTGACCTTAGCAACTGCAGATTGACATTGCATATTGCTGCCTAATTTGTTGTCTATAACAATTCTCAAATCCTTCTCGTGTGTGGTTATCCCTAGTTCACTACCATTTAGGGTGTAAATTGCTTTTGCATTCTTAACCCCGAAGTGCATAACTTTGCATTTCTCTACATTAAATTTAATCTGCCATTTTGGTGCCCAGTCCCCAAATCTATCCAAATCCCTTTGCAGCAAAGCAATATCCTGCTCACATTTTATTACTTTACAAAGTTTTGTGTCATCTGCAAATACTGATACATGGCTTTTAATGCCTATTTCAAGATCATTTATAAATATGTTAAATAGAAGCGGTCCCAAAACAGAACCCTGAGGGACACCACTTACCACTTTTGTCCAGCCTGAAAATTTACCATTATTGACAACTCGTTGTACTCTATCCTTAAGCCAATGTTCTACCCTATTATGCCAGATCGATATTGGGCACATTCGCCTAGATTCACAAACAGGCACACGGGGTGCACCTGGGCAAACCCTGCACAGCTGGAGCAATTGGAGGAAGGGTGGGTAAAGTTCACTTTAAATGCTCCCTCACTGTCTCAGTTCAGATCTGGCATTGTATGGTGCTGACTTTCAATGGTGGCATGGCCGCCCTCCGTGCCACCCCTGTTCTCTCCTTAGTCCATCCTTCCTGAGCTCTGTCTCCCTCTCACACTATCAAATTCACTCCCAACCTTCTGACACGCACCATCCTCTAAAATCAACCCTCAACCTGCCACACGCCCTGCAACACTCACCCCTAACTCTGTCACACTCACCCCTCCCCACACTTACCCCTGTAACTCTGTCACAGTCACCCACCCTCACCCTGTCTGTCATACCTACCTGCCAAATCCTGTCACACTCCCCCCCCCAAACTGTCACACTCCCCCCTTCATAATGCAAAACACACGCACCTCAAATTGTCGCACTTACCCCCCCTTACCCTGCCAGTTACCCCCTACTCACCCTATCACTGTCAAACCCCTGAAGATAGTCATCGTTACGCACAATCACCTCGCACACATGAAACACAGCCTCACTTTGAACACAACACACAAAGCCCACAAGCATCCCCCCTTACATCCAACACAATTATTTTAGAAGCCACGGAGGCTGCCGAGAAAGTCGCTGGAAGGATGCATGCTGGGATCTCACTGATCCCAGCATGCCCTGTCTGCCAGCACTTGATAGAATAAATAAGCGACACCCTGCTGAGCCTTTTGCCCCAGGTAAAATAATATCTGTCTTCAACTCTGTGATTTTATTTCTCATGGAACTCAGTGCACCAAGATGATTAACTCCTCTACACTCTATACTGCATATATAAGAATTAAGTCACTTACTAGTAGGTTATTTGAATAATTACATGAAATGATTTAAATAACAATTCAATCACAGATTAAAAACCTCAAAGTATTTAAATATAATTGCCTTCAGTCCCTTTTAGAATTCAATTACATTAGAATTAAAAAGTTTACGTAAAGCATGCACACGACTGATTGTAAATATTTTGAGGGGGAAAAAAGGATGTCATAATTTTCATTATGTAATCGTGATACCGGAGAAACTGACGGAAGCAAAGCACAGAGAGATGGACACAGGTTTCTTCAGGAAGGAAGAGATTCTTTATTGGATCACCGATCGGGACTCAGAGGGACTAATGTCACCAAAAATACAGCAAGTTCTGAGCCCTGAACAATAGTGCAGGCTCCCTATATAGGCACATAACTCCTCCCATATTAAGCTCCACCCGCACATTCTCTTGACCAATCATTACAAATAAGAATTAACTTCCTGCTTGACCGCATGGCTTGTCCAGCACAATGGAGGAGGGGAATACTACATCCTGTATTCTTGCACATGCTCCGTACACTACTGATCGTATCTTGCCTCGTGCAACCAACTGATCGATACGTCAGCATATGCACGTACACATGCCACGTGGTAATCTCGGCCTACTAAATTTATTTTTACCGAGATTCCACCACAATCGAAATACTGCTTGCATCAAGACAATGCTTTATTTTTGGTAAAAAGAAATAAACAGACCCCTACTTATAATGACAGACACACCCACATATGGATTGCCCACAAAGCTTATGATTCACCTGCCAAACAATTTCAATTGAAACTTTATGGTTTTAGAGATAGCCATATGTGCGTCAGAAAAAAATGGACCCTAACCACTGTTTTTTGGGGCTGTGATGGGGTGCAACAATGCTGGAGAACTATAATGGTATATATTTGAATTTAATATACACCTATTTTCCTTCAAGTGGATCTAGGAAACCCTCCGACACTGGATACATCCTGAACTCTCTACCCTTATAGGACCACTATAGCATTAGCAAATCTGTAATCTTAAAAAATTGGGGACCTGATGTGCATGCCCAACAAGCACCGCGTGCCCTTTCAAAATTCCTTAGTGGAAAACATTGAATCAATGCTTTTCCATAGGGCTTCAACACCACATGTCTGGTCAGCGCAGCGGATGTGCCTCTAGTGGCTGTCATACTGACTGCCACTAGAGATGGATTTAAAGGGACACTATAGGCAACCAAACCACTTGAGTTCATTGAAGTTGTCTGGGTGCTGTGTCCCAGGTCCATTAACCCTGAAAAATGATTGATTGAAGTTTTTAATAAACTACAATAATTACCTTTGAGGGTTAACTCCACCTCTAGTGGCTGTCTACCAGACTTTTGGTCACCTAACTGATGCTGGACATCCTCACGCTAAGCATGAGAACATCTAGCATTGCATGTTGTTTAAACCATGCAATGTAAATATTGCCATTTTGTAAAAAACATAATGTTTTCATAGTATAAAATACCTGAGGTCTTTTGGCAGTAAAATTCCTTTACTTACTAATATATTTATTATAGTATAATATATTTCAGAACTTGTGAGGGGTAATCCAACTGAAAGACCAGACTCCTCAATACACAGTTTAATTCATGACAAAATCCTCAATAAATATGATAAATAATAATAATCGGATGTTTCACTGGGTCAGAACACATGCACATGCTTTGAGCTGATGAGAGGAGGGAGTGAGGGTGTAGATGGGATAATTGCAAAAAAATAAATAAATGTTAACGGAGGGAGCGCAGGGACGGGAGATCAAGCTTCCCCTTGCGAGTGTGCTCCCAGTATCAAACAATGCACAGAATTGACATTAAGCAGTCCAGAGCGTTGTTCGGGGCGGCCTACGTCACGTGCTCTGAGGGCGTACCTAGCCACCGGCACAATAGTGTAACTATCTCTGGACGAGCAGCGTTCTAAGCAGAAATTCTGCTCATACGGATTCCTACCACCATCACCACTTCTGACGGCAGAGTGATAAAAATATGTATAAATAATAATAATAATATGGCCAAAATCCCTTTAAAATAGTGTGCATGGCTTGACATTTAATCATGGCTTTAATAATCCTGGATTAAAAGACACACAGAATAGCAGTGATTTTATTATTATGCTCAGTAGTGATCATGCATTGTTAAAGCCATTCCATTGACATGCTAATGGCTCTGCCAGTGGCTGGCTGTGTTCCAGGCTGAGAGTAGCCCTGAATGACTCAGCCAGCGGGCGGTTCGATGCGCTCGGCGTTCCATCCTTCCGCCTGCGTCGTACGTCACGCTCCCAGCGCAGGCATAGTTGCCAGTCATTGGAGTACCGGAACCGGAAACTGTCTCGCAGCAAGCACCGGGAACCGAGCATGAAGGAGGCGACGGCAAAAAAGCGAGAACCGGAGGACGTGGAAATGAAAGAGGAGGAGCCGGCGGCGGGAACCGGCGAGGGAGGGAAGAAGGAGCTGGACAGCGTGACTCTAGAGGGTATGGCCATAGTGACTGCATTGGCCCTGGGGCCCTCACTGCCTGTGTCTGTACACAGCACCGGGGGTTGGGGGGAGCTCTGTGACCTGGGGTTGGGGGAGCTCTGTGACCTCTGGACCTTGAGGGGGGCACCCCGGGGACCGGCCTCCGGGGTTGGGGCAGCTCTGTGACCGGCCCGGGGGTTGGGGGGGAGTTCTGTGACCGGGGGTTGGGGGGGAGCTCTGTGACCGGCCCCCGGGGGTGGGGGGGGGGAGCTCTGTTATCACCAATTTGGGCTGTTATAGAGCAGTGGAGGGTAAGTCATGGTTTGGCTGGCTGAGCATCATGGGAAATGTAGTCCCCATCATGACTAATTGTTTCCATTAATTATAGGAGGGTCTAAACTTGTGTTAGGGTCAGGGGTGGAGGCTGCCAGATATTTTTAAATCTGAACTGTGAATGTAGTGTTTTGTGTAACTGTGGGTACGCAAGTTTTTCTTTTTTGGGGGGGGGTTCTTCACGGCTGGCTCTGCATCCTTGGCTGAGATCATCAAACTTTAAGATCTCAGCCAATCCAATGCTTTCCCGTAGGCTCTCATATTTGCGACAAAACACCCTGCTGCGCCAATCAGCATCTTATCATAGAGCCGCTTTGAATCAATACATCTCTATGAGAAACCTTCACTCCCACTAGAGGTGTTAGTATGCAGGGATGTAAACACTGCTGTTTTAGAGAAAAGGTAGTGTTTACATCAAAAAGCCTGCAGGGACAGATTATACACACACCAGAACTACATAATGAAGTTGTTCTGGTGCCTGTTTCTGCACACCTTTTACTGTAAACACTGCCTTTTGAGAGAGAAGACAGTGTTTACAATACTGCCTAGGAACACCTCTTGTGGCATTCACTGACATTCAGCGTCTCCATGCTCTGCATTGAGGCGCTTAAATGTTCCTCTTAAAGATGTATTGATTCAGTGCATCTGTGATGAGGTGCTGATTCTTGCAGCATTTTGTTGCGCATGCACAAAAGCCTCCCTGTGCTTTCATTTTAGTAAGTATTGGGTTAGCTGAGTTCTTCAAATTGTAAATTGACTCTGTCACGCAAAAATCATTTGAGGAGACTAAGAGCCTTACAGAACAGAAATCAGCTCCAAAAACACGCAGATTACCTGCCACCCGACAGCCGACAACATGGGGCGCAAACATAGAAAGCAAACTCACACGGAGCGTCCCGCGGCACCCGATATCAGGCTGGCATTTCAGAGGCCTACACAGGCGCGGCCCGCCAAGATGGCGCCGGAACCGCAGAGTGAGTTGGAGACCTCTGACGACTCCCAGGAAGAGAGGGACTCCCAAGCTTCCCTCCCAGGCCCCACTCCCAGGTCTGACTCGGAGGAGGATGACTCCCCATCAACAAAAGGGGACATCAGAAGGCTGCTGACTGACCTAAGGCAGGTCTGGAAGGCCGACTTAAAGGAGACACATGCAGAAATAGGGGTCTTGCAGCAGAGAGTCCAGGAGGTGGAAAACAGAGAAAGCTCAAGAGATCACCAACTCCAAGACACCAAACTGCAACTGGAGGGTCTTGCTGAGCAGGTCCGACGCCTACAAGGAGCGGTGGTAACACTTGAAACCAGACACCGCCGACGCAACGTACGCCTCAGAGGTATTCCTGAAACGGTGAGCGGTGAAGAATTACTGCCCTTTGTCCGGAGACTCACCTCCTCCATGGGCCTTGGATGTAAATCAGACACCCCACTGATACTGTCCACCTTCAGGGTGCGCAAATCGCCAGCGGCACCCGCTGGTGCCCCCAGAGACACCATAGCCACCACCAGAGACATAGCGGCGAGAGCTGCAATCATGGCCGGATCCAGATCATTGGGCTCGGTAAAATTTGAGGGATGCGAGGTGGCCATATACAGTGACCTCCCTTTCGCAGTGCTTGCAGCAAGGAGACTACTAGCAACAGTCACTAAGAGACTGAGAGACCATTCGATCCGGTACCGATGGGGCGCAGAGGGATCGCTAACGGTACAAAAGGGCGCCGATACACTCACCCTGACCTCGGGAGACGACCCAGAGACATTCCTCAAAAAACTAGGCATATTAGCCAATGGACACAGAAAGCAACATGAGAAACGCAACACTTAACTATAATAATAATGATGTTTTATTTTAATTTTATTTTTATTGTATGCATATAAGCCAATGAGGAAAGCTTCTCACTATTCTTGCTACCCCTAACCCAACACTCCATGCTATTAACCTATAGCCCTAGATACCTGACCCCACATATATATATATATATATATATATATATATATATATATATATATATATATATATATATATATATATATATATATATATATATATATATATATATGGGATATACAGATTGAGCCGGAAGATCGTTGAAATCTAGCAACCTCGAATATTAAGCAACCTCTTTAAGTAGAGATCTCCGTAGAAGAGTAGAAATGTACAAATTGTTCCCCCACCATGCCGCAGCAAGGGCCTCTCTGACATTGTGAATGTTACTCTGCTTGTAGCCCAACTAAATGTTATTTGATCCTGTTCTACCCTATATAATAACACATATAATGGAAAATTGTATACTGTGTGTATAAAACCTAATAAAATACAAATTTAAAAAAAAAATGCAGATTACTAATGGAAACATGCACTTTTATAATGTGCAATTAAATGGGGTACTCCATACACAGCAAGCTGGGGTGCTCTATATGTGTGCAAATGATAAAAGAATAATAAACTTGGAACAATTTATAAATGCATATGGGGAAAACTGTGAATTTATTCTTAACTGGTTGTGATGAATTGTTATTATTTCCATTTTATTCTTTGCATCTTGTTAACCAATTTCAGGTTTCTAATTGCCCACATTATTGTGTTAGTGATATATGTTGACAGTTGAGGGAGGTGCAGGAGAGCAAAATGATTCATCACTAGTTGGATGTAAGACACAGTGGAAATGATGATAATTTTGAAAAACATAAGACTATTAGTGATGTAGAAAAACATGTTATTGAGGTCTGACTAGTTATTGCATTGATTAATCACTAAAGAAGTGATGTAATGTGAGTGTCTTGTGCCATTACTCCCAGATTATGGTATCTAGTTACAATAAAGGTGCACTTCAATTTTCAAAAAAAAAAAAAAAAAATCATTTGAGATTTTTCTAAAGGTATTAATGAATGATTTGACAAATCGCAGCCCAGTTCTGTTCAAACATTACCACAGTACTGTTGTCAGGTTCAAAGGACAATGATTTGCAGGGAGTTAAAATGGAGGCAATTTATTTAAATAAAAAAATAAATAAATTATATATATATATATATATATATATATATATATATATATATTTATTTACACTTGTATATACACATGTATATACACTTGTTAAATACAAGGTAAAAGAACATTATAGAATATGTTCATATGAGCCCATCACAAATCAGTTCTCATCAGCCGGTTTAACAAGTTCTCTTATTTAGACGCTACATTAGCCCTCTGCAAGTCTCCAAGAGGCAGGGAAGCATTTCAGCTACCTGAAGAATGCATCGTTTATTGCACTATGTAAAATAAAGCTACAAGAGCTCTGATAATGGAAGAACCATCTGTCCTTCATTTAAATGCTACAATAATTACGTTGTATCAGAGGAGAATGCATTTTTTTTTTTTCATTTGACTGCAATCCCATTGGAGTTCTGTAAAGATACTGAGCATTTAAATTGCGTAACTTCTTACAGTAGGCGGCAAAGACAAGTAAGTGTGCTTCTGTACTGCTGGTGTGGAATTCGGGCTTATGAGTTAAATACTAAATAAAGTCACCATGTAGATAGGTACAGGTGCACACTGAACAGTTTCGATGGCTTGTTGATTCAATGAACAAAGAAACGACAGCCACATTTTTTTAAAAATGAAATAAAATTTTAACCCCTTAAGGACACATTACATGTGACATGTCCTGATTCCCTTTTATTCCAGAAGTTTGGTCCTTAAGGGGTTAAAAGACTCTCTAGTATGGTTATAAAATGGCATGTACTACTTAAGTAAATAGAGACAGAATCGGCTTCTGCGGCTCTGCAGAAACCAAATTTTGTCACCACCACTGAAAGGAGCCTCAGAGCGCGGCAAGAACTCAGGTAAAAGGAACAGGGCCAAGGTACGTCTGGTATTATAACCACAGTAATGGTTTTGTTGCCTGTAGTAATTCTTTAGTATTTGGTTTTACATTACTATATAAACATTACCATATAGAGCAAAGGACTTTGGTATATTCTGACATGTCATTGGTCCCGTAAAGCACAGGTTCTTTAATTGTATTTTTTTTTTTACATGTAATGTATCTCTATCTGCTTTAAAATTGATGTGACTTGTTTTTGCAGACATTAAGGAACATGTAAAGCAGATTGAGAAAGCCGTCTCTGGGAAGGAGCCACGTTTTGTTCTTCGAGCTTTAAGAGCTTTGCCTTCCACTTCCCGACGCCTTAATGCCAATGTCTTGCACAAGGCCATCAGTGGGTTCTTCACATCCAACCCTACAACCAGGGACATGCTGCTGGGCTACTTGGAGGAGGTAAGACTATTGGCTCTGCCCCAGCAGTCAAGACTTAAACACAACATTAATGATAATGTATTGCTTTATAGAAAATTCCATATTACCACTGGATTTAAACTATAAGCGCAGTCTTCTTGATGTCTTCAGTAAATAATTTTTTTCCTAACTCTTTTCGTTCAGCTGATGGACACAGAGGGAGATTTGCAGTTCCGACCACGCACGGGCAAGGCGGCATCTGTTCCCTTACTGCCAGAAGTAGAAACTTATCTACAGCTGCTGCTTGTTATACACCTAATGAACAGCAAGCGCTATACAGAGGTAAGAATATTGTTTACTTTAATGTGTTAAGACAGGGGTGTGGCAGAAAATTTTAATGTATGCGAAACTATTTTCTGTGAATTTCAAATGTAAAGTCAGAGTAGCTGAACTGAAAGCATAGCTGGCTGAGAGAATTTCTCCAGATCGGCTATTCTGACCTTAAGTTTGAAAGTCACTTTGAATTTTCAAGTTGGAGAATAACCCTGTAAATGTTTGAGTTAAACTATGCTCATTCCATGTCCACTCTCACTTTTTTAGGCTCAAAAAGTGTCAGAGGATTTGATGCAAAAAAACAGTTCTCAGAATCGCCGTGCATTGGACCTGGTGGTGGCAAAGTGTTACTATTATCATTCCCGCATCTTTGAGTTTCTAAACAAGCTGGATGTAGTGAGGAGGTGAGTGTGCTTGACTGCCAGTCCTTATATTGGATTCCCGAAGATATAGGGCTCACTGAAAATTACAGATCTCTTCATAATATTACTCCTGTCTACCTATCCTTACTATTATGCGAGTATGCCCCATCCAAGCCCCTACACTCTGCTGAAGAACTGCTTCTATCCTCTGTTCGTACTCGCACATCTGACTGTCACCTTGTCAGACTTGTTTAGCACCGTTCCATTGACACCCAGCATCCATGCTTTAAAAAAAATAAACAAAAAAAAAAACCTGAAAATCACTTCTTCTAGAAGGCATATCAGTTAAACCATTATAAGCTTTCCCTCCACACACCAACTAATCCACCTCTCCTCAACTGTGTCATCTAGAAAAAGAACTAAGCCTTCATTGTAAATTCTACTAGGAACCTTCTTTTCCATTACATTAAATACGTCTTACCATTGCCTCAGGTGTCAATTTATCCCACTCCCCTTTAAATGTAAGATCATTTTACTAGGGCCAATAGCACATTCTGTTCCTGTACGTCTGGATTGTCTCGTTGGAAATACACCTATTGTACAGCGATGCAGAATTTATTGGTGCTTTATTAATGATACTTTTTTTTTCAATAATCAACAGTAATGTGAGGTCACACGCCCTCATGTCTTATGAAAGCTGCACATAATTCTAGGTTATTCACATATTGAGTATTGACAATTGGCAGACATTTATCCTTGGTAGCTGAGTTTGAGTTTTCTGAAACTCAAATGTTTTTGGCCTAAAACTTTTTCAATTCTCCAAAATTCCCAGTTTAGTCAACAATCTAAATTGTCACTTTCATAACATTGGTTTGAAAGTGATCATATAACATCACTTCAACCAAAGTGTGCAATACATTTTGGAGAAATACTCATAATTTTGGTTGTTTAAAAATATTGAAGATACTGAATTGCTAGAAAACAAAACAATTAAATATACAGCCATTTGCACAGAATGTAGTGTTTTTATATTTCTATCACTTCTGTTACAAATACATATAGAGTCAAAATGTATTTCTGGATATTTCATAGGATCTAATGAGAATATTTTCCCACAGCTTCTTACATGCAAGGCTGCGCACAGCCACACTTAGGCATGATGCTGATGGCCAGGCTACACTGCTGAATCTGCTGCTCAGAAATTACTTGCACTACAACCTCTACGACCAGGCTGAAAAACTGGTTTCAAAGTCTGTATTTCCCGAGCTGGCAAACAACAATGAATGGGCTCGATACCTGTATTATACTGGTGAGAGATAAAAATGTCTTACAAATGTTTTGAATACACAGAGAGAGAAGCAGCTCTAATGAGTTGCCTGAGGCATACCTTTCTCTGTCATGTCAGCAATGTAGTAAATGCGAGATAACGGTTTTGTGGCTTTTTTTTTTTTTTTGGACCTGAAGATATGCACCATTGGTGATCCAATCATGTACTTTAAAGTAGTGATGGTGCACCTGATAGTGGAAAATGTGATTTGTAAAAGTTTATTTAGATGAGAGGAAACCTGTTAGTAGTAGCTATACAGTAGTGAAAAGCAAGCCCTGTGTTTCGGGGCTGTACATTGTATGTATAGTTTTATGACATTAACTTTCTTTTTGTTCCAGGTCGTATTAAGGCCATTCAGTTGGAGTATTCAGAAGCCAGAAGAACTCTGACTAATGCTTTGCGGAAGGCTCCCCAGCATACAGCTGTTGGCTTCAAACAGACGGTAAGAGAGGGAACATACTTTTTTGTATCTGTGCTTGAGCAAGCAAAACCATTTTCATCATCTTTAAAAGGATACTGACTGGATGTCCTCCAGCTTTCTGAAACTCAATCTCTCTAAAACTGAGCTCCTTGTCTTGCCTCCTAATACTGATCCTCCTCTTTCGCTTTCCCTTCAAGTTTGTGGTACCCACATCAGTCCATCCTTGCAAGCGCGCTGTCTTGGCGTCATACTTGATTCTGGCCTCACCTTTGAGCCTTACATCCAGCATGTTGCCAAATCCTGTAGATTCCATCTTAAAAACATAGCCTGCATCCGCCCCTTTCTTGCACCAGATACTACCAAGGAGCTTGTCCATGCTCTAGTAATTTCCCACATGGATTATTGTAACCCTCTCCTGATTGGTCTTCCCAGAAGCTGTACTGCACCACTACAGTCCGTAATGAATGCTGCTGCCAGACTGATTTTTCCTCTCTAGTCGTTTCTCTCACACCTCTCCCCTCTGCTAGTCCTTACATTGGCTTCCTGTATGCTACAGGAGTCAATTCAAGGTACTAATTCACACCTATAAAGAACTGAACAACTCTAGCCCCTCTTATATCTCCTCACAGATCCATAGGTATGTCCCTTCTCGGTCTCTCCGCTCTGCCTGTGACCACCTCCTGTCCGCACCCATACGACCAACTCACGCTTGCAGGACTTCTCGCGGGCGGTTCCCTTCTTATGGAATAGCCTGCCTACCACCATCAGACTCTCCCTTAATCTTGCATCTTTTAAGTGCCTTAAAACCCATCTCTTTAGGAAAGCTTATGGCCTCCCCGAGTAACCTCTTGCTCTCTCCTAAAGGGCAGCCCACCTTATTTGACTTCAAATTCCTGCCCTAATGTGTTTTACACCCCATCTCCTATAGAATGTAAGCTCGATTGAGCAGGGTCCTCTTCAACCTATTGTTCCCGTAAGTTTTGTTTGTAATTATCCTATTTATAGTTAAATCCCCCTCTCATAATATTGTAAAGCGCTATGGAATCTGTTGGCACTATATAAATGGAAATAATAATAAGACTGCACACACCATAAGAACCTACATAGGTTATAGTACAAATAGGTCCCCTTCCACTGCTTCACTGCACAAATCTGCTTGGAACTACTTTAGATTTGCACAAAATTGCTGCAGCTATAAGTCCATCCCCCCCAGTTGACACACTACAAGAGAAAGCTCTACTTCCTCTGCTGTCGCTCCAAATATTTGCAAGGCATTCCCACATTAGGCAAATACCTTAGACTCCTTACATAATCTTCACAGTTAATGGCATCACTTGCAACACTGTACTGAGTGACAATAGCTGAACTGCAGGTGCTATCATATTTATATAGCAATTATATACATTCTGTGTGATAAGTGAAATTGTTGCCTAGGGTTGACTCTCTCAGCCCATTGTGAGTACAATGCATAGTGTTACAATGGATGGCCATTGATGGGCTGGGAAGGTCAGCTGACACTCTGTCAATCATTGGTCCCCAATGTTTCTCTTCTCTGCTCGGTACAGTGGTCGAGCAGAGAAGGGAAAAAACAATGAAGACCGACACAGAGGAGCATTTTAGTTGTTAAACTATTTAGAACACATTAAGGTAAGACCACCCAGGGACTCCAGTTCTCGAAACAACTTCATTGAAGTTGCTTTGAGTAAAGAAAGTTCCTTAAACTCTGTAAATTATTTCATTTTTTTTTCACAAAAAGCAAAATAAATTGTTTTCTCTTTCTTTGTAATTAGTTCAAAAACTCAGAGATCCTGAATTGTGTTCCCTCCTCAGGTTCACAAACTTCTGATTGTGGTGGAATTGTTGCTTGGAGAAATCCCAGATCGACTGCAGTTTAGGCAACACTCCCTGAAGAGGTCCCTAATGCCCTATTTCCTACTTACCCAAGGTACGACTTTCCTGAATGCTTCTCGTACACCATCATTTTTATCAGTCTGCCTATTATGTCTGCGCTTTATTAAGTATAATACATTTTTAGCTCTTCCATTACCCAGATACTTAAACCTCACTCTCTGTTATCACATTACATATCTCCTCAACTGATATTTTCTTCTAACCCAAGTATTAAAAACCCAGTTAATGTCATTATAAAATAGCATAGCAAGTTAATTCCTTGCAGTAATATTTCAGAGGAAATGGTTATCTCGCTGAATTTCTGCATAGTTCCTAAAAACTGCTTTCCCTTTCTTGATATAATCCTCATATAGTTACACAGAAATATCCTCAATAAACTCATAGAGCTTTGATTTATATTGTATATTTTTCTCACTCTTAAAAAGACACTTAAGTGGTTATTGTGCATGAAGTTCCCCTGACCTCGTCTTGCTATTCAATGTTAAACAGTTTTTTTGTATTTAATGCTAAACAAGAGTCCTTAGCTACGAGTGGTCAGGGATCCTCATTTAATATTAAATTGATCAGAAATGTTTTTTCACCGAATAAGGGACCACACCAGTGGACTACAGCACTATAACCAATTCAGTGATGCCAGGTTTTTAATAAAAATAAAAAATTTTAAATGCAGGGATATCAAAATCTTAGCATTTTACCCATAATCAAGTAGGTAAGAGTGAGTACTTATTGAACCCGTGTCATTAAAAATCAAAGATTAGTCACCCTATTGCCATATATTTAAAAAAAAAAAAAAATCCCCTGTATCCCTCTGGGTATTTCTTATTCCATGGCCACTTTTTTTTTTTTTGTGTGTGTGTTTATGTTCTTACACATCTGTTAATTTAGCGCATATATATATACATTTTTTTTTTTTTTTTGTAAATCTTTTTATTAAGGTGTTTTCAAGTTGTGGAAAGCATTTAGTTGGTAAACAGTGTGAAACTCGCAGGTTTCTGTTGTGTGTAGAAACATATTATACATTGAGATACGCAGATCTCCGCGCAATTTTCAATAGGGAGACTCGCAGGTCCCTGAGCAAGGTGAATATAATGTTCACACATTGTAGGCAGTGTAGGTGTATAACAGTGCTAAACGGTAGCATCATACAGAATAGTACGTCTGGAGCAATCAGACGGCCTCACTTAACCAGATTACATGCAAAGGGTAAACAGAGGTTGTATCGAGATGTTCTCAGCTGTCTATGGCGGGAGCCACACAACAATGTGCTACCTGAATGTTTGGGCAGGATATCGATGCAACTATAGGAAAGGTGGATCACAGGCCCCTGTCGGGTTCGGGCTCGTAGATCCGCTTTGGTGTCGCTAGGTATATCCTAGCACGCAAAAGTGGTGGGAGTAATCCTGTTTCGTAGCTAGCATTGGCTATGGCCATTGTCGTTGCCCCTCTCGGCAGAGCCTGCAATCCGCCGGTATCCCTTGTTGCGAGTTACATGTAGTTGTCAGTGACAATGCATTTGTCCAGTGTAAGTAATTGTACTATGTCATTAGTGTGTGTATCAGCGTTAGCATAAGGTGAATATGATGTAGGTCTACGCGGTACAAGACCATAAGCTATAAACGTGTGTTGTCCCTTACATCGTGCTGCGATAGTGTGTGTGTCTAAGTGTATCTCGCGTTCCCCAAGATATGGTTGGTCGTCCGGGCCCCACGAGGGCTGGGAACATATGTGACGTTAAGGTGTAGGAAATTGCATGTTCAATGGTATTTCCCTCTGAGCCCTGTCCCCCTCCCCCGGGTCCCGGAGCCGTTGGCTTAGCGATCGCATATATATAAAATATGTGTTTTCCCATTCCATAGCTCCTTCCCACTGTCTAATTTCTTCTTGTACCTTTTTTTTTTTTTTTTTTTTCTTTCTGATCATAGCTGTCCGCACTGGTAATTTGTCCAAGTTCAACCAGGTCCTTGATCAGTTTTGTGAGAAGTTCCAGGCAGATGGAACCTACACCCTTATCATCCGCTTGAGGCACAATGTCATCAAGACAGGTACGCAATGGGTTTTGACAATAAAAGCTATCAGCATGTGTTCCATATAACATACACCAAATCATTGACTGTGAAGTCTATTGACATTAACCTGCAATTGTATTAAGTGATCATTTACACCTTCTTCTGCAGATGTACTGACTTCAGATTGGTTTGAAATTGATATATACAGATTAATACTGCAGAGGGAGGGCCATGGTTTATAAGCTGACTCACGGTAGTGTCAAGTTGCTCCCAACTCCTCACTATAAAAGTCAAGCACTTCCAAAACCTGTTAAATAAAATGTGTTGGGGCTAGTATATACTACATGTGTGTTTTTATATAGTTGAAGCTTCCAGGAAGGGCTTCTGTTAGGTTGCATCTTCAACATTTGCAAAAACTCTGTTATAACAATGATTTCAAACTGACGCATCCCAAAGGAAGTCCCCAAATTGTTGTTTAATTTGACATATGCATTCATAGAAATAACTGTATAGTACCATTACAACACAAATTTACTTATTCACTACCAACTGCATGTTTACACATTGTGTGTGTGCACATAAATCTATAAGAGCATCCATGGGAGGAGGTAAATGGGGTTCTAGAATGTACCAGGATGTACTTTGAGGTTGTGTTACCCTCTGAAATGCAGATAATAGTTCATAGCGGTTGGCTTTGAATTGATCTAATCTGATGCAATCCATAGTCTTCTCCACCCCCTCCATGGATTTCATTTAGGCACAGGTGACAAGGGGCAGCATTTCACATTTAAGTTTCCAGAACTGGACTTTATTAATTAATGGAGTGAAACCACAAGATCTATGAAGTATCATCTGTGCTGCCATTTTGGGTTTGGTGGTATCATTGATTTTGTCCTGCTGAGCTTACATTTTATTTTTTGTTACTGTAGGTGTACGCATGATTAGCCTGTCTTATTCACGGATTTCGTTACCTGACATTGCTCAGAAACTGCAACTGGATAGCCCTGAAGACGCAGAGTTCATTGTGGCTAAAGTAAGTGCTACAGTGGAGGGGAAGGACTTTCAGTGTTCATTCCGCTTAAAATAATAATTTGCAAATGGCTCCTTGTAACCAGCTTTCAATTGAATTTCTATATAATATACACCAAAATTCAGCAGAGCAGAACAGTACAGTGTTTAATTCAATTCACCATTCCCTCAGCAAATCTTTAACTGCCTGCTCCCTTTGTTCTAGGCCATCCGTGATGGGGTAATCGAGGCCAGTATTAACCACGAGAAAGGCTACGTCCAGTCTAAAGAAACAATTGATATTTACTCTACCAGGGAGCCCCAGCTGGCTTTCCACCAGCGCATCTCTTTCTGTCTAGACATACACAACATGTCTGTTAAGGTAGGACAGGAATTTATCGGTTGAAATGTACGTGGAAATTCCTCCCTGTTCATATATGGGTTTCTAACAAATCATTTCTTTCTCTAACTCAGGCAATGAGGTTCCCTCCAAAATCCTACAACAAAGATCTGGAGTCTGCAGAGGTAAATATAAAGTCCATGTGTGTACGACAGATGATTGCATTGCAGTGTTATAGGAGGTCAAGTAACAACAATGATGGTGGTCACTGATTGTAGGCTGGCTGATATAACGCATATTGTAGTCTGGACATATCCTCCTATAGAGTTGCTTTCAGAGTTAGTGTGTGTGTGTGTGTATGTATATATGTATGTGTGTTTGTGTATCTACACATACAATTGTTTTTTCCTGTATGCAGTGAATCAGTTTGTCATTATTGTTTCCACTTTTGCAAAAGTCATGGTTGTGCATATACGTTTCTCATGCATGGCTAGTTCAGGTGAAACTGAAATAGGTGGATTAGTGGGTGGGTGACTGATATTAGGAGGTGAGAGGAGGACAGACTAAACGCCTTCAGATCAGAGGTGTGACGGACAGAGAAAATTGACAAAGTTTCTAAACATACTTTTATTTGCTTTATTTTAGTTTGTATATTTGTGTAACACTGTTTACTTTCTGGTTTTAAAAACAAACAATCGATTGTCCCTTTACAGATTTACTTTCCAAGTTGTATGTCCTTCTCTAGTATCTCCTTGCTTATGTCAATCTTTGATTTTAGCTGATTGGGAGATTTTTTATTTTTTTTTTTATTTTAGATACACTATTTTAGTCTAGATTTTCAAAATCTGTTTTAAGTTCACATTACTTAATTAATTTTTAAAAAAGTTTGAAAAACAGTTTTGTACTTTTGTGCAATTTAGGACCTCCAGCTATCATTAAACTGCACTTCCCAAGTTCTTTACTACACACTGGCAAAAGGTTTTCAGGGATTGCAGTCCAACGAGCGTAAGAGAGACATAGCTGGGCAGGCATTGACTCATGTTTATAAGGTTTATCCACTTAGTATCTATAGGATTAGCACCATTTAAAATCAAGGTTGTTTTTTTTTTTTTTTTTTAATCCACAATGGTTCTTAAAAATATTTGAATGTTGATGTCTTTGTTTTCAATAGGAACGCCGGGAGAGAGAACAGCAAGACTTAGAATTTGCTAAAGAAATGGCAGAAGATGATGATGACGGATTTCCTTGACCTTTATCCAATCCTCAGCTACCTTCTGGCTTTGTTTATATGTGGGTTTAGTTTTATTCTTCAGTCTTGGTTCTGTTCCTTTTTGTATGGCCTTCACGTTCCCCTTAGCCACATCTGCATGTCCATTCACTTCAGAGATGGAAGTTTTCAAAACATGACGAAAACAGGACTGCGTGACTCCAGTCATCTTTGTAACAGTTTTTGGGGCAGAGTTTTTGTTTTTGTTTTTTTGTTCTTTTTATGATGACAAAAATCTAAACATTCAGAAATCACATTATTCTGGTTTGTAGCCGTTAAACCATATTCTAGAAACCGTATGGTAACAAATGTATTATGGCAACAAAAAAAAAGTTGGATCCAAGGTTCCTGTATGTCACTTCTGTAATTTTGGTAATGCAGTGATGTGCTAGTTATCTTCCTGTGTTTGCACAGGAATTATTTTAGACAAGAAACCAGTAACAGATTTATTATTTGGTGAGAATGAGACGGAAAAGTTCAGAACACATGGTCTTTTGCTTTTAAGTTTCATTAAACTCCATTTGTAACCAAATTGGTTGGAAAAAGCAAGTGAACTCTGAATTTGTGATGTCTTAATATAGGACCTTTAAAGAGGTTATGGTGTTTCTCTGTTTTAATCAAAGTATGCTAATCTAATGAACATGTGGTAAAGTTGAATTAACCTCGCAGCAATTTTACTTTACTTCACCCTCTGTTTGCTGTGGTAGTCATGTAGTTAAAATGTGGAATTTTTCAAGCACATCTTCAAAGATTTTTACAGGAATTAATGGTTATGCATACATTAGAAAGAATGTCTAGGTTATATAATGCATACTTTTTATACATTTGAACAATTCAGTTAAAATCTGCATTTTTTTTTTTTTAAATCCCCTTCCCAGCTGTATACAATCCTACCTTTTTCATAGCTACAAAACGTATTTCTTATTTTCTGTAGCAGAACTTAACCTGTCGTCTTTTATTATTTTTTTTTATTATTATTTAATTTTATTTTTTTGCCTAGCACAATAGGGAAGTTTGTGCTTGGCAGTGACCAATCAAACGACAGACGCAGGATTCATAATAGAACATATTATGAACATTTACTCAAATAAGTTTAGGGAATTAATCTATACGTCCATCACTGAAAATAGATATTACTTTAAAGGGACACTATAGTCATCAGAACAACCACAGCTTAATGTAGTTTGTGTGTGTTTTATGTCCTTAAATGATTTTAAATGTAAACACTGCTTTTTTTTTTTTTTTTGAGAGAAGACAGTGTTTACATTGCTGCCTAGTAACACCTCTAATGGCAGTCACTCCGACGGAAATTAGAGGTGCTTCCTGTGTCAGCGCTGGACACTGTGCAGCACTGACCTTCAGCGTCTCGACTTTTTGCATGCTGATTGGCGCAGCGTATTAGCCTCCCAATGCTTTTATAAAGCATTGGATCGGCTGAGATTGTGAAATGTGACGATCTCAGCTAAGGCATCTGACCCTCACAGCACCGAAATAAAGATAAGTTTTTAACTCTTTTTAAGGTTGAATCGGACACTTAAAATGTGTTTTTTAACACTATAGGGTCAGGAATACATGTTTGTATTACTGACCATGTAGTGTTCCTTTTAAAAAAAGAAAACAAAAAATTACTGGATCGCTTGCAAATTTTTTTTTACAAAATTAAAATGCAGAAAATGTGGAGCTATACAGCGTTCTAAGTCTACATATTGGCTTCTTCGCAGATCTAAGTTAAGGGTTAGAAGAGCTATGTTTTTTCTTAAACGAAAGTCCTCCTGGCCTGAAGATATTAGTTGCTTTGACCTAAATGGCATTGGCTTAGCAGGTCTTAAAGTAAACCCTGCTAAACATGAGCGAAGTGTTAAGTTCCAAAAAAGCATATTTTTTTATTTTATTTTTTTTTCAGGAAGAATGCCAAGAGCCTTTTCAAGGCACATCCATGTGAGCTGGGGCTGCAGAAATAGTAATTGTAACTTAAGCAGCAGAGGATTGAGAAGTGATATTGCAGGGTTATTCTCTTCCCGCCAAAACCATTTCATTATGTTAAAATGGTTTTGTTGCTTAGACTGTTGATTTAACTATTTAAACCTGTTGTACCTCAAGTTCAGTGTTATCACTGTATGTCAGAGGCATATATTCATTAAAGGGACACTATAGTAACCAGAACCACTACAGCTTATTGAATTTGTTCTGGTCAGGCTTTTTGCTGTAAACACTCTTCAGAGAAAAAAGTGTTTTTTTTACAGCCTAGTGATAACTTCACTGGCCACTCAGATGGCTTTTAGAGATCCTTCCTGGGTCATGGCTGCCTAAAATGCATCCAAACATTCAGTATCTGCCTCTTTGTCAGTCTCAGCCAATCCTATGGGAAAGCACTGTGATTGGATCATGCTACCACTTCTGATGATATCAGCAGACTGCTTGTTTTTCTGAGTTAAACAGCATGCATAGTTACAGCTTCAGGCTTGAATACAGTAAAATTTTGCTATACTTATGGAGGCATGAGGGGTCCATGGGGCTAGATGGTTTTAACACTATAGGGCCAGGAATACATGTTTGTGTTCCTGACCCTATAGTGATCCTTTAAGGCAGGGGTCCTCAAACTCCGGCCCCCCAGATGTTGCTGAACTCCCATGATTCTCTGGCTATCTATGTAATTCAAAGAATCATGGGAGTTGTAGTTCAGCAACATCTGGGGGGCCTGGAGTTTGAGGACCCCTGCTTTAAGGTCTTGAGTGCACCAGACTACTTCCAGAGTTATACTTAAAGGGTCTCTCCAGGGAGGATTGGACTTCACTAATGTAATTTGCTAATAGGAATTAAAAACAAAAAACTGAAAGCTGTATATTTGCATTAGGTCTGCCTTGTAATCTTTGCAGCAACAAAGAAAATATCAGAACACACTCTGCTAATCCGTGCTATCCTGCACAGTGAGATGGAAGTAACAGGAAGAATGTTTGCTACAGTGATACCTTTTTTGTTTCTACTAAATAGGAAAAATTATTTATAGTAGGAACAAAAAAAAATGGAGACCATGTTTTGGCTCCTCCGAGCTTTTACCAAGTCTCAGAAAGGAGTCGAAACATTGTCTCCACTTTTTTTTTTGGTTCCTAATAAATAGAAACCTCCAGGTGTGCCTGGGTATTTTTTTATTTTGTTGTGGTCTCCGGGGATAGGCCCTTCCTTTCTGGAGCACCCTACAGTTTAGTGTGTGCAACATAATTGTGATTTATTTTTTTTGCAAACATCAGCAGAGTCTCAGACTGCTTAGTGATTTTATTTAATTACGAGTAGATCTCTGTCAGGATTTTACAAATTGTACAAAGATAATTAATGCACACATGATATCTAATCACCTGTATTAATTGTTTTAAAGGGAATATTCTAAAACCTTTTTAGGAATTGTTACATATAAGGCAAGTGTCTGAGTATCCTTTTAACCTGTCATATTTTGTTAAAAAAAACAAAATACACACCACTTCATAATGCATTACATTTCTTTGAAACATGACAAGAGTAGAATATAAAGGGAGACTGTCACTTCTCTGGTATTTATAACATTTAATAAAATATTGAAAATCACCTATAACTTGTGAATTTTTTTCACAAGATATTCTATTTTTCTTTTAGATTTAAACTAAAACATATTTACTAATAAAGATTGCAAATAAAAAGAACTCCTATATTGTTTCATTACTCATCGCGGTATGCTTTCTCTGTGTGTTCAAAAGACTGCGGGGGTAAAGAGATTGCTACCTTTTCATTTTTCTCTCCTCCGAAATATATATATTTGTTAAATATAGAGATAATAAACACTATTAGAAATCCTCGGAGGTGACAGTCTCCCTATAAAGTTAGAACAAAACTGTTATTCAGGGATACCTAAAATTTGAAATTATTTTAGCGTACACTAATTTATGCATTAGATATGTAACGGCATAAAAAGTATTGAATATATAATATATTGTAGTAAGATAAATATTAGACTAGGCAAGGAAAATAAGGGCTTTAATTTATTCTGTTGCCAGAATGCAGCTGGGCTATTTTATTTGGGTCCTTTACATGGTAGTCACACTAGTCAGTGATTTGTAACATGATTTGGAATTTAGTGAAATACGGCAAAATTAAAGACAGAAAACCTTTTCAGTGTTTATGCCCCAGAAATTTTTTGAGATGAGGAACTTACGTTTTTGATTTAAGGTCTACGCTCCTCCATTAACTGTTTACTGTGATGATTATCCAGATTAACAGATTCTTTCAATTTTGTAACAAGGGGGTTTATTTGTGTAATGTGTAATGAAGTTAAAGGACCACTATAGTGCTAGGAAAACATTTATTTTCCTGACACTATAGGGTCTCTAGGTCCCCCCCACCCTCAGGGCCCCCCTCCTGCCGGGCTGAAGGGGGTGTAAGGGGTTAAATCTTACCTGTTTTCCCCCGCCGGGCCCCCTCGGCGCGGGGAACTCTCCTTTTCGCCATCATCGGCTGAATGTGCATGCGCGGCAAGAGCCATGCGCGCATTCAGCCAGTCCATAGGGAAGCATTCTCAATGCTTTCCTATGGATGCTGGCGTATTCTCACGGTGAAAATCACAGTGAGAAGTGTGGTGTATCACCAAATTAATATATATATTACACAAGATTCGTCTACATTAAAAGGTATTTATTAAAAGGCAACAACACAATACTCTAAATGTATCACAAACACACAGCCCAGACCCACGGAGCAACAACCCTTTTTAAATCTATCTATATAGTAATCCCCTTCCCCACACGTTTGATCTCACCCACGGTTAGGCCTTCACATCTAGTAATGGCTCACTGCTGCAAGTTCAACATCACATCCACCAAGGAAGAAAAGGAAGCAACAGAGAGTAACATGGTTCACCATGCTAGCACATGGCGTCTGCACATCTGCTCTGCAGCACAGCCAAGAAGGAACAGAGAGGAATGGAGAAAGGGGGAAGTGGTTATCTCTCTCCTGACTTGTAAAGGTATTGTATTACACAAGTACCATTTCAAAGGGTAAAGCTTATCCCACTGTTGCTTGGTCACATGACCCCTGGTCACCATATTAGTTTGATGACAGAATGTCATCACAGGAAGCACCTTTAACGGCTGTCCATGAGGCAGCCACTAGAGGCTGGATTAACCCAGTTTCTCTGAAACTGCTATGTTTACAGCAGAAAGGGTTAACCCCTTAAGGACGCAGGACGGTTCAGGACCGTCCTCGGCATTTTTGCGTTGCCGACCGAGGACGGTCCTGAACCGTCCTAACGGAAAACGGGCGGCGGGAGCGATCGCTTCTGCCGAAATCCCGTTGTTACTATCTGCCCGGCATCCCAGGCAGATAGTAACAGCCAATTACGGCATGTGAGCGATCCGCGATCGCTCACAATTGGCTGGTGTCAAAGTGGGTGTTACAAACACTCACTTTGACACTGATCTCTGCCTCTCTCCTCTCTGTAGCGTTTTGTGAGAGGAGAGAGACAGAGATCCTGATAGTTTGTTGCAGCAGCTGTTCCTGTGAAAATTAAAAAGTATCTGCAGTGAATAAAAAAATCCATTTTAACCCCTTCCTTGCCAGATCTGTTACAGACAGTGCATTTGTACTGTCTGTATTATTTTTTTGCCCTTAAGGGTTAACTTTATTTTAAAAAATCTGTGTCTTAGACTGTCGTAGTCTGTCGTAGTCTGTTTTAGTCTGTCGTAGTCTGTCATAGTCTGTCGTAGTCAGTCAGTTTCCTTCCCCCAAATCTCCATTAGATTCTTTTAACAGGAGTTAGTTTAGGGATTACTGTTTTAGTCTGTTTTAGTGTTTTTAAAAAAAATAAAAAAAATTATGTTTAGTATTTTGTTAGTTTAGTCTGTTAGTGTGAAACATGCAGCGCATGTACAGCTTGGAGGAGGCATATGACTCTGACGCCACTGACACTGCGTCCGATTTTGACCCAGGTCAGTTTAGCGGCACGTCTAGTGACATGTCATCTGTGTGTGAGCCAGCTGCTAAAAGAAGCTGTGCTTCCCCTGCTACGCTGTATGTGGAGGAGGACTGGGTACCTCCACAGTTAGCTGAGCCCAACATCCCCCCTTTTAGTGCCAACGCAGGCATTAATGTGAATGTGGTTGACTTCTCCCCTATACAATATATGGAGTTATTTTTAGGGGATACCATCTGGGAGGAGATTGCTTCCCAGACTAATTTATACGCTAGCCAATTTATTGAGACCAATCTAGGTAGCTATACAGTCAGGGAGCATGCTTGGCATCCCACAGATGTCCCTGAACTTAAAACATTCTGGGCTCTTACCATGCTCATGGGGATAATAAAGAAGCCATCAATCCGGTCTTACTGGAGCACCAACCCAATTTGTTTGACTCCTATATTCTCCCAAACAATGCCTAGACCAAGATATGAGCTGCTGCTGAGATACTTACATTTCAACGACAATACGCTCTGTCACCCCAGAGATCACCCCCAATATGATAGGCTTCATAAAATACGCCCACTGGTAGACCATCTTCAGAACAGATTTTCTGAAGTTTATACTCCCCAACAAACTTTATCCATCGATGAATCCCTTTTGAAATACAAAGGGAGATTAGGGTTCAAACAATATATCCCCTCAAAGCGGTCTAGGTATGGCATTAAAGTGTACAAACTTTGCGAGAGCGAAAGTGGCTACACATTTGCCTTTCGTGTATACGAGGGGAAAGATGCTCAACTGAACCCTCCTGGCTGTCCTGACTCTCTGGGGACAACTGGGAAACTTGTTTGGGACCTACTGAACCCTTTGTTCAATAAGGGTTACCACCTTTATGTGGACAATTTTTACAGCAGTGTCCACTTGTTTAAAATTCTTTATAGTTTACAGACACTGGCCTGCGGCACTGTAAGAAGAAATGCCAAGGATTTTCCCAGACCTCTCATAGAGGCCAAATTAAAAAAAGGGGAATGCAAAGCTCTGCGCAAGGCTGAACTGCTTGCGCTAAAATTTAAGGACAGGAAGGATGTTCACATGTTAACAACCATCCATAACCAGGGCCGGACTGGCCCACCGGGATACCGGGAAATTTCCCGGTGGGCCGCGGCACCTGGGGCCGGTCTGACAGCCCTGATCCCGGCCGGCTATGTGTGAGCTGTG
The DNA here is from genome assembly GCA_933207985.1 of Pelobates cultripes. Classification (NCBI taxonomy): domain Eukaryota; kingdom Metazoa; phylum Chordata; class Amphibia; order Anura; family Pelobatidae; genus Pelobates; species Pelobates cultripes. The sequence continues at coordinate 223,729,272 of OW240917.1, read as the reverse complement.
CGGCCGCACAAAGCCCCATGGGAGCAGGGGGAGCCAGGCGGCCGTCACAGCTCACACATGGCCGGCGGGATCATAAAAAATAAATTTAAAAAATTTGCGGCGGGGGCGGGGCTTAGCGTGCCGGGGCGGGGCTTAGCGTGCGGCGGGGGCGGGGCTTACTGTGCGGCGGCCTGGCTGACTGCAGCATGGGAAGCAGGAAGGAGTCCCTGCTTCCCCAACAACCAGCCTCCAGGAGCAACAAACAGGAGGTAAGAAGGAGGTCAGTGTGAGTGTGTGACTGTCTGTGTGAGTGTGTGACTGTCTGTGTGAGACTGTCTGTGTGAGACTGTCTGTGTGAGACTGTGTGTGACTGTCTGTGTGAGTGTGTGACTGTCTGTGTGAGACTGTGTGACTGTCTGTGAGACTGTCTGTGTGAGACTGTCTGTGTGAGACTGTG